>JAVDOI010000018.1:9874523-10474523 GCA_032191485.1 Leptoclinus maculatus
CATGGGGTGGTGGTGCCGGGTGTGGATGTGGGGGTGAGGGTGTGGATGGTAGACGTTGTGGACATTGGGGTAGCCACTTGAACTCGGGGGGTTCAGGCTGTAGGCCCAGCTGTCGTGGAGGGCAGCCGGAGGGGGGAGGCTGGCCTGGGAGAGCACGTGGTCGGCCCACAGAGCTCCATCTGGGTGGTTGAAGGAAACGGGGCTGGAAGAGAAGTCTGGGTGGACTGAGACAGAGACAGATGGAAGGCAAGGGCTGGCCTGGGATGGATAGGTGCTGTTCCACACTGAGCTGCTCTGACCCTCAGAGAGAGACCCATCTGAAACAATCGCATCACAAAGACTTTAACACACGGCAACACAATAACTCCAGTGTTTTAAGGAATAGAATAACTAAGCTTTTTGAGAACTATTTTAATTGACTGCACCCCTCACCTTTCCATAAGCCAGACATGGCTGAGGCTGACGGCTGAGTCACTCTGATAGGTTTGTTCTCGCTGTTAAAGGTGCTGGACTGACTGAGAGCCCGGGAGAAATGCTCGTCTACCACGTCACCGATGTCGCCTTCGAAGTAGGTGAACAAAACACAGCTGGAGCTCAAGTACTCTGCCTCTGCTGGTTGAGTACCATCCTTCAGGTCTGAATCGGATGTGGATCTACGGCCCGATTCGGTTTCTGGTGTTGCAGGACCCTGTCGAAGGCCTTGATCCCTGGAAAGCATCCCTCTTCCTCCTCCTTGCTGCTGCTGCTGCTGCTCCATACACTCCTGCATCTTACTGTAAACACTCAGCCTCCTCTGGGGGAAGAGACAGAGAGAGAGAGGGATTAATTTACAGATCAAACCAGAAGTGAACTACATTTTAATAGAATCAGCAAATAATTTACAATTTTTTTTTAGATGGAGAATAAAGAGCTAAATCTTATTACACACGTTGGTGATGCTACCGTTGTTTTCCATACAATAAAAACATAAACCATTTCTAAGTAGCATAATCATAGGCTTGGAAGCTGTGTGAAAATTAGTTACTTTTTTCCCCACACTGCATTCCAACTATTTGTAAAGCTCAGTGTGCCCCATCCACATTCCTGAGTGACTGACCGGCTGTCATTACATCACCATTTGACCGCAGGATTAATAGTTCCGTGTCATTACGCCTGACCTGAAGTGAATACCGAACATCAGGCCGGAATTTACTCATTCAAAACTGAAATTGAAGTTAAGAGGGGTGCTTATGAGGGGTAATGGAAGTTTGAAGTGGTGTCCTGAAGAGAAGTCAGGCAATATAGTAAAACACTTTATAGAGGAAAAACTAAAATAAGTAAGATTTTTTTTTTTGTATGTGATTGTGAAAAGTCTACAAAATATTCCTTTAGTGGAGGTCATCTTAACTTTATGGTAGGCCTATATATACACCCAAAGTTAACTTACTAATTTTCTTCAGCAGCCTATCAAAAATAGTTGTCCTTAATTAGTTATGCCACACACTTCTTTCCAAGGAGACATGAGCTAGTGAAATGTCCAGTACTCCAAACTAAAAAAAAAGTAAGGTTATGTAACTCGATAGATTCAAAAGTTCTATGAATAATATCTCACCTGTTGTTGCTGGTGATGGTGGTTATAGTACGTCGCCTTGTATGCCGCTGCAGGGAGGTAGTGCGCTCCATAGCTTTGGTGGTACATCACATCCAGGCAACTCATAGCGACGGACCCGAGCGGTTAATGAGAAGAGAGGAGGGGAAACGCGCACAACACGGCCGAGGGCTCTTCACTCCTGAGACTTCAGACGGGCTGTTTCCCCCCGAGCTATCGGTGCCTCCATATATGCCTGAACGCATACAATGGCCATGTCGTCCAGTTTGCATACAGACAATGCGCGTCCCGCTGCGCTCTCCACCAGCACCACCCGGGGCCACAAATGGATCAAAACGATATAAGACACACACACTGTATTCTAACTAAAAAAAAAAAAAATACTTTTAAGGCCGCCTCTGATTGGGTGAGTTATCCCTTCCCTCCGTCTCTCTCTCTTTCTGTTTTGGAGGGGAGTTATATTTAGAGAGGGCTGGGGCCATTTACTCACGCCCACCTAGGAAGAGTGTGCATGGAGCAGTGGAGTTTAGCAAGGCACTAACGCAGTCATGAGTGCAATGGTTAAATTCCCTCTGGTGGCACTCATTAATACAAGTTTGTACGTATACTGGGGGTCTTATAAAGATCTTAGATCAGAGGTATCTGAGCTCAGGACTGCTTGTCACAGCTTAGGGTGTCGGCCAGGACTTTGGAAATACTTAAAGGGTAACTTTGGTATTTTTCTGGATGTTTTCCTATGTTTTTTGTGTCTAAGTGACTGATGGGGACGACAATTTTTGAAATTGGTCTATTGTTGTGGGAGCACGTTGCAGCCAGACGGGCTGCAAAGCAATCATGTTGGGCAATTGCGCACCATCATAGGTCTACCAAAGTGCTTTTTTTTTGCCACTTTCAGACTCAGATCGTTGTTAAGTGTCTGACTGGATTATTGAAATAAAAGTTTTCTCTTTCCGATTGTGTTTGTGTCATATTGTTACCGGAAGACAACGGTGGAAACGTCAGCGTCACTTGGAGAGAGAGAGGGGTGCCACCGAACGTCAGGTTGTCAGAGTTTGTTGTGTTGGAGTCGGCAGGAGTACAAAAAGCATACTGTTATCTAAAAGATGTTCAATGTCATGGTTGAATATTTAGATGATTCCAAAAATGTGGAAGCAACGCCAATGCACAGAAAGGGATTTCTCAGAGCTCGACACACAATAACAAACGGGACCAAGAGAAAGGTAAATAAACAAGTTGTATTTCTCTGTATACTGTCAGACACACTATAATAGCAGACATGCAGATATCAGACAAGGAGGCAAACAAAGATGAAATCCAACCATTAACTTTGCAGTGGTATGACCATTAACCATTCAGCTTCCAGGACACCATGATTATCATTGCCATGACTCTTCCTTCGCTTTCCCTCTTTAAATCAAGCTTCCTGACTGAGCGAGTTGAACTGTTTGCTGCCACCTGTTGGCGAAGCCAATGACATGACAAGGATGTCAAGTTTGACCCTTTATGAGACCTTCTGTGAGCTACACATCCACACCATCTGTAAAAGAAGCAAATTATGACCTCAAGAATAATATGCTGATCCTTAGTGAATATTACACTTTGAAGTCAACAAAAAATACCGAAGGACCTTTTGCTGAAGATGATCTCAAATGTACAGAATTAATAATGTATCAATCCTTCAAACACTTTCTTCCCATGTTCACCTTTTCGTCTCCGCTCACCTCAGTGTTTTTACTAAGTAATAAGGACTTGTGTTATTTTAAATGAAATACTTTATTTTGTAATGTGTAAGAGCTCTTCAAGGACTGAATGTCTTCAGCCCATCTATAATCCATGGGCACCTTGGTCTTCCGGCTGGCCTGTGTGTCGGCATCACGTCACCCTCCATGACCGTCAGCCCTGTCGGCAGTTTGTTAAGCTCGACATCATTTTTGCCTGCCAACAACATGTGGTGAGGAGCAATGCACAGCTTCTTGTTATCATGGCTGGCGTTTCCAGCAAGCTCCTGGACGTCGGTGCAGAGGTTTCTCCCTAAAAGCCTCAAGCTGAATTTAAGCACCACCGCCACTTGCTCAACATATAGTTAGATCCAAAAAAATCCAAAACAATAAGTAGGGTAATTCCAGTTAACCGCAGTAACCAGTTATACCGACTCACATCTCACAAGCCAAGGAAGAACAGGTCATTAAAAAGGGCTGACATAAAGAAATGCAGATTTTGGGGGCATGATTACAAAGGGGTTTTAAATATTTAAACATGAGAGCCAATTCCATTTTACAACACCCAATTTCAGAAATAACAAATTACCGCACTCAATTTTTATTTTCACTCGCCATTGTTTTTCAATTGAGACAGCAGGGTGCTGCAGAGGCAGGCAGCGATTAGATTGATGGCACCTGGCTTCTTTGCTGCTTGCTGTTATCTTCACCAAGACTAAGTATGACACGTGTAGGAACTGACCTTCTGTCTCACATTCAGTAAATTGTAAGGCTTAACACTGCAAGTGATGACTTTTGTCTCTGCTGTCAGACGAATCTGTAGCAGAGGTGTAAAATGTGTTTTTATAAAAGATAATTAGGTCGTAGACGAACGTATAGCGCTGCAATCGGTACTGTTGAAGCCTAACCACACACACACACACACTATAGTGAAAATATACACACTGCCATCCCATTTCCATTCCCACACACCAACAACAATCCATCATGTAGTCACAGTAATTGGCCTCTCGGCTTGTCTCAATAGGAACAGCACAGGTGTTACTAATAACGTTAACGAGGGCTCCGTTGTATTCAAAAAGCGCCCTATTAAGCCACGACAGTGTGACAGTGAGCCAGCATGCGCAATACCAGGAGCCTGAAACTGAAGCATCAATATTATTATTTCCCCCTGTGCTTTAATGTGACAAGTCTAAATGTCTTCTGTGAAAACAAGACTTTTTTTTTTTAGGACTTTTAGGTCACTTTTGTAAAAGAAATGCAAATGTTTAACAAAAACAACAGGAAGATTTATTATTTACATCCTGCACCAGCGCTGCATGCTGGTTTGCCAGGTGCCGCATCTGATGAGACCTCGGAGACGTTTATGACAAGCGGGTAACGGTCTCACCATTTTCACTCATGTTTCATTCACCTTGACTTTACAAAGGGAGTGTGAATTATTCACTCTCACGCTGATGATGTGATCAGACTTTAGAAAGTGCGGCAGCATTTTGAAAGAAAAGCACTTATACAGCAATCAGAAAATTGTTTTGATTTTCAAAAAAGTGCTCATACTCCAGGATTTAAATTGTATTTAAATAATAGTAATAGTAACAGCCAATGTGTGGTCAATTCACTGATCAATTCCACAAAGAATAAGCAATTAAAAAACTATCACAACAAAGTTGGAGACCGGTTACTGGGCCAGATTTGAATAAACTGTCAACCGTCAGCATCATCCCCATAAATCATTCAAATCCTTTACTGCCACCTGCATGTCTTGACTGACAGATTGCTCACTGTGACAACACCAGCAGACAAAGAGACTGATTATCAAATTTTGCAGAGATGGCAGAGTTAGTCCGTGTCTCCATCTAGTGTTTTCATAGAGTGAATCTTGTCCCTCGCTGCCTTCGCCTGCTGTGTAAGTGGGGCAGTGGAACATTCAGAGTGATGCCTGGAGACAGTGCAGGAAGTATCAAACGCACACATTTATAGCGGTGTCACACACACACACACACATGCGCGCAATCATGCACACTTGATAGTGTGTATTACAACAGACAGATACACACAAGCTCTCTGACACAGACGCCGGACCTCAGGGGTTTTCCACCAAACATCTGGAGCAGCCTGTGCCTCTACTCCTCTGCTTGTTAATGAGGCACGGAGATGATTATTAGTGGATGTTTTAGAGGGGGAAACTGGGGGGAGGAGAAGGGAAGGGACGGAAATTAAAGTGGAGTTGGAGAATTGTTTGCTTTTCCTGCTGGTTTAAACCCTTCAAAGAACGAAGGGCACCTCCAGTGCTTTAGATCTAAAGAATTCTCTCATCCTAACTAAACTTCCACTACTTTAGATCACAGGCACGTTTCAGATGAGCATTCCTCTCTGGGAGGGAGGATGTTTGAAGGGATATATCCCAAGAACCCCCCCCCCAAAAAACAGGTCACAAGTGTTGTGTCCCAGATCTGAGTCTCAGAGGTAGTTTTGAGACATTGAGGATGACAATTAAAAACATAAAGTACAATGCTGTTTGTCAAACTCACTTTCAGCGAAAAACACAGCATCTTGCCATATTAAAGAGGTCTACCTTTTTCAACCTTACAGTGCACCCCTGATGGGGCAGGTGTGAGATAACGCTGAGTGCTGTTGATGATGATACCTCACATTAAGCAGACTGCAGCATCATGAGTTTTACGGTGCGGTTGCTATCGTTCTTTTGCCCCGGGGGAGGGTCTATAGAAATGCACACCTGCCTGAGCTGACTCTCTGGATGATCTGAAGATGATGGTGATGATGATTATAATGACGGTGTTGATGATGAGGATAATAAGGCTCATGTGCAGGCAAACAAATGAACACTGCCCATGCAGGCTCTCTCACGTACATCTTGGTACTCGTTGGCCACCACCAATGTAGATGTCATTGAGCTGCAAGATGTTTTATTCTTGTAAAATCCTACAAAATAACACTATTATTTTGAGTTGTAATGACAAATATAATATGTTTAAAATTGTGAATCATATTTTTCATAATTTCATGGTCATGAACCTCTGAGACATTAAGTCAAGGGAAACATATCTAAAACGCCAATGGATGGCATATTGGTCAAACTCTTCAAATATTTCACACATACACACTTATTAAATTATATTTGTGTACCTGTACATTCAGTGGATCATTTCATGCAGTTGCTACTTTAGTGTTGCGTGTGTGAGAGGTGGGGGAGGAGTGCAAACTATACAATCTAATTAAAGAACCATTAGTGCATCTTCAAATGGAGTGATGCAATATCAGAGGATTTTGGTCTTCTTCAGAAAAAAAACACTTCTTGCTATATATACAAACGGAATTGCCTCTAATTCGAAACTAGGACACGTGTCGTGATGTGTAATATAGTTTAAATGAGACACAAAACAACATGGTTGGATCATTAGCACTGTAGCACCAATGTGTTTTCTAATGAGCAAAAGACAGTCATTTGTAAGTTAATGGAAATGGAATTTCCATGTTCTTTTGTTAAACAAAAGCGCCATGCATTTGCCTTTTCATTATCTCAGTAATCTCACATATTCAGTTTTAATTGCTCGAGCCATTATTGCGCATTTTACAAATGGAAATGGGAGGTTTAATTGCAAAGACTAGACAAAGAAAAGTAGTTGCTCCTCAGCGTGCATGCGTGTGTGTGTGTGTGTGTCTGACGGCCTGCGCCCATACTGTCCGTCTGTTAACAAAGTGACCAGAAGATATTGGCTTCCCTCAAGAGTCACCATGCTGACCTTGCTTAAGAAGCAGATAATTGCTTATACTCTATCCTCCGGTTTTTACTCATATTCTGCTTGTATAAAGATAAAGGAAACTGCACAGGCTGCCCAGCAGAAGTTAATGACATGATGGAGACTCAAAGACAGGGTCATGTTGATGGAGGGCGAATCCACTTGACAGACGTTTGTACCCTTTTGGAGAGTGAAACTGGGTGTATTTTTCCTTTTAAACAAATGCTGGACATCAATTTAAATGTTAAATCTGAAAATCCACAGCTAATTGGAAAATAAAATCCTGTATATGTTGGACATACTTCATACTTTGGATATGTGTGAAATTAAGCATATATACCGCTTCCTTTCTATACGATTTTGCTCTATTACTTTTTGGAGCTACATTTTGATGTCTGGTTTAAACACTGACATGGGGAGGAATGTAGATTTGATTCATATTATCTGTGACAGTAATACAATGCTCTCCAGTAGAGAAAAGACAGAGCATTAATGCAGCAACACAAAGGAATAAGTGGAGACACAGGACGCTTTTTTTTTGCTGTTCTGGCAATTTGAGCGAAAATGTGGGACACGGCCAATCTTAGCCTTTTATTTCGCTTCGGGGGCTGCCCCTCCATATATAACACAATGATTACTGCTTAAAAACAGATAGTGATTTTTCTTTTTATAAGAGAAAAAGACTAATTTGAGGCCTATTATAAAAAAAACGAGCTCAGATCTACAACATATCCTCTTCTGTTTCAGTCTTTTGTGTTTTCATTTGCAATGAAATGTTGTGTTTGCTCTGTGTGCTCATATTTTCTCAAACTCAGCCATTTATAAAAGGCCATAAATAATTAATTTGATTTCTATATCACTAAAGACTCTACATGAATTAATCCTAAAAGTTACAAAATAAAGCACTCAAAGTAATATGTGTCACCTGGAGTATGTCCTGTGTGTTTTCGACAAGAAAAAGAAGACCTTCTTATTATAACATTTTATTATTTATTCCACAACACTAAAACCAAAATAGAAACTGGTGTAAAAGGTGTAAAACTGCTAGCTGAAGGTGATTCTCTGCTGTTCCAGTTTGATGATTCTCAATTGACAAACTCAACTTACCTACCTCTCATTACAAATTACACTGCTCTAACTGGATCATAAAGACTTCCATCTCAAATGTGATACCTACTGTAAAACATACTCATTAAAAACACATTATTTGTGTGACATACAGAATCAGGACAATCTACAAAAGCATACACACGTGTTATTATTACAAAAACATTGATGTGCTACAACTATCTGATGAATAAAGCTTCCAACTTTGTCTGTTTCCTCCCTCACACAACTCAACAAAGCCTCTTCGCGCTCGTCCTCTGTTGCCCTTCCAGTTGTAATAACTCTAATTCCCTCATGCTAATGTTGCGTCTGTGCGTCTCGGCTCCTGCTGGGACCACCAGCCTACTTCTTGTGGTCACAGCCTGGCCCCGGGGCGAGGAGGACCACGGACTGGAGAGACAGAAGAGGGGGAGAGAGAGAGAGAGAGAAAGAAAAAAAAGTGGGAGAAAGGGCGGAACAGGGTTCTGGTTTGATGCATATAGGGTCTACCCTCAGACAGATTGTCCTCCTCAGGCAAAAAGGACCTGTGGGTAAAAGAGGGTGTCATTGAACCGTGTGTGTGCCTCACTGAGTGTGACATCCAAAATTGGCGCCAGCAGCAGATTTAAACAATAACACCTCGCTGTTTGACCTTACTCACAAAACCATCAGCATGTCCGTAAGGTTTGTGTGTAAGTGTGTCTGCACGTGTTTTGCATTTATACCCCACACCTGCATCTACATGCTAAATCTCAGTGTTAGAGGTGTGTGTGTGTGTGTGTGTGTGTGTGTGTGTGTGTGTGTGTGTGTGTGTGTGTGTGTGCTCCGTTGGAGGATGGGGAGGTTGTGAGTGGCAATGATGATGAGCAAACACTACAGGGGAGAATAATCCCTCATTACCCATAATTCCCCGATGCTGCACTGCGCCGGTGAGCGCGACTACATTCGTCCCACGGGCAGAAACGAGTGGAGGCACTCACTCGATTTATTAGACCATCCCAAACTCCCTGCCCCCTGCCTCCCCGCTGATTAGCATCTCCTCGTCTCTTCCCGGCTCTCCCAGCCACCTGCTGTCTTCCATGTGTCCTAAATCCTCTGCACTACTTACACACTTTGTTTCTAAACGGATCAAAATGTCAAGTGAGGGATAATTCCTCTTACAAGTTCTCCATTTATACAGTGTGGTGCTGATCACTTCTTATGTACTATAAATAACAAACTGCATAATGTATCTTATCTTTAAAGGAACAGTTCGACATTTTGGTGAATAAAATAATTTGCTTTCTTGCAGAGAGTTAGATGAGAAGATCACTCTTATGTTTGTCTGTTTTTGAAGTCACACAGCCTGTTAGCTTAGCTTAGCATCAAGACTGGAAACAGGGGGAAACAGCTAGCCTGACTTTGTTCGAAGGTAACAAATTCAGCCTGCCAGCACCTCTAAAGCGCTCTGATTAACATGTTCACGTTTGTTTAATTCACACAAAAACCCAAGCGTAAACATGACAAGTTGCGCAGCGACCGCCTGGTATCTTGTCATCACTGTGAGGTTGCTAGGCTCACAGACTAACCATTTTACTCTTACTGTTACCAAGACATAGTATGGCATAGCACCAACCCCGTATAACTAAAACTTGTCGTTTTCACATTTCAGGTTTTGTGCGGGTTAAACAAACAAAATACATTATCTCTTGGCTGTAGCTTCACGTCTAGCCGTCAGACTTGATAGTTGTATAATTTGTGCCATTTCATAAAATGTCAAGCTATTCCTTTATAAAAGGGACAGTGAACACCATGTATCTGTCTAAGAGTATGGTTGCAGAGTCCACGGTATTAGTAAAGATCCAGTTTTCCAAGTGGTTCCAGACTTTCTGACGATCTTGTAAACTATAACTTCTCCCCTTGTCCCAATGCGCTTCTCTATCTTTGATTGTTCCATTGATTCTTCGCTCTCTTCCACTCTGTGACTTTGCCCTCTAGTCTCCTCTTCCTTTAATCCCCCCTGGTACTCTTTGTGTCCTCGCTGCCTCCTTCTATCTATCTCTCTCCATCTGTGTAGCGGTGAAGTATCCATCCATCAGAGAGAAGAAGTAGTGTTGAAATCCCGTGCCTCCCATCACAGCTCCTCGTCTCTCTGTGTTAACATATGAACATATTTCAGCCGGCTTCCATGTCAGAGGCACAAGGAAGAATGCAGCATATCTTGTATCCTATTATGATTCATGATTTACGCTAGATAAATATGGGGAATGAGATGTACATCCTGAGGAGGCCCGAGGGAGCTTTGTTGAAATTCTATTGCAAATCACAAAATAGGAAGAAAAAAAAATAATGGAATCTGTGCTTTGGATCCCGCATCGCCGGACCCAACACTTGGCTTCCACCTTTGGATGTCCATGAATGGGTTTATCTGTGAAGAGGAGAAAAACACAGTTGTTGCAAGAAGAACTCCACAGTCATCAAGTGAAAGGATCTGTGAGATTTGTTCGATGATACCTTAAAGCTGGAAAGCTTGATGTGCTTTATGGCTGCGACTCCCACTGATTGAGCAGAGATCTCATTTCACACATGAATGTCTCTCTCTGCTGTGTGTGTGTGTGTGTGTGTCCATACACTCTGTGCCTTAACATTACATGTATGCTTGCCCCGGGCTATATTACATAGAGGAGGAGGAGGAGAATGGGAGAGATAGATAGTTTTAAGAAAGTAGAGAAAAAAATGGAAGAATGTGATAGTGAAAGACAATGAAAACGAGAAGAGAGGCATTTTCTTTGCATTTTTAAGATAATAAATGGCCAATATACAATACATCACATGCTCTGACTACCGGACACAGATACAGGCTTGGTACCTGCAGGCCCTCTGGGTGCTTGGGGCTAGATTTATCACCACTGGGGCCCTCTGATGATGAGGCCGTTTAGTGGGGGTCCCTGTAGTCCTCCACTGATTAGCGCCAAACATCTTCCCTAATAACCTTAACAAGAACAACGCCTCAGGACGACATGCTGATGCACACAGGCAAGTGCACACACACACCTACACACACACACACACCTCTTTGGAGATAGAGAAAAGAGCTAAAGGCTACCCATCCTCCCCTCCTTCTCCTCAAAGTCACCCCTCTCTCCTCTGTTCCAGCCAAAACTTGGCATCTCTTACTATTTCTGGTTTGAGACCCCCCAGCTCATATATTCTGCGCTACCTCCAACACACACACACACACACACACACACACACACACACACACACACACACACACACACACACGCATGCACCAAATTGAGTTGGTTATGGTTCAAGAGTCCCACCACAGCATATAAAGTTGCTCTCAGCATCAACATGAAATAAAACAATACGAATATATGAATACATGCTGGAGTGCATGAAAACCCTCGCCTCTGGTCTAAAGAGATGAGGAAGGAAATTGAGAAGAACAGAATTTATGATGCTGTGAGAAGCTGTGGGGGTTATTTTATAGTCAGGAACTCCCTCTGTGGATTGTTTCCTTACAACAGATTACACATGTGTGTGTGTTATGGCCAGTGCATATGCCGATAACATGCCCAAATGCATGGACTGCTTGCATACACACAGTCCCAGCTAAAAGACTGAGAGGAACGGAGAGCAAAATAAGATTAAACATCCTCTAAATGTGAAAATTAAAATACATGCAAACTCAATATGACTTATTTTGCTTACCAAGCCGTAGCATTAAGCAATAATAACAAATGTCTTTGTTGCCAATTTACTTTTTTTGTTAGCTCCTTTGCCTTTATGCTGCCTTCAGAGACTGCATGGAATATTGCAACTCTATGTTCAATGGACATGAATTAACTAAAAGACTGGTAAATAGGACTGAGGTCCTAATCTAATGTTTTAATTTACTGTAACACATTGAGTTTTATTTATCTATTTTGGTAATTGCGGTGGCCACTCGTCTATGACAGTCAGGCTACCTATGGCTTTTCTGGTCCAACCCCTGTTCATAGTTCTTGGTGTAGACTGGGTGCAATCAAACACCTTAGCATTCAGATGATATTCCTCTATAATCCAGACATTCATATGGCTTTGCAGTCCAACAGAACAGCGTTGCCAATTTTCATTATTTGGCATTATTTTTGACCAGTTTAGACACACTTTTCTGATCACGGTGGAACATTTTACGAGGTACACTTGAAGGCAGCATGAGAGTCCCGCCGTGACGTCACACGGAGCAGTTGAGTCAGTCAGCTGAGGGAGGAACTCCGACAACAGAAAGTCAACCAGGAAACCGAAGCTACTAAACTGGCCCACCGCGTCAGTTTGACGGCTTGACGGCGGTTTTTAGCGATAAGAATCACACAGTGTAACAGTACAGGATTTGTCTTTTTATATATTAGTCGACACAAAGCAGCGATATGGCTTCCCTTTTCAAGAAGAAGACTGTCGATGGTAAGTTTGTTCTGTGTGGAAAAAGCTAGCTAACTTGTTTTTAGCCCGGGTGTTCTGACTGCTGTGTTGTTCCCATATTAACTTGAGCTATTCCCATCTAACGCTAACTTGTTCAACCTGTTCTGGGTCTCGCTGAGTCACCAGTCACACTGCAGACTGAAGCCTCAAAACAGCGTTAATGTAAACTTAATGTAGCTATATGTAACATAAATGGCCGCATTGACGTTACAATGTAGCTGTGAGCAACAATATGTGGTGTTACATGTTACATTTAGGTTGGTTTCCGCACACTGCTCTAATCGTTAGCTCTCTGCTAAGGTGAGGTCCATAAAGGAAGAAGGTGACTTCATTGCTACACAGGAGCTAAGGTTTAGTAACTGTTGTATAATGTCTGAACACAAACCGGTCACATAAACCCCCAATTGTCATTACATGTGTGTGTCAAAACGTTTAATATGTAATGTCAAATAGATAATAGCAGTTAATAACTGCTATTATAACTGCTATTATCTGCCAGTTATACTAATTGTTGACTTTTATATTTGGTCATTGGATTTTATTTATTGAAATTATACCAAAGGTTATAGTTCCTCACGTTTCCTGTCTGGAGAAGACATTAATAAAGATAACGTTACATTACTGACTCATAAGTAAAATAAAAAAAACAACCTTATTACAAACTGTGTGATACAATTATGTAATATAAAGGACATGCTGTTAAAATATGACATCATATCATGCTGTCTGTGCACTTGGACGGTGTCATTTTAATCTGTAATATACAGTGATGTCTATATTTTAATCTGTAACATACAGTGATGTCTATATTTTAATCTGTAACATACAGTGATGTCTAAATTTTAATCTGTAACATACATGTCTACATTTTGAGAAGCCTTTAAATTGAAGTATTTCCGTATTTGTCTCCAGGCGAGGTAATCAGCCTCACAAGGTCAGAATGGAAAACCAGCCTCTCCTTAATCATATTTAATGAATCAATTATTCTATTTCAAATACTGATTATATTGACTCATAGGGCTAGATTAGAGGGGGGGGGGGGCACATTAAAAGTTCACCTACTCCGGACCCCCCCCCCCCCCCACCACACACGTATTTGTGTAGAGAATTCCATAAAAATATCATAGTTTATTATCTTCATGTTTAAAACTATGCTCTGTTGTTTTTAAGGTAAATCTTTCCACAGACCCGCCTCCCTACTCCTCCCATCATTGTCCTCCCAGTCTCACCCACACCGATCGCCTGCATACTGTACTTACTGTGCCGCGGTGCCATTCCAAGCCGTTGTCGGGTCTTCTCATTGACATTTTGCAGTTTCCATCCCATCTCATCGTTATCGTTAAAATTCTCTCATCTCTCCTTCTATGGACAGAGTTTTTTCTCGTTGTAGCCCTGGGTAGGGTGGCTGAAGTGGTTTCTGGTTATTTGGCGAATGGAGGAGGGGGGGGGTGAGATCGCACATATTTGTAGGACGATATCCCTCCCACTTTGAAACGTTGGCGGCACGTCACCTTATACGTGTACACGCGTGGATCCCACAAGTGGTCCAACGCACTGACGTGTTTTGACCGAGTTCATGCCGGCTGAACTTTTCACAAAGAATAAAGCTTTTTTTTGGCAATGGTTTGCTTTTTACCATGACGTGATACTTTCTTGTATATTATATTGCAACTTATGAATATGGAGCTGAATCAATTGTTTAGAATTTGTTCAGTTCCTCCTTTTTTATTTAAATTTTTTAGATAACATACTGTCTAAACTCTACATGTCTTTCCCAGAGAACTGATTTATTGATCTGTTATTCTGTGCTCATCTATTGACATCCATTCCTCCTGTTTTGCTCTTTTTATTTCAATTTTCTTTTGTTTATTTGACCTGTTGAAGGGTGTTTTAGGAGTTAATTTATGCTGATTCTTAACTTTACTTAATGCTCGACGATTGGTTGTGGATTAAAAATTCCTAAAAAGATATTGTGTATGTATTGTGCTATACATTGCAACGTCTTAAAGCACCCCCGAATTTAAACTGAATCTGGTTTAGGTTATTTCAGGTGATTTCTGATACATTTTAAGACTGTATTATTTTCTGTCGTCATTGTCAAAGCTACAATAGAACATCAACTGAAAGCGCCACAACTGCAGCTGCATTTTTTTGTTCTTCTTTTTCTGGAGGACCTGAAGGGTGTGTGTGTGTGTGTGTGTGTGTGTGTGTGTGTGTGTGTGTGTGTGTGTGTGTGTGTGTGTGTGTGTGTGTGTGTGTGTGTGTGTGTGTGTGTGTGTGTGTGTGTGTGTGTGTGTGTGTGTGTGTGTGTGTGTGTGTGTGTGTGTGTGTGTGTGTGTGTGTGTGTGTGTGTGTGTGAGACAGTGATTACACGGGCTGTCCCTCACTCAGAAGTTGTGGATGAATGTGTGACTTCAGAGTCATACGTCAGCTCACATGATGCCACTCTGTGTGCGTGGTTTAGAGCTGACTCAATATTGGTGTGAGCTGTTTTGAGACTGGACTTGTGTTACCACCACTGTATTGGGAAATTGTACATATTTGATAAGATCAAAAGTAATACATGTTATCACGTAAACTCAGAGAGCGTGTGTTTGCATTTTGATATCTGGAAAGGGCACTTATGTGTTATAAATGTTTAGTTTTTGTAGCTTTCACAAAGTGTGACCTGTCTTCCTTTCTGTCTCTCTCCAAAGACATCATCAAGGAACAGTCTAAGGAGCTGCGTGGTACCCAGAGACAGATCACCAGGGACAGATCAGCGCTGGAGAAACAAGAGAAACAAATGGTGGGACCACACACACACACACACACACAGAAGTCGGGGGAAACAAAAGTATCTCTAAGGCATTTTCCATAGATTTCTATATATTGCATCACTGCTATCCCAACACATAGCTAGAGATGCATATTACATCCTTTTCCTACAATCTGGGATTGAGTCTGATTGGCTAATGGGCCTAAATTAATAGCAAGAATGATCTGGTGTGGTGGCTTTGCTTCAGGCAAGTCAGACTCCTCTCTCTCTCACACACACACACACACACACACACACACACACACACACACACACACACACACACACACACACACACACACACACACACACACACACACACACACACACACACACACACACACACACACACACACACACACACACACACACACACACACACACACACACACACACACACACACACACACACACACACACACACACACACTCACTCGCTCACTCAGAATTACACGCTGCGGCTATATTCACAGACACGCACAACATTTCCCTTCTCTGAAAGATGAAAGAATCTGGCTGTTTCCTCTCCTCTCTATTGTTTTAAGTAAATATCACACAGGACATAATTACCTCCCCGGGGAACCAGATTATTATTCCTCATTAATGCTTTCCGCTAATTAGTCGAGTTCTTTTTTTCTTTTTTTTAAGGCTTTGTTGCACTTTTGAATAAAAGATACTTTCACTAAGAAATGGAAATGACCTATATTAGCACTTTAGCACAATCATGTCTGTCTGTTGCCCCCCACCACCACCACCATGTGCCCTCAAATGTGAGTGTAAGCACACAAATTCATACTGTATAAAAGTGGCATAGGGCAGAAGTTATAGTTTCAATAAATCAGGTTCATAAAAGTTTGTTTCTCTTTATTTTTGTCGTTGGTTTTAGGTACATTTTTAGAATATGCAGAAAACATATTAATGATACAAAAATGTATTTAAAACACAAGTTAATTAAAAAAAAAAAATAATGTTTTTAGGCACGTGTAAAATTCACAGGAGAGTTTGATTGAAGCGTTAACGTTTATACGTTAACATTCCCAGCTCCTATACCAGGAAAAGTCCTCACAGCCTCACATTGTTGAGCTGCACTCCTTCATGTCTAGGAGAACACTCCCTATCCCCCCCCACCCCGCTCCCTCCTTTCCTGACAGGACAGTAAATAAGACATTCTATGCTTCACATCAGGAGAAGTCCCACTGCTCTCATCTGTATCTTTTCCCCGTTAAAGCATTCATAGTTTTTCAGATGACAGTGCAGTTGACATTATTATTGTCACTGTGCTCCTTTTTTTTCTTACACAGCTCTATGTTTTTTTTTTCCCCTCCGTGGCATTCATTTGAATTTTTACTGCTCACAAAAGCAAGTAAATCCAGACTGAACCTAATGCACCTGTTCTGTGTGTGTGTGTGTGTGTGTGTGTGTGTGTGTGTGTGTGTGTGTGTGTGAATAAGAGACACTGAGCTGATTGGGGGTAATGTCTGTTGCTTCATCAAACATTAATAATTGATTGTTGTTTCCTGAAGATGCTTTTAGCTCACACACAAGAAATAAACAACACACACTGCAGCTGTGCTGAGAGGCCTTTCTAGCCGGCTGTAACCTGCAGCTCCACTCGCGTCTCTCGGGATGCTCACACACACACACACACACACACACACACACACACACACACACACACACACACACACACACACACACACACACTCGGGCCCACACACAGGTTCCCCCGTGGGCATTAGTGTGTTTTCTGATGTTTACCAAAGCTAAAAGCGTGCATCTGCTTTGCCAGTGTGTGTGTGAGGCCTGATCCAGATGACGTTATTTACTATGTCTATATTCATATAAACACAGTGGTCTCTCGGGAGCATCATGGATATACTTTGTTTGTCTATCAATGCATAGTGTGTGTGTGTGTATTATGCGTCATATGGTACAGTAAGAGGAAATCGTGGAAGCACTTTATAGGTCATATGATCAGTAGCAGCACAGTTATTTAATAATGTATCACACAGTATACTCTGCAGAAGCCCTCCTGAATTATGAGAGTCGTGGAATGTCATTAAAAACAAGTAATGCACATTTAAAATGTACCTTCATAAATTGCATCCGAGCGGATTGCCCATTCGGATCCACAGTTACCCGTAGAGTTACCCGTAGAGTTATCGTAGAGGTATCCCTGCAGTTGACAAGGCTGCTGATTTATTCCATCCCGATTGTCCGGGATCTTAATGTGGCTTTGGACATGGTTAAGCATGTCGTATTGTACATACAGTCAGTGTTAGTTAGGGTTAGGCGTTAATGGCTGCTCCACCTGCTCCGTACAATAGTTTGGGCTCCATTGTCACAATTTTCACGTACTAAAACTGACGCACTATTCCCCTCTCTCCCTTTCAGGAGGCTGAAATCAAGAAAATGGCTAAGACTGGTAACAAGGAGGCCTGTAAGATACTCGCCAAGCAGCTGGTCCAGCTGAGGAAGCAGAAGAACCGCACGTACGCCGTCAGCTCTAAGGTCACCTCCATGTCTACGCAGACGAAGGTCATGAACTCCCAGATGAAGATGGCCGGCGCCATGGCCACCTCAGCCAAGGCAAGACCCCGGACATTTGATATTATCCACTACGTTCAACTCACTGTTCGGTGTCTTTCTGCGTTGCATAGGAACTAGTTTCAGTGTTTACTCGGAGCGATATTTTCGCGTTGTGATTAAAGCGTTCACGTGTGATCTGTTCGTGTTTAAAGTCTGGTGGCGTCGTTGTAAATGAAGTGTGAAAGCTGGTAATTGGCCCGGAGCGATGTGCAGTACAGAGACTTCACAAACGCACACAGGTCAAATATAATTAGGCAGCAGATTAATGGAGTGTTATGAGGTGTGTGTGCGTGTGTGTGTGCGTGTGTTTTCATGGAGCCAAAGAGAGAACATGTGTTAATTGTTTCATGTCAGACATACACAAAATTTGTTTAGACACAGATCTTTCTAGAAAATCCATTTATTATTAAGTGAGTAGTGCAGCACTGTCCTCTCACATGGCCGTGGGTTAGCCTGGTTTAGAGCGGTAGGTCAACAGTTAAGTGAATAGAGGGATCTAATGTGTTGAGTCAGGCTGAGCTGTGAATATATGCCACGATTTGTGCTGATCCCTCATGGGAAGGAAAGGAGATGCATCATTTAGAGTTAGTCTGAGCTCTTTCTTTGTACTTCTATTAACCACTGATTAACACTGATTTGTAACAAGAGCATAAATCATCTTGAATTTGCTTCTTGGGGAAACTGCCTGTGTCTGTAATATGCAAGATAATTAACCGAGAGCATGTTCTGTGAGAATTAAGGTTCTCCATATGACAACTATGTGATTCAAATCTTCATATTTGTTTTTGCAACTATCTTATCAACCGCTGATGCTGAAAAAGAAGGCAGCATGAAGGGTCTTGATTAGTCGCTACGTTGCTGCTTCTCCTCAGTACCAGCTTACAACCTCGAGATCAACTCTCTAAACCTTTCTTGTAATCATGTGTGCAGACTATGCAAGCAGTAAATAAGAAGATGGATCCAGAGAAGACCCTGAAGACCATGCAGGATTTCCAGAAGGAGAACATGAAGATGGACATGACCGAGGAGATGAGTAAGGACTCACAATACACACACACACACACACACACACAAAGAACTCTGGTATTTACAGGCTTGCCGAAACCAGATTTTCAGGATCTATGTGAACGGTGTTCGGGGGTGACGAGTGTAGCAAGAAAGAGAAACACGAAAGCACGATTGTGGCGATGATACAGAGAGGCTTTTCCGTTTTGCGTAGTGGGACACAAGCAGCCACACATGCATGCATACATTTCTCACTCTGAAGTCCAAACTGTGACCGGATATCAATGTGTCCTCATCTCCTCCCTTCCTGTCTCACTATCCGTGCCCAGTCAACGACACTTTAGACGAGATCTTCGATGAGTCCGGGGACGAAGAGGAATCTCAGGACATCGTCAACCAGGTTCTGGACGAGATCGGCATTGAGATCTCAGGAAAGGTAAGAAATTCAGAGAGAGAGAGAGAGCTCACCATAACTTTATTTTATCTTCTGTTTGGAAAACTTTAAGCCCATCGGGCAATGCCTTTTTAATTTATTTCTTTTTATCTAAGTGTTCTCACTATTCAGGCAGAAATGAGAGAACGTAAAATCCCATTTTACACACGTAAATGATCCCCCAGCAACATGAAGTGCACAATAAGTGTTCCACATGGCTTTTACTCGACTGTTCAGATGTATTCCAGCTGCCACATGGTGGGGCTAGCCTGCAGCTCTTCCAGCTCTTCTGTACTTTTAGTCCGTGTAACTGCCAGGCTGCCCATCTGCTGTGTGTCTGGCTCCCCCTGGGGGGCTTCATGAGTTATTACCTCTCATAACGCAATGTACAAACCCACAAACTGTCCCACAAACAAGCCGCACAGCTGGAGAGAACAAACAGACAAGATTCATAAAACCCCTGCAAAACGGTTTTTAAATGCTCTTTATTGTTGTGTTCAACAATAAAGCTTTCTCAATCAACCCGGATTTTTATTCAATATATGATGCTGTGACAAATAACAGGTGCTGAAAAATGGCTTCAGTTTTTCAGCACAGACAAAATTTTATAATAGTTTGACTTAAGATCCACGTCATTTAATTATGCCTTTTGGGGGGTGAGTGCCAGGTTGTTGTAACACTTTTATTATACCAGTTAAAGAGCCTTAAGCATTGTCGCAGCACGGAAGATATTCAACCATTAACCAACAAACCTGCACCGCCAAATGATCAAGGGAAGGGTTAAAGAGCGTCAAGAAGTGATTTCTTATTTCTGTTTGTCAAGTGAAGGATGTTTGCTGCTTGTGTCACTGACGCCCACTTGCATTAGCGCTGTGGTGGGCATAAGGCATTTAAAGGGACATCACAAAGTATTCATGCGGTGTGAATTCTTTTCGTGGAGTTAATAGTTTTCTAATAGAATTGACAATAACTGCGATCAGAATTGAACGGGTCTTTTACGTTCCTCTTTGGAGTGGCAGTAGGCAGCTGTTCACAGCAGCCCAATCTTAGGACGAGTACCGGGCTTTGTGTGTGTGTGTGTGTGTGTGTTAGGTTTGAATTGAGTGTGCCTGCTAATGGGGGGAATGTTCTGCCCATGTGTGTTTCCAGATGGTGAGAGCTCCAGCTGCAGGAAAGAGCCTCCCCAGCGCCGCCTCCTCTAAACAGGCCACCATCTCCGACGACGAGATAGAGAGACAGCTCCGAGCTCTGGGAGTGGACTAATGGTCTTCTCTGTATTCATGTTCACTTTGTAAACTTGTGCAACATTAATACTGATTGATACAGACTCTTTTAGACACATTGGTATTTTTATCATTGTTGAAATGCTAAAAGTGTAACAAAGGGTGCACACCAACACACACACACACACACACACACACGTTAAGACATTCAAAGACATGCGGGCGGACATGTTTATTAACACGCACATAATCACACTTTCTTCGGGCAGGTTGCCTTACAGATCATTTATTTATGCGGAAAAAATGATATTTATTAACATACTGGAGTGTCCACAGCCTAAAGGTGGACCGATAGTAGAGTTCTGAACCGCCTATGCTGTCGTTTACTCTACCACACATCTCCGTCTGTATAAGGGCTACAGTGTAGAGACCATGGAACCGGCTTTTCCCGTCTCAGTCGTGTAATCTATCAGCCTTTACGTGGCTGAAGATGGATGGTCTTTCCCCAGCAAGTTTGAATAAGTAAAACACTGTAATCAAAAACAGCTTAGGTGTTCTCAGTAACCAGATGGAACTTGTGTTTTGCCGACTCGCACCATTTACGCGATCCACTTCCTCCCGAGGCAAACCGTCCTCTTCTTCATGTGCGCGTTGTTCGGGTGAAATATCCCCCGGCTGACATGGGACACACAGTAGCTTTTACCATGCAAGTGAAAGGGAGACGTCAACAACAACAACCTTCTCTACACAAATCAAGCAACTGGTCAGCTAGCTAATTAATGATCATGTTTTTATAAAACCCTTAGGTACGCTACCATAGTTACTGGAGATGATGTAACTCAAGACATGTGCATGTGAGATGTATAACTGACGTGGGTAAGGCCTTCACTTTACTTACATAAGGACACGTTATTTACATAATGCATGAAACGGTGGGATGGACTGATCGGAGGGCAAGCGTTTCATTTGCACCGCCGGAGGTGTGATGCTGTACAGATTGTATGGGAAAGCTTAATCAAACACAAATTAGGACTAATGTAAGACCGGCATATCGTTTTTAAAAAGCTTGTTTGTTGCTACTGAGTAATCAAATTAGTTTTTTTTTTTTTTTTTCAATTATTATTCTTGGTTGATCTGATTGTGTATCTTATATTGGACATGGGGTTTACAGTGATCCTGCAGTCCCTCCTCTCTTTCAGCTGCTGTGCAGTTACTGTCATATGTTATTTAAGCTGCCTCACTCACTCACATACACACACACACACACACACACGCTACACCATTCAAATAATAGAAGCGTTTGCTGAAATGACACTGTGATCCGAGAGATGTTTTCTCTCCCTCAGAGCTGAAGCTTGTGCTTCTCTGCAGTGATTTGATGTCAGCCAGCGTCACGAGAACGACACTGATTAAGTTACATTGACTCTTTGTCTTTCTCGCTCGCTCGCTGGCCTTTTGTTCCCACATTGACTTCCATTGCCAAAACAAATTGAAAATGTTTCCATTCTTGCATGCATCTGACATGTACAATAGACAACTCGTTGATTTTTTTGTAAATCATTCTTTCCACTGTACCTTTTAACATCTCTTCTTCTTTTGCGATTGTGAGCGGAAACAATGTTTTAACAGATTCCAACATTGTTTGAGTGCAGTTCTATGCTTAGGAAATGTCCACACTTTTTTTTCCAAAGGTGTATGTAAAGTGACTGTAAAGGGTTGATGGCTTTTATAAATGAATAAAGTTTCTTCAGGTACAGGTTGGTGAGCCTTTATTATGTTTTCCCTTTAAAAAGGACTAACTAATTATTTCCATCTCTACAGACCATTTAATCTAGGCTTTAGATGTATTTTTACGACCATTCCAGACAGCCATTGGTTTTCATTCTTTTCCATATGATTGGCGAGCTGCTGAAGCTCAAGTTTAATCACAACAAGCATCAATCTGCTAATAGATGGAATACAAACATTCAGCATTTACTGATGCAGATCTTTCCAATAATATTGCATTAGCTATGTGAATTTCAGTTCTA
Source organism: Leptoclinus maculatus (assembly GCA_032191485.1). Taxonomy (NCBI): domain Eukaryota; kingdom Metazoa; phylum Chordata; class Actinopteri; order Perciformes; family Stichaeidae; genus Leptoclinus; species Leptoclinus maculatus. Next base: position 9,897,200 of record JAVDOI010000018.1, read on the forward strand.
GAAAACAGATTTTTTAAAGAATTTAAAGGCCCCCCAATGTTCCCTGAACGCATAAAACATAAAGTCAAAAAAAGCTTCAAGAGCTGCAGTGTTCAAGCATCTGTGAGACCAGCACTAAGAAGCCTCTTAATAGCTTTGTCTTATTCAGCGAATCATTGCCTATAACTTTCCGGGCCTCAGAAATATGTCGGCAGTCAACGACCCTGCTGCATTTATTTCCCCCGACAGCGCTCCGGTGAGACAGCTGTACATGAATCACAGTGGAAACTGCCAGTTCCTCAATAGATGTCTTCTAGATTTATTAATGAATCACCAGTGGCACACCCATGAATTGTACAGTCCATGCTGTACACGTAACCCGACTCTTCTCTTCTTAATGTATGCATTATACGGGTCATATAATGACGTTAGTAAAAGTGAGAGATGGCACATGTAGCTCTGCATGGAACACGGTTCTCCTTTTATTACCAGGAATTAATTAAACTGATTCACCTTTCGGTGTGTGGGAACAGAAAGACAATAGCTCAGTACAAGTATAAAGCTTCGCAATAACCAGCTGTGTCTCTGGCATATTTACTGTGTATTTTCAATCAAGTTGAATGAAGGTATTTCATATTTATCTGCCCACAAACTTACATAGCATCATTTCCTGCACTATAATAAAGTGGCACTCTAATTTCTATGTCTTCCATGCACCAATTAATGGTACCTGATGTAAGCTGAACATAAAAGCCTGGATTTTGTCGGTAGAGGAAATTTGTGTTTATTAAAGACATTTCACATCAGTCATCTCAACCAGGTCAGAGCCGTGACTGGCTGGTGTTCTTCTTTGTACGACACTTTGTCACGGGAACAACAACAAAAGCGTAACGTCAACAAATATGAAAAATGAAGTCTATCTCACAACAGGGAAACATCAGACCTCAGATCCATTTTCGTTGAAAAAGAATGACAGAAAGCTTTAGCCTATCCCCGACTTCATAACCATAAATCAAAGAGGTTGTACTCAGCGAAGTAGTTCAACATAATATATTAGGTATCAAATAAATAGGTTGTTGTGAAACTTTCAATATATTACTTTTTTTTTACCCTGATGGCTATATCACTTTAAATAAAACCAACATTTTCCATATAAGACAGGTAATTAACACATCAGCTCACAATAATCACAAATACACAAACAAATACAAATACAACACAAAGAGTCCAGCTGTTAAATGCAGATGTAGAATGTGGAACATTTCATCAACAGTAAAGTTTCCCTTCTTTCTTGAGAATAAAAGAATGAAAGTTGAGCTAACATCTTGTTTGAAGGCACATGTCTGATCTATACGAGTGTTCATCTGCACTCTGGTGCCGATAGATTGTATTTGGTCTGTGTTTGTAACTTTCAGTAGACATATATAGCAAACAAGGCACAGCTATGGTTCAGTGTATTCAAATGTCAGCTCACGGAAGCTGCCGCGTCAAAACCAGCTTATGAGGCAAATGAAAAGCTTTTATCTTCAAAGTTTCAACTTACAGAATGTTAGACATGGCTTTTATCGTATGTAAGTTATGATCTGAATGTTAAATCAGTTGAATTGTTTCAAATGCATCAGCAGCTGCTTAATGCAGAATGAGGACAGCTTTTGTTATTGTGAGTTTTTCTGTTTCCTATCTAATTTCTGTCAGACATTTGATTTCACAATAACACTATTTCACTAGCTGTGAAATAGCCGTTCACCTCCATCAGGCTGGAGGTGAACGGAAACTCTAGCTGAACCTTATAACTATGCCATTGGTCTTTGTGCTTTACTCATCTGTGCAATGCAGTGTGGACCGAGTTTGTTCAAACAGGAGCTGAGGTTGAGACTGGTTTTGACCCGTTTCTCTCTTTGGCGTCTGTTGCAGAACCAGACTCTGACAACCTCCTTCTCCAGATGGAGGCCTTTGGCTATCCGGGCTATTTCCTGGGAGGATGGCTTACTTTTTTCCACAAAGCTGTGCTCCAGGGCCTCCTTAGCGCCAAGGCTGCAGTGGGGGAACAAGGGAAGAGAGAAGGAAAGATGAACTGTATGAAATCAAAATGTCAGCGTATGATATGCATTGTATCTTTGCTCCTTATAGTTTAGTTTAGTGGGGCACATCCTAACAGCAAACAAAAAGTCCTTCACCTATGTCTGGATTGTAATAGAGGCAATGACTGCAGTGGCCGAAACATTATTAAAGGGCCGTACAAGTAAGACACAAGTTATGTCTGCGTTTGGCGATGTCAAACTTGGTGCGATGAGTTGCACCAAATTAGCTCTAGGAGGGAAAAAGGTTCGGCGACCCCTGTTATAGTTGGTACCTGATAGTTGTTCTCCTTTTCCTCTTGCGCTCATTCATTCCTATTTTATCATTGTACAAGGCTGCAGGAAGGGAAAATAATATGTTGTTAGTGTTGTTACTGCTCACAGCTCACTGTAATGTATAGGTGTAGGCAAAAAGGTTGGTAACCTCTGTCCTAGACGATGTACACGCTGGTGTTAGATCTTCGTAATCATGCAAGGAAAGCATGGCTATAATACAGTAATCTCCAGCAGACCATAACACACTGACTCAAAAGTTTATTTGCAACTTACACTGACACAATTTTTTAGCTCATAGAAATTAGACATCCGGGTAAAAGATTCAATAAATGCTCTAAATTGGGATTGATGGAATGGAGTATATGTGTGTGACTCACCGCCGGCCAGCTCAGCTTCGTCGAGCCATTTAGCCAGAATGGCTTTGAGTTTGCAGGCATTCTTAAAGCTCAGCTGCAAATTCTCAAAGCGGCAGATTGTGGTCTGGCTGAACTCTGAGCCGTGCACTGCAGCAAGAGCCTCGCCTACATTAGTCTGTGTGTAGCCTGGAGGTCAAAAGAAACCAAAACACTTCATGGAATACCCTCGAGCAAAGAAGTGCAAAGGCAGAAACATTCATGGTGAGGTCTCTAATTGGTGCAGTTGGGTTGTGGGCGAATTTTAAGCTGTAATTATTATCATCACTTAGTGATGATACTCACCCAGTTTGATCCTCCGTATTTTGAAGTCATTGGCAAACATCTCCAACTCTCGTATCTGCGGGGAGTCCATGGCTGGGGCATCTTCTGGGTCCCGCATGGTCTTCCTTTGGCCATCATTTTTCATCTCTCCAATACTATGGCCCCCAGGGACCTCATCAGTGGAGAGGAGGACCGGGGGCAGTGAGGAGAAACCATGGCTTAATGCACAAGAACCACTACTTAGACCATGATCCGGAAACTTGTACAAGCAAGGAGTAAGAGACCCTGGGGAGAGAGAGAGAGAGAGAGAGAGAGAGAGATAGAGAGAGAGAGAACAGTTGTTGGAAGGTGTCTCAAAGGATACCCTCAAGCTGTCAGAAGGGTGTTGAAAGCAGCATGGCCCATATTCCCACATGTATCCTGACAGCCTTTATCTCCACAGCACAAAAAAGTTTGACAAGCCCCTGCAAGACACCCTAAACTACTAAGAACAAAAACCGCTGGAACCTGCAGGCTGATATTTTTTATATTATCGTTATAATTTTGCTACAATAGCCCATATATAGTATTTGTTAATTAATGCGACGGCTCACATCTCATCCTGAAAACAAAAGGTATGCCTCGTGAGATCTTCCGCCCCATATTTTTGTATTTTGTAAGTGAGAAAATACACTTATTGAACCCGATTATGTAGCACCCACCTGAGGCAGCTCCATTCCTGTGCAATGAATTTAAATCATCAGTTGATTAATAGGTATTTCTTTCCCTGGCCCTTAACCTTAATATATTCCAGATATTCATCTCTGCAGTTTACCTGTCATTTAAGACGCCCATTCACATTTCTTGCTGAAATACTCTTATCCTTGGCTTCAGTGTTACAACACAAAGCTGACTTCACTTCTTTGATTTCAATGCTCTCTATTACATGGTAAAAAACAAACAAACATTGAACACAACTTTTAATAAACAACTTTTTAAACAGGTTGGTGACTATAACCTTAAAAGGTGCAAAATAACGAGATTGGAAGCACTTGACATGAAGCACTCAACATGGCGATGCCTGTGCCGGTTGCTTGGAGCCAATAATGCTAACAGTGCGAACAACTTAAAATGTGCTGACAGGGCTAACGGTGTTTACCTGTCGGGGGACCAGAGGATCAGTGCTACGCTCCCGCAATGAAGCTGTCGGTCGAGACGGCGTTATTAGTTGTCACCGGCAAAGTGTAGCATTGTCCAAAAAAGAACCCATTACATTTGGAGGGGATCCAAATCATGGATTGAATAAACACATTATTTTTCACTTATGGAAACGGCCTTGGCAGAGCACACTCTCTGAGTGGCCTTCTAGTTTCTACAAGTGGCTGTTAATGTTAAGTGGTTAGCTGCAGTGGAGCTTGTAGCTGTTGCTGCCAATCACTCGTTTTTTCCTTTTGTTTGTATTAATGACAGATTACTGCCAGAGTACCAGATGGGTGGATGACTAACTGTTATTTGGAATATGATGCTTCTCATCGCATCAACACTCTGCACACAATAGCCAATACCTGATTTGTGATTTAAGTCTGACAGCAACCAAATGTTGTCTTCAATCCACTCTGACCTATCCCACGAATATTCTTTGCTTTTGATAGTATCGACATAGCTGGAACAGAATCTTAGATGAGCTATGCAACACTCCCCTCTTGTGTTATGGGGATTGTAGTGCAGGGAAAACTATATCACAATTGACTGAACGAACTTTCACTTAACTGAATTTACAGATCCAGTGATAAGGGAGATACAAGACAGGAGGTTGCAATGTTTTGGCTAAAACTAAAAGTGTCTAACACTGCAGCAAATCCTACCTAAAGGTGATAATGTGGAGTTTTTACCAGCCGCGACAGCAACGCTGGTTTTGTTTTCACTTTGTGAAACTGTGTCATCATGAAGAAATATGGTCCTGGAAACACCTTCTGAGGCGAGAACTACCACAGAGACACGTTTGAGTACCTTGACAGGTGTTTATAGGCCTGTAGACAGATATTCTAACCACGAAAGTGGCATAAACGTGCAGGACGCAGTCACAACACTTTATAGACCTGTAGTTGAGATAATAATGAAGGTGCACTTAAATGATTTTGTGTGGTCTGAGCAAGAGGGGCGAAGAGACTATTGCCCCCCCCCCCCCCCCCCCCTGCCCGCCCACACACACACACACTTAACGCCCCTGGTCCATTGCCGTTGTAGCTGATGTGATCCCATTGCAAGATGGCCTCTAGTTGACTTTGCTCAGCGTAATGATGTTTATATCTATCTACTCAGACAATGAGGATGTGCCTAACCAATCCTACTACTCCTTCTTCCAATTGAGCATATGTTGCACCAATACTTCTTTCTACACTAAGAAAACATTGCCATAAAAGCTTCAACTCTGAAATAGCTAACTAGAGATGGGATTACATCAGCCCAGATGCCAAATTGGGCAGATGGCCCCTTCCCCACTTCCTACCATCGTACTTCTGGCCCCCTTGCTCGGACCAAACCCCTCTTCGAACTTGGCCTTCATTTTGATCTCAACTACACACCTGTAATGTTTTGTGACGCAAAATCGGGCCAGGGGCGTAAAGTTGGGCTGAAAAGTGGGGTGCCAAATAGCCCCTTCGCCCCTCCCCCCCTTGCTCAAACCATGCCCATCCTCCACTTCAGCCTTCATTTTTTTATCTCAAGTACACATCTGTAAAGTTTTGTGACCACATCTTGCATGGTTGCGACGCTAAAACGGTGACAAAAATACAAACATCTCGCAAAGTAGTTCCTGTTACAGTAGGCGTCTCCAGGACCACATTTTGTCATGATGACACACACACACACACACACACACACACACACACACACACACACACACACACACAGACTTACAATGACTCACAAAGAGAAAACAATACCAGCGGCGGAGGAATACTGGGGCATTCTGTTCGCCTCACCATGTTGGAGAAAGAGAGAAGACTTTGCCTCGTTTGTGCCTGATGCCTGCACTGAAGTCCCCTGGAGGGTGTACATAGAGCTATCCTTGAGTGCACACAGCAGTTTGTTTGCGCTCTGTGGAGACACACTGGACAACAAGCACCTTTGAAAACACATGTGGGCTCAGTGGATGTGTGAAAGCTCCCCACAAGCCTTTGTGTATATGGCCATGGACCCTCCAGCTGCTATGTGCTGCAACATGTGCACCATCCAAAGAGTGTGTTAACATCAGCAGCTTTATGCTGCGCAAAAATCACCCTTATCACCCTTTAAAGTTGCCCAACTTCTTAGCAACCAGTTGGCTTTTTACACATCCAGCAGAAAGGGAGTGCCATTAGCTATTGTTAAGGAGTTGTGTTTCAGGCCTCCTGATTAATGTCTATCCTTTGAGCTCTGTCTGTCTGGTCTCCAACAAAGACTAGCATACTAGTATATCTGGCTCTTTAGCTGAGAAATGCTAACCTGACCCACCAGATGGTTGTTACACAGAACCACCTGAGAAGCCATCATTGGGAACTGTTTTGAGAAAAGCAGTCAGTGCCATTCTTTGATCTTCTTTCAATAAAGAAATACTCTGATACAACTACTAATACAACTGATGCCATTGCAGCACTATAACCTCTTCAGGAGTCGCCATTGTTGTTTTCTGAACTAACAGTTGCCTTTTCTGTGTCGCACACACCTGGTTGGTCCAACCAGCATTAATTGTAGCCTGGCAAGATGGATTTTCATGTGATTTGTGATTGCGCAACTCCCACGTGATCATGACAGCTGCTGTGCAAGGTAAGAGAAATGCTTACTCTGTGCAATTTTGTTGCTGTAGGCAGGTAGCATACAGTGGGTTGAACAGTTGCCTGCTGTGGCTGAAAACAGTGTTGATGAGGCTAAACAGCTCCACATAGCTAAGGAGAGCTCCGGAGTTGATAACTCTCTGTGGGTTCATAAAGCGACACCTTTCATATTACACTGAGTCATTTGATCCATTTTTAATAAAAAAAAATAGATTAAAAATCTTAAAAATGAAAGGGCCAATTTCTTTTGTGACCTTGTCACATCCACTTCACATAATTACGGAGTTTTGTTTAATGCTATTAACTCTGTTAATGCCCTTTCCTCTACTGCGTGCTGCCGTTGATCACTTTCAGCAAGTTTCATTTAAAGTTGACCTCCTGATGGTAATACTAAATGTGGCCAGCTGTTTAATTGTAATCCTAATGTATTTCAGCACCGCCTGGGACACTGCAGACCGTACACTTTTATTAGACCACATACATGAGTGGGTAGATGTCTCCAAGTCTACACTCCAGTGGTTACAATCCTATCAACCTTGTCTGTTAAAAGACAAGCAGCAATATTATGTCCTCTGCAAATGTTAATTGTTCTGTGGCAGCAGGGTTACTTTTAATGTCACTTTTTTTTTTGGTCAGCATTCGCTCTCATTTGGTTATATCAAACAAAATTGTGCTATGGATATTCTTTAACAAACACATACATTACATTTTTTTTTTTTTTTTTATTTTTACAATTTAGATGTTATATATAATGTGCACACACATGTCTTGTGTGTGCAGTAATAATAACTTCTTAAAGTGATTTCAGACAAGAAAGGACAATAGTGTTAATTAACTTTCGTATTATAATGTTTTTTAAAAGGCAAAACCAAAACTGGTCCTTTATTACAGTAATTATATTTGTCCTGAGAAAGTATGATTTGGTGCAAGATGTGCAGGTCTGACTTAAAGCCCCTTAAAACTTATTTTTAAATCTAAAATATTTGACAGCGGCCTGGAAACACGAGTATCATCATATTTTGTTTTAAATGTTGCTGGTTCCTGAATTGTGCTTCGAGGTATGTGACATAAGCCAGAAGAACAAAAAAAAACACCAGAACAATTTTACCAGAAGATTCTGTGAAACGCTGGAACACATTGTTCATAGTTAGAAGTTAATTGAGAGCATTTTTTCAGGGCCTTTAAAATCCATGACAACCTGGTTAGGTTGGCAAGCTTCATTTTCTTTTAATACCAGCAATTGCTCTGATATGTGAGCTTTTATATGAAATGTTACATACTTAATACGGCTAATCAATATAAGTAGAGGGAGCCTTTTTTTTGTTTGAATTAAGAAACTGTTGGAGCAATTACATAAAAAAATTGTCATTGTTCGATCAATCTTTATAGAGCTACATGTTGACTGTGAAAAATATTTTCTGGCAGGTATAAACTTTGGCACCAAAATGTCTTGGCGTGAAAAATATAGAATATCCCTAAACAGCAATACCATTCCCCCTGACAGTTTTCACACAACCACTTCTATATTCATGTTCCTGCTCTCTGCACAGCATCGGGAGGAAGTGGCAAGTCGTCTTTGGCGGTTATGTTTAACAAGTGCGCTAAAGAGCTCAAGCGTTCGGGCGAAGTAATCAAGTCTGGAATTGATTTTAACTGGTATCAAATTTTAAATTAAATTGGAATAAACAAATTGCCCAATTGAATGGATTTAACTGCAGGCCAGGGAATGATTACGTGTGTGTGTGTATGCGTGTGTGTGTGTGTCTGTGTGAAAAGACTGATAGTGAGAGTGTGTATCTGATCGTTACCTTGCAATGGATTTGCACTGCCTACCATGTTGGGGTGAGGTACACCACATGTCTGCAGGATACGAGTCTGAGAGATGCTGGCAGAGAGCATCTCCTGAGCTACAGAGAGAGAGAGACAGAGAGAGAGAGAGACCTTTATTATTGTCTGCACAATAATCATCGTTCTCATCCGAATCATAATCATAATCATCATCGCCTGAGTCTTAATAAATAAATTCATTATCTATGCCGTCATCAGATCTATACCACCTTCACCATTAGGCCATTACTTCATTTCCATTGCAGCAGCAGTCGTTTAATACATTAATTACACGCTCAATTGACCAGATTAAAATTCTTGATGATTAATTGTTTGTCGATTGACTTACATATTAATTGCAGCACTGCAATAGTTGTCACAAATACCATCACCACCACCACTCACCTGCCATCATGCCGTAGGTGGCCTGCTGGTTGCTGTAGTGACAGGGGGCGACTGGGTAATGTAGGCCCGGGGGGCCGTTGCCAAGAGCGTTCCCGAGGGTGGAGGTGGACAGGTGCATGTGGGAGCGCTTGGAGTGCTGACCCAGGGACAGCCCAGATGATACTGATGGAGACAAATGTGGTTACAATCTGACCGGAGTACAAAAGATCAGCTAATTAAGAACTGGAGAGCGTTGGCTAGGATCTGATCTGAGTACAGGTCAGCTTTGAATACAGCTCAGACTAGAGTTTGACTAATATGGGGTTTTGAAAACTTAAATTTAAAGTGGGTTCTTAAACAAATTGCTCCAGTGCCTCTGAACTAGCATGCCCACGCAGTTGCTCACGCTCACTAACCTTTCCACTGAAAGCCCATTAACTACTTTCTAATAAATTGATCAAATATATCATGTAAATAACTTCGACTAACTTAGTTTTGCTCATGAAGGAAGTTTTACTGCTAATATTTGACTTTTTGCAAATATCATCATGTCAGTCTGGTGCTAGTGCTGACAGCGCAGAGAGAGAGATGTGAGTACAGTTTTAGTCGAGCACATTTATTCTTTAAACTAGAAACCGGGGAGTCAGCTACCATAGAATTTGATGCTGGTACAGTTTTAAGCTGCTCAGTAAATACATTAAAACATGTAACCGAGATCACCTTACACATCCTTTGAACAAAAGTGATTTGGAATGAACGCATGAAGAATAATGGCAAGCCAGAACATGTGCTTCTAAAACCAGGGAAATTAACTTTTAGATGGTAACCAGTATCATTTATTGTGACTCCTCTTTAAAACCTTTCCTTTTGTTGATGCTCTCGTCTGATTAGTGTATTTTAATATAGCTGAGCACTGCTCTGGTCATGTCCTTTGCTAATTACATAATTATTCATGTATTCATCTTTTTATCCAGCTTGATGTTGAATTCAGGCACCAATGTGTTGAGATGCACTCCGATGTAGAGACTGTGCACTGTGTGTCATGTATGATGACTTGACCAAGGCTTATGAGGCTGTCTTAAACATCAATAAAAACACAGTGCCACTGAGGAAAATCCTACCATGATTGAAATTTGGACTTACTGACCTTAACCCTTAATACGTATTGTCCTTATTTTTTATTTAAATCAGATGACAGCTTTTCACATTTAGTTCATAGACTCATTGAAAGACAGAAATCAAATACAGGCCAGCAAAATTCCACAAGTACAGTACTGTCTGAGCCGAAAATCTATTTGCAAGATACGTTTGACTGGCTGCTACAGTATACACATTTTATGGCTAATGTTCTGCATGATGTAATCCGGTCTATTCTGAGCTATAACAATCAGCATAGACTAAAACCTGCAGGAAGTTTTATCCACAATGCTCCATGGGAGAAAAAAAAAAAGACCTTGGGGAGGTTGCTATACTGATAACATTATCCTCAAAGCAATTATCCACTGAGTAGAGACAGCTGGGCCAAACCCGATGATTAGATACATTTCCATAATTTCAGTTGGCTTTTGAATAAATGTATTTTTCAATTCAATTCGTCTGCATTCTTGCTCAGCTTGGGTACATTAGAGGCCTCTAGGAGCAACTTGTAGCCCTACATGACACATCACTCACCTGCAGCACCCATGCGACTTTCTGTATAATCACCCACTGTCAACACGAGCAAATCTCACTTCATCACAGCACGGGATGGCACAATGCCAAAATCCGTTTTTTCACACAGCCTCACAAGACTGAAGTAGTACAGGCAGCTGGGATTTAATAAAAACGCTATATGAACCATAGTCCATATCATACAAGCACTATAAACTCCCACTCTCCCCTTACTTCGCGACCGTCGAAAAAGCCTAATTGTTGCAGAACAATACGATATGTAAGAGGAAAATACTCAACATTTACAGGACAGTTTACCTGCAGAAACCATGCTGTGAGCGTGGGAGCTGGCTGCCAGGCAGTCACCGGTAGAGGTGTGGTGCATGAGGATTGGCAAGGGTGAATCTCCTCCAAGTGGGGCGAAAGAGTCGGCGCCGAATACCTGGCAGGCCATTCTTCTCTGGCCTCACTCAAATGGTGCGCTGGACGTTTTGAACTCTTAAGTGGTTTCTTTGCTTTGCTTTGCTTTGCCTTTTCTTGCTTTAATTAGTCTTGTCTGCCATGGCTGCTTTCCTTGTCCTGTGTCTTTTATTGTCCTCTTGGAATCCCTTCCTCTTCCTCTTCCTCCTGTGCGTCTTATCGTGGCTTTTGTCTTCCTCTTGTCTTCTTTGGCCTTCTCTTGCTCTGCCTTCTCGCTGCGTCTTGTCTTCTTTTTCTTGTCCCGTTCTCCCTAATTCAGCCAAGCACAGCTCTCACTTTCAGCCACTTGGGAATATGCAGTGAGAAAACTGCGAACGGGTTACCTTTATTTCCCTCAAAGGGAAAATGGATGTCAGCCAGAACTCTCCACGGTTTGTGGCATATCTGTAAGCCTCAGTCAAGACTCTCGAAAATGATTAGTGATGAGCTTCAGGTTGAAGTTACTATCACAGAAATATCTGCTCAAAAACTGTTACTCAACTATTGTGCGTTCTCTCATTAAGGCCTCTGCGATGCATGTCCCCGTCTCTTTTCCTCTACTACAGATGTCTCTCATACCCTCAGCATTTCGCCGCCCTTGTCTACTGCAGGTATTTATATGCCACCCACCAACAACTAACCACCCCTCTCGCTACCTGTGAGGCCCCCTATTTCCTATCGAGCTGCTCACCCCCACCTACCAATCCCCATGTCAGTGTTGTTATTACTTGTGTTTGTCCTTACCTGCATTCTCCTCATCTCGTTACCAAATCCAGGATTAAGGTGCAGAGCGGCTGAGAAACCCGATCCCCTCCTCTCCCCCCTCTCACTATCTGTCTCTCCCTCTCCCTGATTGCAGGGTTGTGTTGTTGTAGTTGCAATGGGAAAGTAAAGTGAACACTTAAAGTGCTCATTAAAATAACAAAGACTGGCTTCATGTGATAATGCCGTTGATAATATGGTGTGGCGTGAAGCGTTGCCACAAAATTGTCTCAAACCAATTTGCAACCAATGCGGCGCACCACTTGGAAAAAAGACACTTATTTCACCATTTAATTGCCTTGCAAGAGCTTTTTAGGTGCGATCATGGAGCCTTGTGTCGGTGTGAGCGGAAGAAATTGTTTCCGTGTGTGGTGTCCATATTGTGGTGAATGCAGCGCTCTCGGGGCAAAGACAACAGGTCTCATCGGGGAGGATAAAGGTTAATCTGAAGAGCGTGGCCACCATGTGCACTCTGTTGAGTCTTGTTTGTGTTTATGTCCTGGGCTCTGCTTCACTGTTGTTAATGTAGGTGGGCAGCAGGTGGAAAATAGCTTGTGGGTGGCAGGCACGATTCAACTTGTTAAAGCATGCAGTGCAAATTTTGTCTGGATGCACTTAGTCCTTTGGACAATGTCTTTCCTCAAAACATTTTGTTTGTATTCATTCAGTGTAGGGTTAAGAAATGCTCATGTTATGTTTATGTATATATATATATATATATTTGTGTTAAAAAGCCCAAATTGAAAAGGTCTGTCAGTTTGTCACAACATCTTCTGTCTGTTAAATGTGGCTGGCATGTGCTGTCGTGGATATTTACCTAAAGTGTCACATCTGTAGGCATCAAAATCAAACTATGAATCCAAATGCTGATGACATGGAGTCACTTCCTCCACCTCCCCTTCAATCTGCAACCTTAATATACGCGAGTCTTTAATCTGATGCACGCAACGAGAATGAGCACTGATAAATAAAGCCTTTGTGACAAATTGCAAAGCAAATCAAAACGGACTTTAACAAATCTCATTTCACCAGAGCAGGTTTGAAATAAACACACACACACACTAAATCCCCAATATTGAGAACACAACTGAATGTAATGGTGTGTGACAATGAAAAAAATAAAAATAAAACTCGCCAGCGCCATATCCTTAAAATATTTCTCTCTCTTCTTTCATTTCAGCCAACAACTCCCACTCAGGGTAGAGACCATCTTCCCAGCTGGCGAATGCAGGTTTATTTTTGCACATAGAGACTGAACCACCTCTGTTTTATATCATCGATATGTGCACTGGTGTGAATCTCCCAAACATTTTGCAGCAGATATTTAAAACGACTCTTCAGTCATTTCGATTCTAAATCAAAAGATCAGACCAATAATTCTTTATAATTCATAATAATCACAGATTAGCCTTACATGTAACCAGTTGATGGTGTAACAGCCTGCTGAGATGAAACAAGGTTGACACAACAGTACATGTAGCCACAATGTTACCCTGGGTAAAGGGTATCTTACTCTGTATTGCCTCCACTGTAATACTTTATTTTGCTGCATGAAGCACATAACATGTTTTATTGTTATCATTACAAATATCGTCTTTATTTTTTTACTAGATTGCTATTGTGATGACGTTGTAAACAGTTTCAGGGGTGAGTACACGCTAAAACACACAGAAAAATGGCCAAATGTCACGATATGTTGAATTTTTATATTTTTTTAAATACCAGCAAATGGAAGTTTCAAAGAGCTTGGATCAGACCTGTGTGGACTGAATATGCTTTTAGATGAGTAAAAAGTAGACAATCAAAGGATGAGGGAGTGGAAAAGGCAAAGCTTTCCCATGGATACATAAGTAGACGCACACACACACACACACACATACATATGCACATAAAGAGCCTAAACTTAATTAGTGAAGAGACCATGAGTCAAAGCACCTGTCCTAGATCCCCTTCCTCATCCTCCCTCCCCTTCACACACACACACACACACACACACACACACACACACACACACACACACACACACACACACACACACATACATACATACACACACACACACTTAACTATAATAAAAACACTTGTTGTAACAAGCACAGATATACACTTGTTGAAACAATCACATACATACACTTGTTGAAACAATCACATACAGATATATTCCCTTCCCCACCTATATATATCTATATATATATATATATATACACACACACACACACACACACACACACACACACACACACACACACACACACACACACACACAGATACACTCCAAAGACCACTGATCCATCCACCGACGCAGTGGGAACAGAGTGTGGTGATACATTCTCACAGGTATCACATGCGTACATACAGTGTACCAGGTGTTTGTGTGCACGTGTGAAAAAGGAGATGGCCCATCTCAGGGGGTTTATCCTGATGTGTAGAGTAACTTGCTATTATCACCCAGTCAACAATGTTGAGTGCAAGGAACAACATGTTTACAGTCACCTTATGCACATTGTCAAACACATTTTAAGCAAACTTTTCGAAATCAGAATTAGGAGCATGCCCATCAACTGTAGTTTGAAGCAAATGAACTCGGCTGCAGCGTAGTTTCATCAAAAGTTGGCACAGTAGGCTACGCATTGGCTGTAATCCGCCAGAGTAGAAGAAGTAGAGTTTGCGAACCAGAAACAAAAGACATCGGCGTGGCCATAACCCATCTACAAAAAAGAAAAGAGAGGTCTTCAGGAATTAGTTTCAATTGTCCAGCTAGTAGTGTTCACGTTTCATCCTGTCTGGTGACGAAGACAATCATTCGCACTTTTATGGGAATATCTGGGAAGACTCCGAAACAGCAACAGCTGATCAGTCATGTGAGTAAAATGTTCGCTATATCAGCAATGGCGTTTCTATAATCCGTTAAACACGTCAACTTTATTTTCGAAAAAAGGGAAAAACGGCTTTTCTAATGCAATACTTAAACATGTGCATACAAATATGTCAATGAACATTGTACATGGTTACCATGTATGTAAAACTAAGAAAATAACCAAACCCTGTGCATAGAGTACATCTCTAATAATGCAGGTATCGTTCATATCATTTCTGTGAAGATTGAATTTGGACAAAGCTGAAAAAACTATTAGTTCTGTACACTAATATAATTGATTATTTGATAATTAATGTAGTCTATTACAAACTGTTACCACATCATTTTTCATAAATCTCACAACCTTACAATGCTCATTAATGATTATAATGACTAAGTAAATAGTATGGACTCGGCATTATTGAGTGGATTGCGCCAGAACTATTCACAAACAATAGTTCGGCTTTTAGCATTAATTAATGCAGCGTGAAGCAAAAAGTGTTTTCCTGCTGTCAAAGATCTCTCTCAGCCGGCAAAACCAAACTTACTGCAGCTTCGTGCTGCTATATTTTCTGAGAGTTTTTACGTGGGAAAGAATTGCATGGCTGAGTGTGGGTGTGTGCATTTACTCTTATTAATGCACACTGAACTTTGTTGATTGACCCTGCGGCACCTCAGCAAATTCTTCATATAACCAACCTTGAATAAAACAATCAGCGCCAGACATCTAAATAAACATCGAAACTGAATTTTGTCAGAATATCCCTGTTTTTACCCAACCGAACCGCGATAGAGAGGGGAAGTGGGTGTGAAACTGAGAGCTGAAAATGGCTTTTGTCTTGTTTTTGAATTTCTACATCCATTCATTATGCAGGGATGAACTCTGAGTGAGGTTTGTTGGATGCTTGAATACATCATGGCAGAGGTCAGCACTCCTGATGAATATCAAGCCTTTATGCACCACTCTGACCACCATCTGCCCAGAGCTGCGCTTGACTCACCAACCACAGCACAAACACCGCCCGAACGCATCCGAGAAGGCTAATTTCATCAACATATTCAACAAACCCTGTTCGAACAGCAAAGGTTAACAGTCCAGAGGAGGAAACAAGAACAGGTTCTGAATCTGCTCCGGTCTTCTCTCGCAGATTACTATCTCTCTCTTCATTAAGTAAATGTCACGTCAAATAACGACATTATCCCCACATTCATTTACAGCTCTTGGTTTAGTATAAATGAAACCCTTCACCTTGCATGTGGTATTCTTCTGAGATCCCGTTTCTCAGGAAAAGTTTTTGATTTATTTCTCAGTTTTTTTGTCGTATAAGAGCAAATCAAGTGGTATTCATCTGTCGTGTAGAAAATTAATTTTGTTATGCTCTCTATAGCTCCTTTCAACAAGATTTAATAAATAAAATGTAATGGGCTTTCACGCACACAAAGTCATGATTCATTTATCCAATAGCGCCATTTGAACAAGGCTAATGACAGGCTTATTCACTATAAGTGCGCCGAGTCTTATCTCCTCACCACTCATCTCACACTGCAGACACGTTTTCCATATAAGGTAATGCAAGTAAATAAACCATCCAATTTACCATCAAAGGTTTTCAAATGTCCTTGGCAAAACACCCCCATACAAGTGCAACTACAAAAAACATCCATCTCCAATAATTATAATATGATCGTAAAGAGTAAGTAATGGCTGCAGTGAAAGAAAATGAATAAATAAAAGAATTGCATAAACCTACTGCGAAATTCCAGCTGGGATCTCAGTTTCCTCCATTTCTCTTGAATCCAACTGCCACATTTCAGCCACTGAGCCTCAAGCCCTGAGCACACACTGTCCCTTTCCTCCTTCTGAAAAAACACACCGACATTATTGGACTCGCTAAATATATTTATTGCACAGCATGCTGAATGTTTAAAGAGACTTTTATTTTACAATCCATATACAATTGTGGGACCAGACGATGTTTGGCCCTCTGTCTTTACATAGTCAACACTGCTGCTTGGCATACTGCTCTTTGTGACTCTGTTCTCCTCTGCTCTTTGCAGTGCTCACAGTCACGGCCAAATGCAATGAATAACAAGATGTTGTAGAAGGATAAGGAAATCTAACAGAACGCACTGCCAGGAAAAATGGAAAGTGACACAAGGGTCTACAATGGACCAGATAT
Organism: Leptoclinus maculatus; assembly: GCA_032191485.1. Lineage (NCBI taxonomy): Eukaryota > Metazoa > Chordata > Actinopteri > Perciformes > Stichaeidae > Leptoclinus > Leptoclinus maculatus. Next base: position 9,914,123 of record JAVDOI010000018.1, read on the forward strand.
GATAAAATAATGATAAATAAATATAAAAATGTCACTTGAAGTGCCGGGTGTATGGGGGGTAACACTGCTTTAGATTTGAGACATATTTCAAAGCACTTCTTTATCTGTTAGACTCTGAAGTGGCAGTTGAATCCATAAGAAACCGGTCTTCCCAGACTGCTGCGTACTTGTGTAATTGTTTTCCACTGTGAGAAAACAACTGTCTCAATACATTGAGTTCAAAATCATTAGCCTCATGTGCTTTGCACCATGCAGTAGTCCATTAAAAAAAAAAAAAAGAAATAGCTCATTCCTGATGCACAATCGTTCAAATAAAGTAAAGAGAGAGTGGAACAAAGAATTGTGAAAGAATAAAAATAACGAGACACAACGATGTGTACAGTACATGATGTACATACGCTTTATATACACACGTGATGTAACTATAGCTTCATTCACGTCTTCTCTCTGCACTGGCAAAAAATTAGAAAAAAAGAGCTAAATAGAATAACAATCATACCGGATGGATGTAGGCGGTAGCTAGGCAACAGGCATCAAGGCAGGGCAGTTTACTCATGTGCCTTGTAAGTCTACAAGCTTTATTTCCATCTATCCCCTCATTTGCTAAACGAGGGCCGAGCCCCATGGGCGTCCACAAATGAAAACTTATGGGGGTGGATAACCCTGTTTATCTGCATTGCAGGCTCGGTTACTGTGTGTGTGTGTGTGTGCATTTTTGGTGACGGGGATAACTACTGACACACTCGCAGAAAATGCATCAAAATGTAATTCCAAACATTCGAGCTATGAGCTTTCTTTTGCTTGGAACAAGCTAATTTGCCCAAAAGTGCCAGAAGGGATTTTTACTTGATAAGATTTCTGAAGATAAGACAGAGTGTCCAGCTACCAGTCTTAAAAAGTATTACTCTTGTAATCAATGAAATGTGACAGGTGGAAAAGAACACAGTCCAAAACCTTGAAATGTGATATTTTGCCGCAGTATAAAGTTGAAAATAAACCATACAAGCCAAAAGACTAAAACTTGAAATGAGTCTTGAAACTTCAGAGCTTAAAATGATTGTCAAAGTATATTGCAGGTCCTGTAATATGTCCCTTGTGTCTTGCTAATCACAACCCCATATATGATCAAATTGCTAATTAAGACAAGCTAAGTGACATTTACTTGAATTAAGTCAAACAGCCTTGCACAGTGAGCATAAAATAATCCAATCCATACACTCAAAGCAAGTCAGGCTACGTTTCAAATCTAAATAACTTACTTAGAAATATAATTTTGCATTGCATTATATATGCAATTTGAAGACTGAAGCCTGAAATCCATACAAATCCAGAGTAAAGGAATTTAAGTTGCTGTTGCCATTAGTTTTGACACTTGAACTTCTAAACATGCTCCACCTGTACTTGTCCTAATATTCATGGTCTGCTCTCTGTGGGCCAAATTGTTCACAGGGACATTTACTTTACCTTACACTACTCCACTCTACTCTATTCATTAGAGTAGATAGCGTAACTGTTAACTTGCTCTTGAAAATTACATTTTTTTTGTACATGGCTTACAGTATAATACTTAATGCCATAACTTTACAACAGCACGAAGCCTGTGCATTCAGCTATAAAATGTCATTTACAAAGTCTGCCTCCTTCTTGTGGAGCCTACATTGTGCTTTTGCCTCACCAGACCACAAGGAGGCTACAGAACAACAAGCACCGGGAGAACCACAAAACCCCTCGAGTCCTCGAACCGCTTGCTTCATGTTTTGCCTTGTTCTTTTCCACGGCCGCAAGTTCAGCAGGGATTCACCATTCTCACTGCGGTCGCTTCTGTCGACGGGCTCTCTGTGTACAGAGCAATTAATGAACTCGGTTGGTGTTTGAGGGGGAAAAGTCATTACACAGGATCAGGGTTGTAGTTGTTGACTGACTCAAGCTAAATGTATTTCAGATGATGACTGGCTCCTCGCGGTCTGCCTCACACGCTGGTTAACTTCACGTTGGGTTATTTATTCATCTAGATCCACTCAAGCTTGTAACTTACTGACAGCTGTACACATACAATAAAAGACGATGTAATATGTGCAGGTACAACCTCATCAAGCTCTCAGGCGTGCTTTCCCCTCCCCTGGCAGACACTATTTCATACTAGATTACTGATGTAAAAGACATTAATTGTTCCATTATTTGCGCTACAAAGCAATGTGTGAATGTGTGAAAGACAGCGTTGTAGTGCTGGGTGTGTTGCTACGCTTTTATTGCATTTTTAAAAAATGTAAGATGTCAACCTTTAAGGATTACTTTGAACATTTTAACTTTTTGAGCGCGTAGTCAACACTGCAGGCAGAGAGTGTCTCTAAAATTGTATGTGATAACATTTTTGTGACGTAATACCTGCAATAACTTATTTTTTTGCAACGGACCAATTGCATACGCATCATTGACGTATCATCACCTTTTAAATTAATATAGTGAACTTGTTAGCAAACAGTTACTTGTTTACATCCAGCAGATATGGAGCAAATTTCTCTTTTTTCTGGCCACCTGGTGAAAGTCCAATATTCACTCTTCTTCTGGCTCTGTTTTGGTCTCCTCCAAGTCCCGAGCGAAATATCTTTCACCACTATATGTTTACCAGCTACGCACTAACTGTATCTGTTCAGTTTTGGTGCTGAGCAGGTGGGTTTCTTGAGGTTTAAACTGAAAACAGCTGCCAGCTAGAAACAACGCTCCGAGAGTGTCGAGAATGAACCAAACTAATAGATTTGTGGGCGGCGCAGCTGAAACTCGCTATAAAGCCGAATGGAGCTGTAGGTTCAGATGATCATTTATTTAGCTTCATTACACAGAGCAACCCTTAAGCAATCTGCTTAAATGGGGTGACATGATGGAAAAAAAAGCTTTTTTAATTACAAAACCGTGATTGATTAAAAGATGATAATACAAAGAGTTGTTTGCAGTTCACAGTTTTACAGATGTCTTTTTTATAAAGGTGGACGATGAAAAAAATGCTTTTCTTTCTTTTTTTTAATTGTTCTCCATATTCATTTTATTAGGTGATAATATGTCATTATTGTTTATGTATCGTATTATCGCCAAGTGGCAAAAAAATATATATTAATACCGCTTAACTTTTGTGCCTTTTATGTTTTACTATTTAAAGGTGTAATGTGCATAATCCGTTTGTCTAATTCAAAAGTCAATCCTCACCAAGCAATAGACCAAGCCAATTATTTTGTTCCCTGAAAAGTTGAGGCTTTGGGACTCAAGCTTTTTAACTGACAGTGTCAATATAAGAACCAGCCAAGGATTCAAAGGAAACGGTCACTCAGCCAAGGCTGACTCTGTTCCACATGGCATTAACTAAACCACTGGGCCTACGGGGGGCATCTATCAACCCATTCTCACTCCCAACATGTCACATAAAGCAACTTAGTCAGTGCTCCTTGCCGTCTGACACCAACGAACATTTAGTGTGTGTATGCAAAGCACCCACCCGTGGCACGACAGGCAGAGCAAGACACAAAGCATAAATGACAAGACGGTCCACACGGGGCGGGCAGCTCAACAAACAAAGGACTGTCATCCAAAGAGACCGCTGTTCTTGTTCGTGCAAAACTAAATATAAACATTGACATTTTGTCATGTCAGTCGTGAGTGACATTACATTACAGTCATTTAGACGCTTTTATCCAAAGCCACTTCTTTCACATTCATACACCGTAGGCACAGCCACGGGAGCAATTTAGTCACGTCAGTCGTAGTGTCGTTATTCACGTTACTAGCAACTCATGTGAGTCACGTGAGTCAGTTAGCCAGTAGCGTGAATTGTCAGTCAAGTTAACGTCGACCACGCTCGTTTCCTAAACCTAACTAAGTTGTTTCGTTGCCTAAACCTATCTTTCTGTGCCAATGGACGTTCATTTTGAAAAGACAATGCATGTAATGAGCGTATATTGACACGTTGTCACTGACATGTTCCAAAACTGACGCTGGAAGGGTAAGTAGACCATCATAATTTGAAGCCTATAGTCCCACTGATTAAGCTGCGTTATTTGACGCATTGGTGTGAGAATGTGTTGCATGACTGTCTTTGATGGATCATTGGGGCAGATTAAACATGAAGGGATGACACTGACAGGGACTGGTTCTGCCACTGGTATACTGATAAGCACCGGGCAAGGCAGAGTGGTAGTGACAGCTCTGCAGACGTGACAGGAAGTATGATGAAGCATTACATTTCAGTGCGCCTGTGGCCTTTCCTCTCTCCATAATTCAAAGAGCTTGTATGATAAAAGCAACATGACAAAGAAATTAAGAGGAGTGATAATTACACAAATATCAGAAGAAAATGGGCAGTACAATACAATTTGAAAACAATATGTCTTCTTTCCCTTTTTGTCAGTGTCCTCCTGTGTTGTAAAGACCAGAGCTCAGAGGTTCAGATCAAACGGCCGTGGTGATGAAAAGAGTAGGTCTCAGATGGCTGACAGAGAATGGAAGTGACGAGACACACAGATCACAGGCAATGACCGAATGAAGGCTAATTTGTCCTGATGATCCAGACTGTAACTAAAAAGCTTCAAAGAGTAGCAGCGCAAACTCAAGATCATTGGCCAGATTATGCGATTGTACACGTCATCTCAACGTACCAGAGAAGGGCCGGGTCAGTGGAATGTATCTTATTCCTAATCATTTTACCTTTGAAGATGTTCTCATAAAAGGCACAAGCTTCTGCTACTTTATCTAATGCTGTTGCCGACTTGAAGGCCACCTCTGCAAAACTGTATTTGAAAGCTAATGGTCTTGTATGCACTCAAGCTGCTTCAACAGAGATTTGTTTGTGAACACATTTTACATGTTACAACATAATTGCTAAAACACATTTGAAAGGACTGAACTATATTGTACTGAATTGTGGATTTAGACACTTTTACATCATTTTTGTGTTCAGGATTTTTGGGCATGCCTGAAATCATAGCTTGATGATGCAGTGGGAGCATCCTTAGCATACCCCTCCCTTAACACACAGAGCTAGAGTCAAGGTGGGACATTCTAAGATATGTTTTTATTCACTTGATCCCAATATGTGCATGTTTTAATTGATTACTACGTTTGGGTTTTATCTGTAGTTATATATTTTACATTTTGTCTTGCATGGTTTTAGTAGTTTTATGTTTGGATTTACGATTGCATGTATTTGCTTTTTTTGACATTTCATATTCCTTTGGATTGTGGATCAAGGTGATGCAAAACAGCTGATTAATTAGACCACACCCCACACAGGAGGATGGGCAGGATTGACAGTTGTTTTTTTTGTAAGTGTTGATTAGGGACAGGTGTGGGAGAGAAGAAAAAAAAGACAAGGAACAGACAGGGAGGGGAGACACAAGGGAGGCCGGAGAGACTGGAGAGACCCGCACACCACAGAGTTTGGACCGCAGAGTTAAAGCTGTTCGGTAGACGGGGCGGCAGAGCGGAAATAAGGCCCGAGACGAGGTACCCGGACGGGACAGCCGTGGACGAGTCGGACATGACGTGGAGGAAGCAAGACTCGGTTCAACGCCTGCTATAAACTAACGGCAGCAGGACCGTGGTGAGGACGAGACGCAGAGGATCCGAAACCAGAGAAGCCAAACAGGAAAACGGTCACACGGAACCCCCCGCTGTTGCTAACTCTGGAACATAAGACTTGTCTCTTGTCATTATCTACCTGGGTACATTTTAGTCGTTTCTGACATTTTATTTACACTTTTTTTTTTTTTTTTTTTTTTTTTAGAAGTGGCTGTCTTTTTATTCATTTTAGCTTTAGACCGTTGTTGTTTTTTATTCCTTGATATTTTATTTACTTTAAATTTATTAAAAGTCCTCCTGTGGTGCTAACTGTGGAATTACTTTTCTATTGCCGGTATAAAACAAGAACCTCACACTCTTGTGTGACACTATATTAGTGGTTCTGCTGCTCAAAGGCGAGTTACAACACTACGTACTAACCAAAACCTACAGTTAAATAGCCTAGGCCTTCCTCGACTTCCCACAAATGCAAATTTCCTGAAAGCCAGAATGTACACAAAAATCCTACTAAATTAAACTCCTATTACTACTGAATAAGTACACGTACCTCAAAATTGTACTGAACTACATACTTGAATAAATGTACTTATGTTCCACCACTTCAAGGTTTATGTTGTTAAAAATATGTGAATAATAACTATTGACAACTGAGAGGCAACACAATTACTGGATATATTCCGGCAACTACTAAGTCTGGGAAACATACCAAAACAAAGACTGTTTTTTCAGAGTGCTTCACTTGGTTTATGTGTATTGTATAGACGTCGATGAGAAAATTATCCTAATTCCCACTTGATGTATTGCCTCGGGAGACATTGTAAACATGCGTTTATGGTCTCAATCTGTAGTTTCAAGCCATCTCCCATACAGCATGATGTCCGTTTTGTAAAATGTTGGTCCCATTTGGAGTGCAATGCACAATAAAACAGGGCATGCTTCATAGCGTATAGTTTTATGCCATAGTCACACTCTCAACACCCATCCATCTACCTTGACCTCCTCTTAAGAGGTTTGGCAGTTCTAGTTCACTGTTCAGGAAGATATTATCATAGGGCAGCTCAAGCCTTTGAACAAAGACCACTGCTGTAGATTTTCTTGCAAGGACAGTGTAATTTTTTAGGCCTGTCTATGTGTTGCAGTCACATACGTGTATTGCACGGTGGTGTCTCACTGTGCAAAAAATGCATTCAAAATGCTTTGAATTGTAGCCCCTGTTGTGCTATCACACCTCTGTGCAGGCACATCCCTGATGTCTTATAGCATTTGCCAAATTGACCAATAAAATGCTTCACTGGGGTGAAATAAGACTACGGCAAAAAAAAAGTGTGAGGTACCATGGCAACAACAACAGATAGCACAGCAGCAGATCACTTGTCAATCAAAACATCTCATGGAGGGAGGCTTGTGGATCTACAGGAGAGCTCTACGAGCCTCTATATGCTAAAATAAGAGGATGTAATTATTTTAAAAACTGGTGAAAATACTTTAATTTCTCTGCTAGGAGTCAGTGCCAAGACCTCAGCGTGCGTGCAAGATCATGATTTCCTTCATAATATAGAGTAAAAAATGCTTCTATGCTAGATTGCTCCTCGATTGTCATCTGTGGCTTTAGCTACTTAACGTCAAGGTTCCAGACCAGTGGGAAACCTGTTTGTATTCCTACTGGCAACACTAAACCAAACAAGATTTTTTTTCTTTTACTGATTTTCCAAGTTGAATTCACTTCATTATTTGGTCTGACATCATGTTTATGTTAGCTGTTTAGGGCTAACGCACTACAATTTTCAGTCAACAAAGACGCTGCACCTGCGGTTGCTCGGAGCAGTTTTCATTGAGCATATTTAAGAGTTGCAATTTCTGTGTGTGGACCCACAGCAACCATTGTTATGGGAATTTAGTCAGGAACACTCTCGTCATAGATTTTTAACAATTTATTGCAACAAATGGAAACACAGTTAAACTTGGCGCTGGTGGTGGCTCCGCTATTAAAATGCTCCCTGGAGTTAGCCAAGCAGCTACTAAGCCAAAACAGAGAGCACCATGCATAAACCCCCCGGTATACAGGAATGAGCCCGAAGTAAACTTTGAATACCATTTCAACCATTTGCTGTGCAAAATGAACTCTGAACTAAAAAAGGGTGGAGGCTGCGGTGGAGTCATATTTAAATGAACCTCCTTGAGGTGAGAGTGGGCTGTGATTGGTGTGTGGCCTGTCAGCGGGTTACAGCTGGGAGCGTATGACTTCCGTGTCCTGCATGAACTAACGCAATGCTTCATTTTTTTGTCACCATTTTTCTGGCTGCGGCTATCATTAAGCACAACAACAGATCTATTTGAATTGCTAAAAAAAAAACAGGGATTTGGGCATTTATTCATATGTGGAACAAGGTTATTACCTGTGCGTCTGTGTGAGAGTCTTTGAGTGAGTGTGCACCTCTGTGTCTGTCCACGGCTAATCTCACATTCTGCAAACCGAGTAATATTTGTGGTGCTGTAGCTCACTTTTATTGGTTTGGATGGTGTGTTTGGCTAACTGCTAACAGCTAACACAACGAGGGCATACACTGCTGTATCTTACCAGTACATACATACTGTACATGTTGCTCATCAAGCAAATGCAACAAACCTGAAAGCACGGTTTGCCTGTTGAGGTAAGAAGTAGATGTTGCTCCTGTCTATTAAAGTATTGACATTTGAGGGAAAACTGTGCAAGTGATGGGATGTAATGATGGCATTTTAAGCATTCCACTGGATTTACCAAGGTTCGTGTAATTTATGAGGTTATGATGGGGATTAAGGAGCTGCAATGAATCAATACAATATCTGATTCTCTAACAGCAACACAAAGAGAGGAGTTGCAGTTTTCTTCTCACAAAATTCTTTGTTATGTACAGTGGAATGTTATATTCCTATAAGCTAGCACCTCCTCTTTTGATAAAACACAAAACATACCATTTAGTTGGTTGGTCAGTCAATTTGAAAAAGGTTGAAGGTTCCAATCCTGTTTGGTTTACATTTAGATCACAGAATGTGCATTTTAACGCTGTGTACCTTTTTTCCTGCAACAAATCGTAAGACTTCAAAATTACATTAGATCACATAAGACGCAAATACACTAAGAGTGTGGTCCTGCTGCAAATTGAATGGATATAATTCAACATTTTAAGCATGTAAATATGGTTAAGTAGCTGATAGACTCAATTAAACTGACTGTGACCAGGCATCATTGTGTCTAGCTTATCTGTGGCTTCGACAAGGGTCAGAAACGCTCGAGAGCACTTGATTTACGAAAGCAGAACAAGCTCATGGCGGATAGAGCAGGAGACTTTGAAGTGTAAACGAGGAGTGGGAGAGGAAAGATGATTTGAAGTTGGACAAAATTTGAAGAGACAAAGAATGAGGAGAGGTGAGCTGATGTGACATTGAGAGGAAGCAAGTCAGCCAAAGGAAGGAATCTAAGAGCAGATAATTAGACTAATGGACTGATGAAAATTGAAGAAGAAATGTCACAAGCAGTTTGTAAAAAACTACCCTATAATATCTTGTAACATTTTCATGTGAATGCAACCAGAACTTTCCTTAAGTTTCCACAGAAACCACAGATGAAAATGAACAGCAGCAATACTATTGCGTTTAATTATCCACTCCAATACGTATCATATTGAGTTGAATGCAAGCCACACCATAGACGAAAATGTAAGACATTGCCATAAGCTTCATGACTATAGGGTTAACTTTGGTGATCCCACCTCAAGGCTATGTGGGCTTCCCACCATTACATTTTGGACCCAAAAAGCAACCAGTCCATAGGACAAGTGTGCTTTGACATGTCAGTTCATCATCTAGCTTCTACTCTGGTGCCAACTTTGGTTGTTGTATCCAAGTTTCCAGTCATCCTAAAACCACGAGTGCAGTTTGGTCATTTCTACCTCAAGTGAATTTATAGCCAGTGGTGTACACTGTGGATTGCTGCAAAGTATGATTGACTGTTGCAATGTCATTCCGTCCTCTACTGTAACTGTCAAAGCATCATCTTTCAATGCTCATAAAACTGTGTTACCACCTGGCTCAAGGCCGGCAACAAAAAGGGAGGCCACACAGAGATCTAAACCAACAACCGTTTATTTAGCTACACAACTGCCATATAATGCACAACTGATGAGGCTGGTGCAGCAGACCCTGCTGTGAGAGAGAGAGAGACTCCCAGAAGGCCCGTCTTTTAAGCCTTCCTGGAGGCTCCAATCAGCTGGGCTGATTGGTGCAGGTGAGTGTCCCAGCTCCTCCCACCAGGAAACTAGCGGCGAGCAGGCCCACAGCCTGGTAAGGGGGAGGGTCGTCACACCCCCTCCCTTAAGATTGGGATCCTCACTGCAGGTAATCTCAAACATGACCCTCCAGAATCCTCCCATCTGCAACTTTGGTACCTGAGAAGCAATTTAAGAGAGGAGAAAACCAGAGACAGAAAGAAAGAGACACTGCAGGGAGTAAAATACCGCAAGTTAACTTAAACAGTTACAGCTCGGGACAAGGCATCAGCCACTGTATTTTCCGTGCCTTTTACATGACGTACATCTAAATGATATGGCTGAAGGAAAAGACACCAACGCATAAGCCTTTGATTTGGGTTTTGAAGTGAGTGGAGAAAGGTTAGGGGGTTATGATCAGTATATACCACCAAAGGTCTTACTCCACCACCCACGTAAACCTCAAAATGTTTCAATGCCCAGATCAGTGCCAGTGCCTCCTTTTCAATGATGGAGTAATTTAACTGGTGTGAGTTGAACTTCTTAGAAAAGAAACTCACCGGGCAGTCAGCACCACTTCCATTATCCTGCATTAATACAGCCCCAGCTCCCACCTTACTAGCATCCGCATACAGCGAAAACGGCTGGTCCAGCTGGGGGGCCGCTAAGACAGGGGCAGAACACAACAACAACTTGGCAGTCTCAAAGGCTTTCTGACAAGTGAGAGACCACTCAAACTTAACCTTTGGGCTAAGAAGAGACGTAAGTGGGGAAACTACTGTGGAAAAGTTTCTACAAAACCCACGATAGTATCCAATCATACCCAAGAAACGAGAAAGGTCTTTTCTTGTAGTTGGAACAGGAAACTGATCAACTGCCAACACCTTTGCTCTAACTGGGCGTACCTGCCCTTGTCCAACAACTTTTCCGAGGTAGGTTACTGTTGCCTTAGCAAACTCGCATTTAGCCAGATTAATGGTCAGACAAGCCCAGGCGAGACGGTCAAACAACGCTCGGATGCGCTGAAGATGAGTCTCCCAAGTGTCACTGTAAATCACTACGTCATCCAAATACACTGCACACCCGACCAACCCGAACACCACCTTGTTCATTAGGCGCTGGAACGTGGCTGGAGCGTTACGTAACCCAAATGGCATAACTGTGTAGGAATACAAACCACTGGATGTAACGAAGCTGGCGATCTCTCTAGCTCTGGGAGTTAAAGGAACTTGCCAGTAACCTTTAAGTAGGTCAAACTTACTGACAAACTTAGCAGAGCCAACCTGGTCCACACAATCCTCCATACGTGGGAGTGGAAAAGAGTCTGGCTTAGTCACCTGATTAACCTTTCGGAGATCAGTACATGGTCTAAATGTTCCATCTGGCTTCTTAACAAGTAAACACGGGGAAGACCAACTAGATGAACACGGCTCCGCAATGTCATTTTCCAGCATATATTTGACCTCTGCTTCTAAGTGTTCACGTTTATCTGGAGACATCCGATAAAAGTGTTGTTTAATTGGCTGGGCATCTCCCACGTCAATATCATGTTCCATAAGATGAGTACGAGAAGGGGTGTCAGCAAACAGGCAGGGATAACCTTCAATAAGATCCACCAACTCTGTTCGCTTTGGTTCAGGTAAATGTTTCAACATTACCTCCAGATTAGCCAGTGACTCAGAGTTTTCAAGACGTCCTTTCAAAATTACATCATCTGGTGTATAACCCTCTTCCTCATATTCCTCTGTCAGATCCAGAGGTGGAGCTGAATGACCAACTGGAACCACTGCAGCAACAGAGGCAAACCCCGACCCAGGACCTGGCACCAGGGAGCGAGCATAGTAGGGTTTTAACAAATTAATGTGGCAGAGCTGCACAGACTTCTTTCGATTAGGGGTCGCGATCAAATAATTTAGGTCAGACACTTTTCGGGTCACTGTATAGGGACCAGAAAACTTAGCCTGGAAAGGAGAGCCAACTAAAGGCAAAAGTGCCAGAACTTGATCACCAGTACTAAATTCACGGTGTTCTGCACGTCGATCATACAGACTCTTCATTTTCCTTTGAACTGCCTGTAGATTTTCTTTTGCCATTTTATTTGCCTGGTACAGCCGCTGCTTAAAACCATTTACATGATCTATTAGGTTTTTTGGGATGCCAAAAATAGACATAAACTGTGTCAGTGCCTTTACGACAGACTTCGTGGTAATGTTTCTGAGAGGATATGCAGCTGGATAGCGTGTAGCCTGACACATCACTGTGAACAAAAAGTTACTACCAGCTTTGGAGCGTGGCAAGGGACCAACACAGTCAATGATCAGATGCTCAAATGGTTGCTCAGCAACTGGAATAGGATACAAAGGAGCAGGCTTTATTGTTTTATTTGGTTTTCCAGTCAACTGACATACACGGCAAGTTTTAACGAAAGCAGAAATGTCTCTTTTCAACAGAGGCCAGTAAAAGTGTCGCTTAACTCTATCATAGGTTTTTCTTACCCCTAAATGACCTGCAACTCCATCATGAGCAGTCTGAAGTACACCAAGTCTTACACTAGAGGGCAAAACAATTTGTACAGTTTCTTCCCCCATAAAACCCTCTCCCTGGGGAACCCATTTTCTCACCAACAGGCCATCCTGGAGAAAATACCCATGGGCTGAACTCTCCACCTCATCATCCTGGAGAACTCTGTTGTACAGAGCCTGAAGTGTGGGGTCATGTTTTTGCTCTTTCAGAAGGTCACTGCAAGACACAGGCAAGGGGAAAGCAGGCACAGGAAACACAGACATTCTTTTCTTATCTGAATGTTCAGAACCGGAATCACCACGGGCTCGACTCATAGCACGTGTCACTGCACAGGTGGGATGTACAGCAGATGGTGTTTTGGAGGACTCAGGCTGGGAGACTAGAGTATCCACTGACGCATCAGGCCACACCCGATTGCCAGCCAGGTCATTTCCTAATATGACCTGTACTCCACCCATAGGCAATGAAGGGCGCACTCCCATGATCACATCACCTTGGACCAGATTTGATACTAGCGTCAAATTATGCTGTGGTGCAGAAAAGACAGTCAATCCCATCCCTCGGACCGCAACACTGGAACCGGCATCTGTTTCAAGAGAGAAATTCAACGCAGATTCCAAAATAAACGATTCCAGAGCCCCAGAATCTCTTAATATTTTTACAGGTACTTTTATGTCACTTCCTACAAGTGAAACATAACCATCGGACACGAATGCAGCATAACCAGGGTCAATCTCCTGCTGAGCTGCGGAAACTGGCTGTTCTTGACCTAAAACTGGAACTTCAATCACTGACTCTGACGAAGAAGGTTTCGTGTGTGCCTGCACGGCAGCAATGACACGGTCTCTTTCTTCAGCCCGCAAAGACACAGCAGCCGCAGATGGTTTTGCTGGTAAAAACCCAGGCTTTTTTTTTAACATTGGACACTCATTTCGCCAGTGACCCTTGCCAAAACAATAATTACAGACGCGATTGGGGTCCATCCTTCCCTGTAAACCCCGGTCTGCCTTAACTGAACTGGTCCCTTCTGACCAAAACCTACTGGGGTTAGCCCCCACATTCCTCTCTCGGAAGCCAAAATCTCCACGACCACGGTTCTCACCGAAAAACCCTTTATGAGTCAGGACAAACTCGTCTGCCAATCTAGCAGCCTCTGTAACCTTGCTTACTTTCCTTTCCTGAATGTAGGTAACAACACGGTCAGGCAAAGCATTTTTGAACTGTTCAAGCAAGATTAATTCCTCAAGGTCCTCCATAGTAGTAACCTGTGAAGCCGCACACCAGCGATTAAAGTTACTGGTTAAATCACGAGCAAACTCCATATGGGACTGCTTTTCTTTTCTGAGTAACCTGAACCGCTGTCGATACGCTTCCGGTACCAACTCATATATCCTAAGTACAGCAGCTTTAACCAACTGGTAGCTACCACTATCAGTAACACTCAAGGCTGAAAAAGCCTCCTGGGCCTTGCCAGTGAGCACACACTGAAGCAAAAGAGTACGCTCAGCATCCGACCATTTTCGTGCCTCTGCTAAACGTTCAAACAAAACAAAGAAAATGTCAGGGTCCCTTTCATTAAACTTTGGAACCAACCGTAAGTTAACAGCAACATCAAATGAGGGAAAAGCAGGAACAGGTAGTGCCGACTCTCCTACCTGGTGTGGATCAGACTGAAGCTTTCCTTCACTCATAAGCTCCAGCTTATATCGCTCCAACTCTAACTGTTGTCTTGCCTGAACATGGGCTAGTTCAGCTTCCCGAAGATGTGCATCTTGTCTTAACTTTTCTAACTCCACAGTATTTTTATGTTTCTCTTGCATTTGTAGTAAGATAAGTTCTTTTTGTTGCTCAAATGTCAAACCAACTCCAAGTCCAGTCAAAACAGGAGCCATTTTGGAAACTTTGACTGACTCACTCACCCTGGGGGAAGCTACCTCTGAAAATGTATCAGTTTCTACAGGTGCCTTTTCAATCCCCACTATGACAGGCAACACTTTTTCCTCCAACAAGTGATCCTTTAATGTGGCCAACAATTTTTCTTTATTCAACTTTTTAGGAAGTTCAACACTGTAATGGTCCGCTAATGTCAAGAGCTGATCCTTTGTGTAAGAATTTAACAAATCCTCATTTGGAGACTGAACAAAGTCTCCAATGGAAGTCATTTTTTTCAGTTCGGATTTAAATAAGGAACCCAATTCCTCTGACTAACTGCCTAACCAGGTCTAGCTGAGTAACTCATCCCTAGTCTTCATGCAGGTTAGTGGCAGGATGAATTAAGCACAAAACCCAGTAACCCGGTTAACCTTCAGCAAGCTGAAAATCACCTAGACAGTCATGGAAGTGCCCCCGAGCTATTGCTCTAACCACGTACTGCACCAAAACAACAAACAAAAAAAAGAAAAGGGTCAATGAGAGACGGCCAGTGCCCCTCATTGCTTATGCCTATCAGGAAAAGGGTTCCGACTGACTCACCAGCCTGTACTACTAACGGCAGGTTAGAACTCTCAATTTCAAAAATCTGTGTGGAAAACTCCCTTTAACAAAGTTACATTTAAGAATTTTCTAGTACCAACCTTTCCAAGATCGCGGACGAGCCCCCATTTGTTACCACCTGGCTCAAGGCCGGCAACAAAAAGGGAGGCCACACAGAGATCTAAACCAACAACCGTTTATTTAGCTACACAACTGCCATATAATGCACAACTGATGAGGCTGGTGCAGCAGACCCTGCTGTGAGAGAGAGAGAGACTCCCAGAAGGCCCGTCTTTTAAGCCTTCCTGGAGGCTCCAATCAGCTGGGCTGATTGGTGCAGGTGAGTGTCCCAGCTCCTCCCACCAGGAAACTAGCGGCGAGCAGGCCCACAGCCTGGTAAGGGGGAGGGTCGTCACAACTGGAAAAAGCGAAATTTGTTTGCTCTGCCTGCTGTTTTGCTGTAGTGTACAATGTTGGAAGCCTAGTAAGCAGCTGGTGCAACCCCAACTAGTCAATACGGCCCTCAGCGTCTGATGCCCACGCACTGGGACACCTGTTGAGCGTCTGAAAGGGTCGATCATTATTAAACGGTCGGAGCAATCAACTCCTCCGAGGCCGAGAGTCAGAGTCCACAGCCGGGTGGGTGGAGGGGGTCCGGAGGAGGGCCGGCTGGATCCAGAGTTGGTCCGGACACAGGTGCTCGGGGGGACGGCCGGACTGGGGGTCAGGAGGACAGAACTCTAGAGGCTGGGGATCAGACGGGGGAACAGGGCTCTAGAGGCTGGGGATCAGACGGGGGAACAGGGCTCTAGAGGCTGGGGATCAGACGGGGGAACAGGGCTCTAGAGGCTGGGGATCAGACGGGGGAACAGGGCTCTAGAGGCTGGCGATCAGACGGGGAACAGGGCTCTAGAGGCTGGGGATCAAACGGGGGAACAGGGCTCTAGAGGCTGGGGATCAGACGGGGAACAGGGCTCTAGAGGCTGGGGATCAAACAGGGGAACAGGGCTCTAGAGGATGGCCATCAGACGGGGAACAGGGCTCTAGAGGCTGGGGATCAAACAGGGGAACAGGGCTCTAGAGGATGGCCATCAGACGGGGAACAGGGCTCTGGACCCGGGATCTCGTGGTGGGCGGCCGGACTTGCTCAGTATGGTGGAAAATAATCTTTTTAACCTCCCGGTGAGAAATAATCGAGATGAGAAAACTCTTAAAATATAAAAACATATTTATTTAACAGACACTAATAATTCAGCTGAATGGATAGAGCTCTTTCCCCACAGATGGTTCGGAGGTCTAACAACAATGAATAGACAAAACAGAGTATATATGCACATTATCTCGTCTCCTCTCCCTTCAAAATTATAAATTATAATACATGTAGTGTATTTAAGAAAAATTATAAAATGATAAAATAGCTATAACTTTGTGATTCTGTTTAGGCCAGCAGAGAAGGCTTTGCAGGCCCTGACGGCCCGCCACTGGGTTTAAATAGTGGCTGCAGAGGAGTGAGCAGGTGAGAGAAATGAACTGACGAGGTGGGAGTGACTGGCAGGTGCGCTGAATAAACTGATTAGGCGAGAGATGGAAAAAACAGGATAATGGTGGCAGAGCTGTGACAGAAATGACAAAACCAGCTGTCCTTCGCGGCAACACTTGCACATTCTTCATCAGATCTGATCTTGAGATGTGGTTTCGCAGGCTGCCGTGCTGTGACAGAATGTCACTCATTCACGTGGTTATCATCTTTTGAGTAAAATGAGGATGCTCGGGGGAGGACAGACAGGGCTCAAGACTTTCTTTATTTGGTGCTGCTTTGAAATACCTCGAATTATCTTGCGCAAAATACCAAAAATTGCATTCTGACAGTTTTAATACACATCATTTAGTTCAACTGAATTTTGCATGTGTTACTGTTACGAATATAAAAAGGCATCAGCTGCGCGTGAAGGGGCACCCTAGATGGCACTGGTTTTCTTCACTGGGCGGGCATCCTAAAGGGATGTTCATCATATTGTATCCACCATAGGGGCATCTAAGAGGGCACTGCTGTGGTTTATTTCAATGCCCCCCCTCCCCTTAGCAGTTTTTCATGATGAACTTTAAAAAATGTGCCTGATTCTGTTATTAATATCTGCAACTTCTCAATGTTTAATTTTCTCTCATGATCAACGTTTTGTTTACATTCAGTGTTTCTCATCAAAACAAACGTGTATGTTTTGAGGCATAGCAAATGTGTTAAATGCATTACATTTCTCATGAAACATCTTTATCTATTTTGAAACCTGTATTGTGTAAAATGTAATCAATATTCCCGAGCTTGCAGTCTTCGTCTCCACTGCTGCTGCAGCACATTGCAGCACATTAAACAGTCAATCAGCAGAACAGTGTGAAATGGCAGCAGGAATGTCCATGTGTGTCCTCGTGCATGCACACGATACAAACCGGGTACCTTAAACCTCACAATTTTACAAGTAGAGCTGGTAAAAAAGAATCTAAATAAAAACTGCCTGGTGGTTTGACCTCTTGCTGGTGTCACACAACAGAAAATGATCACAGTTGGTGTTAGAAATAGAGTCAGTTGCTGTTGAGCTCCAGCAGTGCAGATACAGTACACAGTGACCCAGCTCTATTCCCGGCCCAGCTTGATGATGAACACACACTTACAAACACACAGTGACTGTGGTGTTTGTTGCTTCTGCAGCAACAGAACGTCAGAACGAGGAAAAGAAACACTCCAGTAAGTCGGTCCTCTTCTTCTCTACGGCGGACACTTTTCAAATGCATCAGTGTCTCCTCCTCCTTTTGCCCTCTCTCTACAGTATGCATCATTTTCTCACTATATCACAAGATTAAACGCTTCCACCATCTGCTTTAGTCCATCTTTAAGAAGCCTGGATCACTAGAACATGCATCTCATTCACATTTGGTCGTAACTTGGATTGAAAATTAAATTGATCTTGTGTTACCATCTGTCTGGGGATTACTTTATCAGGTGGGTGCCTCCCTTCACTGCTGTTACAGCGAAACAGACCAAGAGTAATTTCTGGTGTCCCACAAAGCACAACTCTTTGCATCTGCTACATTACATAACATTAGATAGACCTGCACAGTTCATTGTGACTTTCTAGATTATTGATTGATTTTGTACAAGTTGTCATATTGAACTTTCATCAATATTGTGTTACGGTTGTAAGGATGGTAGAGTGTGAAATAGAGATATTTTTGACATCTTGGTGTCATTATGCAGATATTACACAAGCAGTGTTTATTTAGGATTTGAATTATTTAAATAAAAAATGGCAGCTGGTGCATTTATTACACATGGTCTTGTAACATATGGTCTAGAGACCGCATATTGCAGGAGGTTTAAAGTCGAGATCAAATGAAAAATGCCTTTTTAACCATTTTAGATCACATTCCCGGTTAATTGTGATATATAAGATATATAAAAACAACACATACTGAAAATCTATTTCTTTGAATCCAATAATCCTTTCTTCCTTTAAAACAAAAAAAAATATGTGTGCCTATAAGCCAGTACCAACCAATTTCAACCAATAATATTATGACATGCATCCATCAATCAATCTCCAACGTTAGCGACAAGGACAGTCGTCTGTAGCTCCGTATTGCACTACATTCTAAACCTTTTTAGGCTGCATTCAAATGCGGAGGACTTGGATTTAAATCCCCGTCATAACTACACTGCTCACTGGGGAATACGTCATAGTACAGAAGCTAAAGACGCTCTAATTTCTGTTTAAGTGGGACTTAGTGAGATTGTCTCTCTCTCTCTCATGTGCCACCCATATATTCGCGCTTCTCAAAACCCTACATTGGGTCTATTTCTACTTGGTTAAAAAAACAATTCTACAGCTGATATTTTTATGCCTGACTGATTTATGTTCATTGCAAAATTAGTTGACCCGGTTTGAAATGTATCTTTGCAATCCGCCGTACTTTTGAATTCACATGACAACTCTCTGATTGCCGGGGAAATGAGAATTTTGAGCGCTAAAAATTAGGTCATGAACCAGAAAAGACTGGGAAACTTTTCAAGTGTTAATATGGAGCCTTGCAACCAGTGTCTTCTGGGAACGTCCGATGCTTCTGTGACACTTAATAAGTGCACTGTAAACATCACAGTTCTCTACACAGTAAATAGGACATAGTGTGTACTGTAACTACCCCTCTGTGTTTCATAATGGATAACTTCAGTTGAACTAAATGTGCATGTTTTGGATTCCACATGTCCTTTCCTTAAAGCCTGTTTTTCTTGGCTTCTTCAGAAGTTGTAATCCCGACCATGAATCCCAAAACTCCCTGAGTAAACTGGCGGTGCATGAGGCTACAAATCCATGGCAACAAGCTTCCACAAGCAGCACAGCCTCAGTCCCAACTGTTCGTTTTGTGCATCTTTCATCCACATCGTCTCATCTGCATCTTCCAGAGTCACAGTTAGTAATCAGTCTATAGAGCATTGGATCAACATATCACATCAGGTCAGAGTGGTGCAGACTTGCTCTGACAGAAAGCTGCTATTCTCTGCTTGATATATTTTTTTCAAGCAGCACATTCACCAACTCTTCCAATGTGAGAAAACAAGATAAAGGGTTTTCTCAGGACTGTGTTGTTGAAAAGCAGTGCAACAATGACCAGACTGTATAGACCAACTAAGACCTGCACCAAATACACTGTAATATTATTGAAACTGATGTTTTAGATGGTACACTCCGTACAGGCAGTTGGGTAATATAAAATCCTTTACAGCTTGACCCCATTCCCAACAGAGCCGTCACAAAAGCAACATGAGTAAGAAAAGTCAATCCGTGTTCTATAACAACTATATGAATGTGGTTTCCAAGGTTACTTTTTTGGGGAGTGGAGAGACATAACACAACAAAATAATAGAGTGGTTTTAAAGTTGCAACGTAAAGATATGGCCATAATGATCACAGCGCTGACCTTATGTCAGAGACGTATACGTATTGATATCTACTAAAATGAGTATCATAACGAACTAGCACCAGCCGGGTCCGGTCTCATAAAAGCACTTTGCCGTTTACCTCCTGAGGCGATGTGAGTCACTGTTGCCTGGTTGCTTTGTTTTGAGCCCCAGTTGATCTTTATAAAATACTCAAACTCTGGTTGTAACAAACCCTGTTACACACACACACATATATATATATATATATATATATATATATATATATATATATATATATATATATGTGTAACAGGGTTTATTACAACCAGAGTCTTAGGATTTTAAAACATATTTTATTAACTAACTTGATT
Organism: Leptoclinus maculatus; assembly: GCA_032191485.1. Classification (NCBI taxonomy): domain Eukaryota; kingdom Metazoa; phylum Chordata; class Actinopteri; order Perciformes; family Stichaeidae; genus Leptoclinus; species Leptoclinus maculatus. Next base: position 9,934,228 of record JAVDOI010000018.1, read on the forward strand.
GTCATGTTGGGCCTGTGGAAACAAACTTGTGAACACAACAGTAACATACAATAACCTTTTAAGTCGACTATCAGAAAAGATCATTCATTCAGAGTCATGTTTGTGTCCACCTGATAAATGGAAACCCGATTTTTTTTGTTTTTTTTCGGGTCTCTACCAACTTCTGAGACAAATATTTGAAACTATTTGCTAAGTTCAGCACTATTTTCACCATCTGGTCACAAACTGTGCCTGTCTGCCTTTTGGTGCTGGGCAGGTATAGTGCACAATGGATTTTGTGCCACGTTACGAGAAGGGTGGTGATACTGAAACAGAATAGTAAAGTTGGGGGCTGTGGGGCCAAAAACGATGAGCAGGCACTCACTATGAAGCTCCACAAAGCCAATGGGAGCTGCAGATTGAGTTCAGGAAATGATTGATTGTTTAATCTATCAAAATATTTTGATCAAAGACAACTTTCTAGGAGACTGAGCCTGACACTTGTCAAATGTTCAGCTGTGAGGCAACTGTTGGTACTTGATTTGGTTTGCCTGGAATATTCTGCACTAGCTTTCTAATGAGCTCAGCAGAGTGTTGGAGCTAACAACGTGTCACCACGGCTATTGCTCATGCTCACTGTTGCAAACACTCAGTGTGTTTGGCCAATTAGAGTGTTTTCTGTGTATAAACTAAATGCATTCTGGGGTTTTTTGTCTTCTACTGGCTCTCTGAGAAAAACAGACAAATAATACACACACACACATACGTACACTTTTATCTTCCCTATTATGGTGTAATGAGGATTACCAAAAATATCAAAATGCATCTGTTTAGGGTGTTCTATGCGTGTGATGCCGGGTGTAAAAAGCTGAATTAATGTTCCAAAGATGAAAATGTGCTGCTGCACCTTCTTTCCTGTCAGGATCACCCTGACATCATGAAATACCACCTACATCTGCACCTCTCACTTGACATTTAGACCAACCGCAGACACTGTTTCTGCTTTTGTTGTTGAAGGACTGATCTGATAAACAAACAAAGAGCTCACTCTACAGCAGGGCATTGGAAACTCCCAGAGTGCAGCTCTTTACAAGAAATACTGTCAGTCTTTTAACACTATGTGGCAAAACAACTAGGCTACCTTTACTGGTGCAGGGGTGCAACAATACTTGGAGGGGAGTGCCCAGCCTGACTATGAATGCACTGGGACGGTATGAATAGGAGTGCTGGGAATGGTGCTCTGTTGAATTTCCCTGGATAAATTAAAAGTAAAATAAATAGTTAATTTCTCAGAATAAGTAACTCCTGTGGGGCTTTGAAGCTTTTTTTTCTGTAATTGCTAGTTGTTTCATTCCCTTTCTGGGTAATAGGCAGTGGGGAAATGAATACCGGTCCTATTGAGGTGAGACTGGAGCAGGAAGTCACTCAGGCAGAGATAATCCTGTAGCGTGAATGAAGAAATACACTCTCACTCTCAGTTTGGGCACACGCAGATAATCAGAGCTGAGTATATCCCCAGACCATCTTACAGTGGAGGAGTGATCACCGTTTTTCATCTCCTATCCCTTTGTGGATTCTTAAACCTCCAACAATGAAAAGGTTTTTCATGGCAACACTCAATGTAGCAAGTTAATCAAACAGTATTCACTTGTGTGTACATGGTGCTTTCTTAGCACGTCCTCAGAGGCCTTTGCCTGCTCTCCCATAAAAGAGGAAGAGTCGTGTCTGTTTCTTTTGAGGTTAATCTGAAAACATGTAGTTCTCACACAAAGGAAACAGTGTGACAGTTATTGAGTGACAGTCAAAGAATCATTTCTCAACTGCGACGAGATCCTACATGACCATAAACTGTGACAGACTCAACCACCCCTGCATTCAGTATAGTTTGAAAGCTGGGCACTTCTGGTAGCTTAAGCGGTGATAATCACCAGTAAACAGAGAAAAGAGTGAGTCAAAGACAAGGGAAAAGACGTCATGATACATGAGAGATCTCAAGTGAGTAAACACCCCAACAAAAGAGTCCTTGGCTAAGATCTACCGACTGAAAAAATAGAGACATTATAATAATAATATTAATAATAATTGACAAGAGGACAGACGGATGCTTCAGCCAACCATTTTAACTGGACCTCAATCTGAAACATTACGTGTTTTTTCTTCTTAACATCTTGCCCACAACCTGAAAAGGACAACTGTATCCACAATGGACTAATTTCACCTGTTAATGCAGTCACATGGTGGCATTTTCAGTGGGCCAACGTGGGAGATTTTAGTCACATCTTCAGGTAATCTTTCACACCCTTGGCTGTCTTAACAGGAGGTTCTGACTCACTTGGCAAAGACACTTCCTTCATCTCCAGCTGCTCACTCAAAACTCCAGTGGATACCTTCCCATAAAAGAACAACCTATCAGCAAGATCATTTGAATTGGCAAACAAGATTAACAGCAGATATCTGCAATAATATCTGAATCATGCAATCACAATGTTAAAATAAACCAAGGAAATTCACAATATAGGTGGTTTTCTAACATCATTGACATATAATCGACTTCAATAACTTCATAAGCCACAAACCAACAACCAGCTTGTCCCAGCCATGTGCATCATTATGTTGTGTCCCCAGGAAACTCCACACAGAAAGGCTGTGAGGTGACAGTGCTAACCACAGTGCCACCTTGTATATATATATTAGATGAAGATGACACCCAGACCTTACACCCTCAATGAGGACGAAATCAAACTCGCCAAAAGCCAAATTTAATTGGCTGCCTACAGAGTAAAAAGTGACACGGTCTACGGGGAAAGTGTGATTTGTCAGAGTTGCTGTCGACATCTGATGGGTGCATCACCTCGTGGATGTGATTCCGCCATGAGATGAATTCAGCATCACTTGTTATACCAGTTCTGATTGGTCATTTATGGCATTCTACGGTCTGTTATTTCTTTATAGCAGATCGTTTCTATAGGAGCAGTTCTGAACTCTGTACACAACGAGATGATTCTTTTTTTGTGGAAGCAATGCAATATTTTTTAAATTAATAAAATAATAAAATAATTATCATATTATTAGTAGTTGTGTAATTAGCGGCATAATGTACAGCGAGGGGTGTCCAGCAACACCACAAAAGGCCCGCCTCTCACGTCATCCAATTGGACAATGGGGTAAACCGCTGGACGTCGGGCGCTTGTTCGCTGTTTTCTTTTCGAACACAAATCGGAAAACGCGATTCTCTCAGCGAAGCAAGAGCAGCAAGAAAACACTTCTTATTTCATTGAACACAATTAATAAAAAGCCAACTCAGGCTTCTAAAAGTGTGCTATCTGATCGGCATCAAAATTAAACTGCAATAAATCCTATAAATAAATCGTATATGGGGTCAATGACACGTTAATGTGTCATTATCATGCTTTATGAGGCATTATAAAGAAATCTGCTGAAGTGCACAGCACTTTGTTTTAGTTAAGAGTGTGCATCAGAGGGGAAGCTTCAAATGAACAAAGCACACACATTACCTGCCAGCCCCTGAGTCTGCGTCCCACCAGGCATTATCTGTGCCTCCATTATTTGATAGCATATGATCTAAATGAAGGTGGACAGCGAAAAAAGATTTTTTTGGGTGCAATTTTTCCATTACTCAGCCTCTGTTTACAGATCAGGGTACATGATTAGCAGAGGCCTCTTTAGAGAATGAAAACCATGCTGAGATGATTCCATTTGATCCCATCTGTAAACAGAGCACTGTAATGAGTGACACAACACTGTCAGATATGTGGAGAACAAACCTAATTTAGATTTTCCGTCAAGCATTAATTTGATCAATCATGATTGAACTTTAAAGTTTAAAGTAGTTTGGGAAATGCAGCTCTTTGCTCTCCACAGCAAAAGTTAGATGGAGTTGCCTGGCAACCTCACAGCGACAAAACTCCTGGAAGACGCCCGGCCAAGAGATGGTCCGCCCCATAACTCTACAAGTTGTTGTTTTTAACTTGACATTTATACTGACGAAACACATAATTGTTCATTTGTGAGCTTTTTAGAGGTGCTGGTAAGAAGATTTATACTTTTGGACAGAACTCAGGTCAGGAGGCTGTCGGTTAACAAAGCATCTCTTTATTTTTGTGTGAAGAGTTTCTTGAGGAATATAAAATAAACTGGACTTGCTGGTAAGTTTGGAAATCGGTGTGTTTGAGATTCCACACAAAGCGGACGCCTGTTTTCAGAGCAAACGGCTGTCAGGTAAATCTATTGACTGCTTTTGGCCAGAAGACACAGACTGGGAAAACACACTCCAGCAGGCGCTTCATTCATTTTTCAGCCTCGGGATGCTATCATGCGTCTTTTAATTACAAAATAGTGCAGCCCAACTACTTCAAATATTACACCCCTTTCTTGTGTCAATTCAAATTTGACCTGAGGTTAACATTTCACTGAAAAGAGTGAGTGGAGTAGCTGAAAGGAACATTAAGATACATTTAAAATACATTGTGAGCAAAAGCCAGTCAGTCACCGCCTCCAAATTGTCAGTGTATTGAGTTAGAATAAAAAAAAGAAGATTAACTCTTCCCAATTCAATGACGAGCTCCAATGAACAACTTGATCTATCTGCTACAGAGAGAGACTGTGCCCAACAGCCAATTGAAGTTTGGCTAAGACCTCAAGGACATGGAGCTGGTGGGAATACAAACCACTCGAGCCAATGGCCAGATTTAGAAACAAAGAATGCCAGGTGGTGCTAAATGGCTTTAACGCTTGACAAATAATTATTTCTCCTGCAGAAAAAAAAAAACCCTCCTACCTCTCTCAAGAACTATCATCTCTAATCAATGCAATGCCTTGTGTTACTGTGGCCATTATGAAACACCAATGATGGAAGATGGCCTCGGTTCTCCACTCAGTGAGTACGTGAGTGTATCATCGCCGTTCATCAGATCAGACTGGTATCTGTATTTGCCTCTGTTTTTTAGCACACATGTGAGAGTGACTGCTATTCAAAGAGTGACTCATCTCCTCTCAACTGAACTAGACTTGTATTTTTGTGCGTATATGTTTGCATGTGTTGTGTGTGGTCTTTTTCGTGTGTGGCAGCAAGCCTCTATTATCCTATTTGTGAACCCACCAGTCAGATGTGGCACTTTCCGTCGCTGCCTTCGCTTTTTTTTTTTGTGACTGGACTGAGGGAGCACTGAGCGGAAGCCAGAGCCACTGCAATCTGTGCTAATGTGTCGACTGGCGTGCACATTTAGGGTCTGACTGATAAGTGCTTTTTAGAGGCCTGATACCCATGTCAATTTTTAGGCTGATGCTGCCAGGTTTTTTTTTGTGCTGACACACATGTACTGACTAATTATATTCAAAAACTCCTTGAAACACAAGGAGGCACGGAACAGCTTTTGGACCGTCAAAGGACACTTAAACATGGCATTGAAAGCCAGACTAATGAAGGCGGACACTTGCATGGGTTCTGCAGCTCCATAAGGCAGAGTGACACAGGTTTCATTAAAACCTCCCACACAGTTAGTAGTTAGTGATAACAAAATAAAAACTGTTATTTAGAATATATTTGAAGTGGTTCGGCTGCACTTAAAGGAACTGCATGCACAGTATCTGTTAAGACAAAGACTGGACAGTCCGCCAACATGTGTGATAATTTTTTTTACCTTCCCCTGACAGTGTGATTTTGGAGCATTTCCCAGAACAGTATTATATAAAAAAGAGTCTCAAGCCATGCTAGCAACATCTATTAGATAGATTGCCATGAAATGTGGACCGGACAGTCATGGTCCTTTCAAGGTTAATTGTGATAACTCACTAGTTTTCATCTAATGGCATCATCAGGTAAGAATTTGAATTTGCCCAATTCGGATTATAAAGAAATAAACTCCTTAACTAATTGCATTACTTAGAGCCTCGGCTGTACTTTGTGTTTAGTGCATTATCATGACTAAACTAAGATGGTGAACGTGGCAAACATTATACCAGCTTAACATTATTATCAGAGGTGTCGCCATATATACAAATGTATATATGTATATAAACGCCACAGTGGCTGTAGACTCTTGGTCTTGTTACAATGTTTGAATAAAGGCACAAGGCAATTAACTGTGGGCATTTTAAGAAGCCGTGGGACCCATCTGTCTCTCTTACACATTCTCACTCCCAACTTGTCAAATATTGACGCTTGTTCAGTCGCCCTAAGCTTCAAACTATGAAGCTCTAGGTACCCCTCTAGCATCAGTATGTCAGGGACAGCGTGTCAATAAACGCTCATTACATGCAAAGTGTCTTTTCAAAATAAACTTCCATCTTCACAGGAAATAATTTTTAGGCAACAAAACTAATTACTTAGGCTTAGGGAAATGTTGAGGTTAACGTCACTAAACGACTCACTTGACTACGGAGTCACTGATGATACCAACGAGTCTTTGTGTCCGACATGACAAAATGAGTCAATGTTGACGTCATAGTTTCACACAGGACACAAAGAGCGGTCTCCCAGGTAAAAGTCCTGTGTTTGTTTTGACCCATACACCACCCCTTCTCACCTGCAAAACTTTCTCACTCTTCATACTTCACCAGTTGCTCCAACCGTCCAATACTGACATACGTAGATGGGTTTAAATGTGAGTTAGTTGAAGCCCGGTGTGCCTCGTACAGAAGGTGCCTCCATGCGTCGGTATCAGGCGTTGAGCGACACTGACCGGGCATCGGTATTTTGACGAGTGGTGAGTGAGAACGGGGTTGGTCTCTCTTTATGACTAATAGCTGACGATGGAGAACGCAGTACTCTCACGTATGTACAAGTGTGACCCGAGGTTGTCCTTCACTACTGTTCCCACTCTCTGGATAGAACATTTGGTTGAAATGATTTGTGTTGCTCTTGATTTTCAATTGTGTAGGTGGTTGAAATAGCAGATTTTTAACAGAAAAATTATATTTAAATGCTTTCTTACAAAGTGATCTTTCATCCTCAAACCTCCAATTTACTGCTCTTGTGGAGGAATGGCAGTGGAAGTCATTGAAGCCACGCAGTGGGAGTTTAAGAGTGCGTCTACAAACAGAAAGGTGGAATTGAAACAAAGTTCAGAGAATGGGTGTCCCTCAGGCTTTTTCTTCTTCTTTTTAAATCAGCATGTGGATCAGATTTGACACGAGGCACACTCTCGCAGACACACTCCGATGCTTCAAATAAGCCCTAATCACCACCACAGCTGTGTTGTGACACACCAAAGGCCGGCATCTCTGCAGGGGTGTCATCACAACTAAGGCGTCTTTTTGCTGATCTGATACTATGCATCCACCCGACTCCAACTCTGCATCAAATACCTACAAACCCAGGGGAACGAAAGATAAATCAAACACTTTGATGAAAGTGATATCAAACAAGTACAGAGCATCTTCACTTAGTGTCGCTCCGCGTTTCATAGAGAGGTCGTGTGAAATCTACATCTATGAGAAGACTTGACATTGTGAATTAGTGGTTACAACTCAACATGTTAATGTTCTCTTTGCAAGCTTGTTCTTCTTATGTGAGACCATTACATGCTTATGTTTCAAGTTTTGATAGGCATCCTCAGTACATTCATCACACTGTCTGTTTAAACGGTGAACAGATAAGAATGTGTTTTACTTATAGGAAGGCTTGCCATTGGGGATTTTTGTGATTCCAGCTTAATTCCCAAAAACTTTATCAATAATCTCTATTACGCTAAATAGCTTTGCATTTTGAGACAGTTCCTCTCTTCAAATCCTTGCAACAAGACAAACACATTGTGTGGCCACAAAAACAGCACTGAATAAAACATCAGATTCTCAGTGAGAAGGCCACACAGATGTAACCCCCCTGTTATTCTGAGCCATCTAAATTCTATCTTAACAAAATGTACAGCAGACAACACACCATAGTCTTTCAGAATACCTGCAGAGTTTGTGCGGCAATTCTGCTGACCTTGTTACATAAACTTGTGTGACGGCATAGAGGAGTGAGTAAAATAGGATTTACAGTAGTAGGAGTAGACAAGCAATCAATCCTGTATTTTTATTTTCCTGTTGAAAGCTTGAAATAATTGGAAGTCTTGTATCCGCTGCTTTCTAATATCACAATGATTGAAGGAAACGCATGCATACTGAAATGGTCTCATGATTTACATTCAATGTGTAATTGTTAATAAGTAAGACAGCATTAAACCGACTCATTACGGAGTTGATGCAGTGACAAGAACACGTGCATGACTAAACTGTGATCATAGTTCATTCATTAATTTGGCTGTTTCATCTTCAAAAGTGACAAGATAAAAAATAAACAGTCATTGCTAATTAGCAACAAAGAGGGTGACAGTCATTCTCTATTGGCGCATCCTAATTATGTCTCTTTGTATTACAGAACGAAACCTTGGTGTGAGTATGAAGCTTTCAGCATGTCATAGCAATGAGTCGCAGTAAAGATGGGAAGATGATTTTGAGGCAGTGACGGATGGAACTACAGTTTTCAAGGTGACAGGAAAATCAGTAGGACTTGTCATGAATACGACGACGGATCAAGATCCCTCTCCAAAGGAACATAGTATATGAGAAGACTGAGTTACTATTTTATTTGAATGTGTTTACAGATGATGTGTTCATTGTATACTAACATTATATTTAACACACAATGGAAAATGTAAGTCATTATTACAGCGTATATCCATGAACTACTGTATGTGTTTTAAGGGACAGAATAATGTATTTGCAGACAGATAGTGCTGTACATAAAAGACAAACAAACATCTCATACATGGCTTTTCCCACAGGATCATTTGGGTTCCATTGTCTGTGATCTTATTAAAACAATAGTTGAATTAATTTACTTCATGTGGGGCTGTCATTACTTTACAGCAAAAAAGGGAAATGTCACTCGTGATTGTGTTTGTGATTTCCCAGAGTTACTCAAGCACAATCCTCCAAGGGAACATAAGTGCTCTTACCGCCCACTGTAGCTGCGAGATGAGGAGCCCGAGAGCAACTGTAGATTTATTTTGGGAAGGAAGACTCCACGATTTGTTGTTTGTTAGAAGCTGGTGTACTGCTGTAATGATTTGGTGTGGCTGCAGGCATTTTGTTTTGAGAGACAGACCTTGTCATTCTATAAAGTTGAATTCAGGACTTTTCTAACTTTGTCTTGAATGTTGTACAACCGCAGTCCTCAAAGAGCCGTTCACACTTTACAGTTTCATATGAGGACTTATCTCTAGGAGTTTAAGTTTTGTCCAAGAGTCACGTCATATTATGGTACTTGATTCAATTTAGTTGTTTTTTTGTATCATTTGGCAGCAGATATTTTGTTCTTAGTGACTAATATGCGCTTCACTGAAGTGTTATTGTAGGCAGCAGCCATCATACTGCTTCATCGCTGTAGCCAAGATAAGTGACTGCAGTGCAGAAAGTGTGGGGCTTAATTATTTTTCCGCCTTAAGATGTTACTTTTTTAATACATTAAACAGGGCGAATTCTCGCAAGATGAAAAAATACAACATTTCCCATCAAGGGTCACATTTTACGTTTCAAAGAATGTCAAGAAAAATACATATTCCACCAAGAATTAAAAAAAAAGGTTTGCCATCCCTTTAACACACTATGGCTGAGTTATTGTCTGCTGGATTAGTTTTGGCCTCTCTCAATGCACATCAGCCCACACATCACACCCAACTGTCCACATTTATATCTCCACAGCAGGCTAAAAACAATCTACAGTACATCCTCGCAGTCAGTCAAGGGAATTTGGACATCAGTCAGTGATTTCTTACATGAAACAAAGTGACTGTACATTTACATAATACCCAGCTAAATAAACAGCAGAGAGCTGCGGCGCTAGAGGGAGGTGAGTTGAGAGATTGATGGGAAATGCAACACAACACCTCCAACTCGAAAACTAGAGCCAGCACATTTTATAACCAGTCCCTAATTACAACCATCATTCAAACCCCTTATAAAGCTTAAATCAAATCAACCGGCTCCTTTTACATTAAAGCATTTGTTTCAACTCTTTAATGGACCTGTTCTTTGCCTCTGCATGAAACCTGCACAGATTTCACACTCTTCCTGTGAAATAATGGAATGTGTTAACTGTGATACTGTGAACTAACTTGTTAATGTGAGCAAGGTGCACATTTAAGACATTGTGTACTTTTGCTATAAATTCACACAGCCTCTTCTATAGGGCATTTCATACCCCCTCTTATGTTCAACACAAATATGAAACCAACCTGCATTCCACCTGACCTACAACACATTTCCATCAAACGAGGAGATTCGGGGGTTTGTCAATAGATCTTGTCGGACTGAGTGGAACACTTGGTAAAGGTTTGGAGTATGTAATTCCTCTCTCCGTGATAACACAAAAAGTGGCTTGAATTATACTCAGAAATGTTTCAGGATGATCCTGAGGTAGTCATAACCCTCATGAAAAGACACTGTATTGCTTACAAACCTAGAATAACAAATTGTACTCTCTTGATTTATAATTTTCATATGTGAATACTTAATACTTTTACAACAAAGAGGCATTATCTTACAGGAATGAAACGGTTTGATCAAAAATTATACTAGCATTTGTGTGTGACTACATATATTATGTGCACCAATGTCCACCATATGGGATCCCAAATTTGGCTTCATGAACAATAGTGAGATTAGAAAAGGGTCACAATTAGCCACTGACACTATGCAACTTTGGTGTATTTTATGAAGTATGACTCAAAATGTCATATTGACTTGCTTGATAACGTTTGTCTCCTTATTAGCCTTTAATGCTGGCGGGCTGTTATTACTCTTATCTTGTCTTCCCACCTCCTCCTCCTCCTCACTGACGCACCTCCCTGAGCTCTGTCTATGGCCAAGCAGCGCGCTCCCGTCTGCGCGCGCTCCCCTCAGTCGATACGGTAAACGGGTGTCGGCGTGAACGTCGCTGAGCTGTGAATGGACATTAACAGGGAATGTAATGTTGCTCGCCCACTGCGTGGTTTCTTCAGCCATTTAATCTCTGCAACGGAAGCCGGGTAAGTTAATATGTTTGCAGGTTGCACATGTATTGACTGACAGGCTGTCATGCAGTTTCGGAATTCATGGTCCGAAATTGGGAAGTAGTTTCTAGACATGCGCTTCATGTGATATTTGCACATCAGGTTTAATTGATATGACATACATGTGCAGTTGTCATCTTTGTCTTTTTAATATTGCATTCATCAGCGTTATCTCTGTACATTTAGGAACCTAAACAGAGCACCCACTTTGCCTCCACCTTTGTGCTGAGCATAACTATTTTAATGCATGTAATGAGATAAAGTCAGGGCTACATGATCTCATAGACTTTAGTAAAATGCATCGATGCTTCTGTATCGTTATAGACAATTTGTCATTGTGTCCAATCCGATCACTGTTTTTCTTGATTAGGCTACAATAATCAGAGGGGAGAAATCAGAAAATCAGATTTAGCAGACTGATTTGTATAGACTGGCTATTGCCAGGATTTTTACCAGACCTGGCTCACCAAGAGGGAGTAACGATTAGAAGATTCCTCTTCTGGAGGGTTGAACTGAAAGCAAAGGCTCTCCAGTGCAGTGGCTGAATGTGTGTTTGTGTATGTCCAGTATACTGTATATGACCAAAATGAACTTCAACTTTGACTTCATAAGAAAAGCAAACATAGGACACGCTGGAATCCACCTGGGAATTCTTTGACCAGCAGCAGGTCCACTTGGGGAGCTCTCGTGGACCGACCATGGAAGATCAAACCCACAACATTATATGGAGTTTGATTAAGAAGGACGGTGTGTTCCATAGAGATACAATGAGAAAGGGAGAGCAGGGGGGGCCTTGCAAGGGTGTGTGTATGTTGCAGCGTTTGTGCAAGATACAGTCGGACTGGGTTGGTGGGATGAAGAGACAGTGAGGGAATCACAGGAGTGAGTGACTTGCAGGCTTTTTCACGTACATTGCCAGGACAGAAGGAATTGCAGGTCTGTGACGGGATGATAACTGTTTTTTAATATGATATTTGAACACGCCACACACCCCTGCACCACCGTAAGCCGTACCTCGCTACAGAAACACCATCCTGTATTGCTGTAGTGATATTGGATGTAATGATTGACACGACTACCAGGATACTTGGCTGGCCCTTGCATGTCCAAAATACAAATGTATCTACGATAAAGCCAGTAAGTTAATTACAGTCGAGGACATAATATGAGGAACCTTTCATTTAATGACTTGAAATATTGAAGATGGTCTCCACACTGTGCTCTTTTTGGCCGAGGAGACACATTTACTCATTGTACTTATTAATTATAGTGGGGGAGTTATCTTGGAATTAAAATAATGGACACCAGTGGTGGGTAGCAGAGGCAAACCAAGGACACATTGTGGCTCCTGATGATATAAGGCCACGGAGGAGCAAGGATTCAGCTCATCCTGTAGCACCCTATCAAGTGGACTTTTATACAGGGTTCCACCAGACCCACTTTTCCTCAATGATACTGATGATCATATTAATTACTGATACCGAGTACCGATCTGAAAGCAGAGATCATTTTATTGGAACTAGATCATTCTTTTATGTTTTATTTGAGACGGTAGCTTTACACCACTACTTAACTATTGAGATGACAGCATTGGTGCGGATACCAATCCATCCATTATACCATTATATTCAAGACGCGTGTGGAGACAAGAGTATTTATGTACAAATGCACCTTGTTTGCCTTATTCTTATTTGTATTCAAGTTTTCTTGTATTCTTTCCTCGTTTGTGCTCTTATATAATTCTGCAAGCACCTGATTTCCCTCAGAAGATTACAAAAACCTTAATATCTCTTAAACTTAGACACTTGATGTCAGCCAATTGTAGCGAAACAATATTAGTGGTCATTTTACAGAGCGAAATTTGCAAGCTTACATCTTAGGTTACTTGACTGCACTACTTTTACAGCTCTAAAGGTGCGAAGTCAAAATGAAAGAGAAATGAAACACAAGGAGAATGAAACACAGTTTAGCAACAGCAAATTAAAAGGTAATGGTGCAACAGTAAAAACAGAAAGAGATGTCAGGCTCTCCAATCCTCTAAGTCTACCAGAGTTCATTACAGTCGTCCAGGTGAGAAAAGACAAAAGTTTCTCAGAACTTTCTCAGAGATGAAAAACGTGGATTTGAGAAATCCTCAGAGGTGATTTTTGTGAACGTTATACAGCATACTTTTTTCAATAAATGCTCAGGGGACAAGAGAGAGACAGCAAAACAATGCCTATCCTGAATCTCCTGTTAACTGGGTGTTGTGGCATTGTACTATAAATATTTCACAAACTTTGACCAGTGAATTATAACCTCTTACAGCCAACTGGCAAACAAAATACTGCAAGGAGCCAATTTGAAAGTGTTGAAGAGATGGATGCTTTAATGAGTGTTTCCCCTCTATTTATTTTGTGCAGGAGTGGTGCGCTTGGGTACATTTGTTTTGTTTATAGCCTGGTGGATCTAAGTGGCGAACTGAACGTTAATTGATCTGAAATAACAGTAAAAGGTTTCTAATATCTGTAGTTTACATGCATGGTTGGTAGGCTACTTGGACAACCTATCCAGCTCAATATTTTGAATTAGGCCCACAGTTTCTTTTTGCGCTACCAAAAACTACCGATAATATCAAAGAATGCAACCAACCTTAAAGTAGAGGGTCTTATGTGCTTCGACTGGATGAGCGTTTGTTGGCTGGTGTTCACTCTTAAATTTCAGTTTGTCCTTTCCTGTGACAGAGTTGTCTTTACCTCATACTATAATTTCATTAGGACAAAAGCAGTTTGTGTGGCTGAAATGCACCGATGGTCCTGTCACGTAAATTAGATTGACAAGTACATTTTCTTCTTGCCTTGTGGAGCATTTAAGTAAGCTCTTGGTGTCTGTCTGTGTTTCCCTGGCTAACAAAGCCCCGACAGATATCTGATGTACAGCTTTTCACTGTCATGTCACAGAGGAGAGAGCCTCAATCAAACTCCGTCTGGACACATATTACCTATTCATGTCAGACAATGAAAATAGAGCTCTCTTTTTTCCCTAATGTGTCTCCTAGCTCTGCCGATTGTGAAAGTAACTGCATAAATGCTTCTCAGCTACCTTTTTAAAAGGCCCACGCCTTCAAGAATCAATGTTTAATTATTCATCACCAATCCATGACAAATGAGAATTCAAATGAAAGGTTCTCATGCAAACGTTAGTTGGCAACAGTATGCAAATGCTAGACAGCTCTCTTTGTGAATGTTTGAAGACATTTGAGGGGTCTTCAAACCCAAGACAGCATAGAGCGAACATACCGACACCATCATAGGGATTCTTGTTTGTGTAGCTGTGTTCGTGAGGCAGCACGCACAGCAACAGAATGAGAGACAGATGGAGACAGTACCTATTTGCCTGCTTTTGCCCTGTTTGCAGAAATTAATTCTGGGATTATACAATAAATGACTTTGTAAAGGTGAACAACCGCCTAACTTTGACAAACCTGTAGGGGCTACATCTAATAGAGTGGCTCCTGTCTGAGAGATGGTCTCTCCCCGTGGTCTGTAAAAGGAAATTGACTCCTAATGGAACAAGAGTAAAAGCCTTAAAGCTCCTCTAGCGGCACCTACAGGCTGCAATGTCCATTCAATTTCACAAAACAATAGTGTTGGATGGAATGGCTAACATACTAGTACTTGCACTTTTGTTCGTTTTACAGCCTTACCAGTGGTGGGGCTAGAGTTACACAATTTTTCTTGAGGGTGGAAAATAGGGAAGACCATTTGGTAATTTACATCCACCCATCCATCCGTTCGTTAAATGACTACTTTTGTAGTGTTAGGGGACCTCATGTCATTTTACAAAACAAACAACATTGACTGTCCTTTGGAAACGCCAATCGTACTGCCGTGTCCCATGTTGAAGTACAATATTTTGTCCACCCATCCAATCATCCTGACATCCTCCACTCATAAACTTTGTCACCTTCTTTGCTCCCGTCATAATTAATAAGGACACTAGGAGAAGTTGTGACTTAAGTTAAAATGGTTTTGGGGTACTTGCTGAAATGACAGCTGTCTTTCTCGTTGGGAGCTCATTCCAATGTATCATTGGGATTTTTCTTTTTAAAGATAAGGCTATCCCTCCTTGTAATATTATTGACAAATCCTGTGACATTAAAGGTAGAATGAGTAGGATTTGTCTGTTGCAGTTTGTAAACCAAACATTCAAAGTTGGCTCCTCTCAACGACGGTTACGGTGTTTCTTGAAAGTCACCCCAGATTCACTTTTGTTGTGAAGTTTATGTCCGCTTTTCGGTTAGCCTTGGTATATTTGCTTTTTTTTGCTTAGTATCTGGTAGGGCCTCTGCATATACAGACACCGCCACACACTTATCACTGATGATTGAGAGGGATTGTTTGTGTATGAGTCTTATACATAGGGTTTTAGGAAAATCATTCTCATTCTGCCTTTAATTAAACCCACTAATCAGGATTGTCTGTGTATCGTATCCACAGACTAGGCTCTTGTCTTAATCCATTGGTTTCCAATGTAACACCCCGTGATTATCAACACGTCCAAGATGCTACCAAGGACAAACAGTGAAGTGTATGTCTTCCATATTTTCATCCTGCAATTGCTTTCCCATCTGTCAAGTTCTGATATATTTATTAAAAATAGATCACCACCGCAAGCAAACACAAAGGAGAAAGTGTCTTGTGGATGCACTTTTCCGTGGCATTTGAAAGACAGACAGAGTGACCGACCAACATCACCATTGTTAAAGCTGCTAGGATGGCAAAAACAGAATTTGTTAGACCTAGCTGCAGGGCAGTGTACATCATTTATTCTGCCTTTATATGCTTTTAAGTAAAATAATTTAATAATAGGATCCACACAAAAGGACTCATCTCAGAGTGTTTGCCATTATCACAAACATGACATCTGTGGAAGATGGTGGTTAAAATCCCACCCCTTTGCATTCATTATTAAACACAAAACTGTATATGCCCATTTCCCCCCTCTCAGATAATATCCTGATGTGTGATGTTTGATGAAAAGGTAGATGTTTCCTTCTTTGTGTGACTTTGATTACTTTTATGTTTGTGCTGATTTTTGAGCAAGCAGAGCCATTTCCAAGACCACAACACATTGAATGCTTATAGTCTGAATGTGTGGGATAAGTCAAAGATAAGCTAATATGGTTGGATATTGCTTGGTGAATTTGGGATTCCAGACAGCACATATGGGCCGACAGGCTTGAATGCAAATTTCCCAGTAGCTCTCTTTGGGTTAGGATTGACATCAAATTATTGACTTGCTCTGCTGGTGGTCCCATTTCAGCTGGCACACGAGTTATCGATTCACCAGTTCCTCATCGATCATGGAGAGTAAAAGCATTGAATTTATTCTGGATACTTGATGAATGAGCAGTGCTTGATCTCATGTGGCAAAATCGATACGCCCAGTTTTAGTGCCTAAACTGATTTGAACGTGTACGACTATTTAAAAAAAACAAAATGGATTTGATTGTGCACCACTTGTCCATTACTCATCCCATGAGGACTTGCAGTGACCTCAGCGACTGATTCCAGTTACTTTCAAAACTTTGTGTGTGGGAGGGTTGTAAACGCAGGCAGGATAATGCCTGTGTGAGTATCTCTGTGTGTCTTGTGTTTATGTGTTTGTGTTAACTGTGAATTTTCTTACAATATTATATATTCACCACAAGTATGAACAAAAAGCACATTATGCTTGTATGGTGTGCGTTTTGGGGCATTTGGGGGTTTGTTTGATTGAAATTGAGTCTAGTGATGCTGTTAAGTTCCCCAAACAGTTTTTTTTGTTTTGTTTTCTGCCAAAGTGTATTCCCTTTTAAGTTTTTCCCCTGAACTTTATAGGCCCCATTGCATTGCTCTCTTAATCTACGTTTGAAATGACTCACACTCGTGCAGTACATCCCCAGAAGTGATCTGGAAACCCATTGGCTCAAAAGCAAATCCATTGGGGTTGTTCTGGAAGGTATGAATGTATAAATCTACTCGAACCCAAACGTCACCAATAGAAACTTCACTTCAAGAATTTGGTAAACTAATAATAGTAGTGTATAAAGTTTTGCAAGCTTGCTGCCTGACATCATTTAACGATTAGGAAATTATGACTGCTGAGTGTAGTATACAACTTCCCAAGTTCTCACATTTCAGCAAGGTTTCAAGTAAGGAAGCCCACAAGCAACTGCCACTAACACACACAAATTGTATACATATAAACAACATGCTATCATGTTGTTTACTTGTTTATTGTTAAAAGCATACAAAATCCATTACTTATGCAGTTATCTGACAACATATTTTAACTTTTAGCAATAAAGAAAATCAAGTTTTAAGGGCACTTTTAAACATTCTGTTACTTGCCTTTGTTTTTGTGAAAACTGCAGACAGTTGTCAATACTCACTGCTAGTTTTCCACAATTATGGAACGAGGAAAAAAACAACAACATATGTACATCATGAATCTGTATGTGTGTAACGTAGCGTAATGACTGTGCCCCCATAGCTTTTCATCTATGTTCGGAGCATTTGTAATGTATGTTATCAGCTGCAAGTGGTGAGCTGAGTAATAGACCTGCTGAAAAAAATTAGTTTTGAAAGCCCTTAATCTCAACACTTGATAACATAATTCAATTGGTAATTTGTAATACATTCAACCCCTGCAGCTATGTTACTCTCAAGCAAATGTTAATCATAAAGCTGCATGCTGGCTGCTGCACTCAAAGCCTTTTCTCTCACCTTGCAGGTTTTAATCACACATCGGTTTCCAACAGCGGAAAGCACACAGCTCAAGTCAGCAGCATAATCAAGAAGAAGATTCAGTAATGTTGTTGACCTTTTCAGAAGGTTTTATCATTTATTTCGATCAACATGTTACTAATACATGCTATATAGCGAAAATACCTGCACACACCAAGTTCTCCTCATGACTTTCCTCATAGATCCACCTTGAACAGCGTGTGCCAAGCAACTGCTTATTTTATCTTTTATCTCCCAGTCTCTATCCTGCATTAGTACATTTCCCAACATCACTCTAATTGAAACATTTATTACCAGAACGAGAGTGTGCCGGAACTGTATAACCTTGATCTGCTCCAACGAACTGTAAGGAGACTTACTAAATAGATGGGTCTGTTTTCAAGCAAACTCTGATACCAATTGATGGCAATGCTGTTTGTTTATGCATTCGAGGACAACCTTGCTTCTAAGACATCAGCAACTTTTCAATTAACGAAACAAAGACCCACTATCCTCCTTATAGCCTTGGTGTTTGTTTTGATGTTGCTATTAAGCAGAAGAAGGTGGCGGTAATGAGACAAAAGAGGACATGCCAGTAAAAGACATTTAAATTGAATTTCCGCATGAATTATGTTTCTTTTTTACATGGACCTCCCATCAGTTTAGCCATTTGCTTCACTGCCTCCACCCAGTTCATTTACACTAAGGCGCCCTCATTACGAGGAAGCTCTTGTGGAAATAAGTGAACAGTGGCAGAGGATATTAGCCCCTGCCGGGTTTGAGGAACTATGCATGAGATGCGCTGATTATTTCAGTATTTAGGTTCATTATTTTCACATAATGTATAGGACATTTAGCATGTGCATATTAATATCTGACAAATCTTCCAGAATCCTAACACGACAGAACCATTGCTGTACAGACTCACTGTTTGATGTGTTTATTTTACACTCAGTTTAGACCATTCTTTTATGCATAAGTTACATGATTAACATTTAAATGCTTATAATACTATATTATTTAGCAGAATACACATTTCCCTTCTCTATAGGCCATGTCCTGTATAATACAGATGTGAATACAGGTAGTTTTGTGACATAAATCGATAGCTCTACAGACAGTAGCTTTTTTTAGGAAACACAATTGCTTCCTTTTTTACATTCCAGGAAATGTGACACAAAAGTAATGGGGAAGAAGTTGGGGAGGCTGAATGGTAATGCACAGGACTTTCAAATGGGAGATGATATGTTTCCTGCGTCCTACCTATTTTTAGGTTTCAGTCTGTCATGTTTGGGAAAGACATTGGTTTTGTTGCAATGCCAAAAAAGTTTAGAGCCTCCAGTTGGCAATTACCTTCCAATATTTAACCAAGACCACGAGTACTCTAAACCATACAATTGCAAACCATGCCTTAGTTGCCAAAAGCAAACACTGTAGGAAAACAAAAGCTCTTGCTTCCAGCTGTTTTGAGCAGCAAGATCTGACAAACCGTCCTCCACGCTGCCAGCCCAGTACTGAACAGCAGGCAGATAAAGTTAGCAGCTAGCTGGTGGACATGTTTGATCAGATATTTTAATTGAGAGCTGGTGGCATATTTTGCCAACATATTAGCCCAAACAACTTCATTAGCTGATATGTGGCTGCTGTTTATCTGGCAGCTGGCTTTGATGGTTCCTAGTGTGAAGGGGCCATGCAATTAAGAGAGGCAAACAATTCGCTCATTTAGTATTTTTGGCTGCAGATATTTTCTTCAGGAGTTTTCTAATCTTGCTTCTTGTCGAGGGGGGGGGGGGGGGGGCTTTGAATTAATTAAGACATGAACATGATTAGTGACCTTAACAGCTGTAATGTTTGGGGATCAAGTCATTCATTACATAAGTATAATAAATACTCAAAATATCATGTAGCTCTTTAACCCTTGTTTGGTGAGAGATAACAACCTCTGCTTTTTCTTGGCAGCTATACTGTACACAAACAGATGTCTTTGAAGTGAACAGCATAGATGTGTAACTCCAGTTTCAGCATTCTGAAAACGTTTGTCTTTTGACAACCCACACTTTATCTCCAAATACTCTACTATCTAAAGGCTGTGGATAATGACATGACACATTTTATTATTATTTCCAGAAAACAAATATATCATGGACACCTGATTTAAAATATTTAATTCAGATTTGTGTCCTTTTGTGAAAAAGCTGTGCTGTAAACTGTGTAAAGACTCACATCATTAGGATAGGAAAGGATGTACGTTTTAGGAGAAATCATCTTAATTTACATTATGTGATAAATGCAAACCGATCCATATCACACTGACCTCTTCTAGGTTCGCACCAAGCTGCACACTTTCTAGTAGTTATAGTTCTGCTTCAACACACAATGCTCACAGTAATTGCTGACAAAGAAAATCCTTGTTGGCTGCAATTAAATAAATAGCACATCATGCTGTTCCGTGCTGTATGCATAAGCAGAGTAAAGTAATTATAAATAAGCCAATATATCAAAACATTTTCATAATTAAGTGGTATTCCAACTATTAATTATGATATATTAATTGTTGGAATTATAATAAATATGTGTTTATTTATATGTGTCATAGTTGTATTGGAGTTTATTTTCATTTCATTATAGAAACCTTTATTTTGGATTATCTTTTCCTTTCATCGCAGCATCGCATCGCATCAACAGCTTTTCCCATTGACAGTCACAATCACAACAACTACCAGCTAGAGCAGGTGCTAAGTCCTTATGAGATTGAAATGAAAAATACTGCTTTGAAATAGGCCCAATAGGTCTCCATTATACGTGGATGGCCGCAGAAGTCTATCTACGAGGAGGCACTGATGACACACGGCTGATTCCCACAGTAACCTGGCGACTTGGATGAGGTCACAGAGAGTGGATTGGTGGTGGGACTGACCAGTTGTGTTTTCAAGTGATGTAGAGAGGAAAGTAACTTCCATGCAACTGTGTGTGTCCAGTGCCGCAAGAGTCAGTAATACTTGACCCTCATATTGCTGTTTACTACAAAGTCAAAAATGTTAAAATCCTGTAGGGGCTTTAATCAAGGTAAATGGTGTCATGGCAGTGGGCTTTCCAATTAAAGAGCGCAGATCAAACATACCACCAGACATGCTGACTTCAAAGAGACTCAATCGGCTGAAAGGGAGTGCCTTTATGGAGTCTAACAGACACAGTTGATGACAGACACCAGTAACAATTAGCCATTGATTTTAAACTCAGTACAGACTGATTTTGTACTAGTACAACAACTAGTTCTGTTATTGTGGATCAAAATATGTGTAGTGGTTTTAGAATGTTTCTAATTCACTGCTCACTAGATAAAGGCTTTAGCGGATTATTTTTCTTATAATTAGAGAGAATATCTAATCAGAGTGTTTTTTTCACATTATCTAATTGCTGTAGGCCTACTACATGCTAAAGTATATGTGCCTGGCAGTGAATTCACTAAAATATTAAGCTGTGTTGGGGAACTTACTTTGTAAAGGTATTACCATACATATTTAAAGTTAATCCTGTCCTCATTACTGTATGAAAAAAAAAATCAATCTCAGTTGTCTTTGCAGTGCGATACAGGCCTTTTCAGTGCTCATTGTGTTACTGGTACTAAAGTATAGTGATTATAGCAGTGGCGGGCCGTGCATTTTATGCCTGGGCCTTCTACAGTTGAACAGCTACGGTGCAGATACATGAATCCGTGCATGACGGGACGCTGGTCATTAACGGACAATGCATCGGACGGCGCTAGCCGCTATTGGCCTATCTCGAACGATTCCGTCGTGACGCACTTTCTTCGGCGATCGCCATCCAAGTGTAAATAATATTAATTCATACATATCAAAGAATCTATGTGTCAAATTTCATGAATATATATATGGACGTTTACATGTCTAAATACTATAGGAAAGTGACTTTGATGGGAGAAAGCAGAAAGAACACTCGGCGACGGTGGAGTTGTTGAAGCGTGATATCTTATTGTGAAGGACAGAACTACGTTCCCGGATGTGTTGACAGCATTAATGGTAATTTTGGCGAACCTGTAACAAGCGAATATCCCTGAAAAACCAGCAGCACCCAGTGTTTACAACATGGATAGAAGTTTGGACGGATTAGGCCAATAGCAGTGACCTCCACCACAGAGAGCTGCAACTGTAAAAAGCTGGTTTACAGTTAAATGGCAATTCATCTCTAAAAAAATATAAATTTATTAAACTACACTGTGGTACTGCTGCTTATAGCTAACTATCTGACCACTTCTTCCACCACTATGAACTACACTACCCAGCAGCTTATAGCGTTAAAGCAGTTAGCTCCCACTCAACAAGCTAGCTACAACATCAAATACAGCTTTAAACGATGTACATATGTAATAATGATTAGATGATATCATCTTGATGGCTTAACATTCACGTGGTCTATCTGGCTGTATAATGTATAGTGATACAAGAAAAGGGTCAATTCTGCCATCATATTTTGCATCTACATGGAAGTGCTTTGAGTGTCCACTTTATAGGAGAAATTCGACTTTAAAGGAGAAATTCATGTGACATAAGGTCAAAATAATAATGAATAATACATCTCTCGACTTTCCAGCATTCAAGCTCCTCCATAAATGGGCTTTTTTATCTTCTTTCCCTCTATATTTAAACACACATGATCTGACAGCAGCAAAGCACTGAGACATGATTATAGTTTCTGTACATAAGCTGTATTTTACGGCCTATCAGTCATTCATGGTATAGATATTTGTAATGGCTGCCTTGTACAGTATGTGGCTTTAAATGAGACAGTTCAAGCTAATGTATCACTGTATATCAGCCTCAGCCCACAAGTGCACATTAGTGAAGTTCAAGTCTATACTGCATTCAATTCCAAGGAGCTTCCATCTTAAAAGTTCTTTCATGTCCAAGATTGAGTGTTGGTGCAGACCAGATGTGCAGACCCACAGATGTTAGACAAGAATGGATCCTTTCCAGCACTATATACTGATAGATAATTCAAAGTTTCAGCTAAGTCCCTCTCCACTCAAAAATATGTTTTCCTAATTGTTCCCTTACTTGGATGTTTCACTGTGCAGAATGTGCAGACTTTGACATTAATATGAGTGTAAGACGTGTATGCACAAGCATGGTCACAGTCCAATATGTAACTAGAGCCTCCAGTGCACATGCACTGATGATGCTTATGATTTAAGGATTTTTTTACAGTTAAATACCACATATTTACACACAGCACAGCACGCAATGCAAAGAATTAGTTAAAACTAGCCTTCGATTTGATGCACTGATGAGTCTTAAAACTATATCAGTCAAGATATCATGAAAACCTGTGTGCAGCGTACATATCATCTATAGCAATTAAAGCTGGTTAGCACAACTCAGACGCT
This sequence comes from Leptoclinus maculatus, assembly GCA_032191485.1. Classification (NCBI taxonomy): domain Eukaryota; kingdom Metazoa; phylum Chordata; class Actinopteri; order Perciformes; family Stichaeidae; genus Leptoclinus; species Leptoclinus maculatus. The sequence continues at coordinate 9,957,417 of JAVDOI010000018.1, forward strand.
GAAACCAGCAAAATAATTTACTTTATGTGACCTATTATATACTGTACACGACATTACAATGCATGTAGTTGAGCATTATGAAAACAAAAATAAAAGATCCAGCGTCTCTGTCCCATTTGGTTCCGGTGAGCGCTTGAACCAGTTCCATTACATTCAGCTACTTCTATCTGCATGGAGCTCTCCGCTTGTGCAGTGAAACACCAGCTGTGACATGCATGAGGTGATCCACTCAGGCTTGAAACGAGAACACAGTTCAATGAGTGAGAACAGTGGCTGCTGCAGAGTGGACATGGGCAGCAGTTTAGCCCATTCAGGGTAATTGGAATGAATGATATCGACCCTTTTGTGAAACGCAGGAACGAGTATGCAATTAGCATATGTGTATTGTCTTTTAGTCACTTGTCATTATAATCCCAAATAGTGGTCACTATTTTTTCGTTTTTTATTAATTCATCTTTACTTTCACTGATGAATGACATTTCTTTCCACTTTTAATTTGAAGAGAAAACTATTTAATCTCATTTGAGGGATCTCTTAACAGTAATACTTCTTGCCAACTTTGCCATTAACCTCCACCACCAAATTAAATAGATAAAGCAGATGAAACGAGACGAAGAGACTTAATTAATGAGAGTTGTCGTGCCGTCTTGTGGTGCTGCAAGTTAGTCATCTATTTGCACCTTTCCAGAGCTGTCAGTCAGCTTTTCACAACTCTCCTCCTTCACAACAACACTTGGCAGCTTGATGTCCTGCCTGGGCCAAACTGTTTGTGTTTCAGAGATTGTACTCCACGTGACGGATGGAGCTTCCCTGTTCAATGTCAGAGGGTTGACATTCGTTTTGGTGACTGCAAACCTTTTGAAATTAGAGTGAAGATGGTGTTTGTATGTGTGTATCTGTGTTTGTTTACAGTATTACTTAAGGGTGCTTGCATACGTGTTTGAGCTGGGAGTGAGAGAAACTGGATGAGAATGGATTCAACTAATCTCTATATCTTCGTGACTGAATGTGGAGGGAATATTTTCAACATGCTTCTGCTTTGTCAGCCTCCTTGTTATCTGCACAACCTGAATCTGTTACTTGCAGACTGCAGAAGCATTATATTATGTGTCTGTAGCTCGGCATCGCAGCTACATAATAAACAACTCTTTTTTTTTGGTAAAAATACAGACAGTAATTTGATAAATCTGCTGATATAGCAGATCACGGAGCCTAAGAGTTACTGAACAGTATCAGGGTGTGCTGGTTCTTATCTCTTATCGCCCTCTCCATAATGGGTAGATAATTAATGGAGAAAATAATGTACCGTAGCAACTCCAGAAAAAAACTAATTTGAAAGCTACTCTATAATTTCAATACAATGTGGCCATCAGTCAGTGAATTAAGCTGTGTTCCCTGTTTGCTGAATTCATGCAAGGGCACTGGGTTTTGTTCTGAATAAAGCAGAGAGCAGACTCACTCTGGCTTACTGGAGCTTATCTTCAGATGGCCTTGAACAGAAAGCCTGTGTTTTTGAACATTTTGAGACAAAAGCAGATGATTTTCTTTGTGCACATAATGACAGGCTGACACTGTTAACGCATGCTATCAATCATCGCACACGCGTTGCATGCTCAGACTCACTCTTTAAAACACGTCCACTTTGCCCATACTGTATATGGACAATATATGCTTGTGCACAAATTAAAAACTATTTTCAGATACACAGTAACAGAGTGCAACAAAAGGGCGGCAGTAATTATCATCATACCTATCTGAGCAAAGTAATCTGTCGGTTTTCTTCTAAATTCATTCAAGGGCGAATGGGAAGGAGAGTATAATTGCAACATAACACAGACGAAGACAATGTTATTGTCGTAAAAAGGCTCAAATGACAGGTGTAAAGAAACAAATATGCCACAGCAAAGAAATTCGCCTTAGAATATCTGTGAAACCATTTGTATTTTTTTATTGTGCAGCCAATGCAGCAGAATGAACTGTGCCTGACTCTTCTCAGCAAAGAGCTTTATTTAAGAGTTTGGTGAAACTGCACTTAAGAAAGTCATTTTTTTGCGCCGACCCTGAAAATCTATTAGGAAAACATTTGCTAACAGGTCAGAGCTGCTGTTTTCAAAACTAGCTCCGACAAAGGTTAATGGTGAGCTGGAAAAGCAGACAAATGATGTGTGCAGGAAAAATACTAAGTAAATATAATTTGTAGTAAACGTATATAAAGTCGGTGCTATATGGCTCTTTAATAATCTAAAGGTTCTTTGTGTCTGTATGCTTTATAATCTGTAGTTTTTTATACAATAAAAGCACCACACTAAGCAAAGAGCACCAAGGTGACTCAGGCTGGCTCAGGGATGACAGTGCCCACACCTTGAATGAAGTAGTGAAACAATATGCCTCTGCACCACTTCACATTTACACCGTTTAATGTGCTCAATATTTTAATTATGCCACAATTTCACCTGCATCTGATGCTACCTGGTAGTAAGGGTAGCATATTGTACGAGTTTATCTATAGTGGTCCAACAGTAAACAAAAGATATCGTTGGCTCTATGGAACCCTTTTTGACAAGAAGGGGCTTTGAACGTTTTCACGGTGAATTGTTTTACCTGGCACTTTGCCATGTGTTAAGGTTAAGTGAACTGAAATCTCTTATCTCATTCAGTTGTCATGTACCTTTGCCACACCGCTCACCCACCCACCCCCCGGTGGACCCACTCTGAGAATCGAAACAGTCTCCGCGGAGACCTGGGAGTCAAGAGTTTGGCTGCCTTTGCTCCATCGCCAAACGAAGTAAAAGTACTGTACTACTTGTTGTTTCTATAGCAACAGTTCCCACTCATGTCTTCGGGGTACCGTGCAATGCGGAGAGTGAAGGAGAGCTGCAATGACAATCATACCTGAGTATATACATTTAATCATAGAGGCTGTTGGTAAATTAATGGTAGACAAACATACAAATATTCCCAATATACAGAGAGTGATATTTGTGGATTGAAACAGGCAACACAGAATATTTCTGTCTGATGTTGTATGTCTTTAAGTGTCAGTATGTTCACATGCCAACAATTCCAAGAAAAGTTATCCACCAATTTTGAATCTTTTGGAGTTTGAAAGGCCTCTGAAACAACATTAATTGGTATCGTTAAACTCAGGATAATCATATCAATAAGCAAGCCAATGAGCTATGTTAGACTGACCCGAATTGGAAGAGCAGGTGTCACATCGGGTAAGAGCCAATGATCCAGAAAGCTGTCCTCAAGAATCAAGTTAATTTGAATTGAAACAGACATGCGAACATTAGTTTCTAAGAAACCATTCACTGTATCTGCTGTGTAGGTGTACGCGTCCTTGGCTGTTCCTTTACTTTGTCGTTGTACCGTCTTCAGTACCTCTCTTTTGTTCCCTCTCTCTCCCAGGTGTTGATGAGTGACAGAGGTGATGTGATGGCAGAGCTAGCAGGCAGGACAGAACCGAGCCGACGGTCTGCTGCACACTGAACCAACTGGATGCAAGACGTTAGAGCCTAGACAGGTAGGAGTGGATTGCTAGAGTTTTGGAAAAAAACCTGTGGACAAGTTAAAATATAAAAATGTCAAAGCATTTATAACCATTTAAGGTTTCAAGACCTTGGACACAAGCCTTGGCATGTTTTGTGTATGAAGTGCAGAAAGCTAAATCATTGGCTATGACTGTTTGAAAGAAGTAGATGTAGGAATAATAGCACAATTCTTGCAATCATTTTATTGCGCTAAAATGCTGACTGGCTGATTCAATTCCACGCCAGATTATGACCAGCAAGATTACCAACAAAATAATATACACAGCAGTCAAAAAAAAAGAATTGACTCCAAATGATTTGTCGTCTTCTGAAAATACATTTTTGAAAATAAAATGTCCCTAATCTCCTGTTATGTCTAATGCACAACTCCCTGTCCATTCTGCTTGCAGAATGGATTTCCCCAATTGCACTGAAGGGGTGTTTGCCACAAACTGCAGTGGTAATGACTCACTGGAGACCACTAAACTCCCTCCCAGTAAGATCCTGCTCACAATGACCCTGTCTGCACTGGCTATCCTGACTACATTCTTCAACTGCCTGGTGATCACAGCTATCGCAGTCACGCGCAAGTTGCACCACCCGGCCAACTACCTCATCTGCTCATTAGCAGTGACTGACCTGCTGGTGGCTGTGCTGGTCATGCCCTTCAGTATTATGTACATCCAGAAAGAGACCTGGCTCATGGGCCAGGTGGTGTGTACCATCTGGTTGAGTGTGGATATCACCTGTTGCACATGCTCCATCCTGCACCTTGCTGCAATCGCCATCGACCGTTACAGAGCCATTACTGATGCAGTGGAGTACTCTCGCAAACGCACGGGGGCCAGGGCTGGGGCGATGGTGGCAGTGGTGTGGCTCTTGTCCATCCTCATCTCACTTCCTCCTCTAATCTGGCGGCACTACAGTGGGGATTCAGAGCAGGAAGACCAGTGCATCATGATGCACCATCACATAACCTTCACCTTGTACTCCACCCTTGGAGCGTTCTACATCCCCCTGATGCTCATCCTCATCCTCTACTACAAAATCTACCGTGCTGCTCAGACCCTGTATATGCGCAGGGACGCCAGCCGGGCAAGCCGTCACTCATGTATGACCAATGGGAGCATGATCCCGTCATCCTACCCTGCCGGAGAAGGCGCCAAAGATGGTGGACCTCGAAGTCCGGAGCCAATAAGTCCAACAGAAAAGTCTTTCTCTGAACCCTCAACTGAGGAACCACCACGTGAACGGGTGCGTGCATCGGTAAAGGCTTTCCAGTGCAAGGCGCGCCGGAAAGAGTCACGTAGTGAGTCACGGAGTGAGTCACGTAGTGAATCACGTAGGGAATCACGTAGGAGTCAGCTTTACCAAGGACCACGGATCTCGGGCTCACGGGAGCGCAAAGCGGCATCAATGTTGGGGTTAATAATAGGGGCCTTTGTCATCTGTTGGTTGCCATTTTTTGTCAAGGAAGTGATTGTCAACACCTGCGGTTCTTGCAGTACTTCGATGGAGATGGCTGACTTTCTGACATGGTTGGGCTACCTAAACTCGCTGATCAACCCCCTCATCTACACCATCTTTAATGAAGACTTCAAAAAAGCTTTCCAAAGACTCGTTAGGTGCAGTCATTACCTCTGATGGATCAATTTTCGCACAATCATAACCCATACTTTACAACACGTGTAACCAGGAGGGCACAAACTAAAGGCTGGGGGTACTGACTGAATGCTGACTCAATGTGCCTGAGAGACAATAATGATTGACAACCATTTCCAGATGCTCCACCAGGCACTCCAACAGCCTAAATAGCAGCAGCAGAGCAACGAGCTTTGCAGCAAAGTTCCCCATTGAAATCCAAGTCCTGCTATTAATAGAACAGCCTGCGAGTCCCTTGATGTTAATTGGTGTGTTTGAAAGGACCCTGACATATTGGTTTTTAGAAAATGGGCCATCGCTGACCTTTTTGAGGCCTGGGTTCTGAACATTACTGATGAACCCCATTAAAGGGCCTTGAAATAGCTGACCATTAAGGCTTTTCCCATCTAATGACCTCCCTTCTATCTAGTCCAAGCTGCTGGCTAACATGTGTAAAATTCCACAGCATACCAAGTTGTGATTTCCTGTGGCCATGGCGTTATAGAGGGTGACTTCTATCTGACTGACTGCCGCAGTGATTGTGAACAGAAATTGTTGTTGAATGTGATATGTATGAACGAGTTATATATTTGTAGATTGTAAAAGCTTTCTGTCAGGTAATGGCAATGATACTGTCTTAATCCATTTGACAGTCCGAAAGCGCAAAGTTATTGACTGCCTTTCATACATTTCACAGTGCTGAACATAACTTATCATGTTTTAAATGTTTAGGAACAGCTAAGAATGCCTTCAATGTGAATAAAATGCTTTATGATCTAGGACCAAATCATACCATTAATAACACATTATTATGAAAGAAAAAATAATTGGGGACCAATATAACAATGGAACCTGTCTCAACTTTCAGTACAAAAGATTCATTTTTGGAGAGGGCTAAAGGTATTGGGGTTACATGTTCTAGAAGACACTGCCACTGTAATTGATGTTTTACACAACCTTTATGTTAGTTTAAGTTATTTCTTGGGATATTTATTTATATGTCCTGGAGCCATTAAACACCCCACGCCATAGCCACCATTAGGTCAATGAATTAAAGAACCACCAGTGCAGAAATCCTCATTACATGAATCCCACTCAAGTACTTGGAATAGAACTACTCTTTCTTTACTGCCTCCAAGAGGGTACACGATATCTTGATGGAAATATTGTGGATGAGTCATGTGTGAGGGTGTACTGTATGCCAGAGCGATAGAGTGTGTCATACATGCACATACTGTACATCTGACAACATGAACAGTATTTGTATACTGTTTCTGTCTTTATCTCTCACTGTTTCAATAATCAACAATAAACAGCCCACATATGAATGATGTTCTTCTCTGAGTTACTGATCATTTCCCTTAGTGAAGGTTTGGTACGTGAGTGCTATGAGTACAGTGTGTGTATGGAGAGATTGATAGCAGTTATAACATGCATGATAACTCACTGATAAGCTTTATGTGTAAATGAACATTAATAGGATATACTGCAACCCCACATTTCAGTCTGCCGACTGTTAAATATTTAAATATATTTTCCATATTCTGATATGATGACGCCCCCTTGTGGCTGTCAGAAAGACTGCGGTCTTTCCAGTTGGCTGTGATGAACTGCATCACTGTCTTCCACAGCTTCAACCTATGGCTTCTACACAGAGATTCATGAATCTGGACATATGGAATCGTTTATTTGGCCTCATCAATTAAATAAATAAAAGTAATGAAAAAAAAAGCTGCATTCATGTATCACATAGACTATGTTTCATGGGAAATATATGTTTGTTTATTTAAAAAATAGATAATAAATATTCTAAAAGAGGACATAAAATCAGAAACTAAATGCCTGAATTCACTTTAGTCTATATGGGTTTACCCAGCAATTCCCACCAAAGCCTCTTCTTTTACTCCTGTCTTATCAACCTTATGACCATCATGTCCGGATGCTGTTGTCTATTTTGAAAATGAGGGAAGAAAATTATCCCTCCTTCATCAAGACACTACGTTCGTGAAAAGCTTACAACCAGTGGGCGTCACTAGCAACAACGACGAAAACAGGGGCTTCCCGTATTGCCCACTGTGTTCACTGGAACACATGAATTACTACTTTCAGCACAAGTCAAAGCATTCTCTCTTTCTCCATGTGGCAAAGAGAAGAGGATACCTCTCACTGAATCAGCCAGGCCCTAAAAAAACAAAGTGGTTATTGTATTCAAGGGTAAAAGGTTCCCAGGTAGCCAAAATGACCTGGCCCAGCTCCAGCCTAAACTCGGCACACCAGAAGAAACACATCTGGACGAATGACGCCCCAGAATCAAGCCAAATACACCAGCCCGATTCCAGCTGCCGACACTGCCATCACTGGGTTATTGCCCCAAATCCCTCCTCACATTACATGTATTATAGTTAAATGTTAGTGAGGAGGCATTTGGGGCAATGTTCTTTTCGGATGTTTTGTTACCAGTAATATTTTAATTGACATAAATTTAAGAGACATTATTTTAAAAATGACTCATTTAGAGAGAGCTTTGAAAACCCTCTTTCACAGAAGAACAATATGCAAAAGTCAAACTTTCATCTCCTCTATATAGTTTGTTCAAGTTTTGCCAAACCTGCTGTACACCTTTTACTTGAACGTGAACTACTTATTTTTAAAAGTTAGCAAAATGTTAGTAACTTTGTAAAACTAATTCTACTGGAAAGGCTTTCCTTAATACAATAATCAATATGACAATAGCCTACTAATCTGATCAGTGTAAAAGTACTCTCACAGACCAAATGTATGAGTGTTAGAAAAATGTAACTGCCATCCCATGAATAAAAATATACTCAAGTTTGCACAATGGTGTAGTCTCATCAATCTTGATGATTACTGTAATAATTCGGCGTAGTCTGCTGGGGGGGCAGCATTAGAGCCGGAGACACCAATAAACTTAACAAACTGGTTAAGAAGGCTGGCTCCATCATTGGCTGCAAACAAGACAATCTGGAACAGGTGGTGGAGAGGAGGACACTGAAGAAATGACTATCCATATTGGATAACCCGGACCACCCTCTCCACCACCTACTGCAGGGACAGCGGAGCACTTTCTCCAACAGACTGATCCAGCTCCGCTGTCACAAGGACCGATACAGGAGAACATTCCTGCCCACTGCAATAACACTTTATAATAAATCACCTCTGGCCAGATCATCATCCTTCAAATGACTACAACAACACTACACGGTTGTTGCTTGTTGTTGGTGATCCTTGCACTACTGTTTAGTTTGTTTAGTTTACCTAGTTGTTGATTTAATGCCATTCTGATTCATTGTATATACTGTGCATTTTTTGCATTTTTTTTTTTAATTCTATTTTATCTTATTTTTTATTATTCTATTTCTTCAAATTCAATATCTGCTCTGTTATTTTATTGTACTGTATATATTGTGCATTTCCATACGTAATATTTTATATTTTATTTCACTCTGTAAATTGCTGCTGCTACAAACTAATTTCCCCCTGGGGATGAATAAAGTTTATATCTATCTATCTATCTAATTATGGGGTTGCCAGGTTTGTTTTATTTTGTCGTGGGGGATACGAGGACGCTAGCTTTCAAACCTGGCAACTTTGACTATGCGCTGGATACAGCAGACAGTATGGCGGACAGCGAAAGTGATTTGGAAACAGACGGGCTAGAATTAGCCCTGGACACGTTGTGCGATAGACATTGCAGCAACGAGTCGTCTCTGAAAAGCAAAAGCTATTGCTCTGAGTTCTGTGAGGTATGCTAGTCTCTATTTTGTAAAACGGTCTCCATAGTCGCCGTCTGTTTATTGCTAACGCTACTAGCTTTGCTAGCTAACGTTAGTCCACAGACCATGTAGCGTTGTGTTTGGCGTCATTGTGAAGCTAAGACTGTGGCATAGCCCGTCTTAAACACAACATACATGATTAATAACATGAAGAGAGGTATGAACTGTACTCCTGGATAGGTAACTTTATATAGTAGGCTACCCGAGTTCCTCAAAATAGGCCTATCCGATGTATGATATAGCTTAGCTAGTTAGCTTTGTAGCTAACGTTAATTAATAAAGGCAGTAAAGTTAAGCTTATTAACGGTATGAGGTTAACATAGGTCTACTAACACGCTGTATTTAGTTTAACTATTGGATATTATTAAAACTTTGTTTTAACATTTAAGGGAAACACTAGGTTTCATAGCCTGTTCTCAAATCCCAGTTGTTAAGATTAAAAGCCATGTCAGGCAACTTAAAGCTAAATAATAAAACGTTACTTGGCGAACTTTCTGTAAACCACAAGACTGTGAAATCATTGTATGCTGAAGTCTTACATCAGTGATATCAGCCTTGTTTATAAGATATAACTTAAGCTAGTTATCTATTCCCGTATTCCATTACATGTATTATCAACAATCATAGTTTGTCCCACCTTTCCTCGATGTGGGAGTTAAAGCATGATAAGTGAACTCTAAAACATTAGACACTCGCACTGCAGTTTAACCAACAAAGCTCTGCAATTGTCAAACACTGATTACCTCTCTGTTTGAGGCAGTGCTATGTAAGTGCTAGTTTGTGTCATGTTGTGCACAGGAATTATTGTAACAATGTTACAATAGACAATGATTTTAAAAAGGTTGACTGTACTACCTCAGTACGGACACAGTGTTGCATTTTCATCATTCAACACCATGATTGGTCCTGTAGATTTAACATTTCTAGCTTTTTATTGTTATTAGGTAGGTACGCTTGATGTACCACCCACATGATTATCTACAGTTTATGCACACTGCATACAAATGTCCCGAAATTACTTTTATTAATTTTGAAAGCAGCTATTTATTCGGGGTGCTTTAGTGCTCTGGTGATCAATTGAAATGTATTTCATATTTCTCCGTGTCTGTGTTCTTCCTGCACAGTTGGTTGAGGAGTACACGGGGCATTGGCAAGTTCCTCTCCCTCAGCTGAAGGTGCTGCGGACCGCACTCTGCAGTTTCACCAAAGCCACCGCGGCCTTCCCCGATGACTGTCAGCACATCCACTATGTTCTCAGCAGTATGGCCTTGTAAGTACTCTGTTACATGTAACGGGAGACATTGTTTGTTGACGTTTAGAGGGGCAAGTAAAGCTCATGATATGAGCTTTACAGAGAAATTCTTAGCCTACACGTTGGATATGCATACTGGTAATCTAAAACTAAACCATATACCGTACCGCAGTGAACATGGCAGCCTTGTTTTCTTGTTGTTTAGGCAAATACTGGAGCTAACCCTTTTAGGTACACTGTCCCACAGCAATAGCACACGAATGTTATCTTTTCTGCCCATGTTTGCAAACCAGTGGAGCTACAGTTAAAACCCTTTTTGCTTGGATTAGCTGCGAAGTATTGGCCATTATTTACTCTTTGATAGCACTTGTATAGAAAAGGACCGCTAAGGGTTTGTACAGATTAAGATATACTTCCTGCGGGATGTTTTTTGGCGAACTAATGTTCCTCTCTTTGTCTTGCAGGAGCTTTTTTGAACTGATGCTGTTTTTCAGCAAGGAAGAATTTGTGGAAGAGCCTTTAAAAGACATTCTGGATTCCTTTCAGGTGACAAAAACTGACACACCATGACAGGAGTTTTCTTATTCACACTTTAATTACACCCAGCTGCCGTACCAGCTGTGAGTGTTCACTAAAAGTTACCAGCACCCAGCCAACATCCAGTGTTACCCCAATGTTTTATCAAAATAACCACTACCTGTGTGTTTGCTACTGCTACTCTATCCATATTTAGTAAGTAATTATGAACCAACATATCTTAAAAGTCATTGTTGTGATTGGTCATCTCACAAAATAAGTGTTTTGTTCTTAAAGAAAACATTTAAATTAAGCAGTTTTTTCTTACTGCTCTTTGCAGGAGTGCCACTCTCAGCTCCTGAGGCACAGGAACATCTACCTTCAGCATGTGAAGCTGATCATCAAAGCAGGAGGCCCGTGGGAGAATCTAGTGCTGCAAGGAATCCTGAAAGAGGTGGACTTACCGTTGAAAGAAGGTAGGCTCACGCACGGCCAAATCTTTTTTGGGCTTACTTCATACTTCATTCTCAGTTGGGTCACCCCACTCTTGTGACCAGACTTGCTATTGATAAGACCCACTGAGGTTGTGTCAGCAGCAACCAACGTAATCAGTTTAACAGAACGGTAGAAGAGGAGAAGTGAGCTCACACAACTTTGTGGAGCAGCAGTGCTGTGTCATTTACAGTATTTGGTAAAAATGTACAGTCAATTTTAATGCTATGTCCAGTTTCTCCTAAAAATGTATTTCAAATGACAAAATATTTCAGCAAAACTTGTAGCTGATTATACGCTGTTTCTGAAAAATGTTGCTTAAGATTTTACAACACATCAATCCATTCACCATCATATCGGAGAACAACAAAACCGAAGGGCCAGTGAAGAATTGTAATGACCCCAATATCAGTGTTATTATTCTGCATTACCCTAGCCAACACCTGTATGTAAATACCCTTGTATCATATATATTAACTCCTGTAACCCCCCACCATGCAGTTGAGGACTACTTAAGCTCAGAGTTGCCAGTGTTCTTCGAGCTGCGGATTCGCTATCTGCGAGCCTGTGAACGGATGCAAGAGGCAATGGCGCTGGCTAAAAGCTGCCTGGAAAATTGCGAGGCTGGAAAGCATCTGTACTTCCATCAGGCCTACCTGACCTGCCTCTACAAGGCCTCACTGCATGAGCACCTTCACAAGGAGGTAAGAGACGAAGAGTGGCAAAGCATGTGAGGCATCATGGGGCTTTATAGATGAATATATCATTACAACTTGACTCATTATTGAGATGCTGTTCTGAAGATTGTCAGCTGTATGAATTACGTAAATGGAAGCTGTATTTCGCATTCGGAGTATATCTTTATGCATGTATGTGCCTCTACATATCTTCTTCCACAGATGGCAGAGATAGATGGCCGCGATGCCGTGGAGATCATCTGCAACACGGAGAGCGTTGAAAAAGATGAGCTTCTGTTGTCGCTGTGTAAAGCTTTCCTCACCCAGCAGCTACACAATGGAGACATGTACTACATCTGGTAAGAATGACCGTCAGACATGTACGTCACACGAGTACACGATCGGACTTTCCTCCTCAGTGTTCACAGCTGATGTTACTTACAGGTCATGTCATTTACCCAGTGTTTGCACAATATGTGTGTGATCAATCTTGTAGTAAGGGGAGCTGTTGTCTAGATGCACAGTTTTATATTTTTGATTTAGTTTAGTACCCCATCTGTTAACTTAGGAATAAGAACCGTTGTAATCAAAACGTATAACTGACGTCTTTGCCTTGTTGTCCGCTGCCTCTTGCAGGGACCTGGTGTTCATCTGGAGCAGGTTGCATCTCAGGGCCCATCCCTCCAGGCATGGTTTCCTGGCCGAGTGCTTGCAGTTGGCTTCTTCTGCTACTAACGTCAGAGCCATCTTCCCCTTCATCAAGCTGGTCACCACAGAGGTGCGACCGGAGTCACAGCATCTTCTTTTTCCATGTCGTGTTTCTCAGATCAGTTTATTTTCATCTTGACCCTAATAAGCTTCTCTTATCTACCATTTTACCTTGTTTTAATCACTTTGTTTGTTTTTGGCCAGCTGGGGGTTGAAGGAGTCCAGGTCTGTGTGGAGCTTTGTGCCAGGGCCTTGCAGCTGGGCGACATGCAGGCCGACAGCGTCACCCGGTCCCTCGTCTGCAAGACCATCGCCTTCCTGCTGCCTCATGACCTGGAGATCTGTCGAGCGTGTGCCCTGCTGGTCTTCTGCCAGGAACGCACCCTGGACGCTTACCGAACCGTCTGCCTGCTTTACACGCACCCTGACCAGGAGCCGCACCTCCACAACAGCCCCGTCCGGACCAACGTTCGCTTCCATATTCTGCAGGTCAGAGGTGGTGGAGAGAGGGGGGACATGTGATCTGATGTAATGATATATTGGATGTATTAGCATTCTGATTTCTGCCTAAGACTTTTCCATCTTTGTTTTCTAGATGCTCAAGGAGCACCTGTGTTTTGACCCGGAGTTCTGGAACCTCCTGACCCTCCGGACCCACTGCCTGGGGTTGATGAGTGACAAGGTCATGAAGGCTGCTGTTCTCAGTGAGATGGAGATGGAGGAGGAAGAGGAGAAGGAATACGAGGAAGAGGAGAAGGAAAACAGCAAAGAGCTGTCAATAAATACGTGTGTAAATGACTCGAGCGCTCAAGGTTTGAATTCTTGCCAGCGCGCTGTGGAGGGAGAGACCGAAAAGTGTGTTGCCTCATCAAAGAACCCTCTTCTGAAGAGGAGGAAATGGAGGAAAAGCCTACGAAGGAGAAACCAATCCGTGTCTGACGACGAGGCCGACCGCGGCGACGATCCAGAGTTCAAATACAATCTCAAATCCTCCTATGGCATCAAGCCTGTGTACTCACTAAGACGCATTCACGCTAACATTGAGAATTCAGCTATTGTAAAAGCGCCGCTAAACCGCAAGAGGGAATACTTGTCTAGATGTGTGAAGAGCCAAATTCTGAAACGGAAGGGTCGGAAGAAAAGATGGCTGCAGGGTCTCCCGAGGCTGGAGCAGCTGCAGACAGTCAAAGAGAAGAAGGTCACCGTTAAAGACAAGAAGGTCGAGGGTAAAGGGAAGAAGGTCCAGGGTAAAGGGAAGAAACGGGGACGGAAGCCTTCACAGAAACTGGAAGTCTCCTACCCTGAAAACGAAATACCCCTCACCGAGGAAGAGTCTGGTTTTGAGGAGATAACTGACACAGAAGACAGAGAGCCGGACATGCCTCACCTGGAGAACGAACTTGAACAAAAGAGTGAACAGAAAGAGAACCAATTTGAGCAGATGGATAATCTCGAGAGGGAAAGTGAACTTGAGAAACATCCTGACTCGGCCCCCGGTAGCGGTCTCAATGAACAGACCCAAAAGGAATCTCAACCACAGATCTGTGACGGTCGAGCTGTCGAAGCTGATCCTGAGCTCGATGGGCCACCCTTAGAGTTATTGGATTGTCCAATAGAAGTGCTGCACAGCTACTCTCTCAAATCCAAGAAGCCCGACGGTGAGAAACCAGAATCCTTGGCACAAGATGAGGAGAATGGCGACACGGGACAGGAGCCCCAACCCACAGTGGAAACAGAGGAGTCAAACACTGAGGTCAGTTGTGTTTCTGTAATTAACCTCCCAGGAATTTCATAATGTACGTTCATAATTCCAAATTAATGTATCTTTATCTTGTCTTACTTGTTGGATGCATTATGCTTTGAATACACTATACTGCAGTGGAATGCTTGTGTACACACAGTCTTTTGAGGAATACTTTAACATGCACTGACACTGCATATAAACAAGGGAATAGAAAGACTTGTTCTGTTGAACTTGTGGCACTTATTCCAGTGGTTTGTTGTCTTTTCTCCAGGTGAAAGCCAAGAGAACGTGGAAGGACAGAGTACTCCGCACTCAACAATACTCCCACTTGATGTACCACTGCAACTTCTGCCACAAAGACTATAAAGGCTTGAATGTTATGAGGCATGCTCTGTCGCACCTTAAGAGCAGGAAACTGAAATGTATACTCTGTGGAAAACGCTTTAAACATCTCCCCTTTGCCAAAAAGCATATTCTGGACCACATCGATGAGATGAGCAAGCAGAAACCCCCCGATAAGATGCCGTGCACCGAGGACAGTCTGGCCGCTAATGGAATAGTACACAACGTGAAACCTCCGAATGAAAATCCGACTTCCATTTCCGTTGAAACTTCCGAACCGAAACTCGGAGGGAAAACTAAAGTGTCGAGTCTCAAGAGGGAAGATCGAATCCTCAGGAACCTCCGCACGCTCATCAAAAAGACATCCGTGCTTCACAAAAAGTGCAAGAACCCCGATGTGAAGATCTTCAAGCTGGTCGAATTCAAGGACGAGCAGGTAGTCATTAAAGATGGCGTGGTGGTCGTAAGAGATCCGTCCGTGATGGAGGAGGAGAAGCCAGCAGGAGAAAATGGCTTCGGCGTGGACACGTATCACTTGTGCCCCTCAGAGTCCTGTGATAGAGTATTCTTGAGGATTAGCACCACGCTAACAAAGCACGCTATTAAATGCCACATCAGCGAAGAGAAGGTGCTGGAGAAGACTTTTGTGTGGGCCAAACACAAGTGCACCCTATGCCTCAGGTAAGAGTGTATCAGGCATCACAAACTTCCTTTTTGCTAAAGATTCTTCATTGCAAGCTACATCTTTGAAAGGTTGTCATTGGGCTCATTGTGCTTTCCTCCCAACAGGCAGATCCAGTTCCTCCAGCACTATAAGGACCACATGAAGCTCCACGACACCGCTCTCCAGCACTTCTGCTACCACCTGGAGTGTGACCAGCGCTTCTCGACACTGCAGGATTTAAAGGACCACGTCAACACTCACCAGCCCTTCAGACCTCAGTGTTCAGTCACAGACTGTGAGAAGCTGTTCGCAAACTTTCAGGGTCTCTACGACCATGAGTGGAGACACTACATCCCGGCGCCTCAGAGAGAGGAACTCGAGGTGGGACCCGGCAGACAGATTACGCAAAACCCAGAAGCTCCGTGGAAGCAGAGAGTGAAGGTTGAAGAAATATGGCTTCAGAGTAAAAAAGGACAGAGAGAAAGTCCGGCCCCTGATCCCGCCGAGGCCTCGAATCATGAGGGTTTCAGAGAAATGAACAAAACCCAAGACCAGCCTTGCAAAGTAAATGTCCCAGACAGTAATCCGGACCCGTCTAGACCTCCTAATTGTTCAGAGAACACAGTCGGTCATGAGCCCGCAGGCGACCGCAAAATCAATGGACATGAGGATGAGACCAGACACAAATTGTTAGAGGGAAAGACGTCCCATACCGGTGCTGCTACAGCAACTCCAAGTAAGAGCTGTCGAAAACGAACGCCCATCGAGTGGGACCCCTTGAATGTCCGCGACCTTGAGGATTTGTCCACTTTGGCCGAGGGAGTGCAGAAGACGCTGGGAGAGCCGCACATAACCGAGCACAAATCCTTCAAACCGGAAGACCCCGCGTATGCAACTTTTGTCAAAGCGCCCTTCATCCGGCCGCCGCCGTCCACCTACCTGGACGAGTCCCGGCTCTCGATGCGCAAGAGGCGGTCCAACGACGAGGTCGCTCCGAGGAAAAACATTTACTGGAGCAACAAGAGATACAAGGAGCTTGTCCCAGAAAAGCAGCAGCCGGTGGATGACGTGGCCTCTGTGCAGAAGAGCCGGCATCGCTGCGACAAATGTCTTTCCTCTTTCAGCACCTTAGAGGAGTTCCAGAAACACCAAGCCCTCAACACCTGCTCATCACTCTTTGGCTTCGATTCAGACGATGACAGTAAGTCATACTTGATGCACTGATTGTAAAGTGTGTCGAGACACTATTGTGTGGATATTTCTAACCCTGGATAATCCTCTTGTTTCTTTTCTTTCGTAGGTTAGTGGTGAGAGGAACTGTGACCTGGCTCAGGTCATTCTAGATAACGGAACACTGGAACCCTTTCCTTATACTCCCACACAGTACCACATACCAGTTTGTGAACAAAGGGGAAATATGTGCCAAAATGATGTATTTCAGGATTTGTTTTTGTCTCTTAATTAAATTGAGAACCGTTTTTTTTTTTTTTGAAGAAGAAGAACTCATTTTCTTTTCTCAAAACATCATCAGTGTGTCGAGAAGGTAAAACAAACACAAATCTGTGAGGAATATATATTTTAATGTATGATGAATTCATATTTATTTGCCTTTTCAACCAACACTGGTTATAAAAACACTAAGTTTTGTTTTCTCACCAAATTTTAAAAGTAACGTGGAGAAATGTCTGGGAACCGACAAATGAATTATGGCCGAAGACGACCTCTCTAGATCCACATCCTCTGTGACGTACCGCCTTAAGATACGTCGTAATCACAGTATTCCTATGTTAGGCCACAGAAGGACAGTTTCTTTAATGACAAACATTTGCTGGACTCACTATACTGTGGTTAAGTTATAGTAACACATGGTATATGTAACTGAAATAAGTATTTTCATTAGTATTCGACCTATTGACACTAACGAGTTTCCTTTTTAGATCGAGTTAAATAGTTCTTACATCTATTGTAAGCCTCTGATTTTTAAGAATATAGATAAAAAGTCACCATCATTTCTTTAATGGACAATTTATTTTCCCGTCTTAATCATGTATTTTGAGAAAAAATGGGTTGGCACTTTTTGGCTTTGAACATTTTTTTTCTCCTCATGCTTTGCTGGTGGCAGAGGGTGTCCTCTCACACTCCCAAAGGGACTTCTTGAACATCTGGTTCTTCCAGCTGTGGTGTTCCACATTATGCCAAACTGGCTCCAGCTCATGATTTCTAAGTCCCGTCCAAATTATGTCGTTCACATGCAGCATATCAAAAACAGTCCTCGCAACTGTGTGAAATATTGTGGAAAGTCACTTTGATTGGTGGACAGATGAGCTCGATGTGTGTTTGCCTTCTCTGTTTTAAGCATGTGTGTTAAAATAATGTCGTCTTCCTAATGAATCGTGCACATCCCGGAGCTTCGGTCTCTTCAGAGAGGATGTATACAACAGGAGAGATGTGCTGGTTGAGTCTCTCGTACTGTTATCTCATACAGCAGGTCTTCAAACCGTTACGAGGTGTTTGCAGCTAAACTGGTGTGGGCTGCGGTTTGGGTTTGTCTTTTGTTAACTCTGGAATCACGTATTTAAGCTGTGACCAAAATGTCTGAAACCATATAAATCTGCCTTCATACTGTCACACGATCATTCTCTACAATATAGATATGATTCACCATTGCATTTGTGCCAAGACTTAATCAGTGTTTGGACTAAAGATAAACAATAAATCTGTCACAGTGCCAGATTGCTTTAAATAAATTTTCTTTTTACTCCGATTAACTCCACGACCACGTCTGTCGATATGTAGAATATGTTATGTATATACTTTTGAGATGGTTGATCTGTTTAATAACTTTTTAATGTGACGTTTTTACGGGACTGCACACTTAAACCTGCTTATTTATATGTACAAATGTTAATATATTGGATTTGTAAAGGTATTGATGATTCCCTATCTATTTTTCTTAAAGAAAGTGTTTGAATAAACAAATTAAACTAAAAGTCTGTCGTTGCCGATGATAATTATGGTATTTGTTATTGTTGCACATTATTCCTGTAGATCAACCACCAGAGCTTTCCTTTTGTGTCATCTGTAGGGGTGCAACGGATCACAAACCTCACGGTTCGGTTCGGATCACGGTTCTTGAGTAACGGTTCGGATCATTTTTCGGATCAACAAAGAAAAGGGGAGGAGACAAATATAACTTTGCTTTCCATTTATTAATTAAAGAACTTCCAAGAACACTGAAAGCAAAGAACTTTGGGCTATAGTCTTACATAAAAACAAAAATATTGAAGATATGATGAAATAAATAAATACAAATAAATAAAACATTCAAGAATATTCAATTATGTTAAGTTTAAGTGCAACATGAGGTATGTTGATGCCCTCATCCTTTGATCAATATTGAAAGAAAGAAACAGCCAGTGAGCTAGCTTCCACTGTTTCAACTGAACTGAACTGCTCGGCAACAACTTGGGTCTGTGTTTACTTCCTGTCAGGTTATGTCATTCAAATACACAATAATGTTTACCATTACTGTGGCGGGCCGTGCATTTTATGCCTGGGCCTTCTACAGTTGAACAGCTACGGTGCAGATACATGAATCCGTGCATGACGGGACGCTGGTCATTAACGGACAATGCATAGTCAAATCAACGTAACGTAACGATGGCCTGCCTTCCGTCGTAACGCACTTTCTTCGGCGATCTCCATCCAAGTGTAAATAATATTAATTCATACATAATCAAAGAATCTACGTGTCAAATTTCATGAATATATATGTCTAAATACTATAGGAAAGTGACTTTGATGGGAGAAAGCAGAAAGAACACTCGGCGACGCTCGGGCGATGGTGGAGTTGTTGAAGCGTGATATCTTATTGTGAAGGACAGAACTACGTTCCCGGATGTGTTGACAGCATTAATGGTAATTTTGGCGAACCTGTAACAAGCGAATATCCCTGAAAAACCAGCAGCACCCAGTGTTTACAACATGGATAGAAGTTTGGACGGATTAGGCCAATAGCAGCGCACGGCTAATTCACCGGCGTTAGCGTCCTTTTAACGACTCTGGTAAAGGCAAAGGCTAACTTTAATAATTACAACGATATTTAGTTCGAAAGGTACGAAGTTACACTTTAGTTTAATACCATTAAATCAACTGAAAACATTACACGATCATTTTTATCAATATTTTAAGTGTTTAACCGGAAAAGCCTGATGTATGTGATCTCATCCTCAAACTTATCCCGCTAACTCAGTTAGCGACGTACGAGGAACAGGGCCCAGATCTTTAGTTTGACATGTTGGGCATATTCTTGAGTGTTAGCAGCCGCTACCCCCAGACCAGCCGGCCTACTCCACCGTCAACGTTACACGTCCAGGTGCTGCTTTGCTGCGAAGTCCAGGGTGTGCTGTGATTGGTCAGTGGGCGAGCACGTGACTAAAGTGAAACTTGCCAGCAGAGCTTAGTTGGAGTAGTACGAGTTCAAATTGAAAGATATGGAAGAAATTATAACATTTGTAGGGTTTTGCTTGGTGTAGTTTATTTATTTTTTGACCTAGCTTTGTTTTTGAACACTCAACGACTCAAGACTATCGTGAAACGAAACTTAACAGCAGAGGCTTGCAGCTCAGCCAATCAAATATGGCCAGCTTGACAAGTTTCCTGACTCTTCCACACACCATGACACAGGGGGCTGAGACGAGGAAAGACATTGCAGAGCAGTACGTTTAACGTTTGGGTTGTGAAAATGAAATCATGAGATGGTCTCCTATAGAGACGGATCTGCCGGATCAGCCGCGGCTTGTTGTTGAAAAAAATAAAAAAAAATAAAAAAAAATTAAAATACGAAAAAGCCGGCCGGCGAAAAAGCCGGCCGGCGAAAAAGCCGGCCGGCGAAAAAGCCGGCCGGCGAAAAAGCCGGCCGGCGAAAAAGCCGGCCGGCGAAAAAGCCGGCCGGCGAAAAAGCCGGCCGGCGAAAAAGCCGGCCGGCGAAAAAGCCGGCCGGCGAAAAAGCCGGCCGGCGAAAAAGCCGGCCGGCGAAAAAGCCGGCCGGCGAAAAAGCCGGCCGGAAACGGAAACGCCGGAAGCGGAAAACGGAAACGCCGGTTTTCAGAAATCTTCGGTTTTTATGAATAATATTTCAATGTGTGGTGGAATGCGTGGATCCGCTGCAGGTTTGCTGGATTGATTTGTCATGCTTTGTTGTCATATTAATATATGTGACTATGAATTTTTTCATGGAAAGAACACTGTAGAATGGTCATACTTTGTCCTATCTTCTTCAAAATAATGCCGGCCGGCGTTTTTAACCTACAAGTCTGTTGAACGTTATGTGCCTGCGTGTAGTATTTGCTTTGTCACCGTCAACACGAGAACATTTTGAGCATAATATGTAGCTAGCTAAGTTAGTATGTTTGCAGTCAGCATCAAGCTACTTCTGTTTCGCCAGCAACAACAACGCTACTTCCAGTTTGTATTCCTTGAGAATTTAAAGCCTCTTCCTTGAATTAAATGACAAGAAATGTTGAATTTATCACAAGAACTGCACAGATTATGTTTTTAAGAAATAGTTCCTGCCTTTTATCCACTAGCTTTGTAAGACAAAACTACATTTTTTCAGTCAGTCAGCCATACTGGAGAATGTTGACATCAACATGTAACGTTACGACTTCTGGTTGTATTTTTCAAAATAAAAGACAGGATTTTCCAAACTGACAAGAAAATACATTTGTTTACTTTTGAGTATTCCCATCAGTTCTACTAATTCTGCTGCACCACATTTTGGAGGCAGATCTATTTTTTACTATTCAATTTATATGACTTATTTGAATATGATGCTTTATTATGAACGGTGGTGTAAAATAAATATGTAGCCCATGTTTACTCACACATTTTTAAGTACCTGTACTTTATTATTTACATTTTGAGGGTTAGGAAAGCCTACAACAGTACGTGTATAAGCACGGGTTCTTAAAATGACCTCCACCACAGAGAGCTGCAACTGTAAAAAGCTGGTTTACAGTTAAATGGCAATTCATCTCTAAAAAAATATAAATTTATAGTAGTCTATATCTTGCTCATAAAACGTCTGAATGCAGGACTTGTAATAGGCTATTTTTACACTGTGGTACTGCTGCTTATAGCTAACTATCTGACCACTTCTTCCACCACTATGAACTACACTACCCAGCAGTTTATAGCGTTAAAGCAGTTAGCTCCCACTCAACAAGCTAGCTACAACATCAAATACAGCTTTAAACGATGTACATATGTAATAATGATTAGATGATATCATCTTGATGGCTTAACATTCACGTGGTCTATCTGGCTGTATAATGTATAGTGACATTATTTTCAAAAAGATGAGAATATCTACATTGTCTGGGGAGAGGGTAGACCTTTCTGTGGTGACTGGGATATTGCTATTGGGCCTGTCTAGCTTCACTCTGATACTTCTGTCAGCACCTGCACCAGGTGTGTGTCTGTGTGACTCTCACAGAGGGGGCGTGTCTACAGCTCCGCCATGATGAAAGCGGTCACCTTTTCCTCTTCATAGAGGAACAAGCTTCATACTGAAGTGGGTGCGTGAGTGGATTTCGTAGCGTGGCTCAAGCATTTTAACCAGATTTTGAAATACTTTGTTTTCCACAACGGAGTGTCCCCCGTCGCTGGGATGGTGGCTCTTCATATGTGTGGACATGCCAATGTATTGCCGTTGTCGTGTGTCCTTCTCTTTAAATAACGCCTACATACCGTAACGCTTTTGTCCTCCACCCTTATCCGTCATTATAAATTACAGGGAAGACAAAATGCTCCCAAACTTGCGACTTAAATGACGCCGGGGGCTTCTCAAGTTCCTCCGCTCACCATGACTTTCACCGGAAAAAAAATACTCAATTGATGCGCGGTTCACGAGTGATCCGAACCGTGAGGGGTGATCCGCAAGGATCACGGATCGAGCCGTGATCCGTTACACCACTAGTCATCTGTATATAGATATATATATCTATATATATAGATGTATATCTATATATATATATATATATATCTATATATCTATATATAGATATATATCTATATCTATATCTATTACATGCAATGAGAGAATACAGTAAAAGAGACCGCAGACATATTTATTTTATTTCAGCATTGCATATTTACCATTCATAAACGTATTGCTTTATTGTTAACCCCAAGGAAAGAGGAAAATAGAATATTAGAATTGCTTGTTTAAAAAACTTTTTGCATCACATGTTCCTGATACACGAGGTAATGTAAGTACAGGGATCACCAACGCAGGGAAACAAGCCTTTTTATCCCACAACGCGTTGTAAAGCCGAGGGTGCACTTTCACTGTCTGCAGCTGAGCCGGAGGTGATGTTCGGGTCAAACTGACACTTTGAATTGTCTCACTGGGAGGATGAGTGTTGAGGGCCGACTAGTTCTTATGGCTGAGCTTAGAGGGTAGAAACAAAGCAGCGACTCCTGCTACAGGCCACCATTCAAATGCATTCCAGTTTTAATACATGCTTATTTAACCTCATGATTTGGTGCTGCTTATAGC
The DNA here is from genome assembly GCA_032191485.1 of Leptoclinus maculatus. Classification (NCBI taxonomy): domain Eukaryota; kingdom Metazoa; phylum Chordata; class Actinopteri; order Perciformes; family Stichaeidae; genus Leptoclinus; species Leptoclinus maculatus. Next base: position 9,980,341 of record JAVDOI010000018.1, read on the forward strand.
TTAAAGACAAACAGACCGACAGTTACAGTAATGTGCATGACTTTTCAAAAGAATATGGACTGTGCAGAACAACAACACGCATCAATGTTGCTTCTACTCACATTTTCTTTTGACCTGAGATAAGAAAATCCTTAAATTATGGAAACAGAGGCGGCAGAAAAAAAGGGTTTCTGTAAGCCACACACACTAATAAACACACTATAATCATACGACGTAAATGTGTGGTCATCACACTGGAAGAGTTGTGTTAAAAAGGGAAGTCTTACAAACTTTCAAGGCCAGGTGAAATGGAAAACTGATTTAGTTGAAATTCAATGACGGAAAAATAAATGAAGGAGGTCCTGTACAGTTTGGTAAGCCAGGCACACACTTAACACACCAAAGAAACTACAAACCCTAATCAACACATGAACTGCTACATTTAACTCAAGACCCGCAGACACTGACCAACAGTGAACATTGTGTGGGAAAGAAGAACAAATATGTCTCAACAGCATTCAAATTTGGTGATAAACATGCAAAGTGTCAGGGATGTAGATTTGATAAAAATGTTGATAATAAATATTCCTTTTATCTTTTACAAAACATCAGTCGCTCTTTTCCGGGTTGAAAATGGAAGACCTGGATCAAAAAGAGGGGAGAACAACCGTCTAGCTTCACAGGAAGGAGTTCAACGTGAAAACTCATCCAGACGAGCAAAAGTCTGAGCGCTAAACACAAAGATGGGGGGCCTAGAGGATACAGCCCCCCCCCTCATAGCCACTGCACCACCATACAGTTCCAGTCCATCGGTTTGGAGGATAAGTGACAGCAGCAGCACCTAACAGGATTCAGTTTGAAATGAAAAAGACCTTGATACCTGGGTCACAGATGAAATCAATCATACATTTCTCTCTCAGTCTTTAAATCTGGCTTTTTACAGCCATAAGCAAAGTTGTGTTTTGATCTCAGTAGTTACTGTCCAGGGCTTCGGATGAACCACTAATGCACCATTAAGTGTTAAAACTGCAACAGCTATTACTTTCTTCCCCTGCAGGAAACATCAGCTTGTTTACATCTGGCACAGGTCAAGATGAGTGACGAGCTTTGTGGAGACGCCGCAGCCCGCTAAACAGGAATGAGTGGGTTTGCAAGTGCAAGAGGGTTTTAGATATGGCTCGTCAAGGCAGTGCGTTTGTACCTCCTCCGTCTGCTCCGACTAAATGCTCCACGTAAACAGCCCAACGGATGTTGTATTGGACCGAGACGACCGCGACAATCCAGGACCCCTGAGCTGTTGTCATAGTGGTGAAAGACTAGGAACTGGAGATCGTGTGAAGAGTGATGGTTGATTTTATAATCACTATAAAAGAATGCCGTTGGTTCGCGCCGCGTTAATTTACTCTGAAATAAGTTGGGAAATGTTCAGGCTTTGACATTTTACAAGTCAATAACACACTTTATGTGCACCTCATCCCTAGTAGTTCAGCTGCTGCAGTAAAACGTTTCAGTGTGCAATTTCATTTATGATGGCGCTCCAATAAAAGTTGAATGTAAAAACTCGTATATACAACTTCCAAACATCGGGATTAGGTGCGCTCAGCAAGACCTTAAAGCTCGGATAAGCCTCCAAGAGAAGTACGATTCGATGGTACAGTGCAAATGTGCCCCTCTCCCCCACTTGGATTTACAGTTTGTATTGCATAAAAACCATTTGCATGGTTGAGGACCAGTGGATCATCATCATCATCATCATCATCATCATCACCATCACCAGCCTGGTTTTTAAGTAGATGCAGCTCAGTAGAAAGCGGACAGATGCAGAGAGATATAGCATATAGCTGGACGTGAATGCGTGTGCGTGTGCGTGCTCAGTGGGAACTGTTGGAGCTCCAGTCGTAAGGGAGGAAGCTGACTTTGGTCTTCCCGGCGGAAAGGACACCCTGCAGGCTGGTCTTCTTCGGAGAGTCCCCCATGTGCTCCACCACCCACGTCAGCAGCTACGAGAGAGCGAAGGTGGACCGTCATTAGAAGTCATGAGAAGGTGATACTAGTATTTTTAGATCACCATCTGTTTTCATTTTGAATCATGGATTGTGACATGCAGTAGATTTAGTCAAGTCCTGAGCTTATTAAAGTATGTTTTTCTAAAGTATTTCCATTTTAGGATCATTTCTACTTCGGCTCCACTACATTTTGGAGGCACATATTGTACTTTTCACTCCAATCATATATTTGATAACTTCAGTTGCTAATCACTTTCCACATTCAGATTATAATACAAAATCTAAATCAAGAAATACATTATGATGTAGTATTATCGTTAAAGCTGTATATTAAGTCATAAAATCAGCCCCAACTTTACCAGCTGCAACATTAAAGTGATTATGCTAATCATAATCCAGTAATATAATATAAATCATTGTTAAATGGGCCAGTCTGCATAATGACCACTTTTACTTTTTGCGCAGGTATATTTATGAATATAAATGAATGCAGGACTTTTACAGTATTTGACACTGAAAGCTTTGCTACTTTTACTTGAGTAAAAGATCTGAATACTTCTTTACTAATAAGTTGGTCATTGAGAGTCAAAACTACCTTTTCATCAGTTCCTCCAAAGTCAGCTTTGTACCACTTGAATATCTGACTGAGTCGCACTTCTCTTTTCCCAGAATCCACCAAACAGGCGTCGTCGTTCTCCAAGAAGGCCTCCGCTGCTGTGCGGAGCTGGCTGTCAATGTCCTGATAGGGTTGAGTATAGATCAGCAGTGATTTCGGACCATTCCACCTCCTAATATTTACCAGATATGTTGTGTAGACACCCAATAAACCCCCGGAAGTCATTTTGAAATCTGCTTACCTGTGGGGTGTACGTTTTAATTGGCGGGCAGCCCTTTGCGCCACAGTTCAAGGCAAAGTGAATGAGGGGCTCAGCATCTGGAAGGGCCACCTAGAGGACAACGAGGGAATTGGAATTCAACGTCACATTACTTCTTTCGCATTAAAAGTGCCATTGGCGAATCAGTGAAATGCTCAGCGGTGATTTAACAGCATGTCTGAATACTTGTAGTCGTGGGTCTGTTCTAGAGAAGGGCCTTAGGAGCTGTGCGACGCCTTTCCTGTTCCCTCTCAGAACTCCATTCTCAATGTCCTGCAACGTGAACACCTCTCCTCCAATCAGGTAGCTCACGTAGTTGAAGAACTGTAAATGGGAAAGGAAAAGAAATATCCTGAATGCGATCTCACACATTCCTGCTGAAGTACATAACATAACGAAGACAACACAACTATTCATGCCACTTAGTACAGATGTTTTATCTTTATATTTCAATCTGGATGTAAAATAATGTACACGTTAATGTAAATCAGCACCAAAAAAAACCCTTTATTGGGACTCTGTGGCATGTAGGACTGGGGATTAGCGCAGCCTACTCTGTATCTCTGCCACATGTTGGTGGGGGCCCCCAGGCGCAGGTACCCATGGATGACCAAGGCATTGTAGATGTTGATGAAGAAGGCCAGCTTCTCCTCCCGACTCAGTGAAAGCAGCTCCACCCTCTGCAGCTGAACGGCCAGCTCGCAGTAACGCTCAAAGGCAGGGTTCGCCGACATGCCCTTGTAGTCCACGGACTGCGGGGAACGAGTACAACACAGACCCCGTCTTCTTAATTTAGTTTAGTCACACCGACGTACAAGCGAGTTCATGTAGTACAAAAAAACAACAACAACAAGCAAACATACGGACGGACACGCCCTGCGTCAGAAGCCGTGAGGCGATGAGGACGTTACCTTGCCATCAGCAGAGAGATGCTCAGAGAACAATTTCAGGATCAACTCCCGTACGATCAAAGAGAGTTCAGCAGCTGAGAAAGAGAGAGAGAGAGAGAAGGATGGTTAATGTTTGACAAGTCCGATAGCATTTACTGGTGAGATTAACCAACATCTGAACGCTAACAGCATGTGTGTTAGCATAGCCCCAGAACCTTGACAAATATCGGATCGATTTAAAAGACAAACTCAATGTTTTGGTGTGATGTAAAATCTACACAGTTCATGTAACATTATGAAACATTAACAATGAGCTGGGACAGAATTTGGGGGTTGAAATTGGGCGCTATAACATCAGTGGATATATAAAGTAGCTGTGAAATAAACCCATGACATGCTAACCTGTACAAATTAAGATTATTATTAGGAAATATTACCCGTGAGAAAAGAGAGCAATGCTGATAAATCCAGGAGAGAAAACAGCCAAGCGTAATAACACCAACACTCAGAAAAACACAGATTATAATCCTCTCTGTGTTGCACAGCGCGGATTAGCTTGTTAGTTAGCCTCGAGAGGTGTGCAAACATTCAGGTAGAAACACAATACAGAGCCAGGCAATGTGTCTTACCACCACCACCACAGAACAAGACACGTTTAAGACATAAATGGTTATGACACCAAACCTGCAGAAAAGAAAACATGGTTTTGAAGCAGGGCTTCAGTGATATAGATTTTCAGGCCGTTTTTTTTTCTCTTTATTTCTTCAGTTGCTAAATGTTTGAATGATTTACTTTCATTTATGTATTTGATCAGAGGCCATATAACAGATATATCACTAAGTCCTACTTCAGTTCTTCCCACCACTAAGCTCACGGACGTAATACACAAACCCAGAAGGGTCCTCATATACCAAGGCAGCAGCAGCAGCAGAGAGAGGACAGGGGTTAGAGAGCATTGGGGGGGGGGGACACCAGTCAGCATGAAACCTGGGAGGAAATGTGTGCATGTCCCAAAGCCTGATCCAGTCCTGACCTACCCTGGATGGGGCTGCAGGCTGCCGTCTGTCCTGTGTTGAGGGCTGAATGAGGGTCATCCTCCAGCAGCCTGTACAGCGCGTCTTTCCCTTCTCCAAAACTGCCATCCTGCTGCCCAACGCCACGGACACTGACCATGTACTTCTTCTGCAACAGGGCTTGGCCAGTATTACAGGCCTCGGCCCTGGCTAAGCACACACATGGCCACAGTCAAGAGTTGACAGACGTGGATGCGACTGTACTTTTGAATGAATCTGGGCACTTTGAGACACAATTGACACAACACTGAAAGCTCCACCGCAGGTCTGCAGCCTTACTTACCCATGCCCTTCTCTTTCTGCAGCCAGTCAACCAGTTGATCACATGAGAAGCTCTTTTTGTACAATGTCAGTCCCCTCCTATGAGCGGCAATCACATTGCCTTGTTTGAGGTCCTCTACCAGGTCTGCAAACTCATCTCTCTCACACACAAACTCTGTGAGGGCAGGAATGTGCCAAGCCACACAAACACACACACACACACAAACACACGTGTTCATACCCGCGTGTATGAAAGTAATATATGTGCAGGGGCAGCATGTGTGCAAAAAACATACGTGGCTGGTGGAAAAGGAAGCACCCGAATTAAGAATTAGAGCTACTCAGGAGGAAGGACCAAGCAACACATTGTTTAATTCATGAGCACAGATTACCAGTAAACAGCATTCATTTAGTCTCCATTTGAACATGCATTGTTTAAGGGATGTCAAAGATAATTCAAATGCTGTTCAACATGGCAAAATGGGTCTTTAAGACAACTTTTGGTGTGTGTTTACCACATTAGCATTGGGCTATACAGTGGCTTATATGCACCTGTGCTGCTGAAACAACATCCAATGTAGCATCAGAAAAGTTATAATCAAGACTGTGGAGGGGGCAAGGACTAATAAAATGAAATATGAGGTAATAGATTTTGTATTTGTCACTGAATTAATATCTTTCTCCACAACAGCCTGTGTCTGTCATTTGGACAGAGAAGAAGGGAGCTTGATAATCACATAGGATGAGGTACTATCTGCCGTTACCCGAGCATACCACCATGCCCGTATCAGCACTAGTTGTACACTATCGTTATAGTTCATCAAAGCCGATGCCTCGCGAGTTTTCCCTTCACTGTGGTTCATTTCATCATTTTTTGAGCAGGCTAAACCAATCTGAAACAAATCGCTAAACATTAAGCAGAAAATACACCCCGGAAAACCGTGTAAATAATGAAAACACACCATGCATTAGGAAAGGGTTGAGGCATTAACGACGGCAGAATTAAGATCAATAAATCCCTCACCTCCATCAGCCTCCCCGGCCGTGTCCTCTGCTTGAGTCTCCTCTGGTAGCGGTGGAGCATCTGCTGGAAGAGGCTCTTCCTTCACCAGATTCACCAACCTTTGAAGCTCCTCAGGAGCCTGAGGGAGTGAAGCAGACCAATTAAAAGAATAAATACATCACACTAAGTTTGCAAGTGTTCAAATGAGGAAGTAGTATCTTTAGGTGTTTTTTCCCCGACTCCTTCTCACCAATTTCTGCAGGTCATCGTTGCCCCCAACATGAATGTTGTTAAAGAAGATCTGAGGGACCGAGCTGCGTCCCGCCAGCTCCTTCACTCGGGCTCCGAGCTCTGGATGCCGTCCCACATCCACGTCACATACCGGGACTCCCAAACGGCCAAGGGTGGCTTTAGCCTGCACACAGTGTGGGCAGCCCTGGATAGAGTAGACCGTTACCCGGCCCAGAGTAGTGCTCTTAAACTCCTCCATCTGCAGCAATGACGGGAAGACAAGAGGACAAAGAGTTTGAGGCTGGAGCTGTCCAGAGAAAATTGGCAGTTATGTTGATCTCGGGAGAGAGAAATATTAAGCTTTGGTCTTCATGTGTATGTGTTGTATATTCATGCAGGCATACACGCAAGTTCATGTGCATAAGATTACTTTTGTGTATACACACACACACACACACACGCGTGAAAACGTCTCTTTTTCTACATTTAGAGGAGAAATGTGATGAGTAAAATCAGAGGTTACCCATATTTTGATTTATTCTCAACTTATTATGTGCCCTGAGGAACAATGCTGAAGGAAGTTCTTGTCCTTCACGTTCTGTACTTTGAATGCTATCTTATAGTAGCTTAGAGTGGTGTTCTCCGGTTGAGGGATTTAAACCAGCAACATCAAAGTCCTTTATAACTTCTAGAGAGGTGATTATTACGAGTTGAGGAACTATATTTACCTGACTTGGGAAATAACTGGTGCAATTTCCCCCTCAGCTCATTTCACATTTCCTTGTGTTGAAAGCCGACTAAGTTATGTGAAATGTTAGAAAGTGATTTTGTATGAAGTTAACCAATGACAGTTCCTCATTCGTTGTGACACAGCTAAAGGCCGTCAGTCAATATTAGTCTGGGCTCATCAAGGGCTGAATCAAACCACACCTCATGTAGATAAAAGTAGGTCAAGGTACAAAGTTGTCCTGATTTCTCAACAATGTAGCGGTCCATAATGGAGTAACACTAACGTTAGTTCATGCAGTTACAGAGAGGATATTGTATACAATTCAGGAGCAGCGGCTTCACAACACAGTTTTAGAATAGTTTAGCTTTACTGTTAATAACGTCTTTCAAAATGTTATGGTGGATGCCAAATACCCAATTGTGGACTGGCACTTATTTTATTTTTTATTTTTTTTGTATTCAACAATTGCACATGTACAATTTCACAAATTGTCAGTAAGAAACGCCAAAATACAGATATTTAAACTAACATGCCAGGGGGGCAACCGGGGCAGAGAATAAAAAGTAGACAGAAATAAAAGCATAAAAATAGAAAAAAACGTAAATAAATAATATAAAGAGAAAAAGGGGGACACTAAGGCACAAACTCTGATTGTGTAATTACAAACATATATCACAGGCAATGCATGCCATTACTGTTTAAACTGGCACTTATTGTTTTAGAAAAAGTTGTTATTGTATTTTTAACTGCGGTCAAGTCAGCAGACACTCAGATCTCCGGTCAAGACATCCGAGTGTGTGCTGACTTGACCGCAGTTATTTTTAAGGGGTTGATGGCTGACGTTATATTAAATTCCCAAAGTTATTTAGGGAGTTCGGCAACATATTCTAAAACAATTATAAAATCAGTTACTTTAAAAACTCGTTTAGTGACATATGAGCAGCACTAATTAACGTTAACCGTATACAAGCTACACTGTGGGATGACATTAAGAAGCTACTGTGGTACATTAGCAAGTGATAACGGTACGTTACCTTTCAGCGATGGACTGCCTTGCTTTAATTCGGCAGTAACGTTACAATTCCAAATCGCACAGCTGCTCCTCCTCAGTCCTGTTGATCAAAACATATTTGCTTATAAGTTATGTGTAACGCCAGCTGAAAGGTCGCTTATCTTGCAGGTGAATTACCCAGCTGCACTGGCAGTACATCCTCATTGCGCATGCTAGCCATATTCTGCTTTAGTTAAGCTAGCTGTCTTGTCTCATGATGCCTTCAGGTGCTCCTCGTAAAAACGCACTTGACATTTATTCATCTCTATTATCATTTCAAAGCACAATCATGATTATTTCCTCTGTAATCTATCTATCTATCATTTTTATTATTATCATTATTGTTTTTATTATATTATTATTTGAATCCACCAGTGATTTGTTGCTGTTGTTGACATTCCTCCCGATGCAAATTCAAAAAATGCACAACAGGACTCTGTGTTGCAGAATGACAATACATGATCCTTGATTCCCTAAAAAGGTGACACTAAACGTTTGTAGCTTGTTCCCTTACAAATAATGTATTGGTAACACACACATGTATTGCAATGTATAGGTAAAAGGGGATCATTCGTGTGTATTTCATCTAGCGACACTATTAATTCCTATAGCCATAAAAGCAGCTTCAAGTCTTGCCGGATATAGCTAAGGTTTCGTGCGGAATGTTTTGCCACTAATGCATGTTCCTACACGGACACATTTCCAGTAGGACGCGAATGGACGATCTTTGTACCGAAGAGGGAATTTTTTGTTTTGAGGTGTCGAAAATGTCAGGCCTGTCAGAAACAGAGCGCGCTGGATGTACAAAGATACTGAAGTTAATGTCAACAGGTCACTTACTCTCACTTTGTGACACAGTCACGAATAAGATGATAGTTGTGGAAAATGTTACAGGTATCGTATGCTTTCAATCTTTACAAGTTAGCAAGGAGCAAGTCAGATAGCATACTATTTGTCATAAGATCACATCTGCCTAAAGGATATAGTATGTCCATCTGTTTATATAGAGGCCACGGAAACAATCCTATCCTTCACTAAAAATGCCGAGGAGCTCCTGAAAAGGAAGAAAGTTCATCGCGACCTCGTATTCAAGTACCTGGCCAAAGAGGGTGTGGTGATGCCCCCGAACAGCGAGAAACACCAGCTGGTGAAAAGGACGCTGGAGCTGTGGTCGTCTGGGAAGGTAGGCACAGGAGGCCAGGTCAGCCATCCTTTATATGTTGACATGGTTGAGTATTTGGAGGTATTGTTTAGGTAAGATGGTGGTACTTCAGTGGGATGTCATGTCAATAATGAGGTGTTGACAGCATGTAATCAAGGCATGATTTGACAACGTATTTGAGTATATCAACAACGTCTCGTTTCTTTAAGGCTGACGAAAGCCTTCCAGGACAGACGGATGAGACTAGACGGGGACCGACCACAGAGGTGAAGGCCGAGGTGGGCTTTGACCCACTTGTACTTGGCCAGCAGTTCTGCCAGTGGTTCTTCCAACTCTTAAACAGTCACAACCCCTCGCTGGGCCAGCCGCCGCAGGACTGGGGACCGCAACACTTCTGGCCAGATGTGAAGCTACGCCTCCTCTCCAGGTAAGAATGCCATTCACAGTAAAGGGATTGAGATGAAGCTGCTGGTGATGTGTGGTTGTTAGCTTTTCTGTGTTTGCATCAGTTGTGTATCTGGGGCAGGACTTGGCTGCACCAATTGTCAAATTGTTGAACTTGTTACGTTTAACTTTGGGGAAAATGACCCAAAGCTGAACTGTAACAGAGCTGTGTCTCTCTTTCTCAGAGCTGGCAGCGAACAGATGGAGGATTTCCTGGGGGCTGAACTGGTTAGCCTTCGTCTGCTAGCCTTGACCAGGGATGAGCACCTCCTCCTCAGTCCCAATCTGCAGCCTGGTGGCCTCAGGACGCTGGCCTCCCCACACGGCCTGGTACTGGTGGCTGTAGCTGGGACCATCCACAGACACGAAGCCTGTCTGGGCATTTTTGAGCAAATATTTGGCCTCATCAGCTCCCCGCTGGAGAAAAACAGCTGGAAGATCAAGTTTGTCAACCTGAAGATCAGAGGGCAGGATGCTCTGGGCGGGACAGAGGTGGTAGCGCCTGCCTTGAGTTACAACTCAACAGAAATGCAGCTTCTATGCAGTTGAATGTTACCCAGAGAATGTTTTGACTGAGTATGCTCTCTCTTTACTCATCTAAACTTGCCCAAACACGTTTATCCAGGGAGTTGTTTTCAGAGATCAGGACCTGGCAACTTGTACTGGACTAACCACTCTCCTACCTTATTTTTAGCGTATAAATATGTACAGGTGGGTGGAGGTCTAAAAGTTATTTGCACTTAACTGATGGAACATAAAGAAACGACAAAGGTTCCCTTATTGTTTTCTACTTTCCAGAAAAGTCTCGGCTGCTTCTTGTTGTGGGAATATTTCGCTTCAAATATTCTGTACCTTGATGCAAAGTTTTGCTTTTGCATCCTGTGCCTTTACATAATGTAAATACAGATGTGGATGTGGTTTTGTAAATATGTATCATATCAAATATAAATATTATATTAACGTATGTGTGTACTTGTGTTCTGTTATGGCGAGGTCACTATGATATTGTGTGTTTTCATGTGACACCACGAAGTCCATTACAATTTTTAACATAATCTGAGATCGCTGTGCTTTCATGGGATGAGTAAAAGTCGACCCATAATGTTTACAGATGTGACTGATTAGTATTGTGTCAAACAAGCTCACAAACTGAACGTAATCATGCAAAGGTCTGTTGTGGGTATATCTCAGTGTGAAATATCTGAGCAGTGAACAGATGGAGGAGCTCCAGGTCGGCCCCATGGCCTCAGAGCTCCGGTCTACCCTCATGGTGTTGTGTCCTGGTGGCTGTCGGTGCGGCAAATAATATCACAATAGCTCTAATGTGATATACTTTCGATACATGAGCGTTTCAAATTTTAGTTCTTTCTCTCATTGCCATTTTATACAAGGATATAGCTGTCATACATTTAAATACTGGGGCTTAAAGAGCCAGTGTGCAGCATTTCAACCCATTGCACTGGCTGTTTTTTAACCTGAAGGCCACCGTAGTTCTCCAACACGCTTGTGAAACTGCAGTAAGATGAGGCGCAGCGTTCAAAAGTGTGGTAGGCCTGCTGCCAGCTGCCGTCTGACTGCCATCGGTCCCAAAGTAGTCCCAAAGTAGTCCCAAAGGGAGGACTGAGTGAAGGGTTAGGTAGTTGGTGTAAATTTGCCATTTAAAAAAAAATCTTTTCAGTTAAATAGACAATCTTGTGATGTCTCCTTGATGATGATGACCGTTTCTGGATCCCTTTTGTTGCAGCACTGCCATTATTGTTGGCAAAATGTTGTGACATAAATGTGAGTTATCCGTGATTCCCAGCAGTGGTGTAGAATAGCTGCCTCCAATATAGAGTATCATTCTCATAACATTTCACATGTTGATAGCACAGCTGTGCGGGAGGATGACAGCCTAGTGGTTAAGTGCTTATTTGTTTCCTGTGTGTTCTATTTATCCTGGGCCGTCGAGTCATTTTGCACCAAATTTGCATGATGGATGTAAGTCTAATTTGGCCTCAACCAAAAACAGAACAAGGATTACACTGAATTCCTTCATTGATCACGAGGACCAGATGCTGTGCAGTCCCATGGCTCAGAGCTGTTTTGAATGCCCAAGAAAATTGGTATTCTCAAGAAGAACAGATCCCTTTTTCTTTCTGACAAATTCCCTGCTTCTCATCGTTCATCGTGGTGTTTTACTAGAAAGATTTTTTATTTTTTTTTCCTGATGTTCATCGTGAGTGAGAATGTATGAGTAGAATGCATTTTTGTCCCGCTTACGTTTCATTTCTGTGACTTTCACCACTCATACACCAGCAGAGGGCAAGCATGTGTACATTGTGTACACATATCATCACCTTTTGTGCACGTATTCAATATCTCTAACTTTGACCATCTCCATGCTCTACAGGTTTCATTGCAGGTGTCCGACTGAAAGCCTCCCACACCACACGTGAATGATTACTCTGGGTGGTCAGACATCTAATCTAAAAATCAACAATTTCACTAACTGTGCTCAGGAAATAAAGCCAAAGTGGCACATGACATGCAGATGTATTTGTCCAGCTCTTCTCAAAACAGAAAAAATTCTGCATTTAGCCGTTGGAAGTGGAAACAACAGCAGGTCCGTCCTCCTCACTGCGTGCCTGAGAAGCAGTACAGAGGAGATTCAACGTCATCTGCCCCACGAGACAAATATCAGAGAGATCGGGGGGGATGAGGAGGAAGGAGAGGATCCAGCCTCTTCATCATCAACACGGTACCTCAGTGTACTATAAAACAGCCGAGCAACAACTGATGGGAGGCCTTAACAGACTCCACCAGCTTTAATAAAAAAAAAAAGAGGACTTCATCCCCAAAGCAGCTTTTTCTTTCTCACTCACTGGTATTTTTAGCCACATTTCACTTGCTATATGGTTTATGCCCCATTCATTGTACAAAACTAAATAATGTCCAATACATTTCACAAGCTTCAAATGGGACTCCTTTATTCATAAATTGGATCAGATTTTCCGTTGATACTCTGTCATAGTAGTCAGGGCACATTTAGGGTCTGGTGGGGCACGAGAATATGCCAGTATGACTCTGTGGCTTTGGTGGGAAATGTTACATGTGGGAAATTATTCTTGGCAGCTGTTTTCAAAGGCCCCTGGAGTAGTTAATATCTGTGACTGTATATGGGTTGGAGCCACGTGGCTCTTTGTGCTTTACTGTGCCATAGTTGCGGTGAGGGGAGAAACCACTGCAGCCATTGATCTCAGCCTGTTCACCTCTCAGAAAGAATAATAACAAGCTGCTCGCCTTCTGTCTTTATGGCACTTGGCTTCTCTGCGTTTTTAATAAGTGGTTTAGCCACGGGCGCAGCCCCTACGCACGGGTTCTAAAATACCGCTTGCAGTGGCGTCTGAGTGGAGAGCTTTTTCATTTTTCTTCTCTTTCTTTCCTGTCCTCTAATAGGGAAGTGTGTTTGTCATAAAGATCATGCTAAAACTTAGATCCGTGGCTCTTTGAAATAGCTTATGGGTGGTGAACCATGGAGTCTGCTGCCTTAATTGTCAATCCGTTCTTTTCCCCCCCACTTTTATACTTTTATTGTGACTGATTGGATGTTTGGTCTGCTCTTAGAAACGGGCGTCATTAGTTATCAAAGATGACTTTATTAAACACTTCATGGTACAGACATTTTTCTCTCTCTGACAATCTGATGGCTTTACAGATCCATTATTGCTAGAGAGTTTTATTCTTTATGTCTACAGCAGTAATTCTTTAAGTGGGGCACCCGGGCTCTCAGGGAGTTCAAGGAGTCCTTGAAGTGGTTTTATGCAGAATGAGAATCAGTTCATCTGTTTATTAATTTGTAGAAATGATCCCGAATAGCCTTCAAGAATGGCTAGATTTATGTATATTACTAGCTTGATACTTTATACATTTGCCCATATGGGTTTTGTTTGAGGTATGTAACGTCCTTATACTCTTTTACCATGTGATTTGAAATATGACGTTTTCATATGCAATGTTTAATATTTCTTTTCTTTTGCTCAGTGATGCGTCAATGTGACTTGACCTCATGACAACTTGAGGCCAGAAGAGGGCAGACAAGCCACGCCAGAGAGAAGAAAGACTTTGATCCCTGGCCAAGAGAAGAGTGTGTGTGTGTGTGTGTGGGGGGGGGGAAATCCATTTAACACCATTACGTGAGGAAACTCATCAATTCCTCAGAGCAATCTGAGTGAGAGCTGATGTTACCGGGCAATTTCTTGCTGGCCACTGCCAGGAGGGGAAACTGTAAATTGTTCAAGTTTGAATGTCCTCCATTAAAGTAATGGGGCTCTAAAAGAGGGACATGTTAAACTGTTGCCTTTCATGGGCACAAGAGCACGTATTTCACAAGTTATTGAAGTGTCAGTAATTTATCGACATACCTGTGAAGGTTTTAGAGACAATTTGAGCACAATAGCTCTTTCCAGTCTGCTCTTTCTCTCTGGACAATAAAGAACAGGATTTATGAATAGGAACCGACTCAATCAATAGGCGATGATATTTCTCCTGCTGACAACACGTGTTGGAGGAAAATTCAATCAAAGTTTGACAGAGTTGTTTTGTCACTTTGTTGGACTTGCCCTCCAACCCAGCAGTGTTTCATAAACCAGTACACACTAAAACTGCACAGAAACAATCACATAACTCTAGGAGGAGGGAATGAGGTCACAATCCACAATCCTCCAACCTAACAGCATATCGTTTACTGAGGGGTTACGATTTCACTTTTTGTTTGAGTTCTGGAGGCCTATTGGACGTTCTATTGAGATTTACATTGCTCTACTGCTGTACTTATACACAAGTTTATTAAACTTACATTTTAAATTGGTCTTAACAACAGTATTGATGTTTTTGAGTGTGCCCATATCTAATATATGAATACCCAAAGAGAAAGACATCACATCGCAACAATTTGTCCCTTCCTGCCACAAAGTAGTGGTCATTTCCCTGGAAAGGGCTACCTCAACTCCAGATGCAAGCAAAGTAGTGCAATTTGACATTTTAAGGACATTACACAAAGAGGTAATGAGTTCAACAACATTGTGGCATCTGTAGAATCAGGGTTTGGCCTCATGTTGGAGGTGCGCACGAGCCTTTACTTTCTAATGTGCATCGCAGAGCATCACTCTTCATTACATCCCCCCCCCCCCGATGTCTGAGCTGACATCATTGTTCCATTTCAACACAAATTGGTTTGGACCGTCGAGGCAGCCGTCACAGTTCGTATCAGCCCCTCTCTCTTGGCCCGGGCGGTGTATCCTTACACTTGCATCATTATCTCACGTAAACAGTGGAAATGCGAGACCGCTGAGGGAACAAACGCCATTCAGGGCAACAAAGCGAGGGGCTGAGTGAAAAGATCCTGGGCAGTGACACTCTCGTTTAGCGTCAATTAAAGAAAACAACAAGCAGAGCAGTTTCTGAAGGCAGCTGGGTCCAATGTATTTATTTATACTGAAGCAAAATATGCATGTTTGAGGGAATGCATAGCAGCCAAGGATGTTTCAATCAGAAATACATGGAGGGAACACTGGGGTAACAAACACGTCCCTCACATTGAGATGTACTTGAGTTGAGCTTGCACACAATGCCTTCCCCTCCCCATCTCTCCTTTTTTATCTCTTTATGTTCCTCTCTCTCTCTCTCTCTCACACACATAGTGGCTCCACTGTGCAGCTTTGCACTGAGTCCCTTTTCGTATGCAGTGCAGGGGCCTCCGACGAGGGCCTTTCCCTTGGCTCTCGAGCTAAACAGAGAAGATGGTGTTATCAGAACGCTGCCAGGAGGTTGTCAGCTTGTGTTGGGCCGGGCTGACCAAGTGGCCGGTTTGGTGGATTGCGTGTAGGATGCCAGGCTCCCAAGCGCCTTCCCTCCGTGGACATCTGCTGTGTGTGGAAAAGCTGTGCAGTTTGTCTGTGGTTGCATCTTAATCCTCCATCTCTTCGGCTGCAACCATGCCTGGCCGAGCAAACCAGCAGCTCTGCTCGCCTTGCTTGTATTAATTGCCCTTGCCTGGCTCGCTGTTTGCTTCTGATTACACTCATTAATTTAAATTCCCCAGGAAGCCACCACCACCGTAGCTGCCTTTACACACACACACACACACACACCCACACACACACACACTTACTCCCACATATATGCATGGACAGGCATAAACGCATATTTGTATGGACACAACCCTGCATTTCATGAACGGTGTGAACTATTTCACATTCTTTAAATAGGATTTCTTCGTCTTGGCATTTTTCTCCTCAATTGGCAAACCCACGTGATACTGCAAATTATGGTTCAAAATAAAATAATTACATTTGGGTGGCTGGGAAAGTTTGACTGAGCAGTGCTCTAAATATAACACTCCATATCTGTCATCTTAAATCTTTTTTTGATGTAGTATTTTTTTTAATTAAATGAATGCTAGATTATTAATCATTAATTGCACAAACAGATGCAGGCAACACCCCGCTGTGTCACATGTTTGTATGTCATTAGTAGCTGTGTCTGCTATCCGTCGGGCTGATCTCTCCGTGTGAGACAAGGGACAAGAAGAAAGTTGTTCTGACCTGCATGGTCATAAGTCATAGTCCTCATCCCAGCAGGTGGACCACATCTGGTAAACTCCCAACATCTGGGCCGGCAGGGTGGCCTAGTAATTATAGTAGTGTTACAGACTTTGCTCAAAAATGCCAGGAAAAATCAACATCACACCATATTATTACTTTTGACTCATTAAATGTTCAAGCTCAAACGCAAACACTTTCCTCACAGCAAATGTAGCATGGTCAGCTAAAGTGCAGCAGCTTAGTGGCAATACTGGTGAGAGAAAACCTGTCCCTAATGAACAAAGAGGAAGCTAACTGCGTAGACAAAAATATCAAGCAATTTCCGTATTCATCACAGGAAGCACTTGTTCCAGGATAACACATTACAGTCACATACAGTTTCAAAATGTGTGGCTGCATGCAGGTGTGTGTTTCTGTACACACTGATGCCCACAGAGGTGCATCATCCACAGTACTGTCATCAGCTTGCTTTCTTTTTTATTTGTCCTTTAAAGTTTAAGCGTGACGTACTGAGTGAAGCTGCTACTCCTCCTCAGCAGCCGCTAAGCCGACCTAAGGGGCAGTAAGTAAAAGCCTCCCATAATACAAATCTGTGTGGCCTCTTGCCTTCTGTCACCCTATCACCTCGGGAACCTGGGATTTTTCTGGGAAAGTGGGGCTTCTGGACTGACTCATCAGACAGCTGTACCTTAAAGGGCCTCATGGGGGCATCGCCTCGAGGGTCACTACCCTGGGCTGTGATTTGACGGCCAGGCACAAATAAAAACCCCTGAAGCTTGACAACTTCCTCGCCGAGCCCACGTAAACCCAATTAGTGAACCAGTCCTCAGTCGGACGAAATGAAAACATTCCGGACTCAAATTCCCAAGATGGCCGTGATCGTTTATTTAATCCATTTCTTATTTCACCCTCTTCCTGAGATTTTCTAGGACTGATTTTAATGGTCCACCGAGGAGCGACTCAACAATTCAAATACCAGTGGGCTGCTAATACACTATACTCCTGGCTGCGCTGAATCCCGTGACAAGTACCTCGCATCATTATGTTAACCCACTGCTATCTTTTTTTAAAGGGTTTCCAGATAATGAGATTGCCTCAGCTCTGTGGGTGCTGAAAGCCTCTACGTTACCCAGAGTGCAGTGTAGGCTGTGGGGCTACAGATGCTGGAGGGTGAAGGCAAAGACTAAGGGAAGAATCACTGCTCTATAGCAGAAGGTCGTATTGATTGATAAAGCACCCTGTGGATTGGGCTGTGGATTCCCCATAGTGTGTTTCTTGTGGGATACCAGACTGCTGCCCCGAAGGCCCTGAACAACACAGACAGGCAGAGAAAGACAGCAAAATCAATGACTGTCTCACACAGGGCTCTAGTACGTTCTTCCAAATCATCTAAAGTGGCTCCCTTGGCACCTACTTCCACCTACCGCCACTGAAAATAATAACGTGATTTGTTAAAGACAGCAAGCACCTTCTGCGCTGAAACCATTCAATGACTGACGAGAGATTAATTTCTCTCAAAAATAAAGACATTCTGCTATTAGAAAGCAACTCAGAGACACAACATACCACACATATTGCAGCCAATGAAAGATGAGGATGATGAGGAATGCATGCGAGGAAGACTACATTTGTCTATTGAGACCAGGCCCCAAGTGTCTTCTTTCTCCCTTGTGGGCTACTGACAGAGCCAGATAGGCCTCTTCACTGCTGACAGCCAATGTCCTCATCCATCCTCATCCAAGAGGCCCGCAGGCGTCATCAACCCCGTCTAGATTTCCCCCGACGAAAAACCCCAACGCAGGAATCTCTTGCCCCCAAGCCCAGCGAAGCCACGGAGTTGGGAGTGTCCCCGTGGCTCCTCTGTCAATATGTCATCATCGTCACAGCTGTCAGTTGGCAGCGTAGTAACCCGCTTGCAGATGTGTCAGCAAAAAACAGTGTCCATTTTTATTATTATTTCTTTCCACTGAATATCCATTGCAGGACACACACTTCTTCTCTGTATTCACAGGCGAGGGTCATAACTCAAGCAGCCCCGTGATGTGCTTCCCATTCCTGTGACGGAGAGCTATTTGTGATGATGAACGGACACATGGGGGAGCGTTTGTTTTGTGCAAGAGGTGGACTCGTAGTCGGGTGGAGGCGTATACAGTAAGCAGACGTAAGCACTTACCGTCCAATGTGGCTGTGCTGACAACACAATTTTTAGCCGGTTTGGAGAACAAACCGACCTTTTCATGGGATGATACACCTTCAGTACAAATGTAGCATATGAATTATTTAGTTTAATCCTTGTGTGCGGAGCTACAAGGGGCAATGTGAAGCTTCAGCTATAGAGGCATACTTTATAAGTCTCCTCTTTGTAACAAAAAAGCCTGTATGGAGGTATAGAGCATAGCACATAGCACTTAAAACCAGAAGCGAGTGTGCCGAACAGTATTCTGACTGTGTTTACAATACAATCATCTTTTTTAATGTCACCATCCATCCTCCACAGCAAGCTAAGTGCGATTTTGCAATTACAGTTCAAAGCAGTATCATCACACAAGAAATTAACAATATTTATTCATTTTAGACCAGAAAGTGCACTGTAAATGTAAAGCACTTTGCTTGAATCCAGGAAATCATGGCAATTTGGAGAACAGAATCTTCCGTAGTGGAACATCTCTGGGCTTTATATCATCAGGCTTGAGACAGTAATTGTTTGTACTGCCTTTAATGAGGGTCACAGAGAAAGTAACAGGGGGAAAATATGGAGAAATAAAGAAAGAGGCAGAACAGGTGAAGACTGACTTCTCCCTACAGAGTCCCAAGCAGAATGTCTTTTCCTGGTAAATTACAGGATACTTTGCCGCTATTGCCATGAATTAATTATGCGTGTCAAGGAGGAGAGCATAACAAGTCTACACATGTTGTCTCGACATTCCCTAAACTGTAATTTAATGCACAGCTAATAGGGGATGAGATTACTCTGAGATTTCATTTCAGGGGCAGCAGCGGTAATGGGAGATGATGATGATGATCACGACTGCATTACATGCAATTGGATTTAAAACATATGAGATATTTTGTTTACTCCCCCCTGAGATGTCAATAAATAAAAATCTTCCCTCTGGCTTTGGGTCACGAAAAGCTTTAAATGTGCATTGAATATGTGAATGTTGGAACATCCTTTCGAAGCTAACTTCTAACATTGACTTGAATGGGATTGTGCTCGTATTGAGTTTAAGCTAGCACGCTGGATTATTGTTTGAGAGAGTCAGAGGCTGCGTGTGAGGCGATGTGTGAACTTTGATCAAGGGATGTTTTTCATAGCCGGCTCATCCACTTACATTTTGTCCTGGTGGTTACTGTGCTGCACAGCATTAATTCAAACAGCTCGAGGTGTTTGGATAGCTTGCTGCAATGGCCTAAACTCACCCAAACTGACTTCTTTTGTAATTTAACAATGATTTATTGTACATGCATCAAATATGAAAAGTGCAAAGTCTTTGGCGTTTGGACTCCATCCTGAACTAATATCACCGAGGGTAGGGACACTGAGGTCCAATAGGCCTGATTCCCCCCTGGAGTCCAGACACTTGTGGTGGTGAAAGGAGTTGCTGCAATCTGAGGAGCATGACTGTGATGCTGACCGGAGGTGACTGGGGCGGAGGAGGGTCGCATCTGCTTAACGCTGAAATGACAACTGACAGCAGCAGAAAGGAGAACACGATTTTAAAGTTTGACAGCAACGATGTGATTGGCTTCAAGGAAACTGTGTGCAGAATCTGGTTGGTTAGTTAAAAGTGCACGCCCCCCCCAATCAGCTGATCGAGTAATTACAAGGAGAGGAGAGACAGATTATGAGTGAGTGTGTCTTCCTGACTGAACTTGCGCTTGAGCTTCATGTTATCACATACCGTGGCTGAACTCTTAGTGATAACATTCTTTCAGCTACATAAAATACGGAAACAGGCTTTTCAGGAATGACTCCAGATATCCGGAGAAACCATTAAAACATCAGGCAAATACACTTAGCAACACTAGCAAATAAGGGAATATATGTTTTTGCTAATGCTATCTTACACAAATGTACTTATAAACTATACTATTTCATTCATTATTATTGTCATTATTATTAATATATATAAATAAACAGCAGAGTACACATAAACGAACATAAAGAAATGATCTATAATGTTTTGAGTGATTTTGCAGTCTGCATTAGCAAGGTCAGATACAAATAACACATTCTGCTGGCAGGTATTGAGCGAACCACACCACCATCCGTCTGCACTGGATGTTCTGAAAAACAGAACTTGTATAAATGAAAGACTCTTTGTTGGAAAAAGAGATGAACTGTCATTTGCCATCTTTTTTTTCTTTCAATTTGTCTAATATAAAGTCAACTGTCCTTTCCCGCCTCCATAAATCCCGAGACACTAACAAAGTGAAGGAGCATTTCAAATCAACTCGTTCCAGCAGCAGTCGATTGGCCGGCCTCTCAAGGACGCTGATTGACATTTTATACAGCTTCTGCAGTTTAGTGATATTGATGGCATTCAATTTAACTGTATATTCTTTTTAATAAGGGTGCTGCCAGATGCCTGGGGCTTGCAAAGTGCTCTTTAAGAGACAGTGAGTTGCGGAGAAAAAGGAGGGAGACACAGAGAAGGTCAGAATTAAGTGATGTGCTTTCTCTAAGGCAATTATTTTAAGATAGTGGCTTTTTTTTCACTTGGCTTGGTTAATGCTGTGATCGGACAGAGACACATTTTCATCATTTGGCTCTGAACTCCATGGCATTAGATTTGTAATACAACAATGGCCTTGAGGTTAAAGTGCTCATTGTCAGCTTTAATTTGACAGTGTTGTATCCATATCAGAAAAGAATTGAGATAGTTGACTTTACTGGAAGAGAATGTAATTATGTTCTACATCCTTTGCAATTTACAATGTCCTCTGAACACATGGTATCTTCCATTCCAAGTCTACTTGTTGCTTGTTCAGGGACTTTTTGCCTTTAGTTTGGTCATCAGCAGGTACAAATAGTCATTTTTTCATGTGAATAATAGTTATTAGCTATTTGAAGAGGTACTTTGAATGATGATCATTACTGTGCCTCTAGAGCCAGGGTGCTCTAAACATGTATGTGTTTACACTGGATGGTGTGGGGTCTTGAGCCAAAACATGAAAAGCGTTGAAAGGCGACTTTGTCCAAGTCTGACTCTTCCAATCGGGTCTGGGGCACAACATCTATTCCCTGCTATGTTTTATTAAGCCATCTGCATCCTCAACAACTAGGCCAGTCACACAGAGCCCAGACTATCCACTTGTCCTTTGTACAGATGGCATTATTATTTATTTTTTCTTTCTTCATACTCGGGTCAAATGCAAAGAGCTGTGCTTATGTCATTTTTTTTGTAATGAGAGCTGCCAATCAGGGAGACACAGAGCAGCAAAGAATGGGCTGCACACAATGTGGTTGAATGTCTCTGCTGTTCAAATACACAGTCTATCAATAGGACGATGCACTTGCAGTTTTTGAACAGTAATGGGCAAAATAGTTTGTAATGAGTTTGACAGGCTCTTGTGTCCAAAGAACAGTGAAAGGCCGCTTTAATTCATAAGACTCTTCGCTGCCCTCTCCCCAGCCGTCCCCCTCTATAAACGCCATCGGGCATCCACTTAGTCTAGACGCTCGACCACACAAGGAGACACTGGTTGCCCCCGAGTCGAAAGACACTGCCATGTGCGTGCTGTGTATACCAAGCCACTTACACGAAAGGAAAAAGAGATTCATGTGGCACACATGTGCGCCACGTGGCTCTGACAGAAAGGGAATGAGTGTGAGATGCCCCCCCCCACTCCCCACCACCACCACCACCACCCCATGGGTACAAGGAATCTGTGGCAGTATCACCCGCCCTGGCTACTGCTTTAATTAAAGCCCTAATGATAGGCTTTCAACTGAGAAGCAACTTATCATCACACATAATCGCTCGGTGCTAGTTAGCGCTGGCAGAATTGCAACCATCTGCTCTGCTAAGCACACATTCTGATCATTCTTTATATAGCACTGGTAGTTCACTTACAGTATTTATATTAAAATACCCCCATTATGTGAAAGTCTGTTTAAACGTTGTACATTAATGGGGCACATCTGTGTTAGAGGCGCTTGGATCAGCAACGCAGATGAGTCGCCAGAAATCCTCCTTTTAGAGTGTTATCAAGACAACTTTAGGTGTTTGCTGATTTGGTGATAGGGGCCGATTTCATTACTTGAGTGATTACTTTTTTATTTGCTTATTTTCCTCATCCCTCATGCTGCCATTAAACAGTTGTCATAATGAGGATTTAAAAGTTCTGGAAATTAAAAGTGTCACTTTCACACACAAAATGTAATTTGGAAAAGATATTTTTAATCTGTCACCATTTCCACCCTCTCCAGCAGACTCTTGTTTATTTGAATTAAAGCCCCCTTAAAGTGAAGCCAATTGTTATTTGGATGACCAGATGGATGGAACTTCAGAGGGACATTCCTTTTCAATTAAGCCTTACAAAATCGTATTTAAAAGGTTAAACAATTACAGTAATACAAGAGAAGCATTTTCCAAAGAACATAAACAAGCATGGCTTGTGAAGAACGACTGTAAACTGGATATTTGATGAATTTGCAAAGTGAATAAGATCCTATATGGTGAGGAAATTAAATAGGCTTTAAATTACAGCGACATAATAGCTGTAAAAACCGCTTGATCTACAGCGTGAGAAACAAAGTTATTTGAAAATCTCCATATCACAGGGGGATTGCATTCATCTCTATGAACACCATTTACAAAGCAGGTTTTAGTGATTTATTGTTTTCTTAATGTTTGATTGGTTGACTCAAACTGAATTACTAAGCTACAACAGACTGTTTTCACACTTTCATTAGAGCGCTTTCCCTTTTTTTCGTGAGCACAGCCACGAGATTTACTTCCAACGAATCAATCTGAGGTCAAATAAGGAGCACTTAGGGATTATTTTCTAGCTCTGAGACACAGTCTCCATGACAGAAAAGCTGCACCCCTAAGAGCTGATGTAAATTCTCCTTCATGTTGGGTGCCTGAAATGCTCTGCTGAAAAAAAAAAAAAAAAAGCTTTTGGCACAGCAAAGTGATGAGAGCAGCTTGCCTCCACTGATGTAAATCCTTCCTCTGTTTACTGAGGGTTCCTGATCAAAGGAAGGAGGGAGAGATGGAGGGTCGCAGGGAGAGACATGGAGAAAAAAAGAGGACGTTTTAGAGGTGCAAAGCTGAGTCACTGTAGGTGTGTGTCTGAGGTGTGCGGTGGGGTTACGTGAGTGTGTAGGGGGTTTAATGTAGCGGTCTAATGGCCCGCATTAAACTGAGAAGATTATAATGTTTTGTTTTTCATGCCATTCTGATTTCATATTAGACCAGGTCACCTTAAATATGCCTGTGCAATTAGTAATTCTGCTCCAAACCTCCTACTTTAGAGGCCTTTCAACGGTGAGAGAAACCTCTCTTTTATCCTGTTTCTATTTTCTTTATTTTATTTCTTGCTAATTTGTCTGGTCTACTTTAAGTTCACCCTGTGGAGCAACATCTCCCTCCCTTTTCTTTCTTCTCTTTGTGTATCTCCTGCCCCCGGAGCTGAAAGTGAACAGAGGATGACACAAATAAAAAAAAAAGGTTTACTGTCTGCAGTGTTAGACAACCTCTCTCCCCTGCGGGGCTCTTTAAATCATTCATGCTTCATTAACTGGCTATCTGTTATCATTTTTGCATCTCTCCTTTGCAGAGGATGAGAAAGGTGGATGGCTATGTGGCAATAATCAATTTTCCTGAAACACAACAGTGGCATTTTTATTATCAAGCTGAGCAGAATAACATTCAATAACGCAAACTTTTGGACCTCAAAGCAGGTCAGCGAGTCCCCAGTGTTTTGAAAGGCTGTTTGTCACGCACAGATGTCACGCTGTTTGACTCTTTATCAAAGCATCACGACAGAAAATCACAATTCTTCATGGCGCTGTAAAGAACAGCTTTAGAGGTTTTGCTGTAGTTCTATAATTCTATAGAATTTTTGCGGCGCTGGAAGGAAACAATAAAAATGCTTACCGCCACCAAGTTTTCACATTGACAGACCTTGAGTGCTTGAGGCTGTATTTTCTGAAGAGTAACTCAAGTTTAAAAAAAACATTGTTTCAGAACTAAAAACCAAAGCAAAAGAGATGTAAAGGTTAGGACCATTCCGAATATCACGAGCTGACGACTGGTGTCTGAATGGGTCAAACGCTTGCAAGTGAAAACTTCTTTTTTTCTGGCTGCCTGACATATCTTCATCATGAAGACCACTTTAATCGCTTTATGATGCCATGACTGCGCTCTTTGGTTCAGCTGTAAGAAACAGAGTTGCTGGCTGCAAACATCATGTAACTGGTGTTATCTGGTGAAAACCTGTAACCGCAGATCATCGACTCATAAAGCTTTTTTTTTTTACCTTATCCTGGAAATCTCAAATTTTCTTTCAGTGGCACGTTTGCCGTACTAAATGTGATTTTTTAATTTTTATAAATGTGAATACTTCCAGTGTTTTTATACATTCATTCATTCAAGTACTAATCTTACATGAATGATCTTCAAAGACTTGAAACGAATGTTTATGCCTTTCTTGGTCACTGCTTAGATCTCCTCTGACCATTTAGCCCTCGTGATGCTCCGATTCATATGTGTGCTGCTTATGAGCCATGACATACAGTACAACCATCGGTCTTCAAGGCCAACTGTTAACCAATGTATCATGACAGGCAATTGACTCTGTGTGATCGCCCCTGTTCCTCCTACTGAACTGCAGAGATATGATCAGAGCTGGGGTGCAGATGCGAGGCTGGGAAAACGGTGGCAGTTCACTGGAGTTGAATTGTGCCCCGGAGAGGAGGAAGTGTAGTTTTTCTATCAGATGGAAAGATCAGAGGAGACGGATAATTCAGTAATCACATCTGCAGTGATTAGGGGGACAGGACGCGGTTTGCCGATAAGGATCTGCGGGCTTCATGGAGGCTCTGTTCGGTTAATAGGAAACCGAAAAGACTCTGTCTCAACACGGCGGCGTGCTCTCTTTGCTTTGTTATCTGTCTCTTTTTATCACACCTTGGTTAATCTTGTTTCATTTTTTTTGTCATTTCTCATCTCATCTCATTTACTAAAGGGGTCGGTGAACTTGTAAGAGTCGGCAAATCATCGCGTCCTTTTGCTGCTTCGTCTGGTTTTGGGTTGTATCATCTCATCTTGTCTCATCTTGTCTCATTTTCTGCTGACTTGAATTTGTTTTTTGACCCCTCTTGTCCTCAAATCCTATTTCATTCGCAAGGTGTCAGAGGAAAACAAATACCGGGCCTGCATCCCAATAGAAAAAGTAATCTTGTTTCTGTTTCATCACGTTTCATACAAAGAAATCTAGCCACCACTGACCCCTGTCATTTGTTCTTGTTTCACCTCCTCTCTTTAGATGGAATCTTTTACATCTTTAAATTCCTCTAATAAATCACCTAAATCTTCTATTCTATTTCGTCTCATTTTGTCAAATCATTTCACAACATTTGCTAAATATCTCATCCTGTGTCATCATCTTCTCTTGCCTTCTCTTTTTTTTTACTTTTGATGTAACTTTTTCACAAATCCATTATTTGTTCACTGTTCAGCTACATGTTTTCCCTCACATGGAGACTTTAAATCAGACTTTAAAAACGGCCCCTAAATAACGTTGAAACACTCATCTCATTCAAATTCTTCAGAACTTGGACCAGCTCTCTCTGTATATTGTACTTGTGTTTCATGGTTTTGCCTGATAATATAAAAAAACAAATGCAGGCAATTTGAGTCAAAGTCTTTCATAATGAAGTGTTACAAAGACAATAACAGAGAATGCGTAAATATAAATGCCCAGGTGCACCCTCTCTCTTTGTCACAAACACACACACACACACACACACACACGCACACAACTTTTCAAGGAATAATGATCTCTTTCTACCTGATGAGCACTCCATATCCTTCCATCATATCCATCATGTAAATCACTTTCTATTGTCAATGCCACCTGGGGGCTAACGTGACAAGCCTTCTCACTCTCTCTATCACAGTAATTAACAGCCTCCTATGTCCACATGTGCACACACCCCCCCCCACACACACACACACACACACACACACACACACACACACACACCAAAATCCTCTTCTTTTTTTTTTTAACCATTTCTGTTTGGTGTACTGCTCATACTCAGCCTAGTCATTATCCTGTCATGTTGGCCTGCCAGATCTCATCACGGACGTCTAAATTACTGCTGATGACACAATGTGAGTGTGTGCTTCCTGTGGGTGTGTGTGTGTCTGTGTCTGTGTTTGGGAAGCATGGGTCTTGCATTATCATGTTAGTGTAGAGCGTCTGCTGTCTGCAGAATCACCTCAGTTTGAATTTGAAACGTTTGGTTTCAAGGCTTGCAGAGTCTGATTTATGTATTATGTAAATTCTGATGAATTGTGATGTATATCAAGTTGTGCAGATAATATATAACTTTCTTGTTTACTTTGTGTATAGTATTACAATACCAAGAGTTCTTTTTTCAAGAGAAATATAATTTACATCAATAGCAGATTTTTGTTCTTATTTTTCATTTGAAATTAAAACATGCTATGAAATAAACCAGAAATCAGGGGCTTTTTAGTGACATGTGATGCTGTTTGCAATACGGTATTTACTGGGGTTTGACTAAATGACTTTGTGGTTAAAAGTGCAAAGCTTATACAATTCAGAGCATTTCTATTGCCTCCACACAAGTCTCAGCTAATGATGCTAACACAAGCTAACAGTGCAAACAACGGCAACAGTGCTGACAGAGCTAACAGTGTTTACCTGTTACGACAACGCCGACGGTAAGGCCGGCGTTATCAGCTGTAATGTGTGGGCACACCCACATGCACTGACATGCACTAAAAGGCACACGCAGCCGGCTCGGCTATGTAAACCAAGCACAGACAATTTCGGATTACAACACACACACACAGAGGAAGAGTGACTTCAAGTGGACATCACTCCAATTTAGATCTTTACATTCAAATCGTTGTTTTCTTCTACATTAATGCTCTGAATCCCGTAGATAGCACCTTTAAAGGTGATTTACATTGAATCGCCACCAGTTGCTGGGGTACTGACATGTAGCAGATCTTGACCTTTGCAAGGACCCAGAAAAGGGAGGATGAACACATTCTAAATGCATTAGTATCACAAACATCGCAAACCGAATGATACCATGCAGTTAGTCATTGCTCTTCTTATCCTCCCGATGATGAACTTTTCAAAACACTCCACAGCTGTGTGGATGTCCCAAGTGAATCCTATAAAAACTCTGGGCTTGGAGCATATGAGGGGCATATGATACTAACTGGCTTGCATTATGTTCTTCACAGCAATGTGACCATGGACAAGAGGCTTTTAAGATAGGAGAGCAAATGCACAGAAAATGTGGTACTCAGCAGTTGTTGGCTTGGTAACAAACTCTGATATTACAGGAATGCTGCATATATATATATATATATATATATATATATATATATATATATATATATATATATATTGTAACTTAACACCAAGGAGAAGCAGTGTTTATTTACATTCTCTGATTGGAAGTTACAAGTCTGTCTCACCCCTGACGAGCATCAGTGATGGTCAGAAGGGTCCATTGTTGCACATGTAGCCACACCTAAAACAATGTTGTACATCACTGCAGCAAAGTGAGAAATGAAAGTATACTCCAAGTCAGCAAAGAGTCTTTTTTTTACAGGAGTATTCTGGTTATGGTAATGCCCTTCTTAACTGACCCCCATGTGAAAAAGATGTAACTTCAAGAAACTGAAGGAAACCAATGAAGTGGAGACCGTGTTGTCTGGCAGTCGTGTGCTACCATGTGCTCCATTCTATTTGGTGACAATATGTAGCAAATATATGTTGTAATATATGTTTAATGTGCTATAACGAGTGAGCAGAAAAACAGTACAGGTGTGGAATATTGGCTAGTGGACGGGAGAGGTGGATTGCTGCTTCAACACTAGCAACCCAAGTTTGAGTAGTTGGCACTGACTTCTTTTTGTATACTTAGTCACTGAACCAAATTGAACTTAACTTTAACACATCTTAACCTACTTAAGTTGGCACAAACAATTATTTGGCAGTAACAATTTGGCAGATATATTCAGTATTAACATTGTGCCTGATATACAGAAGAACAACCTAATCCAGGCAGCATTTTATTTCCCCCCCCAAATGCATTTTGCTGATGCAAATCAGCTGCACATGAGCGTAATGTGTAAGAGATAAAGGTTGGCCTGCAGCTCACTCTGAGATGCCAGCCTCTCCTTGGCTGTCCCTGTCTGTCTCTCTCTCTCTCTCTCCTGTATGTTTGGGTGTTTTACTGTTTTCTTGATTGCTACCACTCCTTGGCAGCCAAAACATGAATTTGTCATTGCGCTCACCGCTCCCATGAAAACTAATAGAAAGAAATGAACTGTGCCCACTGAAGGGGGTGATTATGACAGTTGGTGAGTTGGCGGGGGCGTGGGAGTGGTGGGGGGGGGGGAGTGAGTGTGGGGCCGGGGGTAGCTGTGGTGAAATTAGCTGGAGCTGCAGTGCCGTTCACCTGCGTCTCGGGCTGCGCAGATTTGGGCCGCTCAGGCTCGCTAAGTAAGTATTTGCACGCAAACTGGTGTTATTTGATCCACCTCAGTGTCAAAGCGCTTCCATCACTTTAAAAATTGAAGAGGAGGAGGTTCTCTCGTGGCTCTCAGCTGGCAGTTTGATTCAAATTTTATTATCCATGCTTGGTTCTATAATAAGCAGGAACTGTCCTGTTCGATTAGACACGCTCTGTGGCACTCTCTCCGTCCCCTCGACTTGCTCCACCTCCACCGCCCCCCAATCCGACTCCTTACTTAGTGAGAGGAGGAGGAGGAAGCTCCCAACAAACACCAGCCCCACTCGCTCTTTATCTGCTGGGGTAGGGAGCAGGAGGGGAGTTGCTCCTTAGACTTAACTCATTAACTGCCAAAGTCTCCCTCACTCACCCCCTCTATTCCATCAGTCTCAGGCCTTTGCCTGGGCCTGTCCAGTCTTTACCTCACAGTATAAGGGGGGTAAGACTGATATTCAGAATTTTTCAGCATATAAGCCTCTTGAAGGAATTTGTCTTGACACAATTTTTTTTGAACGTCTTATTATTTTTTAACAAAATATCTGAAATCAGTTAAGTGTGTTACGAGATGATTTCATTTTTAAACCTGTCTGATTTCATTTGTTGGGGACTACTTTCAACTGTGGATTAACACACACTTAGTGCAGCATTTTGAGAAGTAGAGTTTTTACATTCGAATGGTATATTTGGGATGGACTCTAAATAAGCGACAACGTCCATGTTGATCATAATGAAGGAACATGATGTATTTTATTAGTTTTTTTATGGTACAGAGGAATAAGACATAGGACCAGTAGGGTCAGTTCCTTTTTTTTGTTTTGGTTCTTTCATGGGATTTTTTTGAAAGAACAAAAGATGTAGAATCATAGCTGTGGACATACCTAAATTAAGCAATGGCCCATATTATCAAAATGGTCTGCATGGAAAATGGTCACAATCAAAAATGACAGTTATTGACAACAGTTATTTGATTCAAAATCCATTCAAAAAATATCAGAAGTATACAGACTGCTGACAGACTGGCCATAATGGTGTGTGTGTGTGTGACTTGCTCTTTCATTTGTTCCACATGAGTCACTTAACTGATTTAAGTCAGACAAATTCTCTATGTTCTATAAACACGAAGACTCTGAGGGATGAGGCAGAGATGAATATTCAGAGTGGGTGATATACTGTAGCCATGTTTGTTGCTGTCCAGCACAACTGGACGGCTGATGTGTTTCTGCTCCAGTCCAGTTAGCAGCCGAGTCATTGGCTGCTAAGGCTGTGACCAAACCCCTGGGGACAGAATGTCTCCACCGACACCGTGTGCGTTTTGTGTGCTAAACTATAAGAATGCTATACTTACAGCGGTTCACCTCATGAAAGACAATCCTTTCCTTTTGTGAACTAAGAGATGTATAATTATAAAGCTAAGACAAAGGAAAAGTCTATAAAGATGCAGACAAACTTGTAAACTGTAAACAGACATTCTTCACGGCTGACAATATCTTTAGAACATGTCATGCCAACGGCTTGTTTCATCTGGCTACTTTCAAAAAGATTTTTTGATCATCATCAGTTGCACATGTCTTATTTGAAAATATATGAGGTGAATGTTTTTGATGCATGACTTTGGTCAAATTCATGGTTGTAGTCAGTTTTGATTTGAACTCTTTAATAACCGAGACCACCTTATTTGCCCACGAGCCTGAACGGCATTCAGCATCATTTCAATACGCTCTTTCAATAATTCAAATATTTATAAACGGGATTTCTACAAAGTGTTACTAAATTAAAATGCTGGTCTATTGAGTTGCATGCCAGTGTTTGGCAGTAGGCAAATTCAGAAAAATATGGTGTACAGTATCCTGATGAAATAACTGTAAGCTTCTCCCTTCTGCAGTATGAGGCTGTGTAGCCTGAGGCGGGCAGGCTGCTGCTGCTGCTGATGTGGAGGATATATACCAGCATACATATATGCATATCTGCAGGCTACGCAACAAACCTATGGATAATTCCTCACAGGGCCACATTTAATGCGATATTAAGCAAAAACCTGTGGTACAAAAAATGTAAAACAAGAAAGAACAAGTTACCTTCTGTTTGTTTATGTTTTCATTTATTTTTTTCACGGCACCATGAAATTGACCCAGGACTCATTTCCAGTAAATAGGACAAGCGTTGCATATGCTGTCTGCACATTTAGTCGTTTTTTCTGGGAGGGTGGGTTATGCAAGCCCCCCCTTTCACTGCTAATTCCATCAAAGCTTTGGGAGCAGTTCTAATTGGGCGTCTCTATTTTTGGTTGTCTTCCAGCCCTATTTTGCTGCCTTTGAGTAAAGGCAGCGCAGCGAATGTAAAGCTGTGTGATAACAGGGCCATTCGCCACAGCACTGAGTTTGACCCTGCAACCAGCCTCCATGACGGATGTGAGATGATTCTTAGCCCTCCGGCTCAGCACGACACACTCAGCACAACTCAAATACAGTCTCCCAATCTCTCTCTCTCATGGTCCTGTGTTTCCTGTCTTACTCTCCATCTCTCTCTCTCTCTCTGTCAGTCTCAGTTACTCTACAGATTGACTCTATTCTGTATGCTGTCTATATAAAGCTGGTGCCATAACCACCTACTGCTTCTTTAAGAAGTGGTGACTCATCTAAACAGATCAGCCCAGTAGACTGTGCGTGTGTGTGTGTGTGTGTGTGCGTGTTTTTGGGGATGTTATATCATCTCGGCTTTAGTTCTATACTTTGCCTTCTCTGTTTGGTGACAAGTGCAGCTGTTTTTCTAACGATAGCACTTGTGTGTGCATCAAACTGGTATCTGCAGGATTCCCAGATTAATGCAAACACACACACTCAACAATCTGTGCACTAAGTGTCACTGAGTTATGTGCTATTCTAGGGTGCATCCTGGGGACTTCCAGTTTATGGGAAAAGCAAATGAGCAAATTTGCATTTTCACTACTTTGTTCAGTAATGGGATATATGTAAGGGACTATACAAGTGAAAAATGAAGGCTGTGTGTCTGAGAAGACTAGGCTGCCAATTAGAAGCAAAACAGGGCGATGCGTATTCGGAATCTGTGGCAGGAGCTTCCAGGCAGCCAGGCTGAGCAGTTTTCACTGCCATGGTTTTGAGTCTCCCCCTCACTTCTCTGCATTATTAAATAATCCTTGAATAATTCACCCCCTTTTCGTATCAAACAAATATTTTTGCAACTTGCACCTACAAATATAAGGGGAGGGCTGCCGAACCCATACGGTATTCAGTCCAAAGGAATGCAACATTGTGGGCGACGTGTTTATGTTAGTTTATGATCCGTATACTCTGTCCAGCGCAGTGTGAGCATCGCTGTACTGACGGAGAACTTCCTTTCTCTCCTTAATATAGACTGCCACATACAGTAAAATATCCGTTTGCCTCGGCTGGTGATGTGCGACACTTCTCTAATGTTGACTCCAAAGAGTTCCGTCGAGTTCCATGTGACTGTATGTAGACATAATACATTGTTTTTCAATGTGATTTTGATGTTTATTGTCTCAAATTCATATTCTTTTTTTGTAATGTCTATGCAAAAAAAACCTCTACACAGCATATACACATCTTTTTGTCTGAAGTGTTCTTATTGGTTGTTTGCATTGCCTGTATGTTCTTTGTTTTAAATGCATCTATTTTATCTTAAGCATTCTTATCATTTGGGAGTGAGACACATAAATAGAGTTTGACTTCAGTGTGATGCAGCCTCTCACTCCCACCTGGAATAATGGCATGCCTCGAAACGCATACAGTGCATTGCAACAGTACGTTACTATGCAAACTCTGCGTGCTGAAGATTTTCAGACCCTGCCTGAGCGATGATAGGCGGCGTCTAAATCCCAGCGATGACGCTGCGATGTCATAGCGGGCAAGGACTCACTTGTGTGCTGACTTGTTAGTCACGCATTGGTGCACAGTTTAAAGAGGACTCCAGGAAGCCGGGACGAATGCGCATGCGCAACTTCATACACACAAAAACACACACACACACACACACACACACGGGAAACACACACTTTTGCACATTTGCACAAAAGAACACACTGCCGCTGAGTGCCTAAAAGGAAAGCGGCTGCATCATTTGGTAGTCTGACATGAAACCTTGGTTATGTGTTTCTATGCGGTGACTTCAGAACAGTTGCAGAATTCATAAATTAAATTGCAGCATTAAATAATAGGCACCACAGAATCAGGACAGCCTTTGTAAAAAATAAAGAATTACAGGCTCCAAAGCAAAGAAAGCATATGTTTTATTCTATCATATTATAGTCCACTGTTTTATTCATGACTTTGCTTTTAAAATGTGTGTAAGCTAAAACACGACGGTTGACACAATTACTGGCAGGCTCCTAAAAGTTGATTGAAATTCTTCACTTTTGAAGTAAAAGCCCATTGAAATCTGACACAAATTAGGGCCTGTAGTGTCTTTGGACATTCGATGAAGCTGGGTTGTTTTGTTCTGTACTGGTGTTCAGAGTTAGACACTGGTCCTGGTACATTTGTGATTATATTCATACAGTCAGTTAGATTTAAGGAAGTCCAGAACAGTTGCTCAGTACCAGAGATGATTTCAGGATATAATATTATATGGAAAAAAAATGTTTTACTGATGAACATAGTTATACTGTGTATGTAATACAGTTTAGTTATATACAGGCTAGTAAAAGTAAACTACAAGGTATTAACCTGGCATAGCTATATAATTGAATAGTCAATCAACTCTGTAAATGTTATATTAAAAGAAAAGCACATTGTAATTATCTGCTGGTGGAAAATAAATCATAAAAGTGATGTACATTACATATTTTTTTTGTAAAGCTGACATTAGTCTTAAACTAATTAAATGATCTCAAGGGAACTGTCTGACTCTTCTGTTTAAATATGACTTTGTTTAGTGGTGTTGAAATATCTTAGTAAAAATGTATAATTAAAAGTAAGACAATACATGACCAACAAGATAATCAGAAGGCCTGGCACTACTAATTCAAGCACTAAAAGTATTTTCACTTATTTCAATATGATTACAATGAAAGTAATCAGATACACAAAATAAAACACACATTCTTGTTTAAAACATGTTTACATTTTTAAATGATTTTGTCATAGCCTGAGATATGTGGATGTGCATATTTCTCTTTTTTTTCTTCTATGTTAATTTATGTGTTTTTCTGTTAATAATTCCCTGTATTTGAAATCATACATTTTTTTAAATTTATAACGGTTATTGGTGTGGCGTGTGAATCTACAGTGGGATTTCAGGATGTCAATAATACAAAACAATGCATGAAAGATCATTACACAGACACACACACACACATATATATCTTTTATTTTTTTTATTTGTTCAAAATAAATGAACATGAAGGAAAAAAAAAATTACTTTTTCTCATTGCAGTTTTTGTTTTTTTTGCAAGCCAACCTGAAAGCGAACCATTCTGGCTCAATGCCAAATATTTGGCAGCGGAGCTCGACACGGTCCATTTATTAGAAAGGCGCTGGCTCGTTATTTAACAAGACAGAATGAAGGAACTCCAGCAAAACACTCAAAGCAGCTGCAGCCGCTCTCTCCTCGCATGCAATAAAGTTTGCTGCCTCATGTGGGGGATCTCTCCCTCTTTTTGAAGCAGACTTTTTTTTTGTCCATAATTTATACATTTACCTTACTTGCTTCTGCGTGCGTTGGCCTCCTGCATTTTTTAAAGGCCCGGGTATTGAGGGATTTTCTGTCATGCTCTCTTGCTTTGTTCTGATCACGCAAGCTGCTGCCATCCCACATACGGGAACACTGGCAAACACAGAGGCCTAACTCATGCCACCAAAGCTGGAACAGAAAAACACACGCATGCACAGACACACAGGGGCGGTGTCATACCAACACATTTGTCAACACACACACACACACACACACACAGAGTGGAAGGCCCACTCCCTTCAGCTAAGGGACAAACTGTCTTGTGCCATTGCGTGAGTGTTTTTCACACAAATACACCAAAACTGAGCCATCCGTGTGTGTCTCAGCAAGAAGGGGTGTGGAATCTTCCTCTCACACCCATGCATGCGGAAGCAGTCTACCTCGACTGTTCCCCGCGGAGCAGACGAAAATAGAAGGAAGAGGGAGAGCCCGAGATGAAGAGAGAAATAGTTCCTGGATAAAGTTCTACTATTGACTTGTTCTCTCTCTCTTCGCACACAAATACCTCACACTATAAAGAAAATAATAAGCATATACAGTATGTGAGCTGTATATGCTTGTATTTGTAGCCTTCATCTCGTAGATGGGATTTCACGTGCATATAGCAGGAAGGGCCTGGAAATATTGTCGAGGATTAGTTTTCCCAATCAATTAATTTGTCACCAGATCAGACTATGAAAAATCCATAATTTTTATGTGGGTGTGATTTTGAACTTGTTCTTTGTTTTCACTGGTTGAAGATGGTGTAATCCAGGCTGATTCATTTCTGACAGTCCTTTCATAAATTCTGTTGTTCAAGCCAATTTATGTGAAACAAAAAATCTATAGATATATGATGACTTGTGTCTGCAAAAGGGTGAGCACAAAATTAGAAAAAAAACTACTAAAATGACTGTAGGGTTTAATTATAAGTTATTATTGTTATTACCCACCAGCAATGCATCATTGTATGGTCTTAAAATGTAAAAATCTCTACATACATTAATGTAATGTTACGTTATATTAAAATCCTGTGTTATTGTCTGCATTATATGGTCTCCAAAAATAACTTCAAAATTTCTTGTCTAACATGCAAAACGCATTGTGAGACAACACCACACTCTTAAAAAAAGACAAAAAAAGACTTTATTTAAGTCACGTGTTTATTAAATGTGTAATTAAATTAAACAAGTTAGACAAAGAGGTGATCAAAACATCTCAGCTGTATTATTACAGAAACGGTTTGTGTCAGAGTAATATGGAGTTGTCCCGTTGCAAAACTCTCACTCTTAAGTATCCTCATCTTTATAGAATATTTCTTGAAAAAATGTGCTCTGTGCTGCACTATTAATATGTTCAAAAGACAAATTGTTTAAACAAAAATATTTAAAAGAAATGCACAAGACAAATCTCCAACATCTCAAAACAACGAAGTGATAGTATGTTTTTTGAAAATGAAATAGTGTGCATATTATGAAATACTTTTTTGTTTTGTTTCTAATCTGTCTTTTAAAAATGACATGGCATAATTTACCATTGTTTCTCACCGTATTACTGGACAGTAACTCATTTTCATTGTCTTTTAAAACTTATTTAAATTATTGATATTTTTCATTTGAGTTTCTCTTCTTTACAATATGTATAGTTACATTACATACAAATAATATTATTATGATTTATTAATTTACGAAGACCCCAACCAATCTGAATAAATCATTTTCTTATCTTTTTTTTTCTTTTATAATATTTATTAATGTCATCCATCTACATTTGATACCAAATGTAATACAGGAGGTAGATTCGTTATTTTCTCAAAAGAAAGACAATTAAATAACGGACATAACTGGGAATCATAATTTTCCCTTTTGAGGATATCCATTTGAACAAAAACATAGATGAATATATTTCTTACTGTCCAAAGGAAGTCCCTGATGCCCCCTCCTCATCTCTTGTTCTTTCTCACTCTCCCTCCTCCGTGTGCTGTCATCTAGATTCCCTCCCTAACATGTAAATTTAGGTCAGGCCACAGACTCCTCTCCGGGCATCACAGGAAAATGTGGAAATTGGATTGTTTCACACTACTTAATCTTATTGGGAGAGAGGGAGGGAAAAAGCGAAAACAACAGGGACTAATGTGGAGGACGGGGGGAGAGGAAAGGAGAGGAGAGGAGGAAAAGGACTGTGGAGTGGGTGTAGTAACAAAAGAAAAAGGAAAGGCAAGAGAAGTTAAGAGGAAAGTGAGAGACGATGGAAGTTATAGGAAAAAGAAAAGGAGCAAAGAAGAGGGGAGCAGATGGGCAGGAAGTACATATGAGGATACCAGAAGAAAGGGGAGGAGAGGAGAGGCGAAGCGAGAGGGATGGGCAGGAGACAACAGGAGGAAGGAGGAGGAGCAGAGAGGAAAATAAAATAACGGACAGTGAAGAGGAAGAAAGCAGACGAGAGGAGAAAAGAGAAGAAGAAAGGGGTATGCCACTCACGTCTCATCTCAGCACTCTTTGCCAGCGTCACAAGCTCCCAGTGCTGGCAGCTCGCATACTAACAGACAGACCATATGGCTTCATTATGAGACGCACACACACAAATAACAAATCCACACACTCCATGCGTGAGGGTGAGGACATACCAGCCTCTAAAAACTCATAACCATACACAAACTTGAACATGGATATTTGCACACACACACACACACACACACACACACACACACACGCAAACACACACACACACACACACACACACACACACACACACGCAAACACAGACGCAAACACTTGCAGGGAGAAGATGAGTTGTGTGACAAATTGAATGAAGGGAGCGAGGAGGAGGATGTAATGGCACGTTGAGTTTTTCTACCTCCGGGGGCTCAGAAGGAGAGCCGAGCTGGCCCAATTACTGAGGATAACACACACACACACACACACATACAGTACATATGCAAGTTACACACTTAGTCACGCACACCTATTCTCAACAATCTGGGAAAACTGGGGAGAACATAATCTTCATTATCAGACACAGGGAGAGCAAATATTTGGAATAGAGAAGTGCAAACCCCAGTCTTTACGCAGTTATAGTAACTCCTCCAGCGAGCGCACACACACGCAAGCAAACACGCAAGCACACACCTCAAGTGGACACCAGGGACGACCGTCCTTACTTCCAGCCGTGGAGGTTTTTTGGTATGAAGGGACAGGATGCAGTCATTGCTGTGTAAACCACTTGGCACACATTACAGTCATTAGTGTCATGGTCCACAGGATGGATGATGCTGGTCATGAATCCCGAGGGCCAGGCGGCCCTGGTGCTCGATTGGGCCCCTCCCTTGGGGGTCTCTGTAGGTGGTGGAAGTGCTCTCTGTGGACTGTCCGTTAAGCAACCTGCTACGGAGCAGGGACAACTGTAGTTGATGGGAAGGATTTATTAACTTTTGCACCTGACATGCTGACAGTTACAAAGTACTTTACTCAAGTCAATAGGCGTTGTTAGGTTAGGTTGTTGTTGTATTGCTGGTATTTCATTTAAAAAATAAAATAAATGGGGAAAGCACGAGGGAAAAATATCAGTTGACATTAGTGTCATGTCTCACTTCTGTCTTTACTACCTTTGCTGTGGGCCCATTGATGGTTGTTACTATGGTGACCATTCAACGTGAAAATGTTGGGCTACATTTGTAAGAGGCTGTGTCTCATCAGGAGCTCCGGGAAGCTGCGTAATTCCTCATCCATCCAACCAACACACGACTTGTTCCTTAATGCCCATTCTATTTAAAGTCAAATTAATTCATATTTTTGTCTTGTCATCTTTTATCATTCTCTGCTGACTTTTACTGCTCATCATATATATCATTTATTATTAGGTTTTCACGGTGTCAAGGTTGCGTATGAAGAATGTGTTATTTTTGTTCGGGCTGAATAGCAACTGAAGCATTTAACAATATTGTTTAACTTTAGTAAAATGTGTTCTTAACAAAATGAAGATAATTCATCTAAAAATATTAATATTCATAATGCATTCGTGTAGCAAAATACATGGATTAAAAATAAATGTTTTTATTCATTTATAATATTTATAATATACATTCTCACCACATTTGCCTTGTAACCCTTTAAAAAGACACAATATCAACTAGCAACCCATTGTTATGATCGCAGTCTATGGGTTATGATCTGTTCATAACAGTGTTTTGTTTTTTATCTGAATATTTTTTTCAGGCCTGAAGATATACAATTGCCAAATAATCCATCATAAAATAACAAAGACAAAAAAATAAGAAAATATAAATATTGTTATCTAATGGGCCATTTTCTGACCCCCTCAGATATTTCCTGTGACACCTTTGGGTGTCCCAACCCCCAGGCTGGCAATCACAGCAACAGACTGTATACAAAAACATGCTGACTTCACGTAAACCACTTGCATACTGCGCACAGTGCGCAGACAGCACTTTTGAGTGTTTCCAAAAATAACTCCTTGCTTCTGAAGAGTTGAGCAGACAATGCCTCGGATGCACTCATGCACTTATTTTTACCTTTCATACAATTTCATCCATCGAGCTTATCATATCAAAAGTAAAAAAAAAAAGCATATATGTAATCAAAGAGAAAAAAAACAAATATACTATGACATAAATGGGTGTCTTATTATCAATTTGAAAATTGGTGAATGAGTTAAAGGCAACACTGCATTGCCCAATCACTTCCGCTGAGTTTCTACAGCTTTTTTATAGAGCCAGAGAAAACCAGATATTTTTCTTTCAAATCTGTGTGATATTGTAAATGTGGAGTTCCCCTTGAAGCCCTCTGTGCCTCTGACTTCAACAACAACCTTCTGCAGGGAAAGATCATCGGAAAAAATGCATTCGCTCCTCGCTCTGTTTCTCATATTTTCGTCCCTGTAGAGACACACAATGTTAATGATCCATAGTTCATGGTGTTTTTTAATAACTATTTGATTGGCGCAAGATAATTTACCACCGTTGCATGTTATTTCTTTTTTTGTAATCAGCATATTATTTTGAAATTAGCAGGAGAACAACGTGTTTTTAATAGATTTAACAGAGTCCTGCAGAGCAGCAAGCAGACATTCTGATCAGATGATGCGGTAAGTATGGATCTTTCTGTGGTTTCCTATTACAGTATACACCGCCTTATTGAATTCAACTAAGCATGTAATCCTGGAATTGCTGACTCCTCTTCATTGGAAATCTCTTTGTAATTCACTTGACATAATTAGATACCAAAAGGCATATTTCTATTCTAATAAAATGACTTAATAGCTTGAAAACATATCAGCGGGACATTTTGTGGGCGCTACATTGAATTTTCTTAGTGTTCCTGTCTGTGAGTGAACTGACCTGTGATGCAATACGGTCTCATTAAGTTCAGTGACATTTTAGTCACAGAAATAAATTACAGAGTAGACCTGCACAAACAAACACACACACACACACACACACACACACACACACACACACACACACACACACACCGCATTCAAGTTGGAACTGTTTATTAGGCCGTGCAAATATTTCCTTGTGCAAATATACTCTCCATTTGTGCGTGGTGTATAAAAATCAGACCGTGTACTTTATGTACACAGAGTTTTACATTCCTATCAGATATTGAAGTTAAAAGAAAGGACCAAACTACATCGCTTTAAACTGAACAATGCGGTCACAAATGATTTGGCATTTTAATTGTTTTCTGAACATTCTGCGTAATTGCTCTCCGTGTTGACAATGGCGAATGCTTTACTGACCCCCTGTTTCTATTGTTCAGGTTAATTCATCTGGGCCTGGTGTAGGAACAGATGAATTGAAGCTGATGAAAAGAGAATGGAGCCCTGCAGTCTCAATCGCCACCGGCCGGGTGCTCTCGGGGTACGGGGTGTGTGGGGGGGGGGGGGAGGTTCCTGTTGCCTGGATACTGGCCCGGATCCATTTTGGAGGTCCCGCTGTTTTATTGGACAACACGCTTGACCCTCTGGCAACCCCAAATTGGCCCCTGACCTGAGTAGTCACACCTAATCAATGCAGCCATGCACACACTTACTCGGGGGAAAGGTTGGTGCTGCCTACCTGCTGGTTGAGACGCAGAGCACAGAGCGGCACCGCGGATCAATATCATACAAAGTGACATCTGCAACCATTTAGAACCACATTTAGTGGAATTAGTCTTTGTTATGTTGTCATCAACATGACATGCGGCATCTCAAAAATGTGTTTTAAGTGGTTCCCTACTCGGCTAAGGATTTTGGAGTGAGCCAAATAAACCAATGGGAAAGTGCACCAGTGCTCAGCCTATGTTCCAGTACATACTGTACGAGCATACAGTTACCAGCCCTACTTATTGTAATCTTATATATCTCAATATTACTAGCTTTGAGTGGAACAGGAAAGGTGTCAATTCAGACAATAAAAAACAAAAAGAAAGCAAATAACAACGGGAAAGGAAGGCCTTAGAAGGCCGATCAATTTCCCTGTGACCTCAGTGTAGTTGTGTTTATTTTCTTCCCTGTTAGGGGCATCTTTACGTCCTCGTGGTTAACATGCTAACCATATGACCACAAGCAGGGGACCTTCACATTTGTCACACCCCTTTCTCCTTTCTGTATTTCTTTAGCATAAAACTTTCCAAAGAAGAACCAAGTGCTAAAAAAATAAACAAAAAATAACCTAAAACTCAAACTATCCAATACAGGAAATAATGTCTCATTACCAATAAAAAAAGAAAAAAAGAAATGAAACTTGAATCATTTAGTGTCAGTGCGTGATATAGATTTGGTTACTCATAACTGAATTATATATCTTAGTGAAACGTAGTCCCCAGCTACAATGCTGTCATAGCTCTCTAGCCATCTGGTCATGAAGAACTCATAATAACTGAGAATTATGGGGTTTCTAATCATTTTGGGAAAGAAAAACCAGTAAGTCTTAAAGTGTATTCCCTTTGAAAATACAGTTGTTAATGCTTTAAAAAGCCCAAATATAGTGCACGTCTGCCGGGGCGTGGTACACTGAATATGAAACCCTTGCCTCTCGATCTGGCCTGTCACCAGTCTGTCAGCGAATACAAACCGAGCACTAATCCCGCGGATTTCTTCATTCTGCGGCCTGACATGAAGAAAAATAGGACTACACGGCCGGTGATCGCTCAGATTGCTTCAGAGAGGCCAGCTGTCTCAGACAGTTCAGACTGGTGGGACAGACAAAAAAACAGCAGAGGAACAAACTTAAAGAGACTTAAAGAGTTGGTAAACTTGTGGCCTACTTGGTGATAATCCCAGACAAACAACCACCAAGACAACCTGAAATCAAAAATATTTACAGTGACACAAAAGTAAATGAATCCAGAGTTTAAAATATTTCTGAAATGCAGATGGTTCCCCGGCTCTATTGTACACCCGATTATGAGATCCACGTTTGTTGAAGCTTGTTTTATGGATGATCAAATTTTTGACTGTAGAAAAGGGCTTCCAATGGCTGTATTCCAACTCAATTGCACACACACACACACACACATGTTCATTTCCATTCCTCTTGTGCTAATCACTCATCAGGGCTAAACACAGATTAGGGGAACATAACTCTCCATTGCAAAAAAACGATTGCTCCTAATTGAAAGGCTGTGTGGTCACCTTCATACTATGTGACGTTATTGTCGAGTGATAAGTCCGTAGTGCCGACATCTTTTCTCTTTATTCGGTCAGCTGTCGTGTTCTGCCCTGCTCAGTCCACTGTGGTCTGACTCAGCATGGCTGCTCTTCACACGCAGCACAAAAAAGTTTGTGAGAAATTCCTCTTCTTTTTATATTCAATGAGAGTTCAATGAGAGTCATTATAGTTGCATTTTTTTAAGATTAAGAAAAATCTAGTTTAGCAAAAAATAGTTCTAATGGTGCTGTAGAGAACTGTTTAATGGTTCACAAAGATGATTCGCTTATGGTACAGACCTAAAGACACATTTTCTGGGGGCACTGGAGAGCCTTTTCTGTTGTGGCTCGACACTAATTATGGGAGCTTTACTGAGTCGGATGGGATAATTTACTGCACAAAGAAGTTTCCAGTTATTGTGGCTGGAGAAGCAAAAGTGTGGAATAAGAGGAGAGGAGCTGGCACGGATCCTCTGGCAGAAATTGAATCTGTTTGGATAAACATAACATGCACCAAGTATAGGGACAATGCCAAGAGCGCCTCCACACTGACTCCATACGATACAACACATATTTTTCGAGGGCCTGGTCAACGTCCAGCTTGTTCGTAGCCTCATCTTTAACATTCAGTTAACAGCTGACTACATGTTCGGAGACACATTCCTCTTGTACCACATCAAGTGAGTTGCAATAAAGGACTTGAAATGATAAATGTTGCCACAAACAATGCAGAAAAAGGCCAGTTCTATTTAAGGGCTAGATTTAAAAGCTCTCCCTTTTCTTGTTTTTGTGGTTTATTTTTTTCAAAAGAGCATCCGAAAAAAAATATTTCACTTTTAATAATTATGTTTTAGATGTTCAGTGACT
This sequence comes from Leptoclinus maculatus, assembly GCA_032191485.1. NCBI lineage: Eukaryota > Metazoa > Chordata > Actinopteri > Perciformes > Stichaeidae > Leptoclinus > Leptoclinus maculatus. The sequence goes on from JAVDOI010000018.1 coordinate 10,023,577, forward strand.
TGTCAGTTTCAGGTCTGTCTCCAAAATCATAAAAGAAAAGAAAAAAATCACTATTTTAGCAATATTTTCCTGCAATTAAATATTTGTTCACAAAAACAAATATAAGGTGACAAATAAAAGAGGTAAAGTTATTCTCAGCTGCAAATCAATGAGGGAGACTATGATTCCTCTTCTTGCAGTATCTCCTGGTCGGGCAGAACTGCTATTTGCGGATGGATTTTTCTTTCCAGATAGAATTGATCAGCATAAATCAGCGATACATATGATTAGAAGGTTTGTCTTGGCCACTAAGGCTACAGAACCCACCCACCTTGGCAGCTAACCAATCTATTCACCTGACCACAGCACCTCTGCTCACATAAATCTGTTGGACTGCTCCGCTGGCTCTTTTTACCGGGCGTGCGTCACGCTGTGTGGTTTTTATTCATGTATATTTGCATGCATGCATTTTAGTGTGTTTTTGTTGTGTTATTTGTGCAAAGAGAGTAAGTGTTTGACCCAGCCCAGTGTGTCCGTATTGAAACGTTTCTTCTAAAGAGACGGATTGGAGGTTTTCCTGATCCGGGGCGTGCCATGCACATCCATCAGGGTGGCGGTCTGGTTTCCTGGTGATTTAGGACTTACTGAAGCGGCCCTGCTAGCCACTGTACTCTGACCACAGCTATTCCATCACCCTCCCACCTCCTAGTCTTAATATCACAACACAGACGGCCGGGAGCTCAGTCCATTCCTCTACCTCTCTCTCTCTCTCTCTCTCTCTCTCTCTCTCTCTCTCTCTCTCTCTCTCTCGATGTGTGTGTTTCATCAGCAATACTGATGAATCTAAATCTCTGAAGTAAAAATAAACGGATATACAGTAAGACTGATATTGGCCAAAACTCAATCTGGTCCAGTCTGATTTGATGAATATGACGCAGTTATTTTTCAATGCTTAAGTATTTTTTATGGGATTTAATGTGTTTGCATAACCACTAGTGACCGTCCTGCTTCCTGACAAACATTTGAGAAGCTCTTTTGCAACAAGCAAACACAATATAAGTCTAAGTAAATAGTATGAAATAACAGCTATTTAAAACTAATCTGTGTGCAAAAAAACATCTGTGTGTGAATGTCGTCATGATAATCATTTTTTTATAATTTCAGTCAGAGTCTATTCATTTGAAGTTGGAGAGCATATACTCACTCGTCCTCCTTGGAAGTGTTTGAGTTGAGTCTGTTTCAAGTAATATCTGTATGGACAGTACAGTCGAGTCATCCTCGACTCCGGGCTTGGATTTTTTTTTCTGGAGTGCCGGCTGTCCATTTACACAAAGAGCGGATTTTGCATCAGCCAGCTTAGAAGTGAGCGTTGCTTTGAAGTGCTCTAATCCTTCCTCTACCTTCAGACAACCTCTCCTGATCCACAGCAGAGTCACGGTGCTGCAGCTAACTGCAGAGGCAGGATGGTCCATACCGCTCACCTTCACACACATAAGAGTATGCATGTACTTATAGAACATACATGTTTACACACCACTACAGTGAAACATACACGTAACAGCACATTACCACCAAGAAACAACAAGAAATGTTTAGCTGTGTACAATATGAATACATGGCTGTTTGGGATTGTATGAGGACAAGCATTTTTAAATAATATCACCTAGCAACGAGCAGAATGTAAAAAATTGTCCCCTATCTATAAATCAAAAGGTTTTTCTTTTTATATTTTTAAGGCCTGAAGTTCAATTAAGCTATTATTTCAAAATATATAAAATATATCGAAAAGACATAATTTAAATATGACTTTGTGTTGCAGAAAGTTACGTTTCTTTCATTTTCTTCTTTCCCCATTTTTTTAAATTAATTTGTTACACACTTCAGATTTATCTTGTGGTTTGGGAGCACTGTGCTTAAATGGGTCTACATAGGGATTTATGATCTATGGAAAACATTGAATAATATATGAAATATTCTATACGAGCGGTATTAACTTTTTCGGCATCACATTGGTTATTTGTGTTGATTTTGCATTTCATCCCAGAAGTCATACAATTATGTGAGTAATGCTTTCTCATAGCCACTATTCAAACCAAAGAACCCCTGAAGTGTTTCAATTTACAAGCATACATGTACATAAGTATATGAATATAAACAGGCACGTACAGTACATGTCGGACTTCCTCGCAAGCACACATGGCGGCATGTGACTACGCAAAACAAAGCACGCAGAAATCTTACATCAGATCCAGCGGGCGGCCTCCAATTCAGTCTCAGTGAAACTCCTGTGCTTCCACTGAAGAGGCAGAGCTGTCAGAGTGGGTGGCATAACCAAGCTGACAGCCTGCTGTGGGCTGCTGCTCTTTATTCGCCAGACAGAGATCAGCAATTTTCAAATTTCCTCCTTGCCGCATGCTTAAACCCACACATTTCCCGAGACACTCTACAACAACAAAGGCCAACTTCTTTGACTGACAAAGATGACTAACCATTTGGCCGAGCATTGGATTAACCAATCGTATCTGCTGTTGTTGGTGGGTGGTCTGTCTCTTTTCATACTCCTCTCTCTTTGGCTCAGAGCTTTGACCAATCCCCTGCCAGATGGGGTCAGTAAATTCTCACCACCAGCACCCCTGTTGGCCGGGGTTTGTTCATAGGTAGTGGTGCTGAGAGGAGAACAATGAATGACATCAATAGCACAACTTCCGGGCCTGTGCTGTGTGTGTGTGTGTGTGTGTGTGTTTGTGTTCTGGTCCATATATTTCAATCCAACTGTTCAGTAATATTGTAGACTCATGAATAATCCACATTCCTTTTTTTTGTTGCTTGTCTGGCCTGCTCATTGCCTACCCGGTGCTGGAACCAGACGGTGTATGTTGGCTGCCCATCTCTCCCTTCTTTGTGCGCCAGTTCTCCGTCTAAAAGGGAGAATCTCATGCTTTCAAGGCTCTTTCTGTGAACCGCTCTTCAAAGTCTCAGCAAATGCTATACTGCTGCTTTTGAAGTCAATATCCCACTTCTATTTTGGATTTTCTGGTGATAGTTCTGTGGCTCTCTCTCCTCATTATTTAAATCATATCTATGCTCCAATGCAAAGGAATTATTGCCATTATGATTGATTTCCATAACTGTCCTTCTCTTTCATACCCCCCCCCCCCCCCCCGCCCCCATTCTTTAATATCTTTGTGTTGCCTCTGTATTGTACTGAAACCTTCAGAGTTAAAGGGAAAACCAGATTGACCTTCATGGAAACCGTTGAAGGATGGAAGAAGCATTTGTTAGATTTCTCTGAGGAAGTCCCTGCATCCTATTATTCACCATGAAGACCTTCAAACAAACATATAAAGTCATATTTATAAAGTAAAAAAGGAAATTCTGAGGACAAAAATGAGATATGGCCGTTGAAAATGATTTAGTCTGGGTAATTAAATTGTTAGTTCGTGGAACATTGAGGCAATATATTTTTACCGTTTTCCTGAGAATTAAAATGATCAAAACTAAAGAATGCTCCACCTTCTTATTATAAAAAGAGATCCATGCTCACTACTAGGCTTTAGTGCCTTTTGCCTCCTCTGGAAGAACAGAAAGATGATCACTATGGTTGAGCTTCCCTTGCTGGGCTCTCTGATGATCTGGCCATACAAGCCAGTGGAAAATTGGAAAGTAAAAAAAAATTTTTTTGGGGGGGTGAAAAGGAAAATGCAGACAGGACGATAGGGAACGATGGAAATAGCTCATCCCCATGAACAGACAGGCAGTAAGATGACACTTCCCCTCCCGTTGAAATGCCGAAGACCGCTTTGTCATTCCCCCTAATTGGATGTGATTACATTAAAACTGGGAGGGAATGATCCCGCTCGTTGGCAGGGGTGAATCTGGGTGCTTGTTCTACCACAAATCACCCCTTATTGAATTAATTTTCTTTGAATAAAAGTTGGCAGAGACACAATGTCTCTCATCTAGTAGCATTATTGCGATGTTTGGACACAACTGTGACTGTGAGGGTGGGACAATTTGCTTCTCACAAACAAAACAACACAACAAAAAAGAGGAGGCTGAGGATTACCTTCAATTAATTCAGTTCTGATGAAGCAACATCCCTTAGTAGCCTACTCATTAATCAGGTTCCAGGGCCTGTACGCATGCCCGCTGTTTCTGTATGTTGGCAAATTCACAAAGCTTTGTTGTCCTGTCTGGTCCAGAGCGATACATGCTGTACAAAGTGACCTTTTCTCTGGATGGTGGCAATGCAGCGACTGCCCAAAATGACTTCAAAAGTAAGCGACATATGCTACAAATACTCGAGAGAAAATCTTCTTCAGTTCACCACATTAAAATCCAAAAAAAGCAGGTTTCATATGTTAAGTAGAATATTATAATATTTAAATATATAAGAATTGAGCATGCATGTCCCAATGAATGTGAAGAATTTCTCTTCAAGAATGTATTTAAACACTCAATATCAAAACAGAGTAGCCCATCCTCCTGCCATGTATGACATCCTGCCTACTTACCCTGTGCCTCCTATCCATACTTCAAAAAATGGATATTTATCAGTTGGAAATATTCTACCACAGCCACAGTATAGCACATAGGTGTCCCACTTACAAGACGGACGCTAACGGGGTATTTTGTTAGCATGTGAAGCTTTGAGGAAAGACTCCACCATAAAAAAAACTAATAAAAATCAATTTTAATTGTGAAAGTTCAAGTTAAAAGTGCTGACTCTCAGTACAAAATACAATAACCAGCTGCCTCAATCAACTTGTACTGGTCGATCCCACATCAGTACACAAAGCTCTTGGATGTCCTAATGGCGGAAGCAGGCACCGTCAGTTACTATCGCAGTTAAACTGTCATCATAAACCTTCAACTCTTTCCTGGCAAACAAAAGAAAGCATTTCTTTGTCGGATGCATCTGTCAGACGCAATTTTCTCATCTGCTGTAATAGATGAGGAGAGGATGATAAGGAGGAAAGGAAAGTATCAGGTAAGCAATTAAACCGAGGCGCCCTCTTGTCATCCCCGTCTCATCTCCTTCAGTTCTTTCTCCTCCTCTCCTTCCTCCTCCCCCTCCTCCTCCTCTGTGCTGCTCAGCATTCATTAGGCCCGGCTTCCCCAAACACTGTTTTATCTACAGGAAACTTTACTGTGTTGAACTCCTGATCACCCTGATAAACCGCCGGGCTAATTAAACAGAGGCTCATACAATGTGTTCCTGCATGTGTATATGCATATTTATGTGTGTACGTGTGTGTGTAATCCATGGAGTGTGTCTCTTTATCTCCTCTCCAGTTCCTTCCTCCCTCTCCCTCTCCCTCTCTCTCTCTCTCTCTCTCTCCCCCTCTCCTTGTCTGTCGGGCTCAGGGAAATGATGCTGAATGCTGAAAATATGGCACACGCTGAAAGCAGCATTTAAATCTTGACAGTGGCTGGGATTAGCTAGGTAACAAGGAGGACAGCTTGGGAAAAACAAGCCGGGAGAGGTGAACTCGAGGACAGGGAGGCGGAGGAGGAAGATTCTGGATCTGGAAAAATGGGCCAAATTTTAACTCTAAGTTTCATAATTATCCCCGAAACTATCTCCAGTTTTTTTTTTTTTTTTAGCTACTTTCACTTTGAAGTTTCTCCCACTTTTAATGATTGTCAAGCTTTTTTCACCGTCCTCCCACCTCAAATCAGCTTGAATGGCCTGAAGTTTTAAAGTCCTCTCTTGGCCTTTTCTGTGTGCCATCATTATCTGTTTTTTCGAACAAGACACCAAAGTGACTTACGAAAACACTTGAAGGAAAGTCTGGCTGCCTTTAATGTTCTACTTTTTTCCTCCCCTTTTTTTAATCAGCTCACATGTGCTGTGCTAAAAGCAAACATGATCCTGGTTGCGTCGTCGCTCCCCCTGCTATCGCCTTCGGACTGCAGCCCACTAAATCCTAATCCTCTCTCCTGAGTCCTCCGCAAAAACCTCGACTTGATGAACATGTGCTGAACTGACTCTGTGGGCTTCCTCTTAGGTCCGGAGACAGGATGAGGTGGAGAGAAAACTTGTGAGGGAGAGAGATTGAGAAAGAGGGGAGGGGGGAGGGGGGGGGGGGGGGAAAATGTTCCCAATTAAGCAGCTCTCCAGGAAGGGCACATTGTCTGACGTGAACATGTGGACATGAGGGCAAGAATGCACATACAGCACACACTTAGCTCCGTGATGGACTTGTGGTTCCTTGGCTGAGCAGAAAAAGGAAATAGTAGGTTACACCATATGCCTGCCTCTCTGTGTGTGCATTGCATATGCATAGCTTAATGTTTTATGCATGAGCTGTTATGCAATCTCTGTGTCAAAGCCTTACAGTGTGGCTCCATTTCTATGCAGACAGCATAGGCGATTTTTTCCATTTCATATTCCAGGCTTTGCGTTGACATGTACTGGTATATATTCCATCACGTCACTCACAGCAGAGACGTGAGCTTAGGCAGGATGAAAGAAGGGCAATTCAGCCTAAACTCAACTGACACACACTTAATTTACAGAATTGTTCATCCTCTCTGGCTGAAGTAAATCCATATAGGGCAGATTCATGGCACACAACTGTACAGTATATAGCCAGACGTAATGCTGTGGTGAAAGTTATTCGAAGGAATTCATCCTTTTCATAAAGTACTGTGTGGTTGTCAGGGCTTTAAAATCACAGACTGGAAATCATAAAGTAGTGAACCCAACCTTGTATTATTCTTTATTCCACATCAGTGGTAGCATGTGATCCCAGACTTCGACTAATGTGGCCAAATTTTCATTTTCACAAGTTGGACTTTTCATACTGCTTGCTCTTACATTGACCTATGTGACCCTATGTGAGAGCTGTATTTCTCTGGAGCTTTCCTCACCTTTTCTGCTATAAGTCCTAAGTATTTCCATTGGAAATGTCTCTGATGCAGGATTATTATTTATGTATTATTATTATATATAATTATTAGCAAATTATTATCTTGTTTTATTAAAAGATTTAAAAACCTGATATGAGATTCTGATCAGCTTGATCCGATATTTCTTCCACTGTTCAATTATCTTAACATGAAACGTGAATGGGACAAAATAACCAATACGCCTTTTAGACTTTCCAAATGTTACAAGACGGAATGGATCCAATTCTGATCATAAAAAAGTAATTTCAAGAGGTTTGTGATGATCAGAGAAAGACATTTGTAATCGTTTTACAGCCACTCCTCTTACAGTGGTTATGTAGCGTGCATCAGGTGATGCAGTTGGAACAGCCCTCAAAGCCCAGCTCTGTTCCTGGGGCATTGGTTCAGAGTCAGCCAAGTTGTCTCTCTTACCGTCAATTGACCGTTGAGACTAGAACCCAGTCTACACATCTCTTGTGTAGCACATTTACGTTCTAATATTGCAAGTGAAACATGAATCATTACATGGCTTCTTTAGGCAGCTGGATTGATTAAAACAGCATGTGTACACATTCTTGGTCAAATGAACAATGTGCTCTGTAGTGCTGTAACCGTTCGTGCCAAACTGTCACGGTACGTGGGGCACGCATTACACAGATGTGCCAATCACTAGGATGAGGAAAAAACAACCCGTATTTTTTTATTTCAACGCTTAAGAGATGCTTTTCAGTTTTACAGGCTATTGTGAACTGTTGCCTGTAGTTTGTTGAGTGTTGGTACTGTATACAGGAAATTTGAAATGTTCCTTATTTATATAAGTTATATTTGTATTTCCATAGCTACATCCCCACACACACACACACACAGAAAGGAAACTGAGTTGGTCTCCAGTCCAGGACAAGGAAATAACTCGTTCGTACGACCTCGTCAGAGGGCAAAATGTTACGGCTCGGAGGAGGGTGAAAAGGCGGCCAGTCCGTTGCGGTCAACGTCGGGAAAAGGTGAGGAAAGACGGTCTTTCTGAAGCTATTGAACTGTCCCACAAGCAGTTCTGACATACTGCCGCCCCTCAGATTGAGTATTTGGTGGTGTTTGATGTGGTTTCTGCAGCAACCACTGATCTCTGCTATAAGACTCTGTGAGGATAAAAGTCAGGGAGGTTTGATCGCGCTGTGATGCCCAGGGTTCACTTGGCTCACTGATGTTGTGGACCCTGGGGTTTGATATATATATATATATATATATATATATATATATATATATATATATATATATCGTGTGTGTGTGTGTGTGTGTGTATTTAAACTCAGCATTTTTATGCCAAAATAGTTACAAAATAATTCATGTTGGGGGTTCAAGGACTAGTGTAGTGTTGATTAAATCTACACCAAGTGTGCAATTAATCAAACTTCATTACATCTATCATAATAATGGAGGATGATACTGACAGCTATATCTGGTTTTAAAGTAAAAGGCCACATTTATCAGTCTAAACTTAGTTGTCAGTGATGTGTCCGTGCTTTGGCGCTGTCACTTTCCTGTCGTGTCAGAGAGAAGCCCACAGAGAGAGCACAGACAAGCCCTCTGAACTCTACCACTCACTGGTTCAAACCCTGACACATCAGGCACACACACACACGCACACACACACACACACTTGACAGACTGACAGAGTTGGCTGTTAGGATACTGACCAGCAGATGACCATGGAAAATGATACACAAGGTCATTTATATATCAGCAGAGAAACTCTTGCAAAGACTGAGCAGACGTGAGAACAAGGATGGACGTTGGCTTGTAAGAGGTACATTAGCAGGACAGGACCGATGTAGGAAGGCGTTGCTATGAGGCAACAACAACATAATCGACTCAGGAACATTGAACGCTCCCCTGTTACCGTGTCCTCTTATCCTTGTGGCTCAGCAGCAGCCTTTGTTATTTCTACAATAGTGGCGTTGTGCTGGCATGTCATCCCTTTCGCGGTCATTGTTTCTCACCTTTAGCTCGGCGGCTATGGGAGGATGTCTCTGTGGAAAAGACTGTGACCTCTCGTCACATCTGTTTGTCATTTAATCACTTCTCCTTGTTTCAACCCTTCTATCTGGACGGGTTTCAAATTTAGGACACAATAAGTGTCAGGAGGGTTTATAACAAAACAGTGTTTTCCCTAAGTGGATGCAAAATATCTCCGAACAAAGAACTGTTTATACATCCAAACAATACTGAAATCAGCTTAAACATTGTTTTGAAATAACCATGAAGCAGTCAACACACACATGCAAAACTGTGGACATGTTGCATTCAAAAGCACTGGATCGTGTATCTGCTTTTTGATCTTTCAATCAGCTGTTCAGTTCTACATATGACACGACTCTCTTTCCAGTCTCTCTTTTTCTCTCTCTGTCCTTTCTTAAATATCTCTGTCTTGCTGGCTTCCTCTCAGCCACATCACCCTTGTGGCACTGGTGATATCTCTGAGTCAAGGGACCAGACACATTCACACACACACACACACACACACACACACACACACACACACACACACACACACACACACGTGCACACACTCATTACAGAACAGCAGCTGGAGTCTGAGGCAGTATTAATCCTATTTCTGCTTGTTAATGGGATTATGTCTTTTAATTAAAGGCAAGTGGAGAGCAATTATGAGGAGTGAGAGGATGTGGCACAGTTCACCGTCGTGTCATTGTGTCAGTATTCAAGGTGCTCTCGTGCAGGTGGACTTGGATGCTGCTTGAACTTTTTTCGACATTGCACATGAAGCTTCACTCTTTTTTTAACCAGTATATATTGTATCCATTTACTTAGCGATTATGCAGCTGTGAAATTTTGTGCAATCGGTTCAAGGCTTAGTCTGTACCTGGTGTATTAGTTTTAATATATATTTACAGTAATATGTGTAACTGTAACCAGGTTATACAGTCATATCCATTTAAGTGAAAGGAGAAATTCCACTACACCTTTTCCCTTCAGCTAATTTCTTTATGCATTTAAGTGTTCAAACAGAAGTCAAGAGGTCAATTGGGGATTGAAGTCAAGACGGGATGAGGTGGGTACTCTATGGAGAAAACCGGTGGACGGGTCTAGATGAAAAGGAGAAGGATACAGACTAACAGGAATTAAATAGTGGAGGAGCTGTCACCGTGACAGCTTTGGTTACGGATAGTTAGTTTTCCTTCATTTACATTAACTGCTATATACCACTTTGCTGTATACTGTCACTATTAAATAAAGTCTAGCACAGATATTACCGTTTTGTCTTTATTATTATGCACTTTTAAATTGTACACAAATACTGTTAAGCCAAGCTAATGAGCTGCTGGCTGCAGCCGTATACGTAACAGTGGTATCGAGCTTTATATCTAGCACTTGGTCTAAAAGCAAATAAGCATATTTCCCAAAATGCTGAACTATTCTGTTAAAGGCGCTGCATACACCGGTGCAGGTGATTTGGCTGGTTCGACCTTTTTTTTTGACACTATTTCTCTGACTCTACTGTTTGTTGCACCTCCTAGGGTATATAAGGGCATTATCGTGTTCAGTACGGTTGAATCGTAATCATTACTTTGATCAGATCTGACCACAGCAATCGTACTTGGGTGTGGACCAACTGCACCAAGACCCTTTAGAGGAAGTGCTTTCGGTCTGGTCACTAAACTCTTTCTGGAAAGGTTTATTTGTTGTGGGAATCTGATTCAACCTTGATCTGACCTAACAACACAGCTAGCTACATGGCTCCTGTAGCCAGCTGCACTTCGCACACTGGGATATGGATGAGCAAAATCATCATTTGCTGAATCATGGTCTGACCTAAACTAGCAACAAAGTAATTTGCATTCTTGATAACTGGGCCGATAGGACCTTCTTTAGGACCTTTTTCCTTCGCTTATTGCCTAGCTCCCGCCGCAGACTCATCTAACTAATGAACAGAGTGTTCTCATGCTGCTTTTGGTGATGCATTGCGCTCCGCTTTAATTTGACTATTTTAACGTTTACCAACTCATTCATTGACATGGACCAAAGCAAACCAACTATAGGTTTGAAAAGACTGTAAGAGCGTATTCAGGGTTATGTTGCTCGGCATTAAAACCAAAGTCTTACCAGTGCCAAGCTTTGAGGTTGGGATCATTTGCCCTTCGCTTTGTTCCACAACACACTGATTCCATTAGCAAGGAGAGAACCGGCCTCCGTGTAGTGTTTCACTGCATCAAAATCCACTTAGCGGCACCTTAAAGGGGAACGTGACACTGGAGTGGCATTACAAGCTGCAGTCGTAACAAAGGCACTGATAGAGTTTGAGAAAGGGAGAAAGAGAGGAGAGTCACATCTCTCCTTTAATCACTTTTACCAGCCGGGAGCTTGCTAATGTGTCACCGCAGGACGAGCACTGTTGCACACACACCTATGCATGCTGATGACACACACATACATACACACACACACACACACACACACACACAAGCAAGTACATACATAAATATAAATGCACACACATAAACAGACACAATCGTTTTTGTTTATCACACTCAGACACACTCACAGTCATCCATCCTAAGCTAAGACTTCATGCATGTATGCAAATCACACCAACACTCACACTGATACTCTCTTTTCCATCACACCAACACTCACACTGATACTCTCTTTTCCATCACACCAACACTCACACTGATACTCTCTTTTCCATCTCTTGCTCCTCTTAGCACGCTCGTCCTATTACCCGCAGCAGCAGCAGACATGATTTTGTCTTCATCCCTCTCTGTCTGTCTGACAAGGGAGCGTTTTGTTCCAATTAGTCCCAGCAGACGAGCTTCCAGAAGCCACCTAGCCAGCCCTCAGGATGATTAAACCCAACACACCTTCTCCAACAGATTAACATACAACTACGCTGCAGGCAGAAACAGAGGGACGGAGGTAGAAAGGATGCACAAAAAAGACTGTGGCAGAGTGAGGAAGGAAGGAGAGACACTGAACATTTTAAAAAAGGGAAGCGAGGGTGAAGATATAAACCAAAATGAAAAAGATACCGCAAAGGAGAAAGAGAAAGGGGAGAATACAAAGATAAAAACGGATTTCTGACAATTGATTCTTGAGCATGCTTTGATGCTTGTCTCTCCTTCCTTTTGTGCATTTCTCCACCATAAAGGAGGAATCTGATCCAAAACCAATCTCATATTTGGAAAAATAGTTTATTTAACACGTTAAGATTGTCATTTTCAGTGTTTTGCTTAAACAAAACTGCGACTTTAGGTTTTCCAAGGACTTTTTCCATGGCAACAGAACTATCTTTGATAAAGCCCAGTTAGGTAAGCATTCTTGCTTTCTCTCACAAAACCAATAACACTTTGTCCTTTGTTATTTTCGTCCTGCAACTTGAGGAGCCGTTGATTCATTTGACACACAATTCATTTAGACTTGGCATAACGCTGCGTAGTTATTACTGTATTGCACTTTAACAAGGAGGGCTGTTTGTGTTGATCACACTTCATTGTAAATGTTTCAATATAATACTCTATAAAGCGTTTATTACCACCACAGGGTGGGTGAATGTGCTGTGCAGGTGGAACTGAATTACATAGATGGAAGGTCGGCCGCTGTTTCACGACCTCAGTTAGTACATGGACAAACAGGGAACCACAGTCCCTGGGCTACCTTATGTTCCACTACCCTTCACCTGAAGTGTTTTACAAACTGGATCAACTCATGTGAGGACATGCAAACTGCATCAGAAAGTGTGTAGAGTTTAAAACATTGACATTTGTGTCGCCCCCATTAACAATTTTGAAAGTATGTATTTATTAAGCTTTTTGTCATGCACGTATTTTGGCAAATGACAACATTAAAATTAGCTGCATACCATTAAGGTGTGCCAAAAGGTGGGAGATTGACCATCTGGTGACCTGCTGCGGTCATAACAACTAAGAGCTCTGAAGACATTGGAGATAGTTGTGGAATCCTTTACGCATCCTGGACTCCATCATCACCCAGGACCTCAAAGCACAGCAGAGGATGTACTGCAGCAGCTGAAGAAGTGCAACATGCCAAAGACAACGATAGTGCACTTCTATACATGCCATCATTTAGTCCATCCTCACCTTCTCCATCACCATCTCGTATGCTGCAGCCACTGTCAAGGGCAAGGTTTGCTCTGCGGGGGAGGTGATTGGCTGTGATCTGTTCTATATTGATGTTCTTTACTCTTGCAGTACTGCCTGTATTTTTATATCCTTAATATGTTTATTGTATGATAATATTATTCAGATTTTTTTATTGTATGCACCAAAAACCAAAGGCAAATGCTTTGTATGTGTATAACCCACTTGGCACTAAACCCCTATTTGGATTTAGTGCCAGGTATCTGGTATGGAGCAGGCTGGCTCCCTTCAATGTAATGCAGTCATCATTAATGTTCCACCTGTGCTTTTCCTGCTATGACAAGCCAAGATGCCCACAGAGCGATCATCTAAGTGTGAAGAATGAGAAAATGAATAAGCTCAGAGTAGGATTTAGCCAACAAACATTTTTTTTCCCTCTTCCTTTTAAAATCACCTATTATTTTGTCCCTATATTTAAATATTAACCTCCTTGTCAAGGTAAACTCTTCCCCTTCTCCAACTCGCTTTATCCATCCGCTCCTCCCCATCTGTCTTAATCTCATTACCGATGTCAATAGCCAAACCGCTTGGTCCCCGCCGATAAACAACGCTATTACCCCGCAGTGACCCCCAGCGCTGTTTACCTTGTTAACAGGACGCTGGACCCCAAACACACCCTCATTTCCTACGCTATAAGGCCCATTTATGAGTATTTTACTTGTGTCTGTGTGGCCCGCAAAGAGACTCCGGGGCCAGCAATGACGGTGTTTGTTCAGTTGTCCTACATTACTGTCAGTAATGCCTGTGTTTGAAGTAGACAAGGGCTTGATTGGTGGAAAAGGAACAGGAAAAAAGTTATTTCCTGTGTCAGACCTTTTCTCGTGAGAAGGTTGAGACGGATACTTTATATGTGATGAAATATTTAAGGGATTATAATGTGTAAAATAATAATCATGTTGTGTGTTATCTATGCCGTACTTATCTATCAAATAGCACACTGACTCACACAGAAATAGGCAGGCAGGAACAAGGACACTGGAATGCTAAGGCTAGGCTGCTCTTGTACAATAAGGGGATGGTAAAATAAGTATATATATATATATATATCTGCCTCTGGTATTTATGTTTCGGAGTTGATGACAGGGATGGAAGCAGATATGCAGGTGAGGTGAGGTGAAAGGCGGGAAACACTGAGGACAACTCCAGGGCATAGAGAGAAAAAGCATGCTCTGGAATAATAAAAAAGTCACAGGCTTGCTCACATCACAGGATGAAGGTGCAGACAAACTGGCTGTTGACATGCGTTACAGCCTCTTTAAACAGGCAAAAGGATCTAATGGAGACCGAAACACATAAAGGACGCCAAGGCCAGTTACTAGGAGAAGAAAAAAACTTTATTGTTAAGAAAAAGTACCCATCCTCAAAGTTCAAGGGGAACTAACAAAAGATTCCAGCCAAAAAATAAATACACGGGGAATTCACTGAACAAAACACGCAGTGGGCCGTCGCACCAGCTCATGCCCCGAAACCAAGAGTAAATAAGACTGAACCAAACAAAACCTAACTGAACTACAGGTGGTCTCCAGCCCAAACTAAAGTGAAACACAACACTCTAACCCAAACAAAGGAGACAGAAGTCCCCAATTGTGCTGCCTGCTGGCTGCTGCCTGTGTGTCTCTCTCTGCCACACACTGCACCTCCGGTCCTTATCCTTCTCTCAGATGAGTCATTGGTTTCAGGTGCTCCACTCCTAAAGAGAAGCCAGGTAGAGGGGAGGGAGAGCTCCATAAAGAGAGAGAGAGAACAAAACAACCACACAGAAAACGGAGTGCAACACGGCACATGTAAGACCACACATTGACAACAAGAGAGGAGCAAGCTTACATTTATTAGATCATACACTGAATACAATAATGTCACATGTATCATAGCATTTAAAACTAAATATAATTTGTTACTAAAATGAAATGTAGCCACAACAGCAATACAGTAAGAGTGTGTTACTTTGCATATTTCCAGCCCCAATGACACTTTTAGTGTTAAGGGAACTTTTTACATCACATATTTATCATATCATATTTTATATATTAGTAGTTTATATATTTCCAAAAAAAGTAATATTATCCTGATGTCTGAGATTTGCAGTATGAAGGCTCTGCATGTAGTCTGACATCCGTGTGGGTCTGCAAGAACAGCTCTGTGAATTTAAGATAAATAAATTGAATAAAAAATGTTTTAAGCAGTTGATGCAATGTGTAGTCCTGTCATTTTCATTTCACCTTCCCCAAACAGGGTTTATGGTGAGGGGTTCAAGAATAAATGTAGTGAACACAAAGTCCTCATTGGTGTCATAAAACTAATTGTGTGTGTGTGTGTGTGTGTGTGTGTGTGTGTATTGTATATGTGTGATGACTCACTTCTCGGCTGTGCGGATTACATGTGCTACCCAGAGCTTTGAGCAGAGCTCTAGGGATCTATGTGGATAAGAGCACCACATGTCTTTATGAAAGTCTGAGCTAATTAACTCACTTCTCCCCTTCCAACTCATCCACACACACTCACTCCGTGACCTTTTTCACATCCAGCTGAACCGCTGCACTGGTCCCCGAAAGCATGTGTGTCATTTCAAAAGCACCAATCGGTATTCTTCTTTGTGTACTACCTGGAGGCGCAGCTAAAGGCTAGAGCCTCTAGGAATCCCGGGAAAATGTTGCTCACGGAGAATCCCTCCGCTGTCTCCCACAAGACTCGTTTCCCCCCCAACCTTGCTTTGGTTTCGTCTTTCGCCTTACAACTATACGGCTCTTGTTGAAATCTTAACCTACATTTTTAGCAGTTTAAAACACGGCCTCACCTTCGCTATTTTTCTTTTGTCAAAGCAATTGCAGTTTCAACAAGGTTCCTCTTCTTAAGTACATTTGAATAAAACATGACACGAACAAGATTTTAACACTGAGTGAAAATCCCCTCCAGTACATGGATGTGGCATTCAACTGAAATGTTTCATCAGTCCGTTGATATAAATGATTTCTCAGTCTGTTGGAAGATCAGGGGTCATGCAAGGAGTTGAATCTGCATTTGTGTTTTTGTGTCCACTTTATCTTTTCTTAGTTTTGTATCTTCACAATATTGAATATGGGGTTAAATAGCATATTCTCTTTATGTCAGCTACACAGCATGGTCACACCTATGATGCATCCTCCTTAATATATCATGTACATATTGGAGCCACTTTTCACTTCAACCAACACGTTCCAACTTGTCACATACTGACACTTGCTCAGACCCCTGGCATCACTTTCTAGCGCACTGGGTAGCTCAGCGCATCTCAATACAACGCTCTGTTACGGTTGCATGGTAACACTTTGCTTGTGTTTAGGCAACAGAACCACATGGGCTTGGGTTTCAAATCTAAGACGCCGAGGGGGTGTGACAAAGTGCTGGTCTTTCACAGCCTGGGAATGAGAACGGGCTGCTTAGATATGTTGTAATAACTTAAGTCATCGATGAAGAAATACGATTGTTCTACTTGTTGTTAAACTCTTGTAAAATGACCACCGAATGACCGTGGTATTGCTATACACACAGACACATACACATACCTACCACACCCGTCTCAGTTGAAAAGGATTGGCAATCAATGTGTCATTGAGGAGTCATGCAAACATTCTATTGCACAAAAGTTAAATCAGAATTTAGGACCATGTGGGTGTTCTTGTCCTCACAAGCACAGAAGAAATGAGGAATTTTCTGTGATGTAGAGGACATTTTATTTGGAACGGCTAATCCCGGGTTAAGATTCAAATTTAAAATGAAATGATTGACAAAACAGCTATGGGTAGTTCAACTTTAGTGGATGTCCCCTTGGGTGGTCCCAACCCCCCATATTTTGAAACACTGGATATGGAATAAATGCACTCAACAGAAAGTACCATTGTGATGCATTCATACCCTCAGAGTTCATGTTTCTAGGATTAAAATGTGGTCAAAACAAAGTAACAGACATTTCAGTATGGAACCAGTATTAGTGGCCGACATGAAGAGGCTGCGTGTGTTGACTCAGCCTGTTCTCAGCCTTTACTCTTTGCAAGACATCCCATCCCATTCTCATATTTGGTGGTGCGGTCGAATCCCAGCACATGCTTTATAATTCTGTCAACTAATGTCAGAGCCTCCACAACTAACACCTTATTAGCACAGACTGCATGTGCAGTTTATACCCTGACAACTACATTTATGAGAATTTTTCCCTCCAGACAGCTGTGACTTTGAGCTTTCATGGTTTTTCATGCATTTATGTCTGAGAGCTCTTTTGGTTGTCGGTTTTACTGTTGTCAGCTTCAGCACTTATTTTTGTCATGAAGAGTAAACAAATGGCTGGCAGAAGTCAAACAAAATCACACATAACAAAGTTATAGCAGAGTGATGATAGATGTTTTATGGTCTCAATTGTGGTGCAGCCAAATTCCATAGATGTATGTGGTTTCAAATGATATTATCTATGGTGGAAGTCAAGAGCACTCTGTAACATTAATGGTTTTCTCATGCGTGTGCGCAGGCTTTTGGATATGATACTGAAATACATTCAGTGCTTCCCATTGAAAAGTTTAAAATGTGTTCCAAAACAAACTGCATTATAATATGAAAGACTGTCAGCCCAATATCTTGTTTAAGACAAGGGGGAGAGGCACATGGTGTTTCGGACTTTAAAGACAAAGCATGCACTGACTTTTTGAACTCTCGCATATTCATCAATGCAGACATACCGTGTACCTATTTCGTATTTGCACTTCTTCGCACATACATGAATTACACACGTTGTGCAAACACATGCTGTGCTGCCCGGGAGGACCGCTCTGTCAGCATCCATGAGAAGTCTGGGCTGTCGCTCTGCTCACAGCCCAATCTGGCAGCACGTTCACCATCAGCCCTGCCATCTGCTGGGCTCTCAGCAGCTTGTTTAGAGGTTAATAGCTTCATGATCCCTCTATCAGTCCTGCCCATCTTCAAATGGCTAATTCTTCCTCTCTGGCAGCCATTAGCGGGGCCTGTGGCGCAGCGTCCTCCGTCCCCTTTTTTTCGGCATCATTCAGGCCATCATTAGGACAACTATCCCCATTTGTTAGCAGACATGTGATATCAGACCGGAATAGATTTTATAAAGCGTGCAGCCACAACAAAATGACACATCTGGCGCCTTTTGAAATGGATCGAAACCCCATTCTCAGAATCATCGGGTTCGCACCGGGTCCTATTCTTTTTAACAGCCAACAAATCACTCTTAGCTGCTAAATATTGACATTTCTTTCTCTTGACAGCTTTGTAGTGCGATGAGATTTCATACAACAAGCTTAAATGTATGCGTGTGAATCTGGTATACTGCAGATCAATACAATGTGGATGAGGATTTCTCCTGTGGCTGGTTGAGGTTTATGTATGTGTGTGGATGCATGTACTAGAGGACATTATTGTAATCTGTCAAGTGGAAGTATAAATATAAATTGTCCTTGTACAAAGCATATGTGTGTTTTCTTCCAACAGGCGGCACAGGCTGGACCATCTCATTTGTAGGACAAGCTCTCTACTGCTGCACTAGATTCCTAAGGGGAAACTGATGGAGTTGCTCAGTGTTAATGTGGTAGCATTGGGGTTTAAAAGAGTGCAGGCACAGTAAATCTGAAGAGATCAACTTGTGTCGGGGCTGCAGGGACCTTTGCGCTCCCTTGAGTAGGCTGCCAGTTTGACTTTTACTGAACCCTATCCATAACCGACTGATTTCCTTAGAAAAATCTCCAACTGCCTCTCAAATTAAGTTTAAGGCTTTTTTCCAATGTGACTTCTGCATGACCCCCCATGAATTTGCATATTACATAGCTGAGAACTGAATATTAAGCACTTGAGCGAATTACTGTCTCTCAGTTGATATTCCCCATGCAGCTCGAGGTAGCGAGCAGAGGGGCGGGTGGGCATTTAAAACCTCTTTTGAAGATAATGTGATTTTTTCATTTGGCTGATAACGGCGTGTCATGGAATGTTTCATTATTTTGGACACCAAGCATTTTTTTTTTTTTTACTCCCTCATAGCTTACCAAGAGGAACAAAAATTAATCCAGCGTCATATTATTGCTGGTTCAGATGAGGAAAGGGGGTGGGGGGAGTTATTCGCTGTGATTGCTGTCGGATCGTCTTCGGGGATCTGCTCTGATTCTGACGATTCTGGCAGACGACAAAGCTCTTAGGCCTGGGGCCGTGAGACGATATGCTTTCACACCAGTGGTACAGTATTCGCTCGTCTGTCAGAAGACGATGCGCAGTTGTGTGAATTACCCACATCCCATGATGCATTCTGCCATGACTTGATGATTTCCTATAATCTCAGTGTTCTGGGGGAAATGAGTTATAAGACACATTGTTCATGTTTATATCGAATGGCTCAAAGCTCAGATGCTGACCACATGTTTGTTTCAAACTTCAACCTTTACCTTTCAGCGCAAAGTCTCAGGTCCAGAAATTGCACAGAGAACCTTTTGGAGCTAGACTATGTGGAATTGGGTATCTGGTTTCAGATGATTGCTCTAGCCCATGCATATGCATTATATAAACATGAAAAGGCCCGATAGCTCTAAGGGAAACTGTGATCTCTCAACACATTCTAATTAAAGATTTCTCCCTCCAGTCTGGCCCAAAAATGGCTGCATTCCACTTCCTGACAATCTTATTCTCAATTTGCTCTCCAGCCACCTTTCTTTTTGGTGTTTTTCCATCCTGCAACACAAACACTGATGTCACAGTTTCTGTTGCAGAGGAGGATATTCCATTTCTTCATCTGCTCGTTTACGTGGGGATTTTCTCCTTGGACATAATCAGTGAGAGCTGCAGGTTCCTCCTCTGGACTGAGGATAGCGGGGTGCTGCTGGGGACAGATGAATGGCTGAATAAGGACACTCGGAGGGTTCCCGGTCCCCCCCTGCCCAACCCTGCCTTTTTTTGTCAGTGGATGGAAACACTGAAATAGATCCATGAGCTTTCCCTTCCAATAGCTTAGCAGACAGTGTGCCAGCGCCTGGCACTAAGCAAAGGACGGCCGAGAGATGAGCAATGTGAGAAGGAGAGGGTGCTAAAAAAAACAGTTGTAATAGTAAAACGTGGGGAGAGAGTTGGTTAAGTATTCGGACCGGTGTTTGTCAAGCTAGTTTTAATGACTGACTAACCTTAACCCTCACCTTATGAGTTAATGACCTCTGTGTATGTTTTTCTGTTAAGGTTTGACTAAGATAGGCTTTGGAAGTTAAACACCAAAATCACTACATTGGAGCTAAAAGAGATACAAGAGATATTTTTGTTTTGGCAATTTGTGTGCCTTGGACCTACCTACATTTAAAAAATGAATATTAACACTGGTGGTATAAGCCTCTGGTATAAGTCAGTGATAGAAATGTAGGCAAATTAACATGTTTCCAAATATGACCTTGGTTTTCATCCTGTTTTAAACAGGCTTGAAAAAAATGATGAAAACCAGGGCTTCTCATGCTGATTCCCCTCTTAGGTCAGGGAATGGTTTGGCAATCAGAATCTAATAACTGCTGTCAATCAGACTCTTCAGCATGTAGTCAGTGTTAGCCTGTCCATGATCTCTGATCAATACTTTCTAAACAAAATACACACTCTCAAACTCATTCAGCATGTTCCTTGAGATCACCAGTTATCTTAAAGCTCTCGTAAATATTTAGACAGCATGGGGTTGGGAATCGCTGCATTGCAAGTTAATACCTAACAAATGTGGGTTGCCGCTTTGTCATGCAGTGCACTTGTTTAAATGCCCGGGCAAGCTGGGATCTATGTGATTGTTGGAGTCCTGTCCAAACAGTGGGATAAGAGGCAAACAGTGACCTCTCACAGGCTGATCATTCCTACCACATGGAGCATGTTTGTACAGACCTGCCATGGCTTCAACCCAGGAATGCATGTCCGATTCATCTGCATCTCCACATCCCTTTTCTGCATCTTTAAAGACCCGCATGTATGACCGATGATGTGAAACAGAACCCAAAGAAAGCATTGTGTTCTGTAGATAACATCTGGTTTGTTAGGAGACCAAAAGGAAGCCATTGTGACATACTGATACATTACAGAGTATCACAGCTAGTAAATGATGATGAATGGCCCCATTACCATCAGATGATCTCCATGCTGGTTTGTTTTTGTCTGGGGGTTGCTGAAGTTTGATACCAGGTCAAGCCCTGGAAGGGTTAAGAAGACACCTCCAGGCTAAAACAAATGACAGAGACAGACTCTGTTGACTTTGCTGACTAGGACTAAATTATTCTTGTATTAAATTAATTCGACAAAGTAAACAAGCAGAATTCAACTGGCAATACATGCACAAAGGTCAAATGATGAGAAACTCACCAACTATGTGTACATGAAAGTCAATACTGATTGTCATAATTATAACTTTTTAACTCTTTTTTGGGAGAAAACGTCATTTGTTAAATGTTTAACTGTATAAACTGTATGTAGCCACACTAGAGCTAGAGAGCAGCTAGAGCCCTGTCATCCAACATATTTCTGCATGGGTCCAACTTTGCCTTGATAGCAATAGTATAACAACCCTCACTGTACACTACCCGCTTCACTGCCCTGTTTGGCTGAGCCATGTTTTGGCCAACTGTGTATTTGTCTGCTCTACAGTAGGCCGATAATATTAGCATGCATAACAGGCTTACTGCCGACATCAGTAATCTTGCGTTATTTCTGAGGCCAAGGGCGGTAGCTATGATTTTATAGCGTATTTTTAACATTGTAAACTACATCGGTCCCACGCAAAGCCTGACTGGCATGGCAAACTTAACGGAGGGAAGGGGTGAATGGTCATTGTGACTTGAGGTAATACCATGATTGCTGCTTATTCCTTTGAAGCCATTCTTCATATAGCTGACTGTATTTTTGAGTGCAGGACAAGAGATCCCAGCAACCAAGACTTCAGTGGAGCCATTAGGCTTCTTCATGGGAAAGCAGCCGAGGTCAGAGGCTCTAACTCACCTTGAAATGTCTAAATAGAGACCTCCTGTTGCCAAGGTATCAGCGCCTTACCATTTCATCCTCATGGAATGTCACTGTTTATTATGAATGAGATGCACTCAAATGTGTTCGTTAATGCCTGAGATTAAAGGATTCAGAGGAAAGCATTGAGTAGTTTGTTTTTTTGGTTATGTTAATGCAGCACTTTCTTGCACATCCTGCATACGATACATGTTGTGAAGTCACTTGTTTTCATTCTTACATTGCACATTAGCACTTTCTGGAGAAGCTGAAAGTGGTTTCCGTATACAATAGACAGTCTGCCTACCCCTATTCATTTTTTTTTTCCTTTGTTGTCTGCTATTATGCAGCTGAAAAGATCAACTTCCCCCTCAGGGATAACTAAAGTTTCATCTTATCTTTCTCAGAACTCAGTTCAGTAATCTTTCTCAATTAGTTGTGGATCACAGAGGTTAGTCTTCAGGTCTCCGTGGTAGCAAGTGGTGAAGACTATCTGTCTGCTTCTGTCCTCCATGTTTGCGTACATATGTGTTACATGATATGGATGACCAGTCCTTATAACCCAGAAGCCTAAGGGCATAAAGTGTGGGAGACATGGCTTCTTTGAGGTTGCACATTGTATGATTTTTTTAATAATTCTAATCAAATAATTTAGTGTCTGTTGATATATCAGAAGATAGATGTGTGAATCCAGATGGATCGTCCTGAAATCTTTTTTTTTTAGAAGAAAAGAGACTTTGTGGTAATTATAAGGGTATATAAGTGGATTATTATAGCGAAATTCACAACATATAAAGATAGGCTTGTTGCAGCTCTTAAACAATGCTAGATTAAAAATAAATCACCACCAAAATATCATTACTGTACAATATTTCTTCTACCTAACCCAAGTATGGATTTTCCTAAAAAAAAAAGAAGTGATACACCATGATTATTCTGCTTGTTTCAAATTGTTTCAGGAATTCATGATCTTCAAATTGAAGTAGTCCTTATTATTGTTATCCTTATTACACGGTATTGGGGAGTAAGTGGAGTAAAAAAGTACACGTGAGATCCGTGTTTGAACCATTTTCTTGTATGACTGTCATTGAGGTGACAGGTGATTTGATCATTAATGTGTTAAGGTCACCCATTGTTTTGCAGTTAGCAGTGACTATCAGTCCCTCTATGGAGAGACCTCTGCTGTCCTTTGAGATCTGTCTGTTAATGCGATCAATAATCCAATCTGAATCTCCTCGTGGAGGTAGTGAATGTGTGTGTGTCTGTGTGTGTGTGTAACCCTATACCCCCAGATAGATGCCACCAATAGGGAGAGACGCTCTTGTCTGACCTCCAACATGCACTCGTTTCTTCCTCCATTCCATCTTGGCTTTGTCGGTTCATCGTACATCTCTCCGTTTGGCTCCTCTGATCTTTTTCTTCTTCCTCCAACTATCCTTTCATCTTTTCACCTGTCGTCATGCATCAGCGTGTCTATCTGTCTATCAATCAGTCACAGTCAGTAATATTGTGGTTTCCTCTCCACAAAGTCTTTCTTCACATTCAGCGCTGATTACTGTCAGTGTATCTGTCATCCTGGGTGCATGTCACACTGATCGATGGACTGTGTGTTTCACTGAGTGTGTGTGTGTGTGTGTGTGTGTGTGAGAGAGAGACATAGGTGGAGCCACCTTGCCGATTTTTTTTTGGTTGCTGGATATGAGAGGGTCAGGTCTGATTCGGCCTAATCAATGACTACAGAGCCTGTCTGTCTATTCCTTTATTACTCAAAGAAGCACACACACACATAAACACATGTTTTACATCGGTGGCAGAGAAATCAAAGCTCAACGGTAACACACTTAACAGGGAGAGGACAACTGGAAATGGCAGGTCACCTCTCCTAAATCTTTAAACCATAGGGATTAGTTTGTGTATGTGTGTGTATAAGGGTGTATGGACACCACTGGTTTCCACACTGAGATCAAAAGTCTAATGAGGCCCATGTGCAGTCCAGCATGATAATATAGCTGCTGCTGGTGTTCAATTTCAGTCCTCGAGTAGGGAGCTGTGCACCGGATTAGATACAACACCTGCCTCTAGTGTGAATGTGTGTTTTATTAATCTGCACATAGACGAGGACAATATAATTCATGCACCTCATCTAAATCAGAGGTCACCAAGCAGATGCTTAAAGGGGAGCGGGAAGCAGGAATTGACCAGTCACTTTGGGTTGCATGTGCAAACCTTAGGGACTGAGGTTTTTTGTGGGTGTGTGTGTGTGTGTGTGGCTGCGACTGCAGCCGGTTTTGAAAAACCTTTTAATTAATAGACTCATTACCTTCCAATCTCTCCATGCCCTTTCCTCTGTGTTGTCTCGGCCTCTAGAGGGAAGCTTAGTGATTCTCATCTGTAGTGAAGGATCACATCCCTGGAAACAAGACCCTGAAGTGACCCTGTCTTTGCCAGCTGGGCCACGCCATGCAGCAGAAAGCAGGTGTGGTGCGGTTAAAGACTGAGAACAATTGTATTTGAGACAGTATAAAAAGGTGGGTGAACTGTGTCCTTCATCAAAGGCAAACCAACCTCAAATAGAAACAAATACGAAAAATGTAAAATCATAACTTGATTCTAAGAAATAGTGCAGACAGATTGAAGCTGTAGATAACATCTCAAATACATTGCCAATGCCCTTTATATTACCTTTGAAAATAATGAAAAACCTGATGAAAAAGTTTGAAGGAAATACGAAAATGAGAAGGTGAAGTGAAGTGAATAATAATAATAAGACAAATTAAATATCTTTAAAAAGTGGAGAAGTTGGGCGGGGCAGAAACAGTATAAGATGAAGGAATAGCCTGACCTCCTGCATATTTAATTTATTTCTCCGCGTATATAAAACCCTCATTACCAAAACATTGGCAGTCTGAATTAGACATGCACACCTCTCCCCTCTGTACACACTTAGGGAGACTTCCAGGAGGTATCCTGATCAGAAGTCTGAACCAACTGACGCTGACCAAGAAGTAGCACCACTTCGACTGTAAGCTTATTCCAGATACCTGAACTTTCCCTGAGGGTGAGCCAAGATACCCTTCAAAGAAAAAACACCTTTTGGCTACTTTTATCTGTGATCTTTTTCTATTCACTAACCAATGCTAATGATTATAGACAAATTGGAATGTATGACTGTGATAAATTGAGAGCTTAACCTCAAGTTCATCCTCTTTTTCAACCACTTTGCCCTTTTGAGTTCTGTGCCAACTGTATGATCTGCCTGCCAATGAAATGCTTCGTCTTAGTTATGACTAATTGGTGGTAATCTACCATTTTTGTATGATAGCCTCAGACAGGGAAGCTAATCCTCAGCTCAACCAGTTCAAACTTGGCTATTTACAAATTTGCCTCAGAGGGCTTTACAATCTGTACACATCCGACATCCTCTGTCCCGGGACCCTCACATCGGAACAGGAAAAACTCCCCCAAAAAAGGAAGAAACCTTAGGGAGAGCAACGGAGGAGGGATCCCTCTCTTAGGATGGACAGAAGTGCAATAGATGTCACGTGTACAGAATTAACTAACCATATCAGTGTGCTGCGGAGATCCCAGTACAATTCACGTCAAACAGACCTACTTCGACATGGGGTTGCCAAACTGGACACTCCACTCCTTTGCTGTGTCAAGAGCCTGTCCATAGAAATTACAAATCCAATTGACCCTTCGCTAAGTCCAGCCCTTCAAACGCAGACTGGCCAATCATAGCGTAGCATCAGCCAACTCCGACCAAGGTCGAACACTCTGGTCCGTCAGTTATCCGGCTCTGATACATAGACGGGGCTGCACGGTAGTGTGGTGTCTAGCACTGTCGCTTCACAAGAGGGACCTGGATTAAATTCCCGGGCTGCACAGCCTGTTTCCTCCCACTGTCCAAAGCTTAGGTGCAGCTAAATGCAGCTTAGGTAAAAAAAAATATTCTAAATTGACCGTATAGGTGTGGATGTGAGCGTGAATGGTTGTCTGTCTCTATATGTAAGCCGGCGACCTGTCCTGGGTGTACCCTGCCTTCGCCCAATGTCACTTGGGATCGGCTCCAGCCCCCCTTTGAGTACCAGCGGGGGGGTGGGGCTTAGCTGAGGGTCAAATAGTGACCAAGATCAGAGCCCCACACCCACTTAAAACATCATTGAAAACAAAATGTAGACTCACCTCTCGCTCCACTTATACAAGGATGTGACGGCTAGGAGCAATTCTGGGCCGGACTCACAAGACCGGTCCGGTATTTTTGCTCGGGTTAAGCAGCTGGTCCACTGTTCCCCAACAAGGACAGAAACCACCATCTCAAGTCAAGTCAGTATTATCTACATAGTCCAAATTACATCCAGAAGATTGTCTTAGAGAAGGAAAAGCTCCAAGAAAGAAAATGTAAGAAATATTTGGTACCAAGCTGAGAAGTGTGGTCCCTCAATAACTGGACTACAAAGTACATTTTGACTACAAACACATGCCCAGTTTGAACATTTCACGAGACAGTTAGTTTGTTCACAAACACATTTCCTCTGTCAGGGCTGAACATTGAGACCATGGAAATGTTTAATATCTGGGGAACTCCAAATCATCATCTTTCTCAGTCACAGTGACACATGTTTTGTTCGGAACTCAATTTTAAATCCTCAGAGTAGTTGGTGGGTACTTTAATAAGTAAGTAGACACATGAACACACAAACACAGAAAAGATGTGCTGGACAAAGCTCCACACTTTCCAAACAAGGTAAATGGCAATAACCAAACAGTTCTACTGGGATGTATGTGTGTACATATGCAGATTTGTGCAAATTTGTGTGACAGTTTATAAATCATAAATTATGCATATTGAGAAGTTTTTTCCTGCAGACCTCAACAGTTCCTTATCCTAATGACCATGACCGCAGAGTGTTTCATTAGCGCTCAGTTAGTTGACCGTCTCTTGCTGTTTGCTTTTTCTCACTTCATCATCCAGGACCATTTAGCTTTCATCAGTGTGCTCTTTCTCATCGCCTGGTTTTAATCAGATCATTTTGACCTTGAGTACCGATCACTTTTACCCCTCGTATGAGTGGTGTGGAGCGATAGGAATTAGGTCGGATGAATCAGGGCAATATTTTTTATTGTAAAAAAAAAATGTAAATTTGATATGAGCCAATATTTGACAGATTTAGCATCCATTCCCATATTTTACCGCATTGTTGCACTGCACACAAACCACCCATCTCGGCTCTGAGCCCGGGTGCGGCAGCGTCCCTCGCATTCCCCGATGCTCTGCCATTGGCACAAGCACACATTTTTGTGTAATTAGAGATTACTGCCAAATTACAGGTGCATTTAGTTATTGTTGCATTTCCAAATGAAGTGGTTGCTAATATGGATAAACTGCTGCTTCATTCACAACCTGTCAGACTCCTGAATGATTGACTCCCTCTGGTTCCCCCGACGTTAACACTGTAAGCTTGTCAGCACTGTTGCCAATGTTTGCACTGTTCATACTTTTTTCACTGTTAGCTGCTAGCTGCCGGCTCAGCTGTCGCCAAGTTTAGAGCCGCGTGGAGGCAACATATGCTCTGAGTTTTGAATTGAAAACCTTTAAGATCCAAGCATGATCTTTTGATAGTTACAGATAAATCGATTCATGCCTTATTTTCATTGAGTGCAACTAAAAGAGTAAGCTTATCCTCTTCATCTCAGAGGTACAGTATTAGCTTTTTTTAAAGTAAGATTTCAAACATGCTTATACTTAGGCCTAACTCTAAATTAGGCAACCTATATTTAAGATCCACAATTTTACTTTAACTTGCTGCAAGTAAAAATTTAAGCAAGGTGTTCATTTTGAAGTGCTATTTGAATACTACTTTCACCGCTGCATTCGTACACACTTGTGGTCTTTGCCGCCAATCAGTTGAATTAATTGTGCTGCTTGTTTAGCCCACCCACACTTTAGCAAAATTGGGTGGCTGCAAATCCCACACACCAGAGCTCTAATAGAGTGATGGATAGTTCCCAGCTGTCAACGTGACACTTGTAATGGTCCCATCCTTTGTGGCAATGAGAGAGGGGAGGAATAAATGGATGGGGAGAAATAGAGAGAGAGAGAAATGTTTCCTTTGGTTCTCTGTGTCTTCATCTCCATATAGGCTGAAAGGAGCAAGGCTAGGCCACAGCAGACATGATTCACTTTGAAGACTGAACAATGAATGCAAATTGCAACCAACAGTTGTGTGTTTCCTGCGTAAATCTTTTTTTTTCTCTGTCTTTTTTAGATGCAACTACATTCCACTTCCATTCCCGGACACAAGCCAGCATTCAGCTCAACAGTCTCCTTTAAAAGGGTTTATCATCAGATTGAATAACATTTCCATTTTACTTTCACAATATTTTTTATAAGTTGGTAACATGGTCATGGTGGTTAAAGCTATATACAGTTTTTTTCCTAACAGAACTATAAATCGTGCATTATTTTTAAATTCCCAGGAGGGGGTGCAATAAAATCCATGACTGGGTATAGGGACTTACGGGAAGGTTGGCATCAGAGTGCAAAAAAAGAGCCTGCCCTCACCAGAAAAACCACACATTGTCAATTCCTTCAACTGCTTCTACTCACCAAACTACGCTCTTCCAGATTCCCCAAAGCAGGCACATACAATAGGCAAAAAAACCACTTCACCAGCTAAAGACTGTGCCATGTGTTATAAAAGTATGGTCCCATAAGCCTGTGCGCAATGCTGCCCCTTGTTGTGGCAAGGGTTTTGACTTTGACTTTCACGTTGTTACATTTGTTTTGTCCAAAGGAAATTAAATTGCCGGTTACAGTTACCAGTGCCAATTTGTTTTACTTTGTCTCTGTGCATCTACCAGGGCTCAGCCTACATCTACCAGGGCTCAGCTTGTAGGCCTCACTGTCAATCAAACACACCGACACACCCACTCAGAGGCTTGAGAGTAAAAATATCCTATTTATAGCGCAACACACATGAAAAAAGTGATCAATGCATGTTGTAATTCCTATTCTTCTTCTTCCTTACTTCTATTTGGTAGACACGGTAGTCTATTTGCTGTGACGTTTAGAAATAGGGTTTATAAGTAACATTATGTTAATTCCCTCTGGATCTGTAGATGATCGTGTTTTAGTGCTAATTAGCTAATGCTAGCATGTTAATGCCTTAAACGGAGATGGTGAACATAGTAAAAACATTAGAGTTACTTGAGCATGTAAGCATTGTCATTGTGAGCATGTTAACATCCCGAAGTTAGCATTTTGTTAATCACCACTGCCCAAATACAGCCCCACAGAGCGGCTTACTCTTTACTCTTTCTGTTCATTTCCACTGTGCATTAGTGTCATCTCTATTTGACACCATGTGTTCATGTGCATAAATGTCTTGCCCATCAAACAGAGGTTAAACTAGTATCAATACGATCACATTAGAAAGACAATACCTTTTTGAACTGCTTAACTTGTTGGTCAATTTGTTATAAATTATCTGGATACAGGTATATATTGTTGTGTTAAGCCCATCTTGACTGATGCATACACAGATAGATAGATAGATCGATCATCTGAGACAGAATTGGATTTAAAGACAATGGAGTGGTAGAGCTATATGGGTATATAGCAACTAAAGGAGCGGAAAGAAAAGTGTGCATGTCAAAGCAGTCTCTATAAATACACCCCTCTCCTTTCACGTGTTCCTCAAGTGCAGTTTGACGTGAGAGAATATACATTTTTTTTTTGCTGCTGACTGGAGCAGGAAAGGGTGGAAAACAACTTTGTCCTTGCAGAGACGTGTGTTTCTGCTTGCATTGGCCAAAACCCTTCTGAAACAGTCTGGGTGTGTACGTGTGCGAGGGAGCTGACTTGAAGGGCGAGACAGCGAGGGAGGGGAGGGAAGCCTGAAGTGGTAATTGTTGACTGTTGATTTCGACTGCTCTTATAGACACGGCGAGAAATAGAGAAATAGAGAAGTAAGGGTGAAGACAGACATACTCTGTTTCCATCCAGCAGTCAAGTGAGTTTTGAGTAGATTCTTGAAACGTTACAAATAATGACTTGTGTGAAGATGTGGGTCAAAATCCATCCAAAAAGAAAATAAATTATTTGTAACTCTTTTTAATTGGCTGCAAATTTTCTTTGCCGTCCAACCAAATATTATTCTGTTCGAAATTAAGAAATGCGTCCAGCTTTTCACCCTAATTACGGCAGATTGGTGGGAGAAACGTGTCACTTTTTAGGCCCTCTAATGTTGTAAAATCCAAATATAAATACTGACACCTCATCTGCTTAAACGTCTGTTTCCTCGTTTACTTCTCACAATATGTCTCGTTATCACTGGTGCTAACCGTATAATCACAATGGATTAGAGCTGTTGAACAAGACCCAGCGTAGTGGATGTGGATGTGTGTGCATTGTCGAGCACTCTGTGTGTATGACAGAACAAGGAGGCCTTCGCTTAGTCTTTTTTAGAAGCGTGTTTATGTGGGTCTATGATACCATGTCCACGCACAAAGCAAATAGGATTTTCTAGCATCTTTCTCGCACTGTCTTTTGTGTGAGTGTGTGTGTGTGTGTGTGTGTGTGTGTGTGTGTGTACAGAAAGAGTTTACTCTATATTGTGAGGCTGAGTTTCCCATTGTGGTCGCCCAGATTGCCAGTCACCACAGCGTTGTGTACGACATGCTAGATAAATCCTGTTTGTGCACACACACACAAACACACACACACACACACACACACACGCTGGAGTGATCTGTAGCCAAGAGATGTGGGCTAGCGGGTTCAGCTTAACCATATTGAACTCTGGTTCGTCCAAAACAAACGAGGAAGGCCATGTAGGGATAATGCTAGTGGAATATGTAAGTTAAAAGGCTTGATCAGACTTATATATTTCACTAGTGTAATATCACATCATCTTTTACTCCTCTTCTTTCATTATCAAAGGTTTAACATCTTTTTTTTTTCTCTCTCTCTCTGAGCTTCAGAATAATATCAGACTAGTGAGAACCTTTCACATGCGCAGTGAGCAGAGTCAGCAGAATAAACTCAGCTTCGTATTTCAAGCTAAACATCAACAATCAACTATACTCTTCGTCTATGTGGGTTCAAGTTCACGTACTGTGTTTAGAGTCAGTGTTTCTCAGTCACCGTGGCTTATTTGAAAAGTCGGATTGATTTATTTTGGAGTCAAGAGCTCCTCATATCAAAAAGGCAATTAGCAGGCTCTTCTGTTGTGGCAGCAAACAAAGCTCCTCATCATTTTAATTTAATGAGCTATGTCTGGCTCAGAATGAGAATCTCTGTTGGAATTTAATAACGGTTTCCACTCTGTCCCCGCTCTGTAGAAAAAAGCTAAGGCTCCAGACTGGTGTTGTCACAGTGTTAGGTAGCATCCAGGGATATTATGGGAAAACAGGCCCAGACAGACTCATTAGGAGATGTCCACACTGGCTGAGACATTAGATTCATGACAATGCTAATACACAGGCAAGCCCGGGTAAGATTTCGCTTGAATAATGGATGTTCTGTATCGAAGGGACCAGAGTTATTATGTTTTTTTTTCGCAGAGTTCTGTGACACTGAAGTGTTTTGACTGATTCAGTTGTTTCAGTAAAGAGTGAGAAGCTAACCATGCTCCATGCAGCAACAAAGAATAGACAGGGAGGCATGACGCCTATAATGCAGAACAGGCAGCTTTATTCTCACCAGGCCAGCATACTTGCGCAACCAAACACGCAAGTACACACACGCACACACACGCACAGACGGTCAAGGGATATAGGAATCTCCGTGCAGGATTTTTTTACTTAACTTTTTTCCCCAACAGACACAAAAACATGTCAGAAACCACTTTTTCCTTGATCATGTCTTTATTTGCATAGAACTAGAATGCAAAGGGTTACCATTCTATTGTTCATTCTCATCTCATGGAAACCCATACAAACAAACACATGTTGAGACTAAGTGCGCGGATTACTAACAGACCTCTCTGTGTATGCCCTGTCTGGAAAAAAAAGCCAGTTAGCATTCAAACTGAAAGCTATAGTATTGTGGCACTAATGGAGCATTAGATTGGGGTTAAGCGCCTGAATGGGGAGTGGTCCACTTGCTCTGCCTCGGGGCTACCTATCCAGGGCCACCGCTTAGCATTAGCATAATTGCTGGACACCGGACCACAGCAGAAGGTACTGAGCAATCCCCATTCCAGTTCACCTAATTCAGTCTGATTGAGCTGGGAGGACTGGTGCTGAACTCTGTGAATTGCTCTGGGATGGGGGTAAGAGGACGGATGGACCTCTTGGTAAAGCAGTTAGAGAGGATGCAGAACGGCATGGACGGAGAACAGCAGCACTGGTTAGGCTGTACTGCAGTTGAATGATCACTTCCATAATTCAGTGTTGGATTAAAACGAATGAAGAACGCACCACATGTCCAGTACTCATACTGTAATTATCCTAATAAAGACGTTTTACAACAAATGTGTACCCTCCCATTAACACAAAGCTTGACAGAGAGAAAGAGAGAAAGAGAGAGGGAGATCTCCACTCACATATGTGGCTGAGCACAATAGTTAGAAGCATTCTTTCTCCCTCCTCCCCTCCTGGAATGGGTCCTATTTTGAATTTAATGAAAGAGGAGAAAACATTACATGGCACTGAACTCAAATGGGACCCCAGAGAGTCCCAAACCAATTTTGTTGGACAATGGCAAACACAAAACCAGAGATGTGTACAGTACTGATGAATTGTAGGCAGATGGAGGAATAAAAGGAAAGGGAAAAAGGAAGTTTCATTCAGGAGAATTTGGCAATTGGTTGGCACAAAAAACACTAGTTTGAACAGTCTATAAAGGCCCAACACTGTTGACAGTTTGTGGATAGGTTTCTCTGTTGTTCATATCTGGTTAGCGCCGTAAGCATGCACAGGAGAGATGTGAAATATGGAGACGAGGTGTTCAAATGTGATACGAAGGGTCTTCCAGCACCCTTGTTGTAACTACTTACTTTAATAAAAATGATTCCCAACTTATCTGAGTTTGCTCCAAGGCTCTCATGATCGTGCGCACTTCTCCTGCTTTGATGATGAATAAACGGGAGGTTAGCTGTGAAGTGGGATTGGTTTAACACCATGCCATGGAGTCCCATTTTCGCAGCGCGCCACCCTCAATGGGTCCTAGACTTAGGGCCAGTGCCCTCAACACAGCTCCTGTGTAGGTTCCCTGAACCCAGACAAGTGTTTCTCCTCCCACCTAGCGCTATAGCTCCACTCCCCTCGCCTTGGATTCCTATTCAGCCTGTTTACCATGCCACCAGGCCTATTCAAACCCCAGTCGGCATGTCTTCCAGAGCCTTACAGAGCCACTGAACTCTCCCTAACCTACTAATCAGACCTCTCCTCCCTTTCAGACCTTAAACATAAAGCCCCAATCTGACCACCATTTTGTAGGTCAGCCACTGTGGGCTTTGTGCAGGCCTTAGCACCACCAGCGAAAGATCCTCCTCCTATTGATGCATCTTGAGCAGCTCCCCAAACGACCCAGACACCTCCCCCTGCAGATGGAGCAATTCAAAGACATCCAGTTTATTAAGCTGTCACTGCGCATCTAAATCTGTTCCCTATTGCAATGGTACAGGCCTGTCCAGAGAGGGAGAGAAGGCCTTTGTGTGCCACCAAGGTATTCAAAGAGCTATAAAAAGAGAAAAAAATCACACACACACTAAAACTAACGCACACACACACCGGTGAAATGAGATGCAAATCCAACCATTCACTTGGCAGTAAGAGGGTGCTTTTCATTGTGTGTGTGTGTATGTGTGCATCTTGTGTGCATGCATGTGGCATCCGTTATTGTGCGTTTGTGTGTGTGTGTGTGTGTGTGTGTGTGTGTGTGTGTGTGTGCCTAATTCCTGTAGCATGGTCTCAATCTGTGCTGGCATAGCAGTGCGTGTACAGTTGAGCAGCAGTAACACAGTTGTTGGTACAGGGGCATTGTGTGACTGTGGCAGGGAGAGAAATTACTTCGGGAGCCGGGACAATGTCTTCGGTTAAACCAGGCTACAGTGTGGGGAGACATGCACAGAGACGCTCGCGATGTAGGAGATGAGCCATACAGGGTGACAGAGAGGGGAAGAGAGAGAGAGAGAGAGAGAGGCAAAGAAAGGGGGTGAGGGGTAAAATGGATCCTGGTTAAGACCTCTAGCTTTTTTTCCTCTTCTTTAGACTGTCAACACTCACAGATTGGATTTGCATGGCTAATAAAGTTTAGGGGTGTTGTTTTTGCAAGGGGGCTTCACGTGGGGCTGACCCAGGATAGGTAGCACCAGGATAACAAGTAGAGTACAGTAGCCCCGGTGTAGAACAGGATTTTAATCCCTGCTTGAGCAAAAGTGTCGACTTTAATGGCAGAGGAGGCTCTCCTGAATACCATCTTTTTGGGCTCCGGAGCTTCGGTAGTAATCAGCAGCGAATATTCAGAGCTTCAGCTGGGGGGACGTGAGTCAATCTTTAGTTTGACCGCCATGACCAGAGGAGGGCTTTAACCACTCGGTGGTAGGCCTAGGCAGCACAGATTCACGTCATTAAAGCAACACATTTTCTGTCGCTCACTCAGAGACTTTCAAGTGTAGACGTACCTTAAAGTCACGTTTGCAAGCCCTCTTCCCCTGAACAGTGGTGTTTTGAGGCTGCTGTCTCCGGGCAATGAGCCTCTATACGGCAGTGCCCGGCTGCCAGGCCGCTCAACCCTTTTCCAAAAGGTTTGTTGTGTTTTATCCATGCTTGTAGTCCCCCAAAACAATCCAAATACCTACCCGACGAACAAATATCCAAATAGTCAATTATTAGTCTCCAGCCCTAGGAGGCTCTTGTCCTCCTTGTGCATGTGAATGGTGGAATACGCCACTGACAATGCAAACTACTACATAGAGAAGTAATATATTAAATACATTTAATGGCTGATAAAGACCAGCCATAAATAGTAAAAAAAGAAAAATTGGGGTTGATATCATAAAAATCGTCAGGAATATACCTTTAACTTTTTGATATAACAATTTATAGCTGACAAGAATGACATTTGCATTGCTGGTTGGATTGCTGGTGTTCTCACATCCACTAAACGTATGTGTGAAATCGTGTACTTAGTGATCATAATGTTTGGCTCACATCTGTAATGCTTTGGTGGTTCATATTTTTACTGTAGAGTCCATTTTCTGTAAGAATAACAAAAAAAAGTGGTTGCATTCTCATACAGGTGGTTTTCTTTGTGTGTGTGTGTGTGTGTGTGTCTGTCAGTGAGTGTATATTTGGGTAAGAAGTGGAAATTAAAGGCTCATGTGGTAAATGCTCGCATTAGGAAGGGAAATGACCACTGAGCCGTTCAATAACGCCCCGAGTTGTTAATGACCACTGCCCCCGGCTCAGACGGGGTCCGACACACATGCACACATGCACCTGAGGAAAAGAAACAGGAAGAGGAAATGAGCAAGTGATCCACTTCACCTTCTACTGTACATTCCCACAAAAGATGTAAAGACTTTTCCAAACTTCTCTGTGGGCTAGATTCAGGCGTGTGTAAAGCTTGAGCAGGTTGTTTTGGACCCAAGACAATCTTTTTCAACTCCGAGCTCCTTTTCTTTCTGTGCACATGGGGAAACCCCTACTTTGGCGAAGAAAAAAAAAATCACATCTTTCTGTTTTTTTAATATCATTAATGGAAGGGTTTGTGCAAAGTGTTGAAATATGACCCAATTAACAAGTGCTGGAGTTTTGTTATTATTTCCCCCAGAATTAATCTTATGGAAATCGGAGCTGAGAGTAAGGTAGATATTTCCCATGGTGTGGCTCTGTGAAATGGGTTACACATGTATACCCAGCCCCACCGCTGCCCTCTCGCATCGGCAGTCCTTTCTCCATTAGCTCCCACTCCTTTCTCATGTGGCTCTGCGCTCGCTGCACACGGAGTTGGTCACAGGCTAAACACACAGTATTGCCTTTCTTCCTAGGATTTGTCGATTTTTTGGTCTGGCAATAATTTTAGGTGAGAGGACTGAGGAAACAGTGAGTCTGTATGAGCATTACAGATGGTATTATCACATGAAAATAGGTATAATTGCACTGTGCTTATAGTGCTGGTTAAGTAAACCTACAGTAGGGATCAGGTTGCGCTGCCTTGCCCTCTCTTGTGCATCGCTGAGTGGTTAGATGCTGTTTTAACTGAGATATAGGAGACTGTATAAATGTCTCATAATTACTTGGTGAGGAATTCGTCATACTTCTGTTTGACACAGTTTAATAGTGGTTCACAACATAGCCGGCGATTAGCTGTTGGAATGGTTGATGAGGATAAGAAATTAGTTTTTTGGTAACTATGTGTTTCAATGAAAATAAAGCTAATAGATAAAGTACAACCTAATGATATATTCTTACCTAGAAAACAGTTATTTACATAACAGCTCGTAATGTGCCACCCGAAGAACGCACATGAGAGAAAACAAGTTGTTTGCACTTTTTTTTTGTCATTTAGTTGGCAAGTGCGAAGCATTCAAACGAAACAATAACTGTAATGGCCAATTGTTTGGCCTTTTTGAAAGGTATATCGCTGCTATGAATCACAACAAGATGGCTAATGTATTAGAAGTGCAAAAAGAAATAGGCAAACAGCCCTCAGCTGCAAATACCAGACACATTAAAGCCTGGAGCACTTCCAGGGAAATCTTTCAATTACACAGAGTGAATACCCCTCTGTTTCGAGGGCAAGATGGATAACTTAGAGAAAAGGCTGTCAAAGATGTAAACTACGCTATAGATTTAATTAAAATAACACATCGGGCAGATTACAGTTGCTTGAACAAGGCTGCGTCGTAACTGATAGGTGGACAGCAAATCGATGCTTTTGACCAGAAGAGCTAGTTTCTATAAAAGTGCTGAGAGACAAAGTGAGATGGACGGACAAGAAGGGAGGGGGATTTAATCGAAAATGGTCAAAGAGTCAGAGTCAGGGTTTCACTTAAGGAAGCTGTATCTAAAGTCATTGCACCACACCTAAATATCCAAATCCAATACGTTTCTGTGACGCAATAATGACACATTTGGTCTGTCTTGTGAAATACAGGCGATATTAGTCAGTAACTGAACGGCTGGTGGAACATGGGTCTAGATCAGGGCTAGTTTGGCACTTTCAAGCCTGTTGGTGTAGCTCTAGGGATTGCAATGTTGGTCTGTGGTCCAGAATGGCCCAAACTGAAATATCTTGGCTAGATCAATTACTGAAATCTTGCAAAGATATCCATGGCTCCAGATTTTGAATACTGCTGACTTTGATGTTCCTCTGACTTTTCCCCTGTAGCCCTGCGCTACCATGAGATTTTAATTTTTTAGCGAATTTTTTTGCCTTTTGATGGATTGCCATGTCATTTGGCACAGATAACCACGGTGCCCAGAGGATGAATTTCTACGACTTCGTTCATCATGACTGTAAACTCAGTCTTGTTTATCAGTATTTACCAACGTTTTCTCTCTCTCTCCATCTTCAACACGATGCGTGGAATAGTTCAATAGTAGGCTTGCACCCATTGTCCATTAACAAAGTGTGTCAAATCAAAACTCATGTGTGTTACTTTCGAGTCAATAAAATGCAGCGTCAGGGAGAGAAAGTGTGTGTGAGTGTGTGTGTGTAGCACTCAGTTCTCATAGCTTTGATCTCTACAAGGCTGGCATCCCTCTTCAACAAGATTGCCAAATGTCAAGTATATTAAATAACCATATCTTTCAATATCTTGGAAGATCTCTCCGACTGAGATTGTCTGCCCTGTCCTTTTTTCAGACAGTCTGATGGTGTCCCTGCAAGGTGAGACAGCATCCACTCCATGAAAGACCAGTCTGTCAGTGCACTCAGAAGCACTTTTCTGCCAGACATGTGGTTCTTATTTTGCAGCCAGAGGAGCAGATTAACATAAAAGAGGGTGTGTAACAGTTCTCTCATTCAAAAACCCTGCCTGGGGCAGGAGGAGGAGGAGGAGAGGCCGCGTTTGGATTACCTCATTTGGGATCCTTTAAAACGATGTTTACCTTGCAAAGTGTGCATCTCAATGATGTATTGCAGTGGCAGCGAGCGTTGCAGGGTCAGTGGCATTAACAAGCAATCTTCTTGGGCAGACGACTTTACTTGGCACAAGGAGACATTCTGATATACACATACAGGGCTGGGAGTCAATGGGTAACACGTGATATGATACCATGGCGTTATTTTGTCCATGACCCTACAGGCAACTCCAAAATACACATATGTATTGTATTTCAAGACAAGCATCTTTGATATATATCACAATATCTTCGAGCTAGAGTTGGTAATGTATTTTAGAAACATTTTTATTATATATGTTTAATATGAGTACTAACAATAGCCATATTGTTGTTTACGCTCATTATGATGATTTGGAGGGAGTAGCTTTGGAGGTGGTGCTGTCAGTGCTGCTTAGTGCTTGGACTTAAAGTTGGCAACACTTGGCTATCTATCTCATTCTGTTCTTACTTTGGCTAGTTTCTTCAATGTCGCCGACCCCGTCTTTAACTGGAGAGATAGACAGAAGTCTAACAGTAGCAGTTGACAAACAATCTAACCTCAATGTCTAACATGTGGTTGCATCACATCGTCGTCATCACGAGATGGAGTTTTGTTATTTTGTAGCAAAGTACTTTTGTGTTTATTTAATGTGGAAGTTGGCAGCTATATACCATACAGTCGGAGTGACAAATGAAACGCTGCTCTCGGCTACTTTGTGTGGTATCTTCTCAAAAGAGCTGAGAAGGCTGCTTCAAGCAATGAGTTTCATCAGCTTGTCCCATGAGTTCATTGTTTTTGATAATATCCTTGAGCCCAGAAAATGGGAACCAGCAATGAGTTTGAACATAGACGTTTGCTGTGTTGCACTGTATCCATATTCAGAGAACGGAAAAATTTCCAAAAGTGATATATTGACAAAGCCCTCTAAGGTAAGGTAGGGAAGGTGGATGATGTTACATAGCCACAAAGTCTGGACGAGGAAAGTCAGGTGAATAGACCGGGTAACAAAACATGGGACCCATTACAGGAGACCCTTATTCATTTCTTGTTTTCTACCAACAAAGTGGGTTTCTTTTAAACACGGCTGCAGTAATTCTCTAACCTAAACCAAGTGACTATTATAGTAACCATGACAACAAATATTCCCTAATCTTAACAAAGTATTTATTTGAATCCAAACCATGATCTTTGCCTAATCTTATCAACCCATCCAAACCTTACCCATAGACAACGCCAGATCATGAATTTGATTTATTTTTCCAAAAGTGATTTGTAATAGTTTTGTAAGGCTCAGACAAACGATGTCATCCTGTCGATAGAGACTTCAGATCAGATAATGTCAATTCAGTCTGATTATTAGCCTAATTCCAACCTCATGTATATCTGCAACATGTACTGCCAAATCCAAGTCAAAGGAAGCAGTCACAGAAACTGAAAAAAAAAACTGAAAACCTTAAAGCACAGGTGAGACCAATTTTCCTGCTATTTCCCTTCGTTTACCCCGCTGACCTGTGCAAGGAGCTACAGGCTAGCTAGGTTCATGTTCATGTCTACACATATCTAATGCATGTCTGTGTAAATGATTTAAAACAAAGCAGACATGCGTTACACAATGTAGGCTGAGAAACAGCAGATCTTTGACCACTACTGGCTTTTGAAAGTTGGAAGTAACGGTGGAAGGCTGGAGGCGTCTTTCATTCTTACATGCTTGTGTGGAATCAGATCAAAATGGAGGTAAAGGACTTCCCATATAGCACCTTTATAAAATGAAATGATATGAAGCTCTCAGGTTGACGGTTATTCATTTACATATCTGATGTCTGGTTTGTAATGAGAGGCTGACACAACCCAGTGATTAGGCAAACTAATATTGGTGTAACAATGCTTTTAATTGTAAAATTCAATCCAACCTTTTTCATCACCACATCCAACAAAAGATCCCCCTTCTTTCTGCCACAGACCATCAGCCATAACCTCAGCAGGCTCAAGGGGGAAAAGGCCAGATAAGAAGGAGCCCTTTGTCTGACAAAAAAATGAATATGATTTTGTGCAGTTTGATTAAATCATAATGCGACAGGTAATGAATCTCCACCTTCGCTATTTCATTACTGCGGTCGTGCAGTCATGTTATCAAGCCCTAAATATAGCCTCATTATATATTCCATTTCTACCAGCTAGATTTGAAATAAAAAGAAATGGTCCTTTCCGAACGTCAGGTGTATATTTCACTTTACTGTTCATACAAGGGCCGGGGCCCCTCTTTTTTCCTTTTTTTTTTCGCACTCACTCCATCTCCTTGAGTTATAGCCACCAGTCACATATACCAACGCTAAATGAAGGAAGGCCCTTGCAACTGGAATTGGAAATAGATGGGAGGACCAGGGTGAAGTGCACTTGGATGAAAGGTTCAATTACTTTGATGATTGGTCTCAGGAAATGTTTCACAATGACACTCATCTAGTCCCGGTAGTGCTCTGTGGAGACTTTGCGAGCTGAAAAGTCATCCTCGTCCTCTCAGCGCACTATCTCAGAAATCAGAAAGGCCATACTGACCCATGTGATCTTTTTTCATTAATTTCCCTTAATTTGTTAAGATTTACTTATTTGGATCTTTAATCAGCCTTCAGATGACCCTCGTTAGCTCGATCAAACGTAGCCAATTAAACAAGGTAAATCTGTAATTAGGACGGCACATAATAAACTTGACCCCCGGTGTGGGGCAGATGATGTCCTAATCAGAGTCAATGAGCTAATCTGTCTTGACAGAGAAGTCAAAGGTCACAAATGAAGCTGCGATAAGAGATGGACCTAATGAATAACAATAGGTGGATTAACTGGAAGCCAATCCCGTAAAGGGAGGGAAGCGTTGACCAATAATGTCCCACAGAGTTTCACGGTGAGAATGGAAGTAACTGTGTCCTGCAGACTGAAGGAAAAGTCTTATTTTCTCAAGCTGAAATGTCTACTTACTTTCTACCTTTTGGAGCTTTCAATTGAAAACCATATTTTTGCAAAATAGCTATTTTTATTGTCACAAAAATAATAATTTATATATTGTAGAATAACAATATGTATATTGGGACAGTGTAAGCTGTTCACCTGACTGCTGATAAACATTCTGTATGAGCATATGTGAGCATCTATGTGTGTGTGTGTGTGTGTGTGTGTGTGTGTGTGTGTGTGTGTGTGTGGCCGTGTCCAAAATGTTCCCCTTTTTGCTCCCTAGTGTCCGTAGCATGCGCACTACATTTTGCTAAATGCAGTGATGCACATTTGATAGATGTCTAAATAGCAGTTATGCAGCACTGCACCTGTCGTCATAATGATGTAAAATAATAAATGATGATTTATAAGTGCCTGGAATCTAAATTTACTGCTCACTACTGAATAGAGTAAAGCATTCATTGTTTATTGTGTAGGCAGTAGAGAATGAATGAATGGATTTAGGGAGTGATTTTTATGTTGTCCACTAGCAGAGCAGCATTCAGTTTTGACAATGAAACACCTGTTTTCGTTACCCAGGTAACAGCTGGGGTGTCATCAATTTGGATGACTGTGCGTGTGTGTGTGTATTGTTGTCGAACATACGGCTCAGTCATAAACACAATTTATTTCGGGATTATGATTACAAAGCTTGGTGATGCAGACGTATAGGGGAGTGATGCAGTTTGATGACATCCCGCTATTAAAGGGTGATTGAGTTTAATAGGCAGCAGGTACTCAGCATGACAAACATAGTTCATTTAGAATATTCAGGGGGAAGGCTGCTTGTGATACAGTCCAACAATTACCACAAAATGATGGCCCTTCTTCGTGTTTGATGTGTCTCTAAACATCTTCAAAGAGAGTAAAGTACATCCACGCAGGTATACTGGGTGTAGGCATATATAGCACATGTATTGTTTCCCCAGTAGTTTACAGTCACTTAAGTTATGTTAGTTGAGTGTCGTGCGTTTGTGTGCGCGTGGCTCTGTCCCCACCGGAGAGAGCCTCCCTGGGGGTCTCCCCTGCCAACCTCAACAAAGGTCACTCTGGGGGGAGGATGCACACCCAGCTTTGACCCCTCGGGGTCACAGGAGGCCTGTATGATGGAGATAGCCAGAGAAAGTGAGATAATAGAATAACAATATATATGTGTTGTGTGTTATGTGCCTATGCGCCTGGCCTGCACGCACGCATGAATCCCCCCATTCAACGTGTTTGCACACTCGGGGCATGCACACAAGCATTTTGTGCATGCATGCGTGCGCGGGTGTGTGTTTTTTGCGTCTGTTGGCCCATGTGTGCATCATGGGTAATGGTCAG
Source organism: Leptoclinus maculatus (assembly GCA_032191485.1). Lineage (NCBI taxonomy): Eukaryota > Metazoa > Chordata > Actinopteri > Perciformes > Stichaeidae > Leptoclinus > Leptoclinus maculatus. The sequence goes on from JAVDOI010000018.1 coordinate 10,065,973, forward strand.
TCCAGCATTAAAAGCCTGCGGGCTAGGTGCATGTGCAGCAGATAACAATGTTTGCATCTCTGTCGCCACACATCAGGAGGAAATCCTTGTGTCCACAGCCCACATATTACTTTCTATTTACCCCATGGATTATACACTACAGATAATTGGAGATAACAGGGTTGCTTAGAAGGTCTGTCAGTGTTGCTTCCACCTGGCCTTCATCCCATTTTATATTCCATTTAAAATGTCAACATTTGTTTTTTGTCTTAGACAAAGAAGACCTCGAAATTGACCAATAGCATTGTAAACATTTATCTAAAATTGTAGATGTTTGTGTTTAACTCTGAAAATGTAATGTAAATGTATTCATTAAAAGGAAACATTGTAAGTGGAGAGGGGAATGAGTGTAATTAAAAACACTGGAGCAAAAATGAAGCTAATTTCTTTTGATTAAGTTCCTATTTGCAAAAAGAAAAGGTTCTATCACTGAAATCAAGCTTGACATAACAGTTCATTTTATTACTGAATTACAATGAACACACAGTATCCATTTTTATTGTGTCAGGCTGGGTAGCCTCTCCCTTTTGTTCCCTGTAAAAGCTCTTTGTGTGTGTGTGAGGGAGAACATTGCTGCTCTCAGACAAAAAAATGTACGAATCTTAAAGAAAAAAGAGACATGTTCAGGGGCTATTTTAGTTTTGTAAAAAATGTCCCATCATTAATTATTCAAATAAGAACATGCAAAGGCAAGCTCACTTTTCATGTGATCCTCGCCTTCTGTATGAAATCTTCTAAATATCTGTACAGAAAGTAAATCAATTCAAACCTAAAATGTATAATTCTAGTCATGTTTGTTTCGTTTTTTTGTGTGCAATTTGTATGTTTTCCTCCTCTCTTCAGATGCCAGTAAGTTTAGGAAGCAATAACTGCAAATACTATGAATGTAGGCACAATTCTAAGGATGTAACTGTCTCCAAATTCCTCAGGTTGCTTATGAAACAAAGAGAAGGACCAGGTCATAAGCTCAATCCTCCCAGGTCGCCAGGGCTCAGTGTGGGCCTCATGACCTAAAACTTCTTTTGTCTTTACTGTGTTGTAGTCCGACCGAAGGGAAGCCTCAAGCCACGATGTTGCACATCAGCATTCCATGTCTCCAGTGTTCGAGCGATAATTATATGTTAACGCAAAACACAAAGTCGCTAAAATCAATACCATTACACATTGGAGCGCTTAAAAATGCTCTCCCTGGAAGAAAGTTACCTCTTAAACTTGGAGTACATCACAAAAAAATACTTAAAAGCACTCATAGGAGCCAGCAGATAACCACACCTCAAGACATTACAAAACTAGTCTGCACATAATATAGGGTGGGGGGGGGGGGGGTGGGTTGTGTTTAATCATCGGATAGCTTCAAGTATCCCCCTATGGTCAGTTGTCTTCTGAATGAAGTGTGTCCAAGGACAAGGTTGAGACAATTCTTATGGTGTTTTCCAGCTTTTTGGTCTTGAGAGAAGAAAAAGAAGAAGAAAGTCCCTCATTCGAACCGAAACACACACACACACATATTCAGTTCATGCTGTATCTGTACTGTCAGCTAATGCTGTGGGAATGTAGGCTTTCATAAGAAATCAATCCCACTCCCACACTTCTCAAAGCGTGGTACATAACGTTTAATCTTCAGCCCGGCAGGCCCGACAGGTTTTTTTTTCTTTGTCTGGGAAATGGATGAAGCATCTCTTTTAGGGACAGGAAAAGTAACAGTTTTGAAGTACTTAGTCATGCTCAAATAGTGCTTTTTTTTTAATCCAGCTGCACTGGGTGATATTTAGTGTTGCTACTTTGGAGCATGAGAAAAAAAATGCCACCGCTGATATGTGCATGAAAGTCGAGAAAATTTGAATGATTTATTGAAAACATTTATTGTAAAGTGTCAATTAGAGCAGAAGCTGAAAGCAATTTCTAAGGAGCTGAAATTTGTCAAAAGATGTTCTTTTTTTTCATCTACTAAACACTGATCAGCATTTTCTCCCAAGCTTCCCACTTGCCTCTCAAACACAGATACACATATGCTGGACTAATGTTGGTCTAATTGCAGCACACTGGAGCCCTGAATCGTCTCGTAGACTGTTTTTCAGAAAACTTAATCGTGTGGACAGGCAGAGTGAACTAATTATCTGCACGCTGTTTTCCCAGCCAAAGCTGGTAATTTAGCAGCAATTGACCTCCTGCAGTTTGCCAGCAAATGAAAACATGTAGGCCAGGCTGCTAACGAGGGGGCCTGGAGACCCCAGGGTTTGTCTGGGCCCCCGCTCTGCACAGTGGACACAGAACCCTTCACTTCAGTTCCAATTTACCTCTTGACCATCTCCAGGGGAGACATCATCGTCCTCACACTGTGTAATGACTTAAGCTAGCTGCAGCAGAGGAAAGGCCCGTCGGGAGGGCAACTCAACACTGTGATTGTCTGGAAAACAAGATGTACTTCTTGCCAAGGTGATTTACTGATGGTATGTGGCCTCAATGACTCCAGCTGGACTGTGCCTTTTACAACCTTTAAGTGTATAGCACAACCATTCTTTATGTTTCAGGTAACATTTTCTGGTTTGGATTTTTTTAACTATATAAATATGGATTTAAAAAATAAAAATGTTAGTCTCATTTCGGTCTCAATTGTGGTCAAAAGAAAGCCTCTGACGGCATTTACAACATCACGGGACAAAGCCTCTCCCGGTTTTCTTCTGTAGCTTAGCAAGTAACTTTGGCATTCTTCAGTTGTAAACTTCAAAAAGTGGACCGCTTACGCTGTGTTTACAACAGAAAAACAGAGGAATTACCCATCATGTGATTTCAAATTTTTCAGTCAGTATTTTATAAACGGATCATAATTGTGGCTGTCAGAAATAATCCTGTATTTCAATGATCATTAATACACATGAACGTGAAACACCCGTGGCATTTCTAGTGAGACTTGTTCCCCGATACCTCTGTAGACTGGGTGGCCGGAGACAAGTTGCTACACACACACACACACACACACACACACACACACAATTAAAAAAAGGGATAAGCCTCTATTTTGCTCCATGTGGCCACACCACGCCTCATTGTCCAACTTGATAATCAGCATGCCCAATATTAAATGCCTCAATCAGCGCTTTCTTATTAGCGTTATATTTTTAGAACGCATTGCTTCAGTGCCTGTGTGCCCACATGACATTTAATTATTTTTTGGGATATTCCACCTTCTAGTGGGTGTCATTTTTTAGCTCGCCTTTTCTTGTAATAACTTCAAAAGGAATGTCGTAGAAAGCACAGCAACAATAATGCCTTGCAGTAATTACTTCTTTTACACAGTTTGCCTATGCTGGAGTGCTGGATTTGGTCTTGTGCGTGTCAAACTGAAGCATCATGCTTGTTCTTTTTACATTACAAGAGTGTGTGTGTGTGTGTGTGTGTGTGTGTGTGTGTGTGTGTGTGTGTGTGTATGTGTGTGTGTGTGTGTGTGTGTGTGTGTGTGTGTGTGTGTGTGTGTGTATGTGGGTGTATGTGGCTGTTTGTGAGGAACATTCCCACTAAGTATTGATGTTAATTTATCTTTTGTGGTTGCTTAAGAAAACATTCCTGCTTTATGAAGAGTGAGTAACTGCACCACCATGATGTGTTAATGTGTTTGTATGCTTGTGTGTGTGTGTGTGTGTGTGTGTTGCAAGGGGTGAGTAAGTTCTCTGCAGATATATATGGTTAATGGTACAGTTACTGTGACTTTATTTTATTGCCAGTACTTTGTGATGCCAGTACCAGTAAGACATCTGTTGTCAACATGTTTTTGAGCACAATAACAATGAAAAAGACTTAATGAATAACCTTCAGATTGGAGAAAGTCACTCATACTGCTGCAATTTGCTGTTCCTGCTTAAATAAACTGTCTCACCAACGCCCCCCAGCTCTACAGGATACAGCGAACCGCAGTGTAACTAGAATAAAGCACACACCCATACTGCAATTCCACCAATACTTAATTACTATATTGTGCTAACTACTTCCAAACCATTAATAGGTTCCCACCCTGTTTTATTTCTAACTTCCTAAACCTTTGAGCTTTAAGGCCAATACACAGAACTGATAAGTGATTGAAAACTCCTTTCAGATCATCAGACAGAGGTCTGCACTGTCCACTTTAAGGCCAAAGCTCCTCGCTGGAAAGATGGAAAACATCAGTCATGCAAAGACGTTGTTTTTTACTCTCAAACAGTGAAAGCTGCTGTTTCACTTTTCTGGGCATGTTTAGTCTTCTCTTGACACATCAAATATTTTCAACTGTATTTTAATCAATCTACATGCAAGTAATCTGGAAAACTGACCTAAAAAAGTGATGATTGCCAGCTGTGTTTTTTTTTTAGCTCAGTTATGCTACTACAGTAATAAATCCCCTTTCCTGAAGTGTTTTGTCAACCACCGCTGTACAGTTATAACCCTGTTTTATTTTGTGCCATACAACAATATGAGCTCAGATTCCACAGAATAAAAGCGGCACACTACAAACGGTAACTGTCCAATTCAATCAGGAACTATTATTTTGTCCACTTCATGATTTGGGCTGGGGCTAAATAACAGAAACACCTCTCTGTATAATGCAATACAGTTCAACAGCACCACAACCGCTACATCCGCCATGGAGTTCATCAAATCGACACCTCTCTTTAACAGTGTCAATTAAAAAATGACATTTGAACCGTAATAAGGTAGGGATTATTGCAGGACTGTTGTATTAAACTGCATTAGTTATCTCTGTGCCTGATGTAATAAACTGGGTGCATACTTTTGGCCAGTAATTTAAGTGCATACACATGTTTCTTTTTACAATGAAATCATCATTTCAGCGCTTCAAAAAAGTCAATATCCACATTTTGCTTTCAGTCTGCTTGATGTACTTTGCAGTTGATGATGAGAAGCTGGATGCTGCTGCTGCTCTATCCTCGGCCAAAAACCCAGTGACCGTTTTCAATGTCAGTAAAACATTGTTTATTCTATTTCCCATGAAAGTCATTGTTCATCATCCACCGCTCAAGGTAAACACTGAACTGAGTGAACAGTGAAACAGATTGTATACAGTATGGCAGGCCGCTATTGTAATCAGAGGATGTAGCTGCATCCTTGTCAACCCGCGGACATATTCCTTATGTTTGCCCAGCCTCCGATGTATTGAGCTGCCATTCCTGATTAGTTTTGATTGGTTTCATTTGTTCCTCTGTCTTGTATATACATCAATCATAGCTTTCTTCTACTGGATGTCTTCTGTCTGCCAGCTGGTTGTATTCCGTGTGTGTGTGGATGCGTGTCTGTGCTTTGGTGTTTGAGTCTCACAGGTGGTCCACCGTAAATCTATAGGTGATCAAACACAACATAAATGGCCATGAGGTGTGAAGGTGGGGGTCTGGATGCATCTTGCGGAAAGCTATATAACTTTTTGGCTTACTGTTCTGGCAGTCGGCCCGCGTGTGTTTGTGTAACTGGTTTAAAGCAAACACATCAGTTTGCCAATACATCAAGCATCGCTACATTTGTGTATCTGTGAGTCTGTAACTGATAGATTTCACAGTGCTTTTCTGACAAGAGGAAAAGCACGCTGTCAGAAGTTTTGTTATTTTTATTTTATTTTTGTTTGAACCACAAACTGTTCTTGCAACGATGTGTAACAATTTCATCATGTCTTGTTGCATTTTTGTCTATATGTCTCATACACTGTCTGTGTCTGTTTAACCTCCTCTGTTGATGCGTGGACTTAAGCTTTTTTTTTCTATAATGTATTGTTTTGTTTTGATTTCATTGAAATTGACGTGCATTTAATGTTTGTCTTTGCTACCGTCTTTGCCAGATCGCCATCGCAAAAGAGATATTATCTCGATTGTTTACTTTGACTGATTGACCCAGAGTTTGTGTGAGGCCAGTTGAGGAGAGCGGAGTGAATTAGTATCCTCAGAATCCTTGAACAGGCGTCCCAGCTGTCAGACCGCCCTGATTGCTGTTACTTTACTAAAAAAAAAAAAAAAATATGATGTATTGCTTTAGTAAGGAGTAAAATAATCCAATCCTGAATAACTCTTCTACCTCGGTTTGGTATGATTGAGAGGGATGGAGGAGTGTTAAGATACAGCTTATGGCACAACAAAAGATGGCAACTTTCCTATGGGAGAAATGGGGGGGGGGGGGGGGGTTGGCAGAGAAAGAAGAAAGGGGGGAGGGGAGTTTGTCAGAGTGCGATGTCTGACATGCAGCTGAGTTCTCCGACCTGGCAGCCCCTGGAAAGGCATTGGCTCTGAAGTATAGACATCCGTTAGGGAGGGATGGAAAGAGAGGCAGGAGAGTTCAAGTGTGGAAGAAGGAAAGCGGCGTTGCCCTTCTTCATTTAACAATCAAGCATTTTTTTTTCAGGCAAGACAATTACAATGCTGTTTTCACTGGAATTGTCAGGCATTGCCAAATGGGAAGTGTGGTTCTGCCCCTGGCGAATGCTTTCCTGTTGATAGATGGATGAAGAGGACGAGAGGAGAGATGGGAGGACAGTGGAAGTGGAAGCTGGGTGGGTTGGCAAAGTGTGCAGAATCTAAGTGGTGCCGGAGTACCTTGGCAGACAGCATGGCACCTCTAATCACAATCAATCAATCCTTTGGAGAAGGCTCCAGCCAACCTCACTGCCAAACTCCACCAGTCCTCACCTTTTATTATCTATTTCAGTTTATTCAGTCGGAATGTGCCACACCACGGGTTGCCCCAGTTGTTCATAAATTCAAACTTAGTTTCTAGTTATAACGTAACGGTTTAAATAAGAGGAGGTTTACTCATCTCTAAGTTAAAACTGGTTCTTACATAGAGATTGGATGTTAGACAGAAATGCCGTTAACGTTAGCCTACTCACATATGACACATCTCAATACTTGCTCATAATGCTGTTTAAATATTATGTCAACTGAGATGACTTTTTATAACATTTAAAAAAAAAAACACATACAAAATATATATATTTGAGAACTGAATTATCTGGACAATGTGTCACCACAGCCTCCAAAAATGAATGATAGCAATCTTGTGCTAAGAAAGTGCTTTTAACAATGGGGACTTTGTGACACAGCATCTTTTTCTGCTGTGACAGATCTGCTGAAATGAGCGAAACTGTAAGTGTCTTTATGTGTGAATGCCATCCCTGGATACACACTCCACTGACTTGAGATAATCACTTGAGAAAGACAACAATAGTTTTGTGAATTGTTGTACAGATTGTGAAAAAGAATGAACATGCAAGGCCAGCCTCAATTGGTGACAGCAGGTTATAAATCACACTGTGTCGCGACGTTTTGTTTCTCTACTGCACAGTATATTGCTATCTGCTGAAGCTAAAAGAAAAAAAGTGGTCATTTGAAGGTAATAGATGGCGTGATGCTCAGCGTGTGAGTCAGTGACATAGTGCCACCGGGCCTGTGTCACAGCGCTTTAGCATGCGTGTGAATGTCGGTTGCATTGAACACGCAAGACGGGCAACCCCAGGCCAAATTAGCATAGTGTGTGCTTACATAGAGTAATACTCGTACTGCACTGTCTGTGGTTTTGCTTGCCCTTCTTTTCTGTTACCCTCTTTGTCAACAATGATGTAATTTTGCACTTTGGGATTGCAGTAGGAATCATAATGCATGTTGACTAATACAAACAATGTATACATTATACAGCCAGATAGACCACGTGAATGTTAATGAAGATGATATCATCTAATCATTATTACATATGTACATCGTTTAAAGCTGTATTTGATGTTGTAGCTAGCTTGTTGAGTGGGAGCTAACTGCTTTAACGCTATAAGCTGCTGGGTAGTGTAGTTCATAGTGGTGGAAGAAGTGGTCAGATAGTTAGCTATAAGCAGCAGTACCACAGTGTAAAAATAGCCTATTACAAGTCCTGCATTCAGACGTTTCATGAGCAAGATATAGACTACTATAAATTTATATTTCTTTAGAGATGAATTGCCATTTAACTGTAAACCAGCTTTTTACAGTTGCAGCTCTCTGTAGTGGAGGTCATTTTAAGAACCCGTGCTTATACACGTACTGTTGTAGGCTTTCCTAACCCTCAAAATGTAAATAATAAAGTACAGGTACTTATTAAAAATGCGTGAGTAAACATGGGCTACATATTTATTTCCCACCACCGTTCATAATAAAGCATCATATTCAAATAAGTCATATAAATTAAATAGTAAAAAATAGATCTGCCTCCAAAATGTGGTGCAGCAGAATTAGTAGGACTGATGGGAATACTCAAAAGTAAACAAATGTATTTTCTTGTCAGTTTGGAAAATCCCGTCTTTTATTTTGAAAAATACAACCAGAAGTCGTAACGTTACATGTTGATGTCAACATTCTCCGGTATGGCTGACTGACTGAAAAAATGTAGTTTTGTCTTACAAAGCTAGGGGATAAAAGGCAGGAACTATTTCTTAAAAACATAATCTGTGCAGTTCTTGTGATAAATTCAACATTTATTGTCATTTAATTCAAGGAAGAGGTTTTAAATACTCAAGGAATACAAACCGAAAGTAGCATTGTTGTTGCTGGCGAAACAAAAGTAGCTTGATGCTAACGCCAGCCGGCTTTTGAAAACGCCGGCCGGCTTCTGCAAATCGTTTTTAGCTATTGTTCCAATAAAATTCACTTAAAATATTGATAAAAATGATCGTGTAATGTTTTCAGTTGATTTAATGGTGTTAAACTAAAGTTTAACTTCGTACCTTTCGAACTAAATATCGTTGTAATTATTAAAGTTAGCTTTGCCTTTACCAGAGTCGTTAAAAGGACGCTAACGCCGGTGAATTAGCCGTGCGCCGCTATTGGCCTAATCCGTCCAAACTTCTATCCATATTGTAAACACTGGGTGCTGCTGGTTTTTCGGGGATATTCGCTTGTTACAGGTTCGCCAAAATTACCATTAATGCTGTCAACACATCCGGGAACGTAGTTCTGTCCTTCACAATAAGATATCACGCTTCAACAACTCCACCGTCACCCAAGCGTCACCGAGTGTTCTTTCTGCTTTCTCCCACCAAAGTCACTTTCCTAGTATTTAGACATGTAAACGTCCATATATATTCATGAAATTTAACACGTAGATTCTTTGATATGTATGAATTAATATTATTTACACTTGGATGGCGATCGCCGAAGAAAGTGCGTCACGACGGAATCGTTCGAGATAGGCCAATAGCGGCTAGCGCTGTCCGAGGCAGGCCATCGTTACGTTACGTTGATTTGACTATGCATTGTCCGTTAATGACCAGCGTCCCGTCATGCACGGATTCATGTATCTGCACCGTAGCTGTTCAACTGTAGAAGGCCCAGGCATAAAATGCACGGCCCGCCACTGATGTATACCATATACAGGCAAGGTTCCTAGTCATCCTCCATTGTTGGTTTCCTATCCCTCCTCTTCTTTTAACATAATAAGACACTTGGACAAGAAAATAAATGCTAGTAACTGCAAACACACAGCACTGTATAAATAAAACTCCTCACTGGTGCAGCATGGTAACCTTCAACTTTCAGCTAACTATTGAATTAATATAATTAACTCTCTAAGCCTATTTTATTGATATAACTCCTGCAAACTCCATTGAATTCACAGTGAAATTTGGAGTCACACTTGAACTCTTTGAACTCCAGATGTACTCAATGGAAACTATTTACCTGAACAGGCAGCTAATCAACCATAGAACCACAGAAAGCAATGCAAAAATATCCCCTAATTGGGCACAGTTGCTGTAATTTTCATGTTTGTTTGTGCCTTGCAATTTGGAGCATTTCAGCTGCACGTTGGACTGTATAGGGAGTTTTTGAGGATGAGTGCAGGCTTCATAATTTGAATCAAAGTGTATTGCAATCATCCATATATTAGAATGGATCAAACAACCTCTCCTCCCTAGTTCAGATATGCAAGGGTAATTCATTTCTGCATTCATTCAGATGAATTGGAAAGTCAAAAATACCCCTCATAAGCAGCTAGCTAAATTTGTGTGATGAATCTTTTCATGGAAATCTTCATATCGCCATAGGAGGTTGGTGCCAGAATTATGCTTGTTGATAAATTCCTAGGATGTTATTCAGAAGCAGCTGGCTGCTCAGTTATTTTCTGGGATGTTGTTTCTTCGGCGCTTTCCTCTAACATGCAGTGTGCACACAGAGATATAAGACAGAAAAGAGCAGCTTGAGGCATGAGTGTCAAGGTGAAGTTCATCGCTGAAATCCCTCCATCACTGAAACATGCGCACACACAGCTCTACAGATTCCTTTAGTGGTTTAGTCTACAGCTATCTTAGCAATTACAGCTGTTTCCCACGGGCTCCAGCAAAGGGCCTGTTAGCCTCTATGCTAATGAAGACAAATGGAGGTAATCTCTGTTCTCAGGATGAGTATTGGTGGTCGGAGAGACGTAGAAAGAGAGACAGTGACAGTTAAAGACAGACACAGGATAATATAAGTTTACCCAAATGTCTCTACTTTAGGCAAGCCCCCACCTTACCCATGAACCCACAGAGATAAAAGCCTGACACAAAAGTGGAGGGAGGGTTCATACCGTGTGCCTGCATGTCGGGAAAAGCGTGTTAAACCCTCTCCAGAATGCACTGAAAGCATCTGAAACAAGACAGGAAGAGCATCAGACGCTCTTCACATGAAAGACAGCCGCTGTGAGGACTGATGAGGGTTTTTCCATTCAGTATTACAGTGTTTCTGTTTGGATGTGATACAAACACACACACACACACTCATCACTGTGCCGTATTGAGGACTGCGTGTGTGTCATAAAACGAAGCAACATAATGACATGGGCCCATTACACATGGTATTTAGAGATTAGACTAACACTGTGGTTTTGTGGTGAGAGTCGTGCTGATGGTAACCATGTGTGCCAGAGGATATACATACTCCGACTGCACCGAAAAATAATGGGATAATGGATGCCAGCATACCTGATCCATGATGAAGTGCCGGTTGTTTGTTACGGGAACAGGGTTGGTTGTGATGAGCAATGATAGCGTCATTGGCTCGTCTTGACCTGAACTGTTGCTTTCAATCATTCATAAACAGTGATTTAGAATAAAGTATATACACATACAGTAGCAACGGGGCATTTAAGGCAAGTGGGGCACAGCAGAAAGACAGCGTGGCTTTAGCTGTACTGAGTAACTTAGTAATGTATATATAGCTCTGGATTAACATACGACATGAAACAACCTCATTGCTGCTGTTATTTATCATTATAATTTAATGTAAGGTCAGTGGCTGATAGAAAGGTTTTTAAATGGTGTTTTAGTGCACTTGGTACAAGAGGCCACTATGTTGGGAAGGCCCCATATACTTGCAATGTCAAGTGCCCAGTCGCTCTCTCACTCTGTGTGTGTTTTTATCCCAGCTTCTCTGTGCTTTGTTGACATTGCCGCGCCGGCGTGCTCTTAGTGCATGTTAGTGCATGTGAGCGTGCCCCACCGGTTAACTCACGGACGCTGTTATAGCTGATAATGCCTGTTTCGACCAACAGCGTCGTTGTGGAAGCGTAGCACCAAAAACTCTGGTTACCCCTCGTTAGGTCTGTCAAAACGTTCACCGTAGTTTGCACTGTTAGCGATGTTAGCAAAGTCAGTTACGAGCTGCTGGCTCGCTGTCTACATGTTGAGAGTCAATATTTCCACCTAAAAACATCACTGTCTACACATATGAGTTATTTGAAATGTCTTTGGGTGGATCATTCAGCCTGGGCTGGACATCTATCAGTTGTTTTTGTAACAGTTTCTTTTATGGCAAAGCGTTGCTGGAAAAGATTAAACGCATCCAGCAGACACACTGTGGGTAATAACAAGTTGATACAATGTCTTATTTCTCATAGATGGTGGTTTTTGTCCTCCTGTGCAGTTTATTTGATGAGCAAGCAATTTGAGCATCTTCAGCAATGTATAATCACTAATGTGACAACCTCTTATTATGAGTCGATGCGATTATTTTCAACTGAGCAAACATAATCATACCCAGTCGAAGAAGCGCACATAATTGTTCACGTCGGCAACTCAGCCTTCGCTATCCTACGTTTTACTTTGAGTTCTTTGACGGAGTTTGGTTTACTTATCCATGAGTAGACTGCACTTTCTAACAGTTTCCATAATTATTTTTAATGCTCCATAATTTCCTTTTAAATGCACATGTATTGCTGCATTCAAAAACATCCCCCAACATGCAGAAAGTTAAGGCTTAATACTTGTGTGGCTGCGGCTACAAGATGATAATGAATCTAAAGTAACTCTTGCGGTTGTTATGATTATGAAAAAGTGTATATCTGCTTCTAATAGACTTCTCATCTTTTTAAACACATAAAAGTTCAAGGCAAGTATTCCTTGGCACTACTTTACAGTGGTTAAAATGCCTTGTGGTTGAAAGGTTTTGTCTCGTGATGTTTCACTAATGAATAGTTACGTTGTGTAAGAAATGTTTAGCTATGGTTCCGGTAGGCTTGTAAATCTGCATATCATGCATCGTAGCACAGTTAGGAGTGTTGCATCAAGCACACATCACAGTGAGGCTTCCAGTAAGAACTTAGCCAGGAACGCTCTGGATGTTTTTGCAACACGAGGTTTTTAGTAATGCAGTTTGGAATTAAATGTAGATGTGCACCACACCCAAAGCCTTGGTTTGCACCATGCTTGCCAACTGTTCATAGCTCCACAGGCAAGACTAGGAGCAGATGACAGAAACACAGAAATCCTCACATGGGGGGGGGTTTACAATAGTAGACAAAGACATCACTATTAAGACATTTGCATTACATCCTGTTCTGTTTTAGCTTTTGTTTAGAGTAAAACTGGCCAGTCTCAAAGCAACAATTGTTTCACTTATGCGGAGCTCATTAATCTTCATGTTCTATCTACAGTACATGCTTCTGTGTCAAAGCCCTATACATTTTCCTTCGCAAATAAATCAAACTGTACACTCTTATTGAACTCATTGCACTGTGTAGGCTGAGAGGGTAATTTAATGAGTAGGTGTTGAAATAATCACATCAATGTAATATAATTAGTGCGTATGCGAGGCTGTTCTGTGTCACTCAGTGCTCCAGATGCCATTTCTTTCCCCAAACAGCTTGACTGTGTGTGTCGCTCAGGTAACCTTAACAACAGCCATGATTAATGAAAAAGGAACACCTCATTTAGTAGCTTTGGCAGGAAGCAGGCAACAAGTGTGTGTGTGTGTGTGTGTGTGTGTGTGTGTGTGTGTGTATGTGCTTCCTGACTCCACTGTGTCTTCCATTTTGTCTCGTCTTCCTCTCCCGCAGCACCAGAAGTAAACACAACAGTCTGTCACAATACACCACACTTTGTTTGTGTGGACGTGCGTAGCGAGGGAGTGTTGATGCACACTTGTCTATGTGTCTGTATATGTGTGCTTTGCACATCTATGATGTGCAAAAAATGCATACATACATATATGTGTGTGTGTGTATATCTCAACATATAAATGTAACCTGTTCAGGAAAAAAAACTAAAACTGCAGCAACAGTCTAGACAACACAGATGCACCCAATGAGAGTGAGGGATCTGCGGAGCTATAGGCCAATTAGATGCTATTATGGTAGCTGTGTGATACTGACACACACACACACACACACACACACACGCACACGCGACTTCAGGGCCTGTACTCCATCATCTGTATAATTAAGGTGCTTTTCTCCTGAATATTTTAGTTAAATGTCTCTGCAACAGCGCAGCAACAGACCTGACTGTCTAAGACACGGTGCTCCAAGAGTGGAGCCATTAGAAAGAATACAGGAAAGCGCACGCATGTTAGTAAAGTGCCTGATGTCACCTTTGTTACTTTTGATTGATATGCGGTACTTACCGTTCTCACGTTTTGGATTTATTGTTATAGACATTGTCTCTAATGACAAGTTCTTACACAAAACAAATAATCACTGCTGAAGATACTGCAAACCAAATAATCAACTCTATGTTCTTCTGACGAATGAACTGTGAGGTTTTTAACTTTGATTATTTATGTGTTTGTCAAACAATATAGTTGAGATTTCCCATCCATTCGCCTCATTGTTTGTTAATATATCATGACAGTTAATTTTACTAATGAAATTGCATAACTGCATTTCTGTCACTCTTTAGTGGTTTTATAAGTCAAGTTCATTGCTTCCAAGGTCTTATTAGACAGACATTGTTCTAAAACCTGAGTTTCTGTGTGTGTGTGTGTGTGTGTGTGTGTGTGTGTGTGTGTGTGTGTGTGTGTGTGTGTGTGTGTGTGTGTGTGCGTGAAGGCATGTGCGTGAATCTAATCCTACGGCAGATGGAGGAGGAATAATATCCAAGACAATACTGGCAGAGGGACAGCAGAGGGAGTGAGATGGGGGTTAAGACAGTGTCCTTCAAAGATTGATGAGAGCTCATTCTATGACGATGTCCTCTTTTTATTCGGACAGAACTACTTCCCAGACGACACAATGCTTCCACTCACTGTAGCTAATTATCACAGGCAGCAACTTGGCCGTGGCTGTCATGTTGCAACACAATGAAATTAGTTTATTATTATTATTATTATTATTATTGCAGTCAAATTACTGATTTAGTATTTTGCCTCGAACACATTTCATGATGCAAAATGACTGCTTTCAATTGTAGTTGAGTCGGGGAACCACACATGGTTTTATATATTAACAATAAGGAATGCAAGGTTCATGGATTTATATTCAGAAAAATAAAGAAGGTAAATAGATCATTAGGTCGGTTTTAATGATTTACAACCAACCAAAGACCCGTCGTCAAATCTTACTCCTCACAAGATAAGAGAGAGAGAGAGAGAGAGAGAGAGAGAGAGAGAGAGAGAGAGAGAGAGAGAGAGAGAGAGAGAGAGAGAGAGGTGAAAGAGAGAGAGTTTCTGTCTGCTTGTTTGTATTTTCGTGTCTCCTTGTAACAAAACCTCAATGCCATCAAGGAGACCAAATGTTGTTTCCTCCCTCTCTAATTACCAGCCCTTATGGTTAAGCCTTGTTTAGCTGTCCTCCAGTAAATAAACGCTCACGTCAGACTGTTTTGTTTTTCAGGGCTTTTCACATTCACCTCTGTTATAATGCTCTCTCTCTCCAACATAAACTGTAGATATAAGTAAGTAGTGATGTAACCTATAGCTGCTTCGTGAAGGCTTTGATCCTCTGGTCATGTCTTTCTCAGGAAAAAAAAAAAGAAAATCCTCAGGAATGTGGGAAGTTACGAGTCATACGTGGTTAATCAGTTTGGTTTGCATGAGCAACAATATCCACCCTGAACAAACAATGAAACAGCACCATCGACCGATATATTCCAAGTAGTTTCACAGGAAGAGTCTCTGTATCCTTCTGCACTGTTCAACTGACTAGTGTAGCACAAACACACTACAACAATAAATACAGAGGTGTATTGGGTTTCTTCTTTTTTTTCTCCAGTACATTTGTCTGGGGACTGTAATTAGGTTTCACATTCACATCACATCTTTATTTCTTTCCTTTTTTTGCTCCCTCTCTTCTTAGTTTACTTTTTATTCATTTCTTTGCCTTCTGTTCTAGGCTTCCTGACTATTTTTTTTTATCATATCAATCATAAAAATCCCCCCAAATGTAATATCCAGTATTCACCTGTCAGCAAAACCAAACACGGAAACGTTCATGCATTGATATCTGGTGAACATCTTTAATACATTATTGTAATGAAGTTTACGGTCATATAACGACTCTTAGCACTGGGTTCCGTTCTGCCATGTTGCTGCTTTTCTCAGGCAATAACACAACCAACTGCTCCTAGTGCTGTCGCTCACACAGACACACATGTGACCGTAAATCAGAGAAATGTTCTTACCATGGCAGAAATAAGCCTGAGAAAAGACATTTTGGACCATAAGTCATGGGAAATTTAAACTTTTTTTTACAAGATTTTTCAAAATGACATACCTTATTAAGGAAAATCATTTTTAAAAAAAGGGTGACAGTCCTTCTTCATAGCAATGGACAATAATCCTTTCTTCTATTCTATCTTTTATTTAAAAAAACAAACAAAGTAAATCAGCCTCTGTATTGCAGTTTGATGGGACATTAATGTGGCTGGATGTGGAAAGAAATAAAGAGCTCTGCTCTGTCTCACAGGACCCTGTTTATGGCAGGGCCTGTCTGTCCTATCAGAGCCCTCTCTCAGAGGGTGACGAGGAGAATTTGCCACATGAACCATGACCCAATTAATCATGTGTGCAAATACAGGAAATGGGAAGTGGGAGGGTAGGGGGGGTGGCACTTGATTTCTTTGTGTAAACATCTCGACACACTCAACTAGACACATTCATCATTAGATAAGAATGAACGTTCCTTGTGCGACGCTGACGTTAACGTGTTTTACAAACACAAAAGCCTGACGCTAAATCACAAACTTTCACTGGAAATGTGTTGCAACTGTGCGAAACTGTCACAGATCAAAATCAGAGACACTGACTGTCTCTGATTTTGATCTAGCTATTCAGCCCGCTCTCACCAAATGCCATATGAATGACACGACAATTTGTAGGTCGTTTAGCGTGCAATAAGAACCCCTTTATTGCTTTTTCTGTGTCATTTGTATGCCATGTACCGGTGTCACGAAATGTTGTTTGTTTCTTTACGTTAGTGATGTTTTTTTTCTGTTCTTATGTTATGCTGTATACGTACGTATTTTACTTAGTTGACATGGTTATTTCAAGGCCAGCCATGTTTATTCTTAACCTAACTACGTGATATTGTTGCCCAAACCTAACCGTTTCATTGTAAAGACGTAGGGTTTAGTGACGCGGGAAAAGCTGTTTCACAGCGTTAGCCTTGTGGCGTAAAAACGACACGCGAAAAGCCAAAAATCCATGCTAATGACACGCAGACATGCTCTACGCCTTCACATGCAATCAGGTTATGCTTTTTGACAAAAATATTTTTTTTTTAAGGGAGAAAAGTAGTACCGTCTCTACTAAATGGTAGCGAGTACATGTTGGTAGTTTGTACATCCTTTCAATAAATTATTATTGTTTGGGGACATAAAACAATTGGGGCTTTGTTTCACCTTTTTAAACTAAATAATGTCAGTATTATCAGTATTATAAGTACGACTATTATTCTCTTCAATGGAAGGATATATGTTGTATTAGTATTGTTATAATACACGTGGGTATAATATACATAAGAAAACTTGAATCGTGCTTTATTTCCAACAATAACCAGGCCATTGGAATTTTCAGTCAGTTTTAGAATTGTAGGGCTGCAACTAAATGAAAGGGTGAAGAGTGGCGGTGCTGGCGATGGTAAGAAAGCGTTGCTGGTATGATGTTTGTGTTTGGTGTGTGTGTGTGTGTGTGTGTGTGTGGGGGGGGGGGTGGGTAGTGTTACATGCCAGCAGTCCGCTGGCTTCTCCTCCTTCTGTGCGCTGTGAATACGGAGGAATGTGCCGCCTGAGAACCACAGGGAGGAAGAGGGTACTGACAGCGAGCAGTAAACACAGTCATCCTCTCTTGTTTGTTTGTTGGTATGTTACTGTAAAGGAGGCCAGGCTTTGGCAGCTTCAAAGCTGCTCCTAAACAACATCTGTTCTGTGAGTTTGTAGCCCTATACAGCCAATGTCAAGACACATCGTGGCTTACAATTGCGGCTCTAAATCAATATTTTTCCTCCATCTCATACTGGATTGTTCCATTGGCAAGAGTTCAAGAATGGACAAGCGCTCATTGAGAAGAGGGGGAGAAAAGAAATGCTGGAGCGGATGGACGGGAGGAACCCATCGCATTTTTTCCAATCCACCACAATCACAAACAGATTTTCAACAATTAGTCTGAACTAACATGCACGCTCATTGACTAAAAACACAGTGAAGGCGCCTTTCAGACAACCAAATGAAACCATTTGACTGTCAAGTTCTTTCCTATGCCGCAAATATGATCATGTTAATACTTTATTATGCTTATTCATATATACGAGAATGCTTGTGATCACTTTTTATCCTCTGTCGACTCTTTTTTTTTTACTATATTGCTTTAAATATTGTAATGTTCACCTGTTCTGCTTATTTTTTTTAGTATGTTGAACTTTGTAGGAAAAGTGCATGTAAAGTGTAATATTATTCAAATTAAGATTATATTAACTTCATAATTCCCTTTTCTTTTCCAACTTCTGGTGTATTTGTAATTCTGACAATTTATAATGTTTACTGTGTGAAGTATTCTAAAATAAAGGCAGTAGTTTCCTCAGAATGTTCTCCTTTGAAACGGCATCCTCATATCTGGAAACTACAAGCCCAGAACGACCAGCCTGTGAATTGATTGTGAGCTGTGGGGCCTCTTGTATTAATCTCTTTCAGTGTGTAATAAGTGAATTAGTGGGATGTTAGAAGATGATGTATGACGAAGGCTGGTCCGTCTAAAACCTGCTGTAAATCCACATGCCACACAGCCTCTTAATAATGTGGCCAGAGACCTTGCGGCATCATTCTTCACTGTAGCCATCGACAACCCGAGACCAATAAATCTCTCAGAGTATGACGGTGCTCTGAGTTCGCTGTTAAGTCATTTGTTCTAAAAATGCTTCATAAAATGCCCCAGTTAATTTTAAAGGACCGTTGAACACATCGCCAGCTACATAGAGCAAGACAAATAATAAAATAAAATAAAAAAAATAAGGTTTTCCTCCTGAAAATGCAGCATCATGTGAAAGTAATGCTCCACACATGCAGCCATTTTCAAACACATTTCCTCAGATTTAGCAATGTTTTGCTAATTTTTTTTTTATAATTGTTCTTCTAAAAGACAGTTAATTTAGTTCATAAAGTGGAACATAACATTAGCATTAGTTAAACTGTGACTGTTGGCATCCTCCTCGGTGTTTTTATTCAAACATTGAAATAGGCTCAATAAATTAGTTTTTCATAACCGATAACATCTTGCCTTATTCAATGCAAGAGGAATTTCTTTAGACATGTATTGTATCTCTGAGTGAGACCTCCTGCTGAAGCCACACAGTACAATAAATTACATTCAGGAAATTATAAAGTAATTAGAATGTATTTTGCAGTTTCTACAAATCCAAGCGTTGCTCAGTTTGCTTGTGTGTGTGTGCTGTGTGTCCTTTAACGCTTCCCATACGTCAGATGCCTTCCAAACCTCCAGTCTCCAACCCCCCACCGCAACAGCTGGCGTCTCAGCGAGGGCCCTAACGTTACACTGCCACCCCAGTCTTTCAGTGCGGATCAAGTATTGTGGTGTCAGGGGCCCCTAATGGCCCTCACAGAAAAATGCACACAGTAGACCCAAATACAAGCATGTAATATGTCCCTCTAAACAATGATGAATAGAAGTGTGGAAACTTGGGAACAGTGTCGATAAACATGATGCTTTTTTTTCCACATGTAGGGTTATAAATTATACTCCAATTTGTGCACAGCCACAATAACAACAAATAACTTGCATGCATTCATTTTGCCATTTAAAAAAGTCACTGTTCGTATAATCTACATCACTTTCTCTCCGACCTAAACAACCGACTGGGTTCAATTCGTTCCAAAATAAGGTTAAAAAGCATTATGCTCCTGGCCATTTCAAAAGCTGGATTAAGAGCGACAGGATACCGTTAGCTGGTGTAGCTATTGAGCAATATTGGTTTGCTCTGCAGTCTAAATGAAAACCAAGACGCTTATTGAGTACGATTCAAAGTCACAGGCCACCTTTGGCTGTTTCATTGAAAACATCTGAATACAAAAAAAAAGAAATAATAATAATAGGTCACATATTTTCTGTTCATGGTCAAACCATTTTTTTAAAAATAACTTTCTATTTGATTAAAGCAGATTGAGTTATAGGTCACAGGGATATATGGTGTCACCCTTTTGATAGATTCCTAATAATTCTCCTCCCTGCTATCAATTTTAGGGAACCAACTTTCAGTGTTTGCATCCACTCAGCCTGTAAAATATGCTGAAGAGCTGAATTTTGTCTTTCACGTCAAAAAGACGTGAAGGATCTTAAAATGACCTGTGGTGAACTTCAGCGCTGTGTTTTTGCTGTCTGTCAGACTCTGTAGGACCCAGCGGAAAAGTGCTCCAACCGGAGGGAGACGGAGCAAGAGAGAGGGAGAAAGCCGAGTGGAGAGAAGACGCTCTCAGATCAGTCAGTGGCTTCATGGAGTTATGTACCTCTGATCCGCCGCCATGGATTGCAATCCGCGATCACTCCTTCTCATTTTACCTCTTTTGTTGTCCTGCGTTATTCCTGCGTTTCCTATCATCTACCTCCCCAATGAAGGTAAGTGAACTCTGTCTGCGGACGCGAGTGTCAATGTGTGTGAGTGTGTGTGTGTGTGCGCGCGCGTGTGCGAATGGTGCGCTACGGCACACATCGCGAGCAGTGCTGTGCGCTCACCGCGGACTTGCTACTGTCCAAATTATTATAGGGATAACAATAACAAGGTTGATCTAAAGCGCTTAGAGGTGACACCGGGGATCACGTAGAGCCAGATTATGAGCACTAATATACCATATTTAGACAATAAACTTAAAAGTATATCCAAACAAGGCAGACAATGCAGCCTAATTTTGGATATTCTCGCAGACGGGGGGGTTAACAGTTATTTAAATGTGGACGAGTGAACTGAGCGATGGCGAGACGGCTCCCGAAGCGCCCATCGCGGAGTTATTATGGGGCGAAGAGATGTTAATAAACTCCGGTGTCTGTGTTTCCGTTAGAGGTTCATGTTGATCTGTTTTATCCAAAACACCATTTGGGGTAGACGCCCCGTGTTACGCGTGCAGTCTCGCCGATTTAAAGGCAATACATAGAAGATGAGCACAATCGCATTGTGCGTAAAAACGCGGATGTCTGTTTTTATGACTCTGACCTGAATACATCCAAAATAGTTGACTTGAGGGCTGCTATGTAAACCGTCTATCTTATGGAGTCATGTAATGGCTGTTTTTGAAATTATTGCTAAACCTTAGGATTTAATTTCCCTTATTTCCAGTGGAAGTTTCGGCC
The DNA here is from genome assembly GCA_032191485.1 of Leptoclinus maculatus. Taxonomy (NCBI): domain Eukaryota; kingdom Metazoa; phylum Chordata; class Actinopteri; order Perciformes; family Stichaeidae; genus Leptoclinus; species Leptoclinus maculatus. Next base: position 10,087,044 of record JAVDOI010000018.1, read on the forward strand.
ACTTCTTCCGCGATAATAAGCATGTGGTATTATTTTGAGACCCAGCACAATAAAACTGACCGGTCCACTTCCAGCAGTCTCTTTTACAAACATGACTGTGGTGGAATCAACTGAATCAGTCTCCTTCTTTACTTGCACATTTTCGTAACTTTCTTTGTTTGTTTGTTCAAAAAGCATCGCCAGTTCCACGTCCTGTAAATACGTGTCATTTGTTAAAGTGTTTTGTAGCGGGGTCAAAGTGAAAAAACGAAAGGCACGTGCGTGCTCTGAGTTCTGTAAAGGTTAAAATGCCCACAGGGAGGGTGAAGTACATTTGGGTGAAGATTTGGGTCAAACTGTCTAAAGAGACTAAGCTCACAAATACAGTTATCCCCTGTAAGAAATATTAACGAATAAATAAAAAAAGCCTACTCACTGTACACGTCAATGAATAGATAGTTCATGTAGTCACGACTGCTGCTTCACGTGAAGATATTAACATAGGTTTGAGTGATTTGAACCGTAATACCAATAAAGTAATTAATTGAATCGGAATGAGCCTTTAGTGGGAGTAATCTACTCCGCGGTAATTAAATGTTCAGAGACAGAAGTGGTGAAGGCACAGAAGCGTGTTCCCCGATCCTTTCCCTACAGTTCCACGAGGACTGTGAGAAAGTAACTCATCCTGTTGGATGGGAAGTGTTGTTCTCTAGGTCAGAACAGCAGTCCTCGATCTAACAGAACCATTCTAAAGGGAAAGTTGCCCCGGAAAAACCAAATCCACCATCGATTGAGCTGTTTCCGATGAGTTGATTTATAACACACTAGTGAGGACCCCTGCAACTACATTGGCCGATAACCAGCCCACGGATTGCTTGTTTAATCTTCTTATTAAAAGAAAATATTCTTAAATGTGTAGATTTCTTTTGTCGGACACAGTTCTTTGACAAGTTTTAACCTGAAAATCCAAATGTGTCTTCAGAACGAAAGTGTTAGTTGTATAGGCTAATCATGCGATACCAAAAAGTACCCAATTGATTACAGTTTTGTCGTTTTGTGTGCCACGTCGTGTGTCTTGCCATCCTGCTGTCTTGCTTAGGTGTTACTGCTTATAGATAACTAGGTTTCATGTATCACATGGAATCATGAGTGGACGAATTGGAAAGCTGGAAAAAAAAATATTGAAAATCACTAAAAGTGACGGTGTCAAGGTCACGTACCGTAGGCCTGCAAGCAAATCTGTGAACTGCTTCTGCCCCGAGACACTTTTGTTTTCAACAGATATAATACTCGAGACTTAAGGAGCTTATGATGTTTAAAGTTGATGGGCATTTAGCAGCACTGGGGGGGGGGGGGGGGGGGGAGAAAGAAAACCATACAAAAGAGACATCACCCTGATAAAATATACAATATGTTGGTAAGAGTGTGTGTGTGTGTGTGTGTGTGTGTGTGTGTGTGTGTGTGTGTGTGATAAAGAGAGAGAGAAATAGAGAGGGAGTGTTACAAGTTTAAAAAAAGAGGGAGGACAGAGAGAGAGAGAGAGAGAGAGAGAGAGAGAGAGAGAGAGAGAGAGAGAGAGAGAGAGAGAGAGAACCTCAAAGTGCTAAGTTTCAATATGTGAAACAAATCGGGCAATTAAATTCACCTTTCCAAGACGTAAATCTGCCAGAGAGGGTCAGTATCGAGCTGCTCCGTCTCCATATTGTAGCCTATAGAAATGCATACAGACTGCTACATTTGAACGTATAACAGGGTAAAACACACCTAAAATTAGCACAGAGCTGCTCCCCTCGTCCGATTGAAATGTTTAATAGTGTGTTGGTGCAAACGGATCGTCTTGCCTTCTAAATCTGATCATGCTCCTTTTTTTCCAGCCTCTGTCACGGGTCCTATCTTAAATACAGGGAGAAGGTGGAGCAGATAGTGACACCATCATGAAGTTAGAAACTCAAGGACCTGCACCTCCTGGAATTAATTAAAGCAGAGGACACTAGCTTTCACCGCCGGGGAGTATAGGCTAAGCCCGATTTGAGACTGATTCACTAGTTTTAAAAGTCCCTAAACGTGCCAGAAAGCACGTGTCTTCCTTTGAAATGATATTCATGTTTAGAATTTAGAAGCGATGACAAACCTGACGAATCACGAAACCCTGGCCAGTGTTGTAAAGAATAAAGTTACACTGGCTTGTGTTTTCATGCCGGCAGGCTGCTGCTGATCAGATCTGTAAACGCGCAGCAGATTATGAAAGAGCCCCCAGAGTTAACAAAGGATGCCTGTTTTGTAAACTTCGATCAAATCGATAGTCATAAAAGGATCAGCTGTAAATTCGTCGACATATGTTTGTAGCTTATATTACATCGATATCAGTATACAAGGAAATTAATTAAATATTATTTTGCCAATTTAAAGACTCCATGGGACTTAATGGAAATTAATTAATTCATTACAGAATAAGTAAAGACAAATATATTTTCATGCAAAACAAAGCTGAACTTTGAACTGGATCGTGGGAAACGTATTATTTATTTCCCCATTCATAAGGAAACCAGAGGTCTAGTTCTTTTTCGTGTAATGCCCTGTCCCATATCAGCACTGTGCCTCCACCATATAGCTTTTAGGAACAGCATTCACTCATGTGGCTTTCATCAGGTCGTCGTGGTCGTGTGAAAAAACTTCGGGGGAAAGTTGTGGGAAATTCAGAGGAAGTCCCGGAGAATATCATTTGTGGCGCGGATTCACTAGAACTTTGCCTGGAAATAAGATATTAGATATTGTTTGAAAATATATATATTTTTTCCATATTTAATCGAAAAAAATAATACAACGTTGTTGGTTGCCCTACTGTTGGTGCAGCGTGTCCCTTTTTGCGTGGCTGCGTGGTGTGATGTTCGCCCGCTGCAGGGCGTCGGGAGGCCTCGGGTATTTTTAGCCGGCGGTAGGGAGGCTCGGCCCGCAGAGCCCGGCGCTGCAGTCCCGCTGGGACAGATGGGCGTTTGTGAGCGATGGTACCTTTCAGAGGTGCTGGAAATGTGCTTACACATGACCCTCCTTTAAAAATATACCCCTTTCTCTAAACATATTAAAGGACTATATGCATATGTGTGCGTTGGCCAAACATTTGAGCTGTAGATGGAGGGTGTCATCTTCAGTTTAAAGCATGTTTTAGACTTCAGATTGAGATACAAAAAACAACAACAACAAAAAAAAGGGTTGTGTGTCTTTCTTGGTGCTTATGTGTTCTGGCTTATATTTAAAGAGATATCAGATCATACAGTATGTATGCAGGGGTTGCCATGCCTATATGTGAGCATTTGAGCCTACATGTTTCTGTGTACATCAGACATACAGTACGTGTAAGGCAGATGGTATATGGATAGAAGGAAGAAAGAAAGAAAGAAAGAAAGAAAGAAAGAAAGAAGGAAAGAGAGGAATGGGGGCAGAAGGGTTGGGCAAGCAGCAGCAACATCAGACAGAGCGACTCTGCACTTGAATAATTCATAATGGGAGGTGAACACTTCACCCTTTAGCACAGACACAAGTCGCCTTGCTTTGCCTGCACTGCGGCCTGCCAACCTTTACATGCACAGAGCCAGGCTGCAAAGACAAAGCCCCTCTCCACTGTGTTTACAACTAGATGGGCGATATTACTCGCACGTGTTCAACTTTTCTCTTCTTTTCCATTCTGAGTTGGAGGGACTTAGTCCAGATGGAGGGGTCTTGCTTTACTGATCAAGCCATGTGTTGATTCTACACCAAGCGTCTCTGACTGACATTTTCTTCTTCCGCCCATCCAACATTTTAATTGTGTCTGTGGCTGAGGATTGCATTTCACATCTGCTTGTGAATCGGTTTTCACGTCATCATATTTGGCTGGAAGTTGAGGGGGCTATTGGATTCGAGTGTGTGTGCTAGACAGTGATGGTTAAACTTAAGCTGTTAAATTATGAGAACGTAGACATCAAAATGGGCCCCCCCTGTAGATCTTTGCTCCAATGTCTCATGTTAATATTTCAACATATGCCTATGCCGAGCGATAGTAGGTCACCGGCAAGTGAAAAAAGACGAGAATTACATTGCTGCGTGACAAGTTTCGAAATTGTGTTTGCTTGTTAGGTTTACTGGCTTGATGATACAGCAAACGCCCATCCACCACCACACCCCCATTCATGCATTCCCATCAGTCTATGAAACTTCTGTTTCGTCGTGGGTCCGTTTTTTTTTGTGTGTGGGTGTTAGATGGTGGCCTATAGGTTTATATATTGATTCACCTGTTTCTACCTCTGTGATGTTTTGCTCCCTCCCAGACAGGCTGGCTCAGTTTGCTATTAATACTCCTAGTTCCCGTTCAGAGGCACTCCCTGATGGGGCAGGGGCTATATGCTTGGCTGACGCTAGCTTGCTAACCGACCGCGTGTGTGTGTGTGTGTGTTTGTGCGAGAGAGGGGAGTGAGAGTGAGAAAGACTGTTTGTGTATACGCTCTTATTTCGTGCATCTTTCGAGTACGCATGTGCAGGAAAATGTGTTTTGGTGAGCATCTGAAAGAGTGCATACATACAGTAGGCATGTGTTCTATTACGTTTTAGTACAAATACATGTGTTTCGTGGTGTGTGTTTACTCCTCTAGTTTCTTGGGTGAGGTGCATTTCTTGGTGCTACTTTGTCTTTTTCGTATAGCTGTGCTAGTGTTTATGCATGCATTTGTGAGAATGTGTGTGTGTGTGTGTGTGTGTATGTGTGTGGGTGCTGATTTCCCCAGCCAAGTGCAGCTGGAGGGGGCTTTTTCCCTCCTGCGATATGAGAGCCGTCTAATTTTCTGCTCTCAAATTCCCCCGCTCGGCCCAATTTGAGTGGTGGGCTCGGCTCGTTGAGAAATGTAAATTGGAAGCAATGGCCCTGGATGCTGAGCTGCTATTATCTGACATGAACAGATAGCTTCATTAGACTCTAATAGGAATGTGTCTACTGCCACTCAAATGGCTGAGTGGCTTAGCATGGCTTCAGCTCAGGTGAGCCTCAATTCAGTAGATTTTTTCGAATCTAGTATTTGATAATAATGTGTGTGTGTGTGCGCGCGTGTGTGTGTGTGTGTCTTCCTTTCTCCTCTGCTTTCCCTTTCAGGCTCTTTATTATGCTACACTGGCTGATAGTTATCAGACTCGCCTGAAGAAAATGATGATTTCCATCTCAACCTTTATTCTAGAGTGAAACAACAATTAGTTCACGGAGCGGCAAAAATCCCTTTTCTCTGCATATTCAGTTCATGCTGCTTGTGAACTGAAGTCGTTTTTCACAGTACCACGGCAGTCCTTCCTGACCCACAAATACTCTCTTTTGGCTGTCTTCGGAGATGTGTACACTCTTGCCTACTGAAGCTTTTGAATGGGAGAGTACAGGGAGATTGTATTCCTCATATTTTCACAGTGAATAGAGCTACAGCTGCAGGGCCTGACTGCTCTACTGCTGCTTCACTTAGTTGTGTATGCGTGCGCTCGCTTGGGTAAGTGTGTGTCTGTGTGTGTGTGTGTGTGTGTGTGTGTGTGTGTAAGTAGACACTTGTTTGTGTGTGTTGAGCTGTGGAATGATTTTGAGCTGTGGAATGATTTCCTCTCTGGATGAGGAAGAGGCTGAGTCAGTTTCAGGTTGAAACTTAAAAGAAGAGACGATCAGAACGGTGGAACTTTATTGTTCTACCATCTGTTTAAAGCTGATTATTCATCCCTCACTTTCTCATGCAGGTCGCCGAGTATGCATGTTATTAATCACAGCAGCGTGTGAATAATTGTTTTTTGGGATGACTACATATAAACAAACGTAATTACTTTACTATTCTTTTAAAGATTCATACCCAAAACAGGCTTTGATTTTTAGCAAGCAAACAATGTTGGCAAGCAGAGTCAGTTTGAACATCCTTCTTAATAAGATGAGTCTTGTTAACAACGGTTGTATCACCATTTGTCAAACTTCCACCCACTAGGTTTATCTGTTCATCTCACGTTAAATTAGGGCATCATACTAATTGTCTCTGGTCTCTGGGAAACAGAATGAAAAGGAATAAAAGTCAGACTCATGTAACAAAATCTACATGTATATTGCCAACTTATTTTCCTCAGTTTTTATTGTAGCCACTTAAATAGTTTATGTTATTTCATTTGAGGTGGAAGTACTCACAAGCTGTGTTTAGCTATTATCTCTTGATTCACCCAAAACAGAATCTGGTGCCAAAACGCAGCGACGGTTTTGAAGTGGGGAATCCTTGGAGCACAAGGGCTGCCTTCACATTCCCCACTTCATATGTCATGGTACATTCTGACAGTTGTGCTTGATGACAATAATTCACACCGCTGCCATGTGTACACATACTAAGAATAGTATTAGCTGGAGTGGCTTATTTCTGTTAGAGTTGATTTAGGCCTACATAAAGGGGTTGCTAAATAGAATCTGTTCATGTGTGCACCAAAGTGACCTGCACTTTGCAGTGCGTACTGATTTAGTCTGAGGAAGGTGTGGAATAGAAGTGTCATAGGCGACCGTCGTGTCATGACACCAAGCACCATGAGTACTAACACTGCTGCTTTGGGACCATAACGTTCACCGTATGAAACCTAAACCCTTAACTTGCACCTTCACACTAATGGCGCTCCTTGTCTGATATGTCATATTCCATCTATTCGACACAGATTTCATTCTCTGCATCTTAGTTTCTGTTTGATATGAATCAATTATTGGCAGGACACACACAAAAAATACAATAATGTATTATATTATATTATATTATATGAGGCCAATTGCATTTCTGACCACCTCTGAAACTCGGGATTGCATCAGCATTTAGATTTGATGCAGTTTTACTTCCAATCACCATGTGTGTGTGTGTGTGTGTGTGTGGCTAAGTAGAACAGGGGTTATGGGTCAAAAGCGTGGGACTTGTTGTGTTTTTTTTTTATGTTGGATCTATTACAGTTCAATATCTCCTCAGGATATCTGTGTTGTTGCCAGTTTTGCCCGGCCAACTTCTGCTTTGATGCTTTACACAGTGAGACAAGAAAGCCGACTCTCTCTGTTGGTCAGCGAAGGATTTGTGTATCATGTGTGTGCGTGTGTGTGTGTGTGTGTGTGTGGCAGCTGAGTAAATAAAGTCATGATCAGTGCTGGAGGTTGGTGATCCCTCCTGTGGGATTATATGAAGGCTAATTGGGGCTAACAAGGACTAGACACTCATATTTTCTCTTTGTTTTCCCTCTCTCTTTTTCTTCCTCACCACAGTCAACCTGTTAGACTCTAAAGCAAGCCAAGGGGAGTTAGGATGGATTTCCTACCCAACGCATGGGGTGAGTATCCTCTATCTCTACATTTACCTACATCATGTCTCCATATGCTTACATTTGGGGGGGGGCCGATCCATCAACATGAACTGTGTGTTGGATTCAACCCCACACCACATGAAATCAGGATGTTCAAACTCCTGTGGTTCTCACTATGCCATGTTGACCCAATGAGCCAAAGTGCAGATTAACCCACTTCTCTTTAGACGTCTTTTTGCCCATTCTTCGTCTCTCGGGTTAAAGGTTAAGCATTCGGAGCTTGCCATATGGTCAAGATGCTTATGGGAAAATGTGCCGTGTGGGTGTTTTGTGTATTTGTGTGTGCATGCGTTTAAAGAAAGATTAAGGCATTAAAGGATTTTAGGTTGTAGACACTAATGCATCCACATAAGACAGCCGATAAGCCCCCTTTTTTTGGTAAATAATACATCAACAACATTTTACTGCTGTTGCATGTTAACATTGTAATTCCATTGTTAAGATTTCACTTGTTAATCCATTTGTTCTCAATCGAAAACACGCACCAACCCATTCTGTCTGTCACACATGCTTTAATACTGTTCCTAGTCCCTTAACACACATTTTAAAAAATCTGTGAGTGTTATCCCTTAATAGATAAATACAAAAAAAGGAAACTCTGAAAGTCCTAATCAAAGTTCTCACTTCTGGATTTGGGCTTTGTTTGTGTTACTTTCAACCACTTGTGTAGTTGCAAAATATAGCAAACATTTTAAATTATTTAGTTATTTTTGCCGAAATTCGATAACTTTTTTTCTCCCACAACAAAACAATATGATTACACGTGGGAACCGTACAGCTTTCAGTTCCATACTTTTGGGGAAAAAAAAAAAAAAAAAAAATCTCAGCAGCCTCATCTATCAGCCTCTCTCTGCTACCAAAGTCCCTCCAGTGGGCTCCCGCTTAGTGTTTATTTGTGTAGCTAGTTAGACTACTGTGCCTCGGGGCTGGCCCAATGACACACACACACACACACACACACACACACACACGCGCACGCACACGCACACACTTCCTCGTTTTTTCTTTATTAAGTGTTAGAATTACTCCTTGGCAGTGGCTTAAGGTAATCCAGTCATTTGTTTCCGTGGAGCTGCCAAACCTTGTTTCCCTCGGCCATATACACTGCTGGCACCTTAAAAATTGCTCAGTTTCTTCATGATGTTCAACCACAATGAAAGAAATTACCCAAAAGAAAAAAGTGCACCAGGCAAAGACAATTGCAGGCTTCAGAACAATTGCGTGACCATGTCAAGGGATAGAATGATGCTGTGCTGATAGAAGTTATTAGAGTGTAGGAAAATGCGTACCGATATCGGAGACTTGATCCAGCGCGGGACGTTGGAATGTGTGACAGAGGATGTGCAGTGTTGCGCGCAGCGAGCTCTGCTTTATTTCACGTTATTTTGCTTTGAACGAGTTCAGAAGAAAAGCGTGTGGTTTATGCAGTTCATGAAAATGCTGCAGGACTGGAAGCCAATGTCATTCTTAAATGAGAACGACTCCAGAGAGGAAACGAGGGTTATATAGGAGAGGATCAAAAAGAGGAAGAGAGAGACAGAGAGATACAAAGGGAAGTGGAGGAAGAAAGAGAGAGAAGAGGAGAGAGGGGAGGACAGGAAAGGGTGAGAGAGAGACAGGGAGAGAGAGAGAGAGAGAGAGAGATATTGCTGATGATCAAGTCCTCAAGGTGAATCATCTGTAATTACTCACGTCATCCACTGACTGCGCTCTGATAAGCAGCCTGCCCTGGGAGACTGCTGTTCACAAATGATTTCTCATAATGTGGCAGTGGCACTGAGCACACACACACACACACACACACACACACACACACACACACTCACATTGATGGAGAGGCCATGGCTATTGGCCTACCGAGGCACACCGTGCTCCGGTCAGAACAAATTAAGAGCTTAGCCTCCCCAGGATGTTCACTCCAGAGCCACCGGTTAGACTGACAAGTGTGTGTGTGTGTGTGTGTGTGTGTGTGTGTGTGGAGTGCGTGCGATCCAGATATACTGTTATCTGTCTGGGAGGCAGGCTGATTGCTGAGCAGTGTCCAGGGGGCTTAGCCCTTCATAAGACTAAAGAGTGTTAAAGATTACATTCTTGTGTGCTTTGAAAGCATTCTTCAGCAACAAACCAACACCCCAGACGCTTGGCTGTGCATACAAAATAGAAATAATGGGCACATTCAAAGTAAAGTCCATTTTTCATATAGGAACCAGCAGGGGATCCAACGGCATTGATGTGTTTTTGCTCAGCTCGTTTTAGTTACAATGTGCAGTTTGATTTGTTAAAGTGAAAGGTTGAAATGTTAAAATATATTTTTTGCTTGAATAAGAACAAGTTTATAGTCAGATTTTACACATCACATGGTTCCTCATGGGAACATCAGTATCCAATAAATAAAGATGAACAATAACAAAACAAAATAGAAAGTGTGTTGCACGCACAGTGAAATGTTTTCACACGTTTAGGCTCATACTCTGCTGGACTGTGTAAGTGGTTAAAAAGCTACTAACAATGACATTGATTGAGCTTTTGTATTGCGATAAAAATGCTTGACATATATAGAAAAAAAGCCAGCAAGTCACACAGTGTGTGAGCTCTGCAGATGCTGTCAGGAATGATGAGAGATATTTAACTCACACAGACTCATTCACATCTCACATTCTCAATTCTCAGGTCCGGAAGAGGAGGGGGGGGCATGCACAGTATAATGGCATGGCTTTTTATATTTTTGGTCTAGGTTCACCCCTTCAGTCAGCCAAGCCTTTAGTCACCCAAGAGCTCTTAAAGCCCCCCCCATGCACTGCTGCTGCCACCCCATCTGCAAAATCAGCCTGACCCAGCATAAAACGCTCCCCCTGCCCCCCCCCCCCAGAAAGAGAGAGAGCGAGTACAGAGAAAAGCCCATCCATAAACAGAGATTAACAGTGAGGGCAGGGGACCAGAGAGGAGGAGGAGGAGGAGGAGGAGGAAGAGGATGAAGTATAGAATTGTGTCAGTAGTTACTTTCTTCCTGGTAGGACCAGCTGATGCAAATCCTCTTGACTGACAACAAGTAAACAGCGTGACAACATATTCAAAATGATATCAAATCCACCCGTTGGTACACGAAATGCGTTAATATTCCCCAAAACAACAAAAGACATTTTAGACCTCAGCATGAATAAAAAGCATAAAAAAAACCCATCAAACTAACAAAATATTATGCATCTTTTGCAGATTTTTTCCAGCTTCCTTCAGCAATAGTTGCTGATGTGTCCTCGAGCAAAAGCATGAAAAACGATTAGTAAGGCAAGGGCTCGGAGCTGTTCAAAAACATGAAGAGGAGAATGTATGAAGTGTGTGTTCAGGTTTCCCTTCAGACCGGCTGATGAAATGTCCTCTGACTGATATGCTGCAGTTGTTGTGTCTGTGACCCCCGCTGACCTCTATGGAGCCCAAGAGCTCTGCACTTGTTGTGGCGCTTCAGTTTTAAGATTTACCCTCTGCAGCTGTAGCAGTATAATGGGACAGTCGTAGATACACTACACCTGAACTCTGCTTCTTCTTCCAATGTTTTTCTTTTTTTTTAATTATAAATGCCCATCTCAGTCTTCCTTCTAGTCTTTGGTATTAATGCATTGTTACCCTATACTGGTCCATTAACTCCCATTGACCTGCGTTTCTTTGAAGTGGGTGAACCGGCGTGCTGACTGGGTGACTTTGACACGTGCCTGTTGCCGTAGTTGTAATGTCAAGAGCGGATCAAGTTACCACACTCCATTTTACTGTCCCGTTAGCTGCTTCACCTACCTACAGCACAGATCAGACCAACCAGGGGCGACATCGCACCAAAACTGTGCCCCGACGACTGTGACCATCAGGGGTAGGAGCCAAAGGTCACAAGGACTGGTGTAGGGTGCTAGTGTTGTTATATATCAATTAGAGGGCAGGGAGGGGGAGGAGGAGGAGGGGGGGGGGGTTATGCCCCCCTGGAGAGAAACAAGGAGGTGGCTGCTCACTTTACTGGACCTTTATTTATCCTGGTTGACACAAACAGTTCCACACATTCACAGTGGGAGTTGCCTCTGGGGGCGCGAGACGTAGTCGTACAACTTGACCAACATTCTCTAACTCTCGTGTCTTGTTGCTGGTTGTTTCTTCATACTGGGTGCTTTATGTACAAAGCGAGTACTCTCCTAACTAATGCTTTTCTGGATCTGGATAATTATGGAGAGAACTATGGAGAGACACTCTATATTTATTTCCTCACTCCCTCTTCCTCCTTGTCAGGTGAAGGACAGAAAACAACCCTTAGCTAACAAACCAAGCGATGCTGCTCCTTCTTATGATGTAAAGCTTGAGGATATCTCCATGTCAGAGACGCTATTCTTCAGAGTGGAATCCTCACATCATAGTGGAGGTCCCATTTACTTTGGCAAGAGACTTGCCCAAGTCAAGTCATCTATTCTGGAATAGGATATAGCATCCCTGAGAAACGCATGCACGCATACGTGCAGATGCATAGACACACCTGGGTTTGATTTTGGGCAAAAAACTCCAGACCCCTCCCAAAGACAGCTTTCAAGCAGAGAGCAATCACTCGCAGTCGCTTTAGATTTAGCCCAGTTTGCATCATATTGGTGGACATGAAAGTACATAAAGGGATAAGACGTAAATCCTGCAGCTCTCACAGACATCTGCTTACAACGACTGAGAATTATGCACACACACACACACACACACACAACACACACACACATGCAGAAACACAAATGCAGCGAGAAAGAGAAGCGAGTGGAACAAAGTTCATGTTCACAACACACACACACACTTGCTAGCTCAATACAATACTCAATACAGGCATATGTACAGTACTGCACAAACACTGTGTCCTCCACCCTCAGGCCACTTGTTCCGTTCGAAACCAATTTTTGCGAGAGTAGCTTACTTTTCAGGGTGACGGAAAATCAAATGTGGCACAATGAAATGCGGCAATAATATTCACAATAAGCGGAGAAGCTCTTGAATCAGACGAAGTAGTGAGATAGCTGCAATCCAGAGTATGCACTTCATTCTGCTCAATTTACATTGGCCCCCGTCCTCTTAGGTTTTTCATTTGATGGCAGATCACATAGAGGTAGAGAGAAAGGCACAGAGACACTCAATACGGCACATGCTGTGTGCTCATATATTGGAAAATAAACTGCATTTCTTTCAGCTATAACATTGAATGTTTTACATTTTGACATGGCCATGTTGTGGTTTGTCACTTGTGTTGAAACTATAAGCAACAACTTCATAGAATAGAATAGAATGGCCAGAGAGGCAAAGATGTACAAACAACCCTGTCTCCCAGAAATGACATTTCATTTGTTTGGTAGAATGCAATTTAAAGGAAATTGTTGCCGAGAATAATGTTTCTTTTTCTCTTTTGAACAAGTGCTATGGTTCTTGTAAGTACAATACTTTGGCACCACAGACCAGGGTTTGCATCCTGAGGTGCACATTGAGTTTTTGAAACACATTGGTAAAGGTTAACGTGAAAGTAAACACATCGTGTCCACTGCTTCAAGTCAGTATTCACTTTTTGAATATTTGAATTGTTTCTCTAATCACAACCAAGTACTTAAATAAACAGTATTCATGCTTTAACATTACAATGACACGTACAGATTCACAGGCAAGACAAATGTTTTAAGAATTTACAGATATTTTCATCAAAATGTTCCCTTAGTGCTTTACGATTCAGTTTGACTTTTTTTTTTTTATAAATGCAATTTCTAGGAGACAGAGTTGTGATTATGAACACATTATTTAAATCTGTCTATTTCTATATTGAGTATTTCTAGCAGGCAATATTTTTAACCAACAGAAGTGACGCATCACATCTGCACAAAACAAGTTTGATTCTCAGAGTTCTCGGCTGCTTTGAATCCTGGCGCAGAAAGACATTGTTGAACTCTGGCAGAAAGTATGTATATATATATAAAGCCCAATCAGATTAGGATGCTTTGTTTGCATTACTTCCATGTAAGTACATAGTCTTATCAAACATAATGTCAACATAGTCACTAATCATAGTGGCAACTCTTGTCTTCCCTCTTGCTTTCTGTTTCGTCTCTCATCAAATGCTTTGTTGCATGTCATCACATCATTATTTCTACATCTATTTGAAGTCAATCTTGTTAAACTCGAGAGCAAAGTGAGGTGAACTGTTAAGTTTAGCTTCCTCTTAATACCCTCTTAATATTTAGCCCCACTCGGGTAATGTCTACTTTGCCTGTTATTGTTAGATACATAGAGAGCTTGGACTGCACTCAGATGGATGAGGTGACGCCAAAGGAAAGCATGACGGGGGAGACTAAACACCAATGGAATCTATCCCCTCAATGTTCCTCTCACTTTATCTCTCCCTCCCTCTTCCTATTGCTTATTTTCAGCTCTATCTTTTTACTTTCTCTCTCTCTCTCTCTCTCTCTCTCTCAGGGGTGTTTCATTAACTTTGCTGTGAGATGAAAAGCAAGTGGCCATCCTTCAGCCTAAGAGCTCCTTGACCACCACACACACTCATAGATATGCCTTACACACCCGCACACCAAACCATGTAATAGAGAACCTCGACTTTCTTAGCTCGTCATTAATTCCTGTGTTCAGGCTGAAAGCACCTGCTGTGTCCGCCTGCTACGGGACTTTAAACACTTCACATGAGCCTTATGTGAATGTATATGTGTGTGTGTGGGGGTTTATGTTTCCATTAATGCCTGTGTGAAAGGAGCGATAATTCAGTTTCCACTTACCCAGAAAGCGTTTCTCTTTCTCTCTCTCCCTCTCTCTCTCTCTCTCTCTCTCACTCTGAAGAAAGCACTACTCATTCAGGCATACATCCATTCTGAATTTTCACACAGTTGAAAAAAAGTTGAAAAAGCATCAATTTACACATTTTAGGCCCATTCGTTCTAATGACTGTCATTTTAACCACAATGAGCCCAGTGTTTCAGGTGTTTGCCCATTCATCATCGCTCCGATTCAGTGTTGATTGGCCTGGACAGCGAAGCCAAAAGCGCATGATCAATGAGTCTTCCCGCTGTGTTGAATTCAAAAGGAATGACCCCGCTTTCTTTTTCTCCTCTCCTCTCATTGCTTTCTCCCAGTGGAGGGAAAATGTAAGATAGACACGAACGTCCCTGGTATACACTCACATCTGTCTGTACTTCGTAGCTTCTTTTTTGTTTCATAGTGGATTCAGCACGTTTTCCTTTCAGTAACCGTAGCTCTGTGATGCAAATAACCAGCAGCTTGAAAGTCCTCATTTGTAGAGAAAAATTAGTAAAAGGGTGGAAAAAAACACTATAAGATTTTGCTAATATTTAACAACAATTAAGCAGCTTCACACAAATTTATTTATTTTGAGACGGGGAAATCACACTTTATGGTTTTTCTTAGAGATATTTTCACAGTGCTCTGAAAATGTTGGCTCAGGCAGCAAGTTTGCTTTTAATTAATTTTAGTAATTTGCACGAGATCTGGTAGTGTGATTTTTCACCCTTAAGTGTTTATTAGATGCTTAGTATTCAGCAAGAGTAAATCTGAATCTAAATAATTCATCTGCAAATGCTTACAGGGTGGAGATAACTTTTTTTTTCTCTCTGCTATCTACCCCTCCTTCCCTCTATCCTCTTACTTCTCTGCTCCAAATTCCCTCTTTCCTACCTCTTCCTCTTCAACTTTCCTCCAATGTCTTGGAAACCCTATTTTTCCTCTACTTGCTCTCTGTCTCTCTTCTTCTTCCTCTTATCTTCACATCTTTTTTACTTTATCTTTTTCATAACTTTCTTCATTTTACCTTTCCTTATCTGCTTCCTCCTCCACCACCCCTCCTCTTCTTTTAACCTTAAATATTCCCCCTTTTTTCTCTCTCTCTATCTCTCTTGTTTGTTGCTCCTTCTTGTCTTCCTCTGTTTCTCTCTTCCGCCTCTTCTCCTCTCCATCTTTTTCAGTGGGAGGAGATCAGTGGGGTGGATGAGCACTACACTCCCATCAGGACCTTCCAGGTCTGCAACGTGATGGAGTACAGCCAGAACAACTGGCTGCGCACCAACTGGATCCCTCGCCAGTCGGCCCAGAAGATCTACGTGGAGCTGAAGTTCACCCTGAGGGACTGCAACTCCATCCCGCTGGTCTTGGGCACCTGCAAGGAGACCTTCAACCTCCTGTACCAGGAGATAGACGACGACCAGGGAAGCCACTTCAGAGAACACCAGTACACTAAGATTGACACTATCGCCGCTGATGAAAGTTTCACCCAAATGGACCTCGGAGATCGCATTCTCAAGCTTAACACTGAGGTGCGCGAGGTGGGTCCCATGACCAAGAAGGGCTTCTACCTGGCGTTCCAGGACGTGGGCGCCTGCGTAGCTTTAGTTTCAGTGAGGGTTTACTTCAAGAAGTGCCCTCACACTGTGAGGAATCTGGCCTCTTTCCCTGACACGGTGCCCATGGACTCCCAGTCACTGGTGGAGGTCAAAGGCTCATGTGTCAATCACTCCAAAGAGGAGGAGCCTCCGCGAATGTACTGCAGCACAGAGGGGGAGTGGCTCGTACCTATTGGGAAGTGTCTATGTAACCCAGGGTACGAGGAGAGAAGCAAGACCTGCCAAAGTAAGACAGCTTCTTTTTTCTCATTTTTTTCATGTGTTTTA
Organism: Leptoclinus maculatus; assembly: GCA_032191485.1. Lineage (NCBI taxonomy): Eukaryota > Metazoa > Chordata > Actinopteri > Perciformes > Stichaeidae > Leptoclinus > Leptoclinus maculatus. The sequence continues at coordinate 10,103,060 of JAVDOI010000018.1, forward strand.
CTCCTCAGTTCTCGCATACTCCCTTTATTTGTCCTTTTTTTCTGTCCTTGTTTAAAATATTGTGTCATACAATGCAAAGTTTCCCAAGGCTGCAAAGTGTGCAAAGTGTCTGATGAGAAGACCGTCACACTTAATATCTGTCAGCCCAGAACCTTTAATGTCTGATACCCAACCTTTGTGTATACCTGTGTGTGTGTGTGTGTGTGTGTGTGCACTCTGTATGCGGGATACCTTCAAAAGAATCCTACAGTGTCGCTGGACAGTTGTTCGTGTGCTTTTCCATGTGTGTGTAATGTGTTATCCAGGTCTTTTGAGCTACATGGTGCAGCGTGCATTGGTTCAATAGTAATCTTCTGTGTGACACATCATTAGCTATGGGAAGATCTTAACCAGAGTAGCAGGGATGGGACTGATAACCCAGAAGAAAGGAGCAGGGCTGGAGTGGATGGGGGAATAATGGAATAGCTGTGGCGATGGTTGTGGGTGTTGGTGGAGTCATGAATGGGTAGACATTGGAGCCTGGAGATACTCGATCTCACCCCAAAGTCTGTTGTCGCCTTTGGAGGTGGTTGCAAAAAGCCAAAGAGTATACGTCTGGCTGCCTGGCTTTGCCTTTCATTTCCAAACCGTCTGTGACCTCATAATCATCACACATGCTTTTCAGGGGTATTTATTTTGAGTTGTAGCCAGTTTGGTTATTGGAAAGAATCAACATGTCTCAGAGATAGAAGTGACTGAAGATTTGTTTTTGGCTCTTGGTGCTAGAGAACAGACGGCTCTGTGAAACACTCATTACCTGAGGGTTCTACCGACAGATACGGCTGTTTCCCGGAGAACTTTTTTATTGCTTGTATACTTGTTCTTTGACTGTCCTTGTTCCTCTTCATTTCACTTAATCTCACCTCAACTACATAAATGATGCCCCTTGGCAACTTCTACATCCCCTTTGGGATAAAGCAACCAGTGGGTTCAAAGGTTAAGGGTCACAATGGGCCTTTCATCATACCACATAACATCCCAGTGTGATTAAAACTCACTGTGTAATGGGTTTTCAGCCTCCCAAAAGTATGTTTATTTTGGCTTTCTCTTCATAAAGGGGTTCATGAACACGGGCATACCATAACTAGATAACTTAGCTAAATTAAATTTCCTGAATGTGGCTTCTGCGGCCGGTGTAACAGCTTTCTTCAATTACAGTTGCAGTACTTCATCAGTGTTTCTCTGCAGCAAGATGTTTTGCATTTGATTCAAATAAACGTTACATGTGAAAGCACATGATCTATTTAAATACCACGGTACCTAATGTAACATTACAATAGAAGTGGTATATACTTACTTACGTCATCCTCCACTGATATCCTTCTGTATATTTTGTTCATGCTGAAGAGAGGACTGCTAAGACAGCATGTGCCATGAATCCCCACCTTCTCTTTGATGTGGCTGTGGTCCATATCTTACGAGATGTGCTCCTCTTTTCTCAGTTTATGCAAGCTCCTCACTCTGGAAGCCAGATGCAGCATCTATTGGGGAAGCAGCCACTTTCTTCATGCGCTGCACTGCAGCTGTTCCACAATGGGTTTAAAGTTCAAAAAGAGTATGAAGTTGGAGGGAAAAAAAAGCAGTTTGTCTTTCGTTCTCTTAGTTCTGTCGCTGGCCCTAAATGCTCCTATGTTCATCAACTCTGTCCTCTCCAGGGCCATGCCCCGTGTTAATTAAAGATCAAAGGCAGTCTCCCAGGTCAAGCCCCTGCTGTCAGGGCCAAGGGAAGCGCTTTTTCTGGGGTTGTTGACTGCAGACGAGCCGGTCTCACTGTCCAGATGCGAGGAGGAACTTTGTTGCAGCTGTCAGATAAGAACCTTATATGTGCAAAAATGTAAACATCGAATCTGTGCCATTTACTTTTCAGCCTTATTTTCTCCTTAATGAAGAGGTGTTGAACACCATAAAAGTCATTAGAATAGCTCTTAATTGGAAGTTTCCCATGTCTACATGCCATTTGAAAATCTTTATTCAATTGATATTGATAACTTAAAGGGAAAATCTTGCTATAGCATTTCATACAAAATATTTGTACACCTTTAATCCACCAGTTTAGCCTTTGCGCCCAAATTTGAAAAGGACAAAAAAATGTAGATATAAGAATAGGATATTATGTCGACAAATGGCAGACCCCTGTCCCCCTTCGTATCACCCTCCTTTCACTTCCTGTCTCTCTGTGAATTGTGTGAATGTTTGGATGTATTTGACAATCTCTTATTAGTTTCAGAGAGGTCTAATGGACTCTAATAAGGTCTTATGTTACCCTGGAGTGGGACAGCTGCACCAACAGGCCCCCACAGCCCCCCGCGTGCAGCCGTCAGGGGCCCCAGCGCGCTGCTCGCTCTCCAGGCCCTCTGTGTTAACAGATAGATGAGTGCACGCGGGTTAGGTCACCGTACGGAGAGATAGCAAGAACGATGAAAACATATTGACAGTGGGAAAGGAAAAAGGAAATTCAGCTAAGACCACAACATGAATAATCTAGTAATTACTGTAAACATGCAGCCTGTCAGGCGACAGCAGTTAGGTAGATTTAAGACCCAGAGTTTGGATTGGCTGTTGTTGCCTTTGACTGTTCCAAATCAGATGTGGACAGAGCACCTTCACTGAATATTTCATGCTTTTGTTTTCTTTGACCGAACGCCTCGTAGCAGCATCTTCTGTTTACCTATGTCTCTGCTCTATGAGTGTGTGTGTGTGTGTGTGTGTGTGTGTGTGTGTGTGTGTGTGTGTCTATGAGTGAGAGAGGAAGCGAGAGAGAGGAGGAGAGCAGTTGCCTTTGTTTACGTAGACTCCGAAGTGTGTTTAAGGGCTTTAATAGAATACACTCTAGTATTAGACTGTCATTATCTTGCTGGCTGTGTGTGTGTGTGTGTTGGTGTGTGTGTGTGTGTGTGAATAGCCAGAAATGGTTGTGAAAGCAAGGATGTTTTTTCAGTGGCGCCTTCAAAAGAACACACACATTCTGTCTGGCTTTGGCAATGGGACTCTGTGTGCGAGCTGCCGTTATGAGACTGTGTGTGTGCATGTATGCGTGTGTGTGGCTGATGGCTGCATATACACATGTCACAGGATTCAGTGTGTATTGCTGTGAGCATATTTTGATATTTCATCATCCTTATCAGAGCAGATGTCATCAGATCTTTTGTCAGGGTGAAACTCCGTGAGTGGATATGGCGGGGTTTTTTTCAGACTGTACGAGGTGAATGGACGCGTCAGTCATCGTCTGGATTACTGTGTGTTTTGTGAGCGGGCTTCGGCCTTTCCATAGAGAATGTGAGGCCAGATTTAATCTCGCTAAGTCAGTCTTTCATCTGTCATTAGAACAGACCGGAGCAGGTGAACTAACTCCTATCTACCATCAGTGTGAAATTCCTGCAACCCTAATTTGATCCTAAAACAGCAAACGGATGTCTGTCTGTCGAGTTTGAGTGTGTGTGTGAGTGTGTGTTGCAAATGCACGCAGCTGTTCTGCTGTATGTTGCGTAGAGACCCAGGTTTACATTCTTACTGGATTTATCAAGACACACAATCCCCAAACTTGCCAGTACCATAATGCTTATTATAATTTCCACATATACAGTAAATCCAAATACACAGACACAGGGACATGAGTCTGAGTTGCTGGGTTTAGATGGATTACTTACCATATCTTATTATAAGTGGAAAAACACACTCAAATACATGTTATTTCGCTACGTTTCAAGGCACTATTAAGATTGCTTTGATTCCTAGTAGATCATTTTGCGCTGATGATACATGTTCTGAAATGATTTATTTTTTGATGACTTCCAAATAGCAAGGCATTTCTCTCCTTGTTTACTTCCTTTCCTTCTTTCCTTCTTTCCTTTCTCTCTCTCTCTCTCTCTCTCTCTCCGCTCACCCCTGTGGCTGACGGTCTTGGCCGCCGGTTCAAAGCCCACCGTCCATCTCATGTCGAATGTTTTATATCACTCTTCACTCTCTAGCTTAAGTGATTTAGCTGCTGTCCTCATGCACAGACATGCTTTTCCTTTCAAGCAGACACATTATACATCTTCCATTGGCTTTTGTCACGCAAACCTGACTGGACCAGAATTATTCAGCTTCAACGATGAGTCACATGACTTGCTGTGATGTTATTGGTGTAGCTGGGACTGTAAATTAGTTTCTATTGCATCTGATTGTTTTTGGGTTGAGGCAAAATGGTGGAAATCCAGTGCAGCTGGTGAAGAAACTTAACTTTTGTTTAGCTTGCACAAAGGAACCCACATTACTTTCAGGAGAGACCAGACCACACTAGAGCTACAATGCCAGTAAATAATGAACTTACATCCAATAAGTACGGAGACGGCGGACTCCAAAAGGATGCCAGTGTTGCTTTTATTTGCTAAATATGCTTTTTGTAAGATTGTTTTGGAGTCTCTCTGCCCCCTAGTGTTCATAAATCCCTTAATGCAACTTAGATTTACTGTTTATTAGAAAAGACTCTGAGGCGATCAGATTACAATTTTGATTTCATGCACCAAATGTGACACCATGGATTTCACAGTTATACCCATCGTTGTTCTAAGGAATGGAACGGTGGGATTCAAATGAGTGTGTGTGTCAAATATATGGTGTTCTTTCTTGAGACAAATGAAACTCGATGGTAAATATGTTCACATATTTATTGAGCAAATACCCAATCAGGCCAATTAATGGAAGCAGAAGAGATCCAGCAGCACTGTAGAATCCCCATGGTTATTCTTAAATGTTCCTTCTTATTCTTCTTATTGTACCCACATTGTTTTTTGTACTGTGTTTTTTGTATATTTGTTCTGCCAGACTGTTGAGGCTGAGTGCTGTGAATTCATGGAGCCATTGGCTCTCCTCTGGTCCCTTTGGAAGAACTCTGTTTGCTTGTGTTGGCCTTTATACAACCGCCCGACTCTCCACAAGAACATGTCAGTTCTACACACACACACAATCACACACACACACACACAATACCACATCCCCTAAATTACAATGACAGTATTTCTAATCCAGCAACAGGGTAATATGCATCACATATTCTTTTCTCGTCTTCCTTTGTTTCCAAATATGTTTTTTGTATAATTATATTTGTTTCTCTGTGTGCATTGTAGCCTTTATTTACTCAATTCACAGAGTTTCTCTGAGCCATTGTTCCTGTAGGGTGTTCAGCTCCTTATTGAGGGGCCACCTCCATCGTTGTTGTTGAGAGCCGGTGTTACTCATATACACATTTTCAAAGCCAATCCAGGCAATCACATCAGTTCATGCCGTCCTCTGTGTGTGTGTGTGTGTGTGTGTGTTTGTATGAATGACGTATTATACTGTAGATGGCTCTGCTCTAACACTACTGTTCCATTGCATCAGTCTCCTCCTTCTCTTGTCAGTTTAGCTTAGTGTGGAGGCCTTCTCCGCTGCAGCCTTTTGGCTGTGCGCTGCCTGGCATGTTGCCTTTTTGGAGCTGAAAATGAGAGGAGAGAAGAAAAGGACAAGGCCTGGATTGAGTGCTCCAGTGAGAAAAATCTTGAATTATGATGTTAACACTACATCATACAACATTTGCTGAATGTAAAAGAACAGCAGAGAGAGAGAGAGAGAGAAAATTGATGGCTGAAATGTATCAATCGTATCTTTGGGATTATTTTTGGGAGTCCACACCTCTGACATTCACCTCCTCACATGTCAAGTTGCATTGAAGTGCGTCCTCAGTTCAAGCTGTATCTATTTGTGTTCATTTTCAATCCATACTGTTTCCATCGCTGCCCAAAAAAATTCCAGTCCCTCTGGTACTGTTTGACTTTTTGAGGATCTTCCATAACCTTGATGTGCAAAAAAAAAAAAAGAAGAAAAAAAACCTGTGCTAATTAAAGCATACCGAGAAGCCTGCAGCAATCATCCTGACTCCCTCTCCACAACACAGCAGCCGGGGGTGGTGGGGGGGGGGGGGGATCTGAGTGGAGAGAGGGAAATAGAGGAAGGGAGAGTGAAAAAGAGAGAGGGAGAGATAATGAGCACAGTGTTAATTAGAGACACCATTCAGCTGGAGTCCAAAGGCGGGAATTACTCACTAAGCAAGGAAACTCAGCAATAATGTTGTACAGTATATGCTCATATACTGTATGGTATATGCACATCTGTGTGAAGAGAGACCGAGCACATTCATATGACCATCCATTGCTGTACCTGCAGATTGAAAGCATCTCAGTCCCTTTTAAATCAATCCAGTATCTCTGTGTGCACACTTATAGCGTTCTGATGCAGGGTTGGTGTGTATGTCAGTGTGTGTGTATGCCTGTGTGAGTTTGTTTTCTGGGCATACAGGGCTGAGGAGGAGGCTGTAGCCAAAGATGCAGGAAAAGGTTTGTTCATTCGGGGTATTATTGCCTGTTTGCTTTTTCTCTTTATGGGCCTTCCAGCACCAGGCTGGGGGTGGCGGGTGAGCCCGTCACCCCCGGGGCCCTGGTGCTTTTAGGACTTCAAAGCTGTTGGTAACCACAGGCTCAGGAATTCAACTTAACACACAGACAAATACACCCACATGCACGCACACACACCCACGCCCCAACCAGGCATATGCCAGGAATGGAGGGACAGATAGATGGGGTGTTTATTTGTTGGAGAGGCCCCTGCCAGTTGACAAGCCCACTTCACAGTGATCAGTCTTTGTGTGTGGGTGTGTGTGTGTGTGAGTGTGTGTGTGTGTATACTTGTGTGGGTTTTGTGTTTGTACTGTACACAGAGACATGGTTTGCAATGTGCAGGCAGTATGCAAAAAAAAATAAGAAAAAGAAAACACAGACAATTTATCTGGATATGGTTTGTGTGTGTGCTTCTGTGCATTTCCTTATTCTTAAGACTGACTCACGATCACCGTGGGACTCCCAACATTACTAGTGTGTGCGTATGTGTGTGAGCTTGTGTTTTGTCTGTGGACAGGCATGGACAGAGGGATGGACACCGCGGGAAAACATCCTGTGTGACAGACACAGTGGATGTTTGGATACACATGTAAATGTAACAGGGGAGTGAAGGAAGGGAAGGGGAGTAGGACAGAGGAGTCCCTCCATCATTCCTGATAGATGAGACGGAGCAAGCCGGGAGAGGGAGGTGGACGAGGGAGGAGAGGGGGGGAGGTGAAGGCAAAGAGAGAAAGAAAAGCGAGCTGTCACTGGGATATAGACCCCCTGCTGAAAACTCTGTTTCTTGATTTGAGACGTTACCGCTTTAAATCAACATCCACAGAGGCTGACATGTACGTTTATTTTATTTATCCAGTTTGTTTTTCAGCATAGCTCCACTGATCCTTCACCGGAGTGCATTGCTCTCAAATGTTCCAGTGAGTTGGCTGATAAAAACGATTTTCCACCACAACTTGAGCACTAACAGGTCACAAGGTATGATAAATCACTATCAGGCATTTACAAAAGTCAATAAATATTTAGCTTTTCCTTATCGAAGCCTAATACAACAGTGATTTGAAGTCATCAGTCAACCCGGTCTCACTCCCAACTCGTCAAATACAGATGGTTGGTCAGTGCCTTTCAGCGTCTCATACCGAAGCAACGTGCTTTCAAATATGTGGATGGGTCAAAAAAACACAAGACTTCTGTCCTGTCGTCCGTTGAACGTCTACCATGCTTTTTTTCCTAAATCTAACTAAGTGGTTTTGTTGCCTTTAACTTGCTTCTTGTAAAGACAGAAGTTTCTTTTGAAAAGATGCTTTGCATGTAAAGAGTGGAAACTAACACGCAACTGACGATAGATAGATCGTCATAGTTTGAAGCTGGCGCCGCTAAACCAAGCGTCGTACTTGACGAGTCGAGATTGAGAATGTGTTGCATCAACGGGGGCTTGTTCCCCCCAGTTTTACATTTAATTTGCATGAAACAGATGAAAACATGAAACATTAAGAAACTGCTTTTGAATAATTTTATTTAATAACAATGAATTATTTTTAGGGCGACCAGCCCCGTCATTTATTTTTTGCAATTACTTCTAGTGACTCCTGCTGGTCTACAGCATAATCAGCAGGTCATTTGCATTTTACCTTTTTTCTACTTCTCTCAGTGTTTCACTTCACAACTGTCTGTCCTTTAATTTGTGCTTTGCTTTGATGTCCACCTTCAGCAGGGGATGGAGTTTAAATAACCATTGAATACAGCCATAACCTGTCAAAGAGCCCAATTATCATACTGCTACTACTCATACTAAAACTACTACTTATAGAATATATCTTCAATGTAAGAATATATGGCATGCTGTATGTAACTCATGAATAAAATAGGCCTACTGTCTATCTATCGAGTCTGATGTCTGCCGTCCTCTGTGCTGAAGATGCCCTCAGCTGCAACCTCAGACACATCCAGGGGCTGCGGCTGTCATGTGTCTCGCTTATCTAAACCCGTCCTGTAGGCACGTATAGTGACATTGCGAGTATAGTTGTCAGAAGCATCATCCTCGTTGTACGGCTGCGATGCGTTCAGTTGAACGGAGGACTCTCTGTGTCATTTCAAGTTTGAAAAACCCAAAAAGCGTCACCACATAAATGTCTTGTCTTCAAGCAGCTGTCTGGTCGCGCTGTGCTGCTACATCACAGCATGTCAGCATAACAACCTTTCCGTTTTTAACAAACTGTTACTTTTGCACTCTTTACAGGGGGATTTTTCCATGCACGTTTTATACAGGAAGTACCTAACATAGTGTTGGTAATACTCAGGCACAATATATCGTTTTGACCAGCCAGCAGCATACTAATGCAGCCCAGAGCACAGGAAAAAAGGGAACCATACACGTGAGATTTATATTTTTGTCAAATGTTAACTCTATTTATTTCTATACAACACTGACTAAATATAAATAAAAAAAGATAATCTTAGTCAACTGGTCTATGGTTTAAACCTTGGCTGCTTTTACTATTTTACTTCTTTATTTTTTTTGGTTTGTTTGCTTGCATCTTCCATCTTATTCAGGTCTGCAGGAAGTGAGGCTTCTGAACTCCTCAGTGATGTCTGTGTGTGTGTGTGTGTGTGTGTGTGTGTGTGTGTGTGTGTGCAAGAGAGAGAGAGAGGGAGAGAGAGAGAGAGAATAAGTGCACAACATAAGTGTGAGAGGCATGTCTGTCAATATCTACACATCATTAGTAGACCAGGAGTGAGCAGAGGTGAGGAAAGGAAGACAAAGTGCTTACCACAGCAGGAACCGCTTCTCACTAACACACACAAACACACACACACACACACACACACACGTTATGGTGCTGGAAATGTGCTTTAACTTGTTCTGTGCATTCGTTTACGTTTGCCAAATCAATCCTCCATTGACCACTCATGCATTCAAGTGTCCTGCTGTCTACACTTATCCATTAAGACATCACTTCCCAGAGTTTCCACCTGCATGTACATTTGCTCTGGCACAGCCTTGGGGTGAACTCGCTGCCTGTCAGTAGCGTTCCCCTCTTTGGCCAAGAGCAGGCTGGAATGGATCAAAGGAACCTGGTCAGAGGCAAGTTATAATTGGAATGAAAAGCTGTGAAAAGGCTGCACTGCACTTTTCAGTTCCAGTTCCAGGTCCCAAGGTTGTCAAATCTCTATTTCACTCTTTTCCTGCACACTTTGACAGGCTGTATCCTGTAGGAGACTATCTGACAGCGTGGGGGTACCAGGGCTGTTCCAGTCTATTTGGACTTCATACAGTAAAAGTAGTAGAAGTCTATCGGCATCAAGTCAGGTTCGTTTTATGGTGGAAGTCGGACTGTGGCCAAGATGCACCTTGTTCCCGTCTGTTTGTAATATTCATTTTACAGATCTGGACTTCTCAGTTTAATTTAAAGATGTCATGAAGTTAATCACCTGCATGGCTAAGGGCATGGTTCTTTACTCTGGACTGCTCCACCTGCTACCTGGATTTTGTGGGTAAAAGGTGCAGTGTTGAGCACCATTTGCAGTGGCTTTATTGGACACGAGAGGTGTTTGAGTTGCAGGTCAACTTTTGTTGTGACCATCAAATAGGACCTCAGCTTGAGCTTGTGTCGCTGTGGAGACAAGTAGCTGGAGTGACCTTTCTTTTTATGGTTTCCCTCTCAAGTGACGGAGCTTGATTTAAAAGAACCCCTGGAGTAAAGATGTGCCGTATAGGCACAAGGCACAAATGAGATCCAAAAGTTATTGGGACACCTACAGTACATCAGCTGTAGAGACTTTATTAGTCTCTGCTGGCTCGGAGGCACTGGACAAAAACATACATTTCCCATGAATTATGCAGGGCTGTACCTCCTTTAACTGCAAAGAAATGAAGCGATCCAAAGTCAGCGGACTCCATTCGCTCATTGCTAAAACACACACCATTACGTGAACAGAAACACGATAAAGTAACCAGTCTCAAGAGAACTTATTTCTCAGCCTGGGCCCCTTGGTGAAGATTCACTGATGTCCCAGAAAGTCCTGTCTCTCTGAAATGATCTATAGACTCAGACTTCATGCATCCTTGACTCTCCCTACTCCCACATTTGATAGAGAAAAGGATAAAGGTCCCTGCACTCATTTATTGGATACTCTAGCCATCCCTATCCCCCTCTGCAAGAAGCAGAGTGGTGACATTTTACCTTCAGAAAACGGCGGTTGACTTGGAACTGGTGTCAGATGGAATAACATGCCCTCTGGTTGTGTGCAAGTGTACTTGTGTGAATGTATGCACCCGCGGGGATAGAGAAAGGGGTCATTTGCGTGCGAGATATGTACTTCTGTTGTGTATGCATATGAGTGTGTGTCAGTTTGTGTGCTGATTAAAAGCGGTCAGGCCTCAGTGATCAGGCCTTTAGCTGTCCCTGCACTCTGAATGCCAAACACAGCAGAGCATGCCCAGAGCAGCCAAGCATGCAGACTGCAACGCTAGACCACACCAGACAACCTTAACGGTCTGCAGCTGTGTGTGTGTGTGTGTGTATCTTTGCCCACTTCTGTGTTTGTCTTTATTTCCATCTTTGACCATTTAATGCAATCTGGATGAGAAACATAGTTTTCATCTCCCAATGCCAGGTTCCAGCATCAATACAGAACACTGTATTGAGTGTGTTTGTACGGAATTGTATGTGCTTCAAATGCTTTCTCCATTGTTGTCAATAGTAAATAATGCAAAGTTACAAAGAATACAAAGAAAAAAAAATGTACTTTGTTGACCACATTTTTTGAATGTATATCATGTACAAAGAAATCTTATTTTTTAAATAATTTTGATGGAAAATGCATCAACTTTATCTTTTTAAATGCATTGTCTTTCTCTCCATACACACATCTAATGAGTTGTTTATATGATGCTTTACCATGAGTCATATCTGTACCTTCCTTAGTGCTCTACATGTTGAATTAACATGCATGTTACATGGTAAATGTACATTTCCTCATCATTGTGCCTGTTATTTTAAATCTGCTGCTCTTTACTTCCCTATTTTTAAAATCTGATTGATGTCCCATTGCTGCATGCCTAAGTAGATGTGGTTTGTTTTATTTGGAGACTGCCGGGTCTCAATGGTGACGTTAAAGCTAATGGATAGGAAAATAAAGTTATATTGTTATTAGCTGGGGTTCATGATATCAATGAGTTGTTGCTGGTACCGTGGCAAAGCTCCGCAGCTCATTATTCTCAGTTAGCCCCACATTCTCCCTTTAGGCTCGACCAATACCACCATTGTCTGTCAACAAGTGTTTTGCGCTGCCAAAAATGTTTAATGCTACTCCCCTTAAACTAGAGGCCTCTCTTTCTGTCTTTGTCCAAGTCTCTCCTCTTGAAGGGGCTGGAGTAAAGTATCACTTATACCAGGATAAAGGATCCAACCTTTAAAGGTTGAGGGATACTGTGGAGATGAGCACTGACCTTTCTTACAAATTACACACTTGCTCACACATTCTCTCTCTCTCTCTCTCTCTCTCTCTCTCACACACGTACACACAAATATGCATGGGCGGTTAGAAGTGGTCTGAAGACGAGCAGAGAAAAATGGCAGACAGCGGTGTCCAACGAGATTACTGTACTCATCATCCACAGATTTCCCAACCTCCTCCAATTCATTTCCCGCCGTCTCTCTCCTGTTCAAATGGATGGCACCAGGCATTTGTCAAGGTGAAGGTAGCGCGGCCCACGCCTAACGATACAACCGACCAATTTTTCCATTTCTTCCGCTCTGCTGGTCTTTTGCTATCATGTGTTCAATTTCAGCACCTGGAGGCAATGCCAAAGTGCAAAACCTTGAGGAATGTTAGATAAATCTCACTGATTAATGCAAAGACCCCTGACAGATTCCCTGCTTTTCTCACTGGTTTTGTATTGCTGTTGGTGCAAACAGCTATATTGATGTGGACCTGGATATCAGTTTCTTCTCCTCTTATATGATATGTTTTTTTTATTCAATCACTAAATAGCCACATTTAATCTGGTTCAATCTGAATAACTTAAATAAACATCTGTATGATACAATAATAATAATAATAATAATAATAATAATAAACATCTTGGGCGATCACAAATTCCTATTTAAGAGGCCTAATGTTCACCACTGATTATGTTGTGTGTGTGTGTGTGGGTTGGGGATGACAGCTCATTGCCAGGGGTAATTGAGGTGTGTGGTATTGATGAGACCCCCCACTCTAATGAGCTTTAGCCAATTAATCCATCGATTTACATGTAAATGGCTCCTGGAAAGTTACTGGCTGCGGCTGCCGTCTTGCATGTACTTACCATGCTAATATCTTGCTGAGTGACACTCTCTACACACATGCGGAAATGTAGCGGTCGAGAGACGGAAAGTGTGTGAAGAAAGAGACACGACTGCTCGATCGTTTGATAAATTGCTCTGCATCTCATCAACAGCAAAAATCAGGTGTTAATTGCAGTGCCGTACATTAACCACTGGAGTGCACACCTTTTAATTACGAGGCAAACATCTTTCATCTTGCGTGTCGATCTCCCCCCCACAACTCTGCCCGGCAGTGTATCAGGATTGTTTTGTTTTTTCTCTGTGCAGCCTATTTTTTAACTTCTTCACCAAATTTTTTTGGTATTAAGATAAATAATGCGTTCTCTACTGCTTTTGCATCTCCTCCTTGACAACAGCAAGGAGCAAATTCTAGGAGGCCAAATAGGTAAATGTTTTGCCCCCGTTATGTATTTTCTACGTGTATTTGTCTGCCAACTGTTTTTACACAGGCCCTGAGTTAAGGACCAATTAAATATAGTGGATTTTTGTCAGTTTTCACATATAAAACCAACTTTAAGCTACTTGTTGGGATCTAACAGAGTGCTGGAGAGTTGTTCACTGTCGCACTCTTCTAGCGTCTCAGTAATTAGTTTTTACTCCATGTGCATTTTTAAGTTCTCCTTCTAGTGTGAGGATGCCGCAGCACAAGAATGGCTCATTCTGGTTTGCAAAAATAATGGGGTCTTTAAAGTCTTTCACCTAAAACAATGCGTAAATGCAGAGTTCTGCTATCAGCCAGTTAACTGACTATGGTTCAATGTTAATTACCAGTGTGTGCTCAGCTTAACTGAGATACTCAGTAAATTGTCCCCAGGTGGGGAAAGAATAGGCTATCTTCATTTCACATAGCTGCAGTTGAGCTAATTATGGTGGTGTGTGTGTGTGTGTGTGTGTGTGTGTGTGTGTGTGAGAGAGAGAGTTGGTTTGGGCTTGGGAAAGGTCTTTTTGTGTATACAGTATGTGGTGCTTAACATGAGCTCATTGGTCCAGCTTGCATATATTAAGTTTGTATGTATGTCTGTGTATATGTTCATGCGGATTTCTCGGTCTGTGTGTGTGTGTGTGTGTGTGTGAATATGGTCCATCGAAGAGCTTTGTTTGCTTGTTTCACTATGTCTACTTTGTATGTGTGTGTGTTTGTACATTCAAGCAAAGCGAGACAAGATTTGGCACATGCCAAAACATGCAACTTCCAAAGCCAACATTTCTGTTAAGTGAGATGTGCTGTTTCATAATGATGCCATCTATCACTCCCTTCATCTCGCCATTCCTTTATTCCCAAACTCCTCCATCACCGTCTCTGTGGCCTCATTAATTTAGCCTGCTATTTATGGCCCAATAAAAACAATAAGGAAAGAGGAGAAGGGCTTCACTGGCACGAAAGACGCTTCCAGTGCATGAGGAAGGCCTGTTGAGTCAGATGGGGCACACCGCATCACTTTCAGTTAATTTCACTAGATTCTTAACATCTGGTGAGATTGTTTCCATAAAGGCAGTATGTTTCTTTGACACATCACAGCTAGCCGGTCCTATATTTCAGAACACAAGTGGAAATCAAGCCCAACTATGTGGACTGACTTTTAGAAATTGGAGAGACCAAACTGTGTCAGTGAACCCACATACTACTAAAATTGTCCGCTTTCTATACAAATAAAGCCTCATTACAAAAACAGTCAGATCAGCGCTAATTGCCACATGCTGTTACATTAAATGATTAGCTTCTTCAGAGAGCTGGTGGTAACTGAAGCACATTCATAAGCGGAGTCACGCCCTGACCTTCCAGTGATCATGGCATATTAAATCACAAATACAGTTTCTCTCTCTGTCATGTTTAAATTGCTCGCCTGTGGGTTCGAGGAATGCGTCTGCACCTTTTCAGTTCGGACATGTAGCTCATGTTCTGGAGATTTCATTTTTTCTTTTCTCTCTGCCAATGTTCTGCTTACTGTGTTTTTGGCGCAAAGTCAACATTTCTGCTTCGCCCGATGGATATTTGCATTCAGTCGCAAAAAAAAGGGCAAATTGTAATGTCATCAACACAATATCTTTTGTGAATAGGACCTAGAGAATGGGCAGATAGCCGTCGCAAGTGATGTAAATCGGCCTGTGAGTGTCTCAATTTGAACAAAATTCATCTCTAAGCAGGTAAATATCTATATTACTGGGCTTTACTCTGTTATCCAATTGGAAAAGAAAATAACACTTTGGTCGCTCTCACTTTCACATGCATCATTCTACTAATATTTCAGTGTTATTTTTGTGGGGTTGGCTAGTCAGCTAGATATGCTTGATCAACTGTATCAGCACGGCTACTCATGCCTTTACTGTAAGTGACTATGCAGCTATCTATCGGTCTCCATAACCTGTTCTCTGTTGGACTGTCCTTCCTATGTGTCCTACAGGGTATTTAGCCTCAAGAACCTAAGACTGCAGGACTCTTCTCAGCCAGTGAACTATGGTAACCTGTGGCTGCTGTCAATGAAGAGTATGTAATAGACACTATAGACTAGTCTATAAGGGCTTGTAACATGCTGCTGTTGGCTCCTTTCAGGCTTATAACATGGGGCCACGTGAGGCTGCGTGGAGCTCAATGGGAGGCCACTCACACATACATCAAGTGTACATCAAGTGTAAAGGAAGGCTGTCTGCTCCGTGTTTGAGCAGTAGAGGACGGGGGAAATGAGATGTAGAGTACGAGTATTGATTGCGAGCACGGTGCAGCTTTCATATGTTTGCCTACACATGACCGTCCCCGTATTCTGCATCTGCCTCCAATGACGACCCTTCACCAGGTTTCTTTTTAATGATGGACTGCTCTGGGTGGCTGTTATTGGGGAGAGTGGGGGTTATCACTGTGCTGCAGAGTGAAATACCATGTGTGCGCCCAGCAGGAGAACATTCCTTCTGGCCCCATGATTTCCTCAGGTCATTCATGCAGTCCTCATCCCCACTGTAATGGCATTGTCCTGCGGCTCAGCCGCCACCGCCAGGCCCCCCCACGCTTCAGCCTTTGGCCTCCCTGACAGCACTGCCCTTCAGCTGCCTGTCATCCACACCGAACCTGGGGTGGTTGATGGGGAGAGTGGGAGGGGTCAAGAGGCTGGGGCTGTGGTTACTAAAATGCTTTATTTATACAGTATTACCGTCATTGTCTGCAAGCGTCTGATGAGAGCTGAATTCAGACTCGTACTGCACATGAAGTGTGCAGTGCGAGTCATTTCATTTAACCATGAAATGGTTTAAAATTATTAACTATTGCATTCAACAGGCCAGCATGCTTTTCACACCTGGAGAGCCGAGAGCACGCTATAACATTCACAGCGCCTGGCGCTTAGAGTGGCACCCTATTTATGTCTCAGCTTTTCGTGGAATTTCTATTAACGTGGCAGTCACAGAACAAAACATCACCGCCTTCTAGCTTTTGCTCATCTAAATGTGGACGCCGTCTGTTGCTTGATTTTTTTTGTATACGTAAAAGAAACATGGATGAGTTTGTGAGAGCCAAGCAGCGGAAAACACAGTAGCCCAGCGCCTCACAGGAAGTGAGTCTGCTGCATTGAGTAAGTGGATGTATGGAATGAAAGCAGGAGGAGGAGGGACGGCATCTGCCACTACTCATGAATTCAACAAAGAGTATGCATCTTTTCTCCAAGCTTCTCTCTCTCTCTCTCTCTCTCTCTCTTTTCCTCTTTCTCTCTGCATTCTGTGTGTGTAAAAGGGGCTGTTCATCATTATTCAAGGACGGGGCTGATTAAAGGTGATTAAGCCCTGCCCATCCATCACTCTCGCCTTTCAGCCTGTCACTGGCCCCGGTATTAAGGGGGACACCAGTGCATAATGTATATGTGTGTGTGTGTGTGTGTGTGTGTGTGTGTGTGTGTGTGTGTGTGTGTGTGTGTGTGTGTGTGTGTGTGTGTGTGTGAGAGAGAGAGAAAGAGAGATCTTTTTTTCAGCGTTTTGTGTTATTCCAAATCTTCGCCATTTCACTAATTGCAAATAATTTCTCAAATAGAAAGAAACAATATACTTGGCTCCTTTAATGCTGAAATAATACGCAAAGGCATTCAAATTATGGTTCAAACTTAAATGGGCCGTGGCAGTCCATTCTTTACAAGACTCCTTGGCAACCCTATGATGGATGTCCACGTTCTCCCTTGATGAATTGCAGCAGTGAGAGCCTTTCTCGCTCTTGCCATTCCTCATAACATTAACCTACAGTAAGGCGAACCGATGGCGCTAAAACGAAAGGATAATCTTCCTGAACAAGAGTTTATTGATTGCTTTTTGCTGGTGTCCTATTCCTGTGGACAGTTGGACAGTTTGCCACATAGACTGTTCGCCTGTTAACATATTTTATAGACTGTGGGAAGAGAAGAGTTTGACTAAAATGCTGTGATAATAAGAATTCATCGTTACATAATGCAATCGTAATATGATAAGGATTGAGGATTGTGACTCTTCGTGGGGCGGGTAAAGCTTTCGGAAGCAGCATTTGGACCATCACAGGACACTATAACTCTCTAGACGGGGTGAGGCAGCTTTTCATTGCAGGTTTTACAGAGTGTTGAGTTAAGTTTCACTAGCTGTGGTCAGGGAGGAAGCCGTGGAAGACAAAGACCGGCCAGTATCGGATTTCTATAAAAAAGGCCAATATCATTTTGACAATGTGAGTCAGCTGGTTTTGGTTTCTTTGATTAGATGGGTGTGTTTGGGTGTGTTTTGTGTGTGTGTACACAAAGAAGATTCTTTTCAGTACGACCACAGATCCTGTTTTACAACATCCAAGAATGATAATAATAATAGAATAAGGCAATGTGCGAGGCGAACAGTTCTCACTGCTTGAGCGTATCATTTTGGGCACAGTAGGTGTGTGTGTGTGTGTGTGTGTGTGTGTGAGAGCAAGAAAGACTGTGTATACTGTACATCAACTCTTGTAGAATCTGTAAGCATTGCTTTGGGAGGATGCTGGGGCTCCACAGACTCTCAACCGACATCAGCTCTACAGGGCGCCACACAGGAAACACACTTCTGCTGAACCTGCACTTCTCCAAGAGCCTCAACCTCACTTTCACCAAACACCCACAATCCACAACCCTACCACACCCCCTAGGGCACACACTCGCAGGAATGAGAGTTTAGAGAGTCATTCCTGAGCAAAGGTAATACGTGAATCTGATGCTAACCCAAATTATTTTCATCTATTTTTATCATACTTTTGTATTATTATCTCAGTTTGTTCCACTTTCATTTTGCACACCCTCGTACTCTGTTCCATATTTTTTGAGTGATATTATCCTGGTCCCCCCCTCTCTGTAAGGAAATTAAATTCATATAATTGTTCCAAGTTGATCCATTTTAAAGACAACTGTGAAGATGAAATACAACACATGGCCACTCTATGACACTATACACACTGGTGAATTGATGCACACTTCCCATGCTGCTTTAGATCCTGCCAATGGCTGCAATTATATTTCAGCTATATTTACATTGTAGATTCTCTTCTACTCCGCTACGTGTTCTCAGGAGTGTCTCTCATCTGAAAAAGGTCTTCATATATTTAATTGTTGTAGTTATTTTTGTTATTTCTAATTGGCCTCTAGTGCGTTGTTTCACAAAGCTATAATGGATCTCTACACCGTCCTTTGTGGTGTGTGTGTGTTCTAAGATTAGAACAGAAAGTTAGTTTTGAAAGGACCCATTACTATATCCAGGCTCATGACATCATCAGTGGTGACTCATCGCCGCACACACACTATTCACACAAAAAGAAATGTTGTTTACACACTCAGCGGGCTTCTGAGCCGGTGGTTGTGCTCAGTGTACTCTGTGTGTTTGATTCGATCGTGGCAGGGTTGCATTTCTGTGAACATATGGACGATATGTAACAATGGATGATACTCATTAGGCCTTAATATTAATTAGTTGTTTGTACCATTGCATGTGTGTGTGTGTGATTGTATGTGCGTTGCATACGGTGCTCAAGCTGAGGATGATGGGAGAGGGAGAGGAGGATCCACAAGAGAGTTGGGGAGGGGGGGGGGTAAGGCGAGATTCTTGATGTGTACTTGGATTGTGCCAGGATGTCTGGCTCTGTCTGTGGTTCACCTGCGCTGGTCTGTCACACACACACACACACACACACACACTCACACTGGGTGCACACATGCATGCATTAACACACTTCCAAGGGCATAGCATGTATGTATTCCTTCCCTCTTTCTCTTTGTCTTTCCCTCTGTCTCTCTCTCACACCCACACGCTTGCATAACTTAAACCTAAATCAGAATATGCTGATTTATACAAAGGTTGTTATTTTTCGCTATGACCCAGTAACCGCTCTCTCCCCCCCCCCCCCTCTCAGCAGTAACACATGGTTGGACACCCTGCGGTGATGTGTGTCAGATGAGGAGTGATTTAGCACTGCTCTGCCCCAACCACTGCTGAGACACCTGCCCCAGGAATCCCGCTGCACACACACAGACACACACACACACACACACGCACGCACGCACATATTTCTATGCACATGACAGAAACACGCTCATAGTATTTCAGCACTCACCTAACACACTGATATTGCCTGAGGAGACCCCATTTTGCTATTCCCGCAAAGCGTTGCATTTAACCAGCTCTCAGCGGTTCATGAACTAGGAAGTTCAGTTATGAATTCCTGAATTTTCTCTGCCCACTTAATCTTTTCCAGAGGGACACAATGCATGCTGGGACTGGACTCTACCCCCAACATGCATTGGGTTCAAGGGAGGGAAACACCACATGATCACATTCTTACTAGAATCTAACCAGAACATAAAGCCCATACTATTAGCTATTATAGACCCAATAGGCATTGCATTGTAGCCAAACATAATCCCATATACCATCAATTCCTGTAAAATAAGATTGTTTCAGCCATGTGCAAAGACTTGTGAAAAGTTCTAATAGACAGTTAAAGTAAAAATCTGTTATTACTGTACGACAACAGTTCAATCCGTCTCCCTTTAAGGTGCATGACGTTCTAGTCTATTTTATTATGCAGCTAAATGAAGTCTCTGCCATGGTAACACGCTTAAATTCTTTCCATCCAGCATATGTTTTTCCTGACAACACAATTTAATAAAACAGGTTTGGCTCCTTTTTCTAAGTAAGAAGTCCAAAGAAAGTGACACATTATTTTTCATAAATGTTCATTTGGAATGAAAGTGTCGGTCAGGGTCTCTGGTTTCCAGGTTAAGTGGTTATTTGGTCATCCCAGTCTGTTACTTTCTGTGTCTTCCTCTTGTTGTAAAATTCTCCTCTTTTGTTTGCTCTCACAGAAGAATGTCACAGGCTCGGAGCGTTACTGGGGAACATAACAAGGCATCAAATGAGATAGGGCTAATTTCAACGCTCATCGCTGCGAGTGCATGGGGCTGCGACATTGGCATGAAGCTGTGAATGTGATTATTATTTTTGTTGTATGAAACCCTGATCAAATTGCCTCTCATTTTATCCCCCTGCGGCATGCAGGAGAATCCCATTAGCCACTTTGAGCATGCACACAGGAATTCTAAGACCTTAACAAAATAGATTCTGACCTTCCCGCCTCTGTCAGAGATTCATAGGGTGATGTTCACTTTCAAGGTGAGAACTAATGAGATGCATGTCAAATAGTTTGTTTGTGTGTGATGTAATGAGCTACGGTAAGGTGTGCTATTTTGGAATGCTTAGATGAATATTTTTTAGAAGAGTCATTTTAGCTGAAGAACCGGTTTTATTTTCTTTGTATTATATAATTCTATTGAAATGATATCCTGATGCTTCAACACACATGCATCCCTTACAGGCTTTGTTTTAATCTAAGAAATACATTTAAAGATTGCATGAAAAGAAAAAAAACTTTACTAAGAGTCTTCAAAACGTGAAGAAACAGCTTTAGCGACAGTGGAACAATGCAAAACTTAAAGTGTCTAAAACTGTTATGGACTCTAGCCCTGTTTGTAGCATAGTTTATGTTGTCTCCTGTAGCAACAGACGCAAACCAGATGTTGGAATTTCAGACTGCAGAGAACCAGTGTTGCTGTTTCTTATTTCAGAATGAAATCATCTCCAGTCCAAACAATAATCTAATAAGACATTCAACAAATAAAACGTGCTTATCAGATTTGAGTTAAGGAGAGGAGGGTGAGTGCAACACTGACATATGTCTATCAGTGGAGATAAACCCAAAGACGATGTGAGGAAAGGACCAGCAAACAAAAGCCAGGAGTTGTTTGAACCAAATGTTTCTATTTTCCTTCAGTTTTCAGTTCGTCCCAGCATCCGTTCTCCACTGGAGGTAGTACAGACCCCAGTGACAGTAACACGGTGGGCGATCCGAAAGCCAGAATGTCATGTTGTCTGAAGTGAGAGGAGCCTGGGGGCTCTTTAGCATATGGCAGCAGCCACGTACTGAGGCTTGTGTGTCGGTGTCAGTCAGTGTATGCATATGTGTGTGTGTGTGTGTGTGTGTGTGTGTGTGTGTGTGTGTGTGTGTGTGTGTGTGTGTGTGTGTGTGTGTGTGTGTGTGTCCTTCAGCCGTCCTCAGGTGTTCCAGCACTGAAAGTGGTCTTCCCTAGTGGGCTTCACTGCAACTCTCCACCCAGACCTCAACAGGCAGAGTAGCTTCTCTCCGACTCAGTGTCAGCAACCATATGGACGCTTATTCATCTGAATTACATTAGACACTCAAAGGACCTCAAACTGGAGTTAGAAAACAGAAGTTATATCTATAAGAGATAAAATTGTGTTCTACACGTAAAAAAAAAATCACCGTATATAACAAAAGTGAAATGTTGTTTATACGTACAAGCAATATATTTACAATGGAATGAGAAGAAATGCAGAAATATATGAATATAATGGTGGAAAATCGTCTGAAACAGCATTTACATCATCACTAAAGCTCAATAAAACCCCAAATGATGAATTGAAAATACTTTTATTTAATTTGCATCTCATTAAAATGTTGCATTATACTCGATTACTGTGACTGTGTTTATGATTTTATGAATGGTATTATGTGTGGTAAAACAATAAATAGTTATTGATATCAGGGGTTTATGGGCTGTCTTGCATCAGTGTGAAAAGTGCCCAACATCAAAATCTTTGTCTTGCCGATTGAACACAGCGAAGTGGGTCACCGTCATTGTGTGTGTGTGTGTGTGTGTGTGTGTGTGTGTGTGTGTGTGTGTGTGTGTGTGTGTGCAGCGTTGTAGATGGCCTATTTTCTGTAGAGAGCATGTCCTCTCTGGCATTGGTCAATAAAACTGTCCCTGGGCACAAAAAGAGGACCTGGCACACACACACACACACTCACACTAACACACACATAGACACATATTTACTTGTTGTTGAAAGATGCTAATGAAATTGGAATTACTATCTTGATCTTTCGCCCTGTATCTTTTCACTCCAGTTTCCCATCCATCCATCCATCTATCATTCATTATATAGCTTTTCCTCTGTGCATCCGTCTATTACTCTATCAGATTTTGATTTTACTGTGAAGAGCTGATTTCATAGGACCTATGACAGAAAACAAATGCACTGTAATGGATTACTTATGGAAATAACATATATATATAAATAACAAGTTATTTAGAATAGTATTTCCGTCACAATACTTATATAAATCTGCTGGTTGCAGATGGAAAACCAAAGCAAGAGTTCCACATCAACTTCCCCATATTGGCATGGAAATGGTGGCATGGTTGCCACCGGCTACTTTTGTCACACATGGGATTATGGTACAATGGTGTGTCCGGCTCTACATCACCACGATGACGACAGCTAGTGTGTTTGTGTGCTTGGTGTACATGGCTGTTTATCAGTTGCATTCAAAGCGGCACAATAGTCCTGTAAAGGATGAGTGGAGGCAAATGGGTTTTAAGGCCGGTGTGGTTGTGCAGTGTGCGTTTCCAAGGCATGTAACAGTGGAATGTGCATGTGTGTGTGTGTGTGTGTGTGTCTGTGTTTGGGCAAGCGAGAGGGCTTTAAGAGGTCAGTGTCATCTTCAAACACAACACAATGCATATACACACAGATACACACACACACACATCGGCCTACTAGTGTGTTGGCTCCGTGGAAATGTTAACAGTGTATTGGTACTGAGTGTGATGGATCAAGACAAACAGGGTTTATTGTTGGTGTGTGTGTGCACGGTTAGTGTGGGAATGTGCTAGCATCTTCTTATCGTTTTGTTTGAGGTTTCCTACTCTCTCCCTCGCTCTATCTCTGCTGTCAACCTCCTTCATCCTCTCTTTTGTCTCCATCTCCCAATCTATTAATTAAACACACACAGTTTGGGGCGACAAAGTTATCAATATGTAACTTGAACAGATGTGTAATGAGGACAGATACATTTGTGTTTAGCCTATGTGCGTGGTGAAGGTCTATCTCTGTGCTTCATTACAATTATCATCACCTCAGTAAGTGTGTGTGTGTGTGTGTGTGTGCGTGTGTATGTGTGTGTGTGTTTGTGGTGGTGTGTCCTGGATTTTCTTACTGACCTGGCTGATCTCTGGAGTGTGGAGGGTGTAGGAAACAGTTATTACATTCTTGATGGATACAGCAGGGAGTTGATCCATGCCTCTGTGTGTGGGGGGGGGGGGGGGGGGTTGTGCAGTACTTGCCCTGTCTTGCCCCAGTTTATTGTCCTTCACATAACAGCAGCTTCTCTCTCTCACACACACACACACACACACACACACAATCAATTCATTCAACCCGATTCAACGCTGTTTTTGAAATCTCCCTAAATCTACA
This sequence comes from Leptoclinus maculatus, assembly GCA_032191485.1. Classification (NCBI taxonomy): domain Eukaryota; kingdom Metazoa; phylum Chordata; class Actinopteri; order Perciformes; family Stichaeidae; genus Leptoclinus; species Leptoclinus maculatus. The sequence continues at coordinate 10,126,629 of JAVDOI010000018.1, forward strand.
ATTTAAATATCTTGACATGTGAGTCTTGCCCCTCAGTGTTTTTATCAGATTCAAAGGTGTCCCAGGCTGATTCCAAAGTGCAGCAACTCAGCAAACAAATATATTCTAATAGACGTTATCTGATGTGTTGATCCTGCTAATTTCCCCCTGCACTGAGCGGAGCTTTTGTGAAAAGAGAGGGGGAGGAAACAAAGAGAGGAGTTTAGTGATTTTCATCATCCAGGTTAGGCTGAAATAGGATGCTATCAAAATAAAATGTAGTGCATGCAGACAGCAAGCTTTGGATGAACTGCTTATAGCGGTAGATGATTGCATAACATTAATCACTAACATACTCCTCATCTAGTCGAAATCATTTTGCTTTTTTATGTTTTTGGACAATATAGTGAGAAAGATGTATCATTTCACACACAAACACAATATCACAGGTTGCTTAAATCATACAACCTTGAGGCACACAAACCACACACACACACAAACCATACACACAGTATCTGGTCTGTTCATGTGATAATGTCCTTGTGTGGCCTGTAGTGTTTTTACTTATAAACATGTATTTCCATTCTGCTTTCCCGTCTGCTACAATCAATGTAGACCTTCCAGATCTTTCACTTCTTCTTCTTCTTCCTCCTCCTCCTCTTCCACCTCTATTTCACCTCCTCACATCCACCTCCTCTAAATCCCTTCATCGTCTTCTATTTCCTTTCGTCCTCCTCTTATCCTCCTCATCAGGCTGCTTTATTATGCAAATCAGTGTTGGATCAGATCACTTAATTAAGCTCTTCTGTGCCAGTTTGCGCTTGCACTCACATGCATGAAACACACACAAACACATAGACATGGTAACTTTCTTTCACACAGAGAGAAACTGCTGGTGGTTTGTGTGGTATAATGATTAGTATTCAGGACTCTGAGTCAAACGCACACACACACATGCACTGCATCAGGCAGGAGAAGAGTCTCTTTGAGTGGGTATAGATAAACAGACTTGAATAGTGGGGTCTCTCCAGGCCATTAGCCTGCAGTTAGCATCACAATCTGGCCCTCCACATCACTGCAGCTGATGAAGCCAACTGTTACATTTCTATGGCTGCTGAAAATGCAGCTCATGAGGTCATGGCAATGATATAACTGAACATCAGGGTCAGAAATTGATCTGGTGGCCTAATTGTAGATGCTGTGGGAAACTTAGATGAGCACTGTTGCTAGTTCAGAAAGCTGCTTTATTGCTAGTTTTAGTGAGACATTTGAACTAAGATTGAGTTAAAATAAAACAGGGAGCTTTAATAATAATAATAATAAGTATTATTAATGCGTCAGATTTATTAGATATCTTACGGAATTTGTGAGAATACAGTCTTTTCAAAATAAAATTCCATCTTCACAGGAAACAACTCAGTTAGGTTTAGGCAACAAAACTACTTGGTTAGTTTGAGGAAAAGATCGTCATTTGGGTTCAAACATCACCGTTTACTTCTCGTTTCACATGGGGAACGAATAGCAGTCTTCTGACTGAAAGATCGCAGTTTGTTGGATGATATAGATTTGGCTTTGTTGACTGGAAACGAAAATGTATAATCATATGCCATCACTATTGTATTTCCTCAAAGCATGAACAGAAATTGAGTAGGCCATTCCATTTCCAAATGTGTCAATGATTGTGCCCATTTCATAATATTCCATCTCGGAGTGATTCATTTGAGCAGTTACTAGGAATTTTACAGACATACAGATCTCTAACAACTCAACAAAGAAACCACCATACTGATGTTGCAGCGATATCCCACCCGACCGTTCCTCTAACTGAAACGACCACAATATAGAAATCATCAGCAATTACAACCTAAAGAGCTGAAAGCTCATCACGGGCCTTTTGTTATATTCTGATTAGCTTTGGCAGCTCTCATCGGAAATTACTTTAAATGTTTAGTTTGGACAGTTAATGTGACCTTCAACTTGATGGATACTGGCTCTGGAAACTTGCAGATGTACAGAGTCATTATCTGCTCAGACTGGCGAGCAAACAGCACATTGGCTCACCAAACTGACATCAGACAAAACTCCAATATCTTCCCAATGTGATTATCATTGCAAATGACACAATAATGTAACATAAGATAGATGGAATGCGTCGCAATTTGCCCCCAAGACACCACCTATCAATTTTGATGATTGCTTTCATTTAATATCTCTGACAAAAAATGAGTTAATTTTATCGGGTTACGGACATATTAGCTTTAACAAAATTGATTGTGATTCAGCTTTATGGATGTCTGTGCCACTTTGTCTGTTAGAGAGAACTGGAGCCCTCAGTATAGCAACGTGTCTTTATTACAGCTATCTCAGGGTTAGGTCATTCAGGATTTAAAGGTTGTACACATGACAATATCCATGTAGAGCTGCTGATATTGACTATTTTGTGCCACAATTCAGTGTCTTTACATTTGAAAAATATGCCACGAATCCTTCATACAGCATTCAATACTTAATTAAACTCTCGGCTCATATTCGGATGGTTGAAAAAAGATCATCATTAATGAATTGTTGAAAATGTAGCTGTGCGTGCACTTCTATGTTATTAGTCATTTATGTGCCTGTGTCATGCCAAAAAGCACTATTCTTGAACAATAACACAATTATCAGCCTGGGAAAATCTTCCCACCGAAATGTACCGTGGTTTTTTCAAAAGACTTTGACCTTTTCCAGATTTCTGTAGCTTGTTACTGGTTGGACCGAAGGCGGATTTCATGGCAGGGGGGCAAGATGTTTACTGTTGCCATGTTTCCAGTAACATCACAAGTGGCTCCGGATAAGACCGCCAGCCAAATGCCTAAGCTGTCAAAGTAAATAACTTTTCCATTTCAAAGAGAGCTATTCCAATTAAGGGGGGAAGGATGGAGCGAAAGAAAGAGAAGGGGAAGCCACAGAAAAGAACTGGAGGAGGGTGGGCAGGAAGAAAGGGGAGGTGGAAGACGGAGGAAGATGGAAGGGGAGGAGAGAGGGAGAGCGAAAGTCATTGGGATCTTGTCGGATTGAAAAAGAAACGAGGTGAAGGTGGTATGGAAACAGGAAATCAATTGTTGGGTCGGCTCGCTGCAGCTAGACTGAACCTTGAAGTGTGCGAGCGAGAGAAAGACAGAGCGATGGAGACCAAATCTGAAGCTTCGGGTTAGGCTGACACAAAGATAGGGGTCAAGGGAAGAAGGTACTTTCCCATTTCCCCCTATACGTGACACCAGTCAATTTACACGTATCCTTTGAGGTCTAAGGTGAAGAGGACACATGTTAAGTGTAATCTTCGCCCACGGTTTTCTGATGATCGTGGCAAATTCTATCAAAGGCTTATTAATACTTCTGATGCGATTGTAATCATGTAATGGATTTGTGGTTCTAAGGTTCATGTCATTTCTTCACACGGTGACAGCGGATGTAAAACGTTTAGCTCGAAGAACAATCCCAAACAGATTCTATTCTAAAACCACTCTCAGCATTGTGAATTCTCTTTGCTTTAAAGTCATCAATTTAGACAAATTATCTTTGTTGTCCCTTTTAAAAGATGCATAGTAACAAAATTGGGCCTCACCAAGGTCAGGTCAGGTTGTCAACTGACATGTAGTAAAATAGAGGGACTGCATGTGACCACTGGACCATCCAGCAGTCACGTTAATTATTGATGAGGGTCTCCCATGACCTCGACTATTGATTGAGCAAATTGCAGCCCCACTTATTTTACAACCACCGTATCATGTGGCTGCTGCAGCTGTACGTGTGCACATGTGCCCATGTGCATGTGTGTGTGTGTGTGTGAATGTAAGTGTGTACTACTCTTTAAAAGTGAACGAAGAGATTGTGTTCCAGCTGTCATTAGAAAGTGGCAAGACGTTGTGTTATACCCTTGAGGGTGTGTGAGTGTTTGCAAGAATTTGAATGCGTGTTTGTCTGTGTGTGTGTGAGAGAGATGCGTGTTCGTGTGTGTGTCACAAAAGACTACTTACAGCGATACAGAGCTTACATGATGTTCCTGCTGCTGTTATTGATTTGAAAATAAATAAAAGATGATTCAGGGGGATAACCTTCATATTTTTTCTCCTCCGCAAATATTTCATTTTCTCTCTATTTGTCAAGGCACTGATGCTCTTGTGGAATGTGTGTCTGGTATTTTCACACACACACACACACACACACACACACACATCTTTTAATTAATCACACATACTCTGTCATCTGAAGAGGTGCTGTGTTTGATCTCCTGGGACACAAACACACACACACACACATACTACCACACACGGTATCATACTATCCACTCATGCCCCTGCACACAGTGCTGGTGAATGTCAGTGTATCACAACTTGGTTCTCCTGTACATGAGTAGTTAACCTCCTGCGAGCCGAATCTGATTTTCCCATCAGCCTCTGTCGGAGCTGCTTTTTTATCCTGGCAGACACTCAGGGAAGAAACAGCTTTTATTATCCTTTTCCTACTGTTATAAAAATACTTTTAGGGTTTGCGGTGAAGAAAATACAACATATCACTATACTGTCATATGAAAGCCTCATAACGTAAGTGCAGCTTTGGTTATTGATTTTTACATTCAAAGTTTATGGGATCCTCTCTGTGCCTAATAAGTTTCACGGCTGTGTTACACACTGAAAAATCCCTGTATATATTTTTTACTTTCAAGAGGAAATGAGGCTGTTTTTATGACGTTTGTGGAGTGTTGACTTATCAGCGTCGTTCGTCCATGTCTCATGAGATGTTAAGTTCCTCCAGTGGTTGCAGAGGGCCTTGCTTAAAGGATAAGTCTGGTGTTTTATTTTGTTATTTTAACAAAGTGATTATTCTAGAAAGTATTTTTTGGAAGCTAAAGAATTATACTGCACAGTCCTCTGTAATATTACCTCCTTTTTTGTCCATAAACAATTAAAACCAATGTGCCTGCCTTATACTAAGCATCTGTGTGGTTTGATTTGAGTCAGTCCTACAGACTCCCAGTACCACAAATATGTTCTCATCCTAAAAATGTGTATTAATCCACAAGTTGAAAGCAGTCCTCAACAAATGTACTGTTACAACTTTCTGAGTACCTTTTACTGAAAACTACTATGCCCAGCTGTTATTTAGCCTTTTTCAAAATGAATCTATATATTTTGTGACTTGTGAAATAATTAGTCTTCAGTAGGAGCCAATGGGGCTGAGAGACACAGACAGATTTGGAAAGTGCAAATTTATAGTCTACAGCTGTACTCTTTGAGATTAATGAATTGTCTTGATCCATCTCATTTGTCTTAATCGGTTATTCTAGCAGTGCAATAAAAAGAACAATAAATATGACTTAGGATGTCTGAATATGAAAAAAAAGAAATCTTGCACAAATCTTTCCGTGTGAATATGAATATATCCCTAATTGATTAGTTTCTTATCCCCAGTAAGATCAATGCCAGGAGTTAGTACATATGGTAAGTAACTAAATGGAAACAGATCCACTTGGACTCCAGCCCTGTGGTTCGACTGTCCAATAAATATAGTGACGAGATCTTTGCTTGGTGTTATCAGGTGTAAACCATTAGGGGCATGTGTACTCAGTCAACAGGTGTTTGTGAATACAGGGGATCAGATGGTCACTGTTGTGAAATGAATTCATTCTAACATTTGTCTGTTTATCTGCACTTCTGTTTTGTGCTTCTTATGCATTTCTGCTGACCCAGCAGTTATCTCATTACTCTTACCTGATTGGCTGGGGCTGCTGGCTGTCAGGTCTAATTTCCTGATATGTCTACCAATCAGGGTGGTCTGTTTTGTGTTATCCACGTGTTGTGGTTGTCATTCCATCAGTAGGATTATATTAGGCTATTTAAACCCGCTTCACATTGTATTACTCTCTCACTCACACTGACACAGACACACACATACACACGCACACACACACACACACACACACACACACACAGACACACACATGCATGCATGCAGACTCACAACCACACTGTAAAGGGGAGGAAGAGGAGTGTTTAATGCAGCATGGGACCTTGGTGTGCCAGTGTCAGTGATGAATATGGCAGTAGTATCAGCAGGGTTGGCTTTTGCAGAAGAATGTTGTCCACCACTGGGACCTCTCAGACCTGTTCTGCTGAGCCCACACATTCTGCTGGCTCGCTGCTATCGTTGCTAGACATTTTTTGATGTAGTATGTGTGTGTGAGAGAGAGAGAGAGAGAGAGAGAGAGTACGCTTGCTTGTCTGTGTATGCCTGCAACAGTATCAAATTATTTTAAAAGTCCCAAGTTTGCATTTTAATTAATTAATTTATTATTTAAAAAATGTTTTTAACAATTATGTGATTCATTAATTATCCATCCATTATCTTTAACCGCTTATCCTGTTCAGGGGGGGGGGCTGGAGCCGATCCCAGCTGACATAGGGCGAAGGCGGGGTACAGGACAGGTCGACAGACTATTGCAGGGCTAACACATAAGAGACAGACATCCATTCACGCTCACATTCACACCTACGGGCAATTTAGAGTCATCAGTTAACCTAAGCTGCATGTCTTTGGACTGAGGGAGGAAGCCGGAGAACCCGGGGAGAACCCACGCTGACATGCGGAGAACATGCATGAACTCCACACAGAAGGCCCGTCTAGCCTGGGGAAGAACATTTTTTTTTGCCTATTTGACAATTCATTAAAAAAAAGACACTTGCATGATTGAAACACCAATGTACTGTTCATGCATAATTAAAAGAACTACAAGGATAATACTGAATTCCTGCCATATTTGTGAAATACCTGTGTTTTTTGAATTTGGAGTTATTGTGTAATGGCAGTAAAAAGACTATTGCTTTGAAGTACAGTGCTGTTGGTGTTAAACCGTGCTGGCTATGAGCAGTAAATGCTTTTGTATCTCATCATCAAGTCTAGATGAGCTGACAAACATGTGAAAGAGGAGAAGACAAGAGAGAATAAAAGTGCAATGAAACTAAATTGATAGAGAAAGGTGAGATGAACACAAAAGGGAACGTTGCATTTGATCTCCCTTCCTACACAGAGACACGTACACACATGCGATACACTTTGCAGAGGTGGCGTGTCACACTACTTGCACATATTGCAACAGATTTGTGGCGAGTAGGAGTTTAAAGAGCTGCAGAGTGCAGATTTAACACCACAGATATTTAAAGAGAACAGTCCTTTTATCTGAGGGGACAATTTGCATTATTCATGTTGTGCCTCCTGAGAGATGAAGAGAGCGAGAAATAGAGACAAAGACAATTCAGAGAATTATTGTTTTCTTTTTTTTTTTTTTAACCAGCAGTCAATGGTTTCAGCAGATTTACATTGAGTCCTCCTCTTGCAGTTTGTTTATATGTGTTTGTGTGTGTGTGTGTGTGTGTGTGTGTGTGTGAGTGCATTAAATAATCCCCAATCTTTCATTTCTTACTTGTAGGTGCACCGGCAAAGAATGCAGCCATTAGAAAGCTATCTATGTGCATGACACTCATGCGTCTGTCTGTGTTCTTTCTGTCTCCAGTGTGCAGGGCGGGCTTCTACAAATCTACTGTCGGAAATATGGAGTGTTCAAAGTGCCCGCCTCATAGCTTCGCTCACCATGAGGGGTCGCTGCACTGTGGCTGTGAAAAAAACTACTTCCGTGCTGAGGGAGACCCTGCAGCCATGGCCTGTACCCGTAAGTGTGCTTTTATATTACGGTTAGCATTGCAGCAACATTTTGATTTATCAAATGAGGAGTCAGTGACATCCTGATTTGATGCAGGTTCCGCCCTTTCCCCTGATATCCGACCAGAGCAGCCCTCCAATGTGGTGTGGGAGGATTGTTCTCATTAGCCCATAAAACATGCAATGAAACCTGTCTTACCCTTGCCTTGAAGAGATACTGAAACCCATTCATTTGGCTAGTCGTTGACTTTTAGTGTCCTATGATGGTGGAAATGGTTTCAGGTGCTTTTCACACGGAATCACTTTAGCAGAAAACTTTTTTTGTCTTTGCTCCATATTGTTATGCATATACTACAACGTAAATTATATTGTGTATGCACACTGTTTGTTGAATCCAGAGGCTTGTGCTTCTTCTCATCAGTAGTTTTTTTAGTTTGCAGAATATAATTATAATAGTTGGATTCGTACACATAGTGAAGTTAAAGATTGCTTACTAATTCACCAGTAAAAATGGTTTACTACAAAGAGCGTTATTATTCCTTATTTGTTTAAAGGTCACCATAGTCATGGTTGCCCAAGATGGTTCCCTACGTGACTCTCTTTTTTTTATCCCTCTCATGCAAATGGCTTGCAGATGCAGATGCCTCCTACGAGTTTTCCAAAATGCATTCCCCAGAAAACTATAAATCGCTGCATTCCCTGATGTCAGGTTATGAATACATCTGTTACTAAATGTGATGGGAGAAAAGAAAAAAAACTGTCTTGCACCATGTTGAGAACAGTAGAATATACAAATCGATGGCCTCAGCCATAGACAGAATCCTAATTAGAACGACAGTCACGGTAGGTTCCTGTTGAGATTATCTCGACGCCATCTTGTCAACTAGGCAAATTTCACCTCATTGGGACAGATTGAGCGACACGAGAGCTGCAAATGAATAGATAAGTTGTTGGAAGATAATGATCGTGATTATACTGTTAGCGGTGGGATAGAGGTTGTTTAGAATTGACTCTGGAAACATTTGAAAATGTTGGCAGAAAAATGAGAATAATAAACTCGAACAAATGACAAAAAAAAAACGTACTTTCTTCCGTTTTGTATTTCCTGCTGTATTCAACACAGACTTTTATGTAACAGCTGTCTTAACAGTGTATATATAAGTATAGTATGTCTACCCCCAATAATTCAGTTTCACCAATTAAAAAGGCATCAATGAATACCCCTACGTCCCACAGCACCTCCTCCTAAATCAAAAGTGCTGGTCGGCCTTGCTGATCATCACCATTGCTAAAACTTGCTGAAATCCCCTTTTCTTTTCTAAATTTAGTGATCTCCAGTGACGAGTAGGAGGCTGGAAAGAGCCCAAACAGAATTGCCAAATACATGAGTCTCTTTGTGAGGGATCGGATATTACGCACACTTCCCCAGTTCTGACACACCATAATTCATGTCACATGTTTATCTTCAATGTATTATTTTGACATTTGGAATTAGTGTATGATTGCCTGCATGTGTACATGTGCATGCCTGCACAGGTAATATCTTGAATGAATTACAGTTCCACGAGTTTGATGTGGTCTGGGGAGCTAGCTGTGTAGGTGAGGCAGAGGCTTGTCACGGTCAGATTACTATCAAAGAACATACAGTCTCACTTTTAAGAATACACGGAGTATGTTGATACATGCATTCTTAATAACAGACACTGTTCATGATAGTATCTGCTTTCTCTAAGGAGGGTTTCACTGTGTTAATGAAAGGAGCAATAGTTTTGTCAGTAGCTCTTGATAAATTATTTGGTGTTGTTTCAATGGTTGGGAAAGATATGGGAGACTTTGATCATAAAACGATAGATTGTGTTCTTTTGCCATAAGTTTGAATAGTAGTAGCCTGTTACAAAGTTGACCCCTTCAGTGTGTCCTTATTTTGTTTCGAATGTATTTCATTATATGCTTTCAGTAGAGCTCAACCGGGAATTTCCAGAAGTAAAAATCCTGTTCATATTCTGAAACGGGATTTTGACCATAATATCGTAACCAAGGTAGACTTACCAGGAGCTATGTGATTGTGAAACAATGGTATACTCCTGTAGAAGCCACAAGTCTTGGCATGAACGTGTGTTATTCACAATGTCATGGAAAGCACTTCACGCAGCTCTCTGTTACCATGGAAATGTTTTCCGTGAGCGGCTAGCGAGGGTATGTGTCTTCAGTGTCTGCTCCATGTGCTGCTCTCGGATTTCCAACTTTGTTTTATATTACAAAAATACTTCACCGAAAAGTGTTTCTGAAAACATTATGAGGGCGGAATAAGCGATGCAGTTGCCTAAACTGTTTTGAGATGGACAATGGCCAGTTTGAAAGTTTTTGGGAGTTTCCGGAGGCGGCGAGCCGCCGTCAGGAATGGTTTATGGGTAGTTCCTTCACAAAAATAATTAAATATACAGTCTTGTACCGTTTCCCCCTTTTTTTTTGCACATAGTCAAATGTTTTATGGTCAAGATTCATCTGATAGTTAGTTGGCTTAGTTTCATTCTTAAAGCTCTTTATAAAAGGATTTTCTGAAACATCAATGGAAAACTAACTTCCAGAACTGGAGCCATTCAAAATGCGTTGAGCTCTAGAAACTTCTTGTGACAAATTGTTCAGTTTAGGAGCTGCAGAACTGCCCTAAACTAAAGAGTCATATTGGAATTTTCTATTTTCAAGTATTTGGTGTACCTTCTGATTTCTCTCTTGTGCAAACACAGTCAAAGACTGTAATGCAAGATTACCAAGACAGGAGCTATGCATAGTTTGGGAGTGGAGTAAATTGTCAAACAAACCAAACCAAACATTCTATCTAAAGACACAATCCACTAATCCCATTTCCCTTCTTCTCCTGCAACTTCTCCAAAGTTATTTGGCAGTTTTGTTTTGTTCCCCGACGTAATTACAGTCATAGCTTTTATATACAAATCTGGAAATAGTCAGAGGGATCTGTTTGTAATTTTTACTTTTATATGTCAGCCTGAGTTTTACAGATGCTGTCATGCCCTTTTTTTCCTCATACTGATCCAAAAAGAGAGGAAAACTGATTCATTTTGGGCTACATACACAGACTGATATTAACTAAACCCAACCACAATTAAACTGCAATTACAGAGTTTTTTTTATACTTTTTGCAACATTTACTACATCTTTCATTGATTGAATAATCTCCAAGTAGGTATGCTACATTTGCACTTTAAAGACCTGTTAAATGGCTAGTTTCTTCCTGGATAACTCACTTCCTGGAAAAAAAGTGAGCCTTTAATACAGACAAACTCCAACCAATAAAGCCATCACTATGTTTTACAGAAAACCTACCAACCCCCTTTTTAGATGCTTGTATGGATTTTACTTGGCAGATGACTGCTGCTAAATCTAATCCTATCTAATGTCACTCTGCTACTTGAAGTACACTATTCTCAATCTATCCTTTATTTGCTCTCTTCCCTTTTCTTCTGTCACCTTTCTACTAATTTACTTTCTTCCTTCCTTTTTTTCTTCCCAATCCAAAAATGTTTCTCCCATCCTTCTTTTCTCACCTCCACCCCACTTCATCTCCTTCTCTACCAGGACCCCCTTCGGCTCCTCGAAACGTGATCTCTTCCATTAACGAGACCTCCGTTATCCTGGACTGGAGCTGGCCGGAAGACGCTGGCGGGCGCAGGGACGTCACCTTCACTGTCCTCTGCAAACGCTGCCGTGGGGGGGCCGCTAACGGCAGTAACGCTGGCAACCTGCGTTGCGAGCCTTGCCGGAAGAATGTTCACTTCCTGCCAAGAGCCACGGGCCTCCACAACACCACGGTGACGGTGGGAGATCTGCTAGCCCACACTAACTACACCTTTGAGATCGAAGCACTGAACGGTGTGTCATCGCTGGCACCCAAGACGAGGCAGTACGCCGCTGTCACCATCACCACCAACCAAGCTGGTGAGATATCACAACAGATGGATAGATGGATAAAGGCATGCACTCACATATTTAGACAGACATACTCTGAAGCGATCATTTTTAACCACATATTATCAATGCCTATCTTCACCGGGTGATTTGACTGAGTAGCTGCTTTTAGATGAAAATCTCGAACTTGCAAGATGTAGTCTGGCTTAGGTTTAGGTTTAAGACTATGTGGTTTAGTACAACACCAACACAAGAGTTCAGACACCATGCATATACTCTACATGGATGTGTGGTTCTAATGCATGAATGCAAGTGTATTTTAAATTGAACTGTGGGTAGAACCGCAAGTGTATCAACAAAAAAAGAATAGTAGCTAACACATGGATAATATTTAATACATCTCTCTTTACTGCACCCCGTTTCTCCCTCTCCCTCTGAATATCCTTATCGTATAATGAACTAGCATGTAGTTTATGTGCTCCAAACATATGCACTCCAACCATCAGAACTGGACATTTACAAGGCGATCCCAGGCCGCTATTCTCTTGTTTAACTACCGGGATGGAATGTCTTTTGCAAAATGAAAAAAATCCTTTAAACAGACACTTTTAAGGTGAGGATGGTTACCTAAAGCTCTCGTCAATCTTTTATACAAATATCTCTCCACGCATCAAGTCTTTCGATGAATTTGAAAGCAAAGGGAAGCGGTGTTGTGAAATTCCAAGAGTGAAATAAATCTAGCTGCAGTAGAAGGCGCCAAACCTCAGACATCCCTGACTCTAGCATGGAATGTGCAATGTTCTGGCTGTAGTACATCCATTTTCCTTTTTCCCCACTTCCTTCAATGTTCTCTTCCACAGTTTGCCTTTGTGTTTGGTAATGTTTTTGCGTCTGTCGTTCAGTGTTTTTTTTTTTTTTTTTTTTACTGTTTTACTCTCAATCATTATCTCTCTCTTCATCTGGAAACAGGATCCTTCCGAACCCAACACACACCATGCTATTCTCTTCCTCTTTATATGGCTCCCCATGCTTCTTGCAAGCCCCTTTTTCTCTCCAAACTTTGGGAGGTTGATTTAGCACGTGGAAGGTGTTTTTTTGAGCAGCGTGAACAGATGGGTGTTTCTCTTAAAAGTTGTCACACACAGCGAGGTCAGACGCTCCATCACATCCTTGATGATAGGCAGATGGCACTAGCTGTGAATTTAAACAGAGGAGGGCCGCAGTATATGTCGTGAAGCGTTGCGAGTCCTTTCTTCGTTTTGATTTGAATGCACACATGGCACCTCTTTGTCGCTGCTTTATGCGAGTTGATTTGATTTACAGGTTACTTGTGGGTGCTTTGGTTATATGCAGGTAATCAGTGAGGCAGGACATGTCTGTCAGTCAAGGACATGACACATGTCCTTAAATCAGATTAGATGCAGTCGATCATACATATGTAAACTCGCTGAGAAAGAAACCTGTCGGTGTAATAAATATGCTAATGTGAAAGGTTGTATGTACACACAATATACAGACAAATTGTGTTGACACACTTTGACTGTATACAAAGTGACAAGGTGTAGACATGACCTCTTTAAAGTGACAGGGCAGGGATGAGAGGTAAATATAGATTTTGTGTGTGTGTGTGTGTGTGTGTGTGTTTGTGTTTGTTCACATACAGTCCGTGCTCATGTGTCTAGCCTGGGGATAAGACAGGACTCAAATCATATGTCGATTAAAAGCCACACATTTGAAGTAAAGACCATACAAAATGGAGAAATAAAAAGCTTTGAGTCTTTTATTAGTAAAGAACGTCTGTGTGGTTAGTCAGAGGGATCAGCATTTATATTAGATTTGACTTACACTAATGCTAATAGGGCTGTGCGTGATCTGACTATTAAAAACCGCCTTTAGTGTTTGAGCGGTCATCAGAAGAGATGAATCTTCGTCTTTCCATATCAAGCACATGCACAAGACACGCACCTTCATTATACCACACAGCCACACAGTCCTCTTCCCCTCTCTAAGAAAAATCTCCGCCTGCAGCTGCACACCCTCCATCAGCCCTGAGAGTTTACAAGGATTAGATATGTCAGTGCTCGAGCTCCACTCGTCTATGGTACACTTTCTCTCACATAAACACACGCACACACACACACACACATGTACAGATGCCAAAGCTGTTAAAAGCTGGATTAAGTGTTTCCCTGGGAAGGAGATGTGTGTCCTTGCTGTGCTGTCAAGTTGCTGTCAGATAGCTCTCCTTATCCCACCTCCCTTGCCCTCCACTCACTGTCATAACTACGCGAACAACAGAGTAGCTGTGATCCACATTAGAGTAGTCTAATAGCAACAGTCTGAACTGCAGCTGAACTTGACAGAGTGGGTCTAACAAGAAGAAAACACAGGCACATACAGTATACACGCCTGGGCAAATCACACCTGGTTGTTGATTTTCCTACCGTCTGAACATCTATCTTGCACAGACAAGATCCTGTGTTTATAGTCTCCATCATCGCAGGAGAAACTTAATGCCCTTGCAGCAACAAGACCAATCCTCGCCGCACAGCTTTGAGTTCAACAAAGAACACTTCAAACTTGTTATTGGTACATCAACTCACATGGCTGCTCTTCAACATTTTCTTACCGTCTACGTATATATCTAGCGAGCGCAAGGAGATCACTTCTTGTTCATAGTCTCAATGAGTGAAAGGAAAATGTAAAAACTATTTGCGGAAAGAATTGTTGTTTTTACATTCAGAAAAAAAAAATAGTTTATCTTTATTACAAAATGTTGAAATAAAAATAACTAGTTATTCTTATATATATATATATATATATATATATATATATGTATATTGATATTGTGATTTGGTCTAATGTGTAAGCTGAGAAGTATGGAAAACAAACACACAAATGTGATAGGGGACCCACTCAAATGACCACCTGTGGGTCCCGGCGACTCCCTGGATTGAAAACCCATCAGTATGACTGCAAAAAAAACAAGACCAGAAGAATAGGTGTGATTCAGTGTGCCAATATCAGATATCATATCAGCAATGCTTTCAAGTCATTGTTCAGCATTCCTTTCATTGAATTATATAGTGTTACTGCCAATAAACTACTTTGAATAGTCCACCAGTGTCGCACAGGATACATAGATGTTCGGACAGCTGTGTCATGTCCCTCGCCCACCACAGGTGAATGATGCTGAAGGCCGCTTTTTAAGGCCATTATGGGCCTGGTATGCTGTATTATTAGTTTTACAGTTATACCACAGACAGAAACAGAGAGTGACAGCAAATTAAGTGCTTTGGCAATATACATGCAAGGGAGAGAGCGAGAGGGAGAGAGAGAGAAGCAAGGAGAAGGAAAAGGAGGAGGAGAGGAACTTGAAGCTGCCTCCAAGCGGCCCAGACACAGTAAATCATTACCACCATAAACCACAGAGCCAATAAAATGCATCACCCCGCTATCAGAACCAGAGGGAGAGGAGGAGAGAAGGAGCAGGGGGTATAGAAACAGATTCTCCCCATCTGGATTCATTACAGGATAAAAAATAACTTCCCGCCGAAATACACGCCAGTATATGGTTGGATAGATACACACACACACACACACACACTGCTATATAATCACAATCAAGAGAGGCTCAAACATTTCAAAGACAAACATGTTTTTTCCTGTGGTCTAATAAAATTAAAAGTCGATGCCTCAGATGCCGGGCTGGCCCTGGAGCTGCCTGGCAATTAGAGAGCCGTAAAAAAGGGAAATGAGGGAAGGGAGTGAAGAGCAAGAGAGCAAGAAAGAACGAGGGAGGGGTGCAGGGCTTGATAGAGAGAGGGATGTGCTAAATTACTTGGGACCATGTGAACTCCCTGAGGCAAGACGATGCATGGGCGAAGGGTTGGCCCGGGAAGATTGGTGAGGGAGAAAGCGCCACACCAAAAAAGGGGCAGCAGAGGGACAAAGGGGAAGGGATGGTTTGTATATATAGTATATTCAGATTAAAACACATTTCAAAGGATATGCAGAGCAGCAAGTTGCTACAATAAATGCTGAAGGACAAGCCGTTTTACTGCATTGTGTAAGCAGGAACTAATGTGAATGATTGAATGGGAGTTTGATATACTAGCCCGCTCCAGAGATGCTTAACTTGGTAAACAGGCACAGTTTTGTCTTTCTTCATTTTGATTCCTGCAAGTTTCTCAGTATGCATTGAAAGAGAAGAGAGTTGAGGTGACAATAAGACTGACTCAGATTTATGCCGCCACTACCAATATTAAAAACAGTATCAAACTCTAACTGATTCATTGCAATGCCATCGAAATAGTAAAATGCATTAAGTTTAATTGTAGTGAGTTAAGGTTGAGTCATAAGCACTAACCTAAGCACTATCTACTTCGCTTTCACAGACGTGAAATGCACGTCACTGATTAGTATTATATTTCTAGTCTTTGTATGTGTGTGTGTGTGTGTGTGTGCATAGGTGCACAAGCCAGTGTTTGAATTAGTGTACATTGTCTCGTTCCACCTACCAACCCTGGGCCACAGCCTATAATGGAGCCCCACCGGGCAGCAAACTGAATTAGGCTAACAGGAACCATAGACAATTGCCAGGATGCAACACCGGGGACTGAACTTCCACTGAACCTCACTGTGAAGGAACTCACTCTCTCTCTCTCTCTCTCTCTCTCTTTCACTCTTATGTCTGTCGATGCCTCCCAACCAGCTCCCTCCCCGGTAACAGTGATCAGAAAGGAAAAGACGTCTCGGAACAGTGTCTCCCTGTCCTGGCAGCAGCCGGAAAGACCCAACGGCATTATCCTCGACTATGAGATCAAATACTACGAAAAGGTAGGTGCAGAACATGTCACTGTTCAACGCATTGCTTTGTGTGCCTTTTTCAGCAAGGCAGCGTCATGAATTGATACCACTGTGATATCTGTCTTGTGAATACAAGGCTACGGCCAACACATGATGGAATATAAGGTATAACCCATGGATGTATACCATGGGTTACAGGATACCAACATCAAAGATGGCATTTTATTACTCTGTTATTTACTTACTGGGCGCATATGTTGAAGAAATCTCTGCACACTCAAGCTTCCACATTTTTGGGCCCATAGAACATGCTCACTGGAGTCCTACTCCAGGCATGCCATCCATCCCATGTCATGGTATCAATCTTTTCATCCGACTCTTGGCAAGAAAATGAAAAGTTCATTTTCAAAATGAACTATTGCTTTAAGCGGAGTGTTTTGCTGGATTGTCTACTTTTGTTCCATGTCATGTTATCAGCCTTGGGGAGTAACCATATTAATGAAACAGCTTTAAACAGTTAGGATATTAAAAAAGAAGGTAACAGAAATCTGTTATGATTATGACGCCATCCCAGCGTGAAAAGACGAATTGTCATTGTAGGAAATGAGAGGACCGCTTCAAATGTCTGGTCCAGCAGACATAATACAGGACAAAGGTTCATTTAATTCAATCTTTACATTTTCTTTTTCTCTTGCCTTTTTTCTTATTTGCATATATGGTATTTAGGTAATCCAAAATGTAGATAGTAATCAAGTTACATATTACTTTAACATTGCGTTACTTGCCTTAGGTTTAATGACTGTTGGAGCGAAAAGTCGCATTAGAATGGGTTAAAATCTGAGAATGGGTTAAAATCTTTGGCATGACAATGATGTTGCCCAGTATCGCTACTATAACAGGCCAAACAATGTTCTCTTTTTTAATTCGCCCTGCATTCTCTCCCTTCTCTCATTTCCCAACACCCCATCCTTCTCCTCCACTACTTCACCTCTGTTGTCTTTTCTACTTCTTTTTTCGTCTTTCTGCCTTTATTCTTTTGCGTCACACTCCTCCCCTCCTCCGCTTATGTTTACCTCTCATCCCCTTTTTTTGTTATCTCTCCCTCTATTTCTCATCCTGTCCTCCTCATCCCTTAATGGAGACACGTTTTATGGCAGACATTAAATGCGTCTCTGGGGTCACTCATTCCTCTGTGAGGGAAATTAGTGCAGAACGAATTACACTGGCTTTCAGCACCAATGCCGTGCTATGGCTGACATTTGATGGTGAAATTAGCCGTGGATGCAAGTTTAATCACTCTGGCAGATTCAACGCGCATGTGCGTGTGTGTGTGTGTGTGTGTATGTGTGTTACCCAGATCCCAGTTTGCTTGAATGCCAACAGTGGCCCCTAATCTCTTGATTAGTAGGCAGACAGAAGCTGTTTCCTCTCTAAACTCTGTTCCCTGCTCAGCCATCCTTACCTAAGAAGTTCAAACAGAAAACAGCGCAAGGAAAAGTTAATGACTGATACTGGGTCGGAGCTCAACGCAGCTCTACTTTCAGCAGCTGTAGCTTTTTTTTCGATCGCACACACATGCGTACACATTACAAATGCATATGAATTCAAAGAAGATATGGAAAAGAATGAAATACTGGAGTCTTAAGGAAGAGCCTGTGTGACAGAGTTTTGTAATGGAACATCTCTTGGCCTTTGCGCTCATCCCTGCTAATCACATCGTCTCTCAGCAATTACTGGAGACACTCAGGGACAGGCACAAACACACAAGTTCCCAGAGGATTCTCTACAACAGCCATACATACCCAGGGGGTTTTCAAACCCCAGACAAAAGGCTCTTCCTTGCAGAAGAGCGAACTGGGACAACCAGGGGAGACCCCCCCCATAACAATCCAGGATAGAGGCATCTTCGTGTGGCTGAGGGCCTCTAGCATGCCATGGATCAAGGCCCGAAAGAGGACAAGAGTCGGAGCACAAATAACCCACACCAAGACCACACCGTGACTCACTTATGAGACAGAAAGAGGCTTTTAGGGACACATACGCAGACACACGCAGACATAATTGCATGAACACATAAACAGGATGTTAAAAGAGAACACAAAAACAGCTTGAGTTGAGATTAAAAAAGAGCTTTTAGCAAGAAGATGTTCAGATTTGCGGCATCAGCCAAGACGCTCTGCTCTTCAATGTTTGTGGTATCGTCTGTCTTTAATTACTTAAGTTTAAAACAGACGTACACAGTGTACATTATCATGTAATCCAATAGCCATTCACCGATGACTCTAGCTTCTCTTAATGTAGAAAAGGGAACGTTTCGCCATAAACCACACAAACTTAGAATACTTCTTTATAGTAGATGAATGACTTGGACCAATATATTTCTGTGGTCAAACCAATGGCCCGACAACGAAAGTCATTACAGTTATGTTTTATTTATGGGGTTTAAAATCACACGAGACTGTTTTGACCTTTAGGACAAAGACAAGCTTTAGAAGGGCATTTTAAAAGTTGTAATATTTCATTTGTTTAGGCTTCTCTAGTGTGAACTCTATAGTGTGAGGCAGAACACAAATATGAATCATCACAAGTAATTTAGACTGTAACTCCTTAATAATGCTGATTGGACTTCTCCTGTTCAAAGTAATGCACCAGTTTTGCACGATTTCCTGCCAACTGAGAAAAATATGGACTTAATATTCATCCATGTGCATCCAAGAGATCATTTGCTATCGCACATCAATTCTGTTTAGTCATTGGAGGTTTGGAGAGCATAAATAACCTTCAATGTACATGGCATCTGTTGTTTCTGAAGTTACATGAAATGTATACTTGTTTGGGAACAACTGGAATGATCACATTTCCACTGATGGATTTGTGGCTTAAAAGGAAATTCAACTTAAAAAGGAAAAGACAACGAACTGATGCAGTGCCAGTCGCTGCATTACACTGATACCAAATGAGAATAATATAGTAAACTTACAACAAAATGTATGAAACTATATGGCATGATACATTTTAACTAAATCAAACTTGAATAAAGCCAAGATATATAAATGACGGATACAATTACTGTAGGAATGATATTTAGTAATACAATGTTCATGCAATCCTGCTAAGTAATGCATTTCTCCTGCTTTTATTGAATAGTAATAAATAACACATTCAGTGTAAGGCTCGTTGGTATATAAACCGTTTAAGGAAGGTGAAGATGTGAAGAGTTTCATAATATTAGAAGCTGAAGTGGTTCATACCTTTTGAATTAACCCCGCCTAACCTCTCTTTTGCCGCTGTCTTGGCCCGCACTGCTCTTTTTGGCCAACACATACCATTTTGTCACTCGCTCATGAAACCAGAGGCCCGAGTTTCCAAAGTGCAAGGGCTGCAAGGGCCGAATTATGAATCCTATATATGGGAATTCTTAGGGAATGTTTTGGTGATATTCTTGGGAATTTCCAACCCGAAAACTTTCCAGAAGAAGAGAGGCGTTTCATCTTTGGAAATCCCAGGCTGGCTGTGCGATCTTCCTGCCGCTTTAACCAGCTAAAGGGGGCTCTACGGCCGATAAGGCTTTTCCAAGTGCACTTTGTGAAAATAGAATTTGTGGGAATAGAATTTGCTGATTGTTTTTGCATGTTTTATCACTGCAATCTAAAAAGCAGAGAGAGAGAGAGAGCTTCAGATCCACTTTAATTTGGCCTGTTTATTTAGTCTTAGATGGAAGGAATGCTGGCTCAAACACTGTATTTACAAGACTTCTGCTGCACATCTCCTGTTTTTGGGTCTGCTTGAGTTTGCATCTATATGTGTGTGTGTGTGTGTGTGTGTGTTATACAAGCTATAATTTGCTACAGCTTTGTTTAGATTGTCAAAAGTAAAACGCAGACCATATTAAATTCTAGCAGTGTTCTGGTGAGACACACACACACACACACACACACACACACACACACACACACAATTGAATAGTCAATCACACAACTTGTCGGGCTGCAGTTTGCATAAAAGAGAGGTGTTTGACTTGAGTTTCTTTCTCTGTCTGTTTGTATCTCTCGATCACACACACACACACACAAAGGTGCTTATACCTCACCTGTGTGTGATTTTCAGGGGATCACATGCTGTCCAGAATGCGTAACGATGACAAGCTGCGAGTAGATTTATACTTGTGATGAAGAGTTGTCCCAGTGCAGTTCTGGTGTATCAGTTACCGCCTCACACATATAGCAGTTCAAAACGCTTTGTGCACCATAAAACTCTGATCCACTCCATTAATGGACCGGTTTCTTTTGGACACTGTGTGTGTGTGTGTGTGTGTGTGTGTGAATGTCAACTTGTGTTCATGCTATATCCCGTCCCAATGAATGCCTCTTTATAACTGGGTCCATAAAATAAGGATTTGACTATGCCTCAACACGATTCAGCCTTGGATGATTTTTATGAGCTTGGCTACGTTGCAAAACTCATTTTTAGGATTGTTGACATCATCTCTAATAGGTTGTCATTAAGATTTAAGATCAGCCCTAGTCCTATTTTCCACCTATTTAGCAGTTTGTTTCATAGCATCAAATTGGTTTGGTAATCATGTAATTGTAAGCCTTTCTTCAGCATGGATTGACTCAGCAATGTGTTACCGTGGTTTATGAGGCAGAGACAGAGAAGCAAAACATTTTGTGTATGTTTTTTTTTTGTTAAAGAAATAATTCAGCTGTTTCTATGGAAGCCCATTCCTGCCAGCAAAAAAAAAAAATAAGATCACTTTTTTTTTTTTTTTAAGTTACTATTTTTTTCTTCTTTTTTTTTTAGTGATCTTATTTTTTTTTTATTTTTTTTTAGTGATCTTTTTTTTTTTTTTTGCTTGCGGGAATGGGCTTCCATATCTATGACTGTTGTGTTAAAGTATCTCATAATTTCGACTTTCTATAGCAACTGGAAAAATCTGGTCAGTGTTATGGTTACAGATGGATGCACCAAGAGTTTTTTTTTTTTTTTGCTGGTGGAAAAAAAGTAAAATAAAAAAAATAAAAAAATTATTATTATTTATTTTGTGGGTGGATTTTTTTTTTTTTTTTTTTTTTTTTTTTTTTAAGTTACTATTTTTTTCTTTATTTATTTTTTTTAGTGATCTTATTTTTTTTTCTTTTTTTTTTGTGATCTTTTTTTTTTTTTTTTGCTGTGGGAATGGGCATGAGTTTCTTTAATTATAGTAAGGTAAAAAAAAAAGTAAGTGTTTTAATTCTGGTGCTGAATTATATCACGCTGTCCTGTCCTGATAGTGACAGGCTACCTTGTGTAATGTGAAGTTGCTTTTGCATTCTACTTTCACATTCATTGGTTTTTAACTATGACATCTTTGTTTGAAGCAATAAAGTTGAAAAATGCCTAGTTAATCACACTTCATATATTTTTTCTTTAATAATCTCACACACATGAATAAAGCAAAATAAACCAAAAATGTAATAATAAGTAAATTGCTTAACTGACTGTTAAGTAATCCGTACTGTTTCAGATCCACTCACTTTTTTTCATATTTATATCTTTCTAGATGGCTGGATATCTATATAAGTAACACATGACCAGCATGGAGCATACTACCGTACAATATATGTATATATATAAACAATAAATCACATTATTGGATTGGGTCCTCCTATTATCCTCAGTGTGGAAATCACTGCACTCTCTTCTCCCTCTACCTCCTGTCCTCTCATCTTCTCTCCACCGTTTTTCTTCCTTCCACATCTGGAAACAATGTGCCGAATGCAGCCCTGGTGTGTAAATCCTCCTGTTGTTTTATCAGTGGAGATCAGTAGGAGAGAAGTCGTAAAATAAGGACATAAGTCATCAGATTGGAAAGAAAGCTGCCAAACTGAGATGTTTGCGTGGGTTTGTACATGTGTACATGCACATAATGCATACTGTGTTTTACTATATTGTATATAATGTATATGTATTCATTAATAGTTCCAACCTGGTGTAAATTTTAGTATTTCAAAAAAAAAAAAACTGTCTCACAAATATTGAATTCCTTTCTCTGTCCCTCTCTTCTCTCGTCCACCTTGTCTCACAGGAGGAGCAGGAGACCAGCTACACCATCCTCCGTGCTCGGGTTTGTAATGTGACTCTGAATGGTCTGAAGCCCAACACCGCCTACCTGCTGCAGATCAGAGCTCGCACAGCTGCCGGATATGGAGCTAGCAGCCCCAGTTTCCAGTTTGAGACCAGCCCTGACTGTGAGTTCAGCTCAGAATAGACGTTTTATCGTGATCACTTTACTGCTGTTGTTGAAAATTAGACACAGGGCCGATACTGTCCTTTAATGAGAAATAACTGATAATGAATACTGAGATTATGAAGCCATTGTTATTGGAAACCACTGGATGATTTATGCTAATTTGTGTCCTGGGTTTCAGAAACTGTTGTGTGACGTAGTCACTGAAAGACAGTTGATGTGTGTACATGAGTTTGTTATGGAATTAAGTTCAACACCACTCATTACCTGTTGCTTTCTGTCCTTCAGCAGCCTTCTCCATCTCCAGTGAGAACAGCCAGGTTGTTCTGATCGCCATTTCCTCTGCCGTGGCCATCATCCTCCTCACTGTGCTGCTCTACGTCCTGATTGGCAGGTCTGTCCGCCAGTTGCTTGACTTGATTCTCATTGAGGGTTTCCTTCTCCAATCACAGCAATCCTTATGCTGTCCCCCTTCAATGCTGCCTGAACGTTGATTGAATGCGTATTTTTCAAAATGGCTGCATACTATATATTTTGATGTTTCACTAAATAAGTAAGATTTCCTCTATTTCTCTTCTGCAATTCCTGTAACATATACCGGAACAGCTGTATGTAGGTGTGCGTGTGTATGTATAAGAGAAAACTAAGAACTATATATGTATGTGTGTGTGTGTGTGTGTGTGTGTGTGTGTGTGTGTGTGTGTGTGTGTGTGTGGCTGGAATTGGCAGTCAATTCTGTTCAGAGAGAGTATAAATCCATGGCTCATTATAAGACTTACTGATCCTCTCTTGGTTTGTAAGAGCTGGGATTACACACACACACACACACACACACACACACACACACACACACACACACACAACTTTCGCTAGCCTTCTGGCTGGGCCAATGGGTGAAGTCTTATTGGGAGATGTGGCACTACTTATGACCTTTCTCTGTTTGGATTGGCAGGTTCTGTTGCCACAGCAAATCCAAACATCCTGATGAGAAAAGACTGCACTTTGGCAACGGCCACTGTAAGTACTACACCCTGTTTTTGTGAGGCGCGTTTCAATATCTCCTCTCTGACACTGTACCATTCACAGAGTGGTACAACTAGCTAGTTACATTAAAGATAGCTTGCTAGTTACAATCGGAGAGATAGATGTATCAACACATCTTTACCGATGGTGGTTGTTTTAGAGCAGCTGTTTTTTAAGCTTGAAGTGGTTTCCCCCTTTACTTTGGTTCATTTGGTCATATGAGAAGACAGTAATTGGACCGAGACCATGTTGAGAAGACGGTTTCTCGGTCCATTTGCGAACCAATCCTGGAGGCTTCACTTAAATAGGGAACAAGTGTCCCTCAGTGTTACAGCAAGAGCTGAGGTTTAAACTATTTTACTCCCGAAATTTTTTTATTTTCATTGATACATTTTTGACCAGTGACAAAAAGGTCTCACTCACACGACTTTTTATGAAGTTGAGAATGGACCAATGTGTAAAATAGCTTAAAGTAACAACGTCTGATGTGGACCAACACAAAGGGACAACATGTTTAAGATTACACTCCCATTTTCTTGCTCCCTCTTCAATTGCTTGTTCTCCTTTATTCATATACAATGTGTTATTTATATGGAGCCTTTAACCTTGACCCAGGTGTCGGCCCCCACACTCCCCAGGCACTGAACTGTGGCCGTCCACTGCTTCCTGAATAGTTTGGATGGGTCAGATGTACAGCATAAATTTCCCCAACAGGGACTAATAAATACAACTTTATTACTTTAAAGGATAGCGTCACTTTTTTTCAAAGTCTGTCTTAAACTATATGTCTCACAACAAAATGTTGAGTCATTCATTGTAAGTTAATTTGTGTGTATCACGAATCGGCTGCACTTTGATGACCGTGTGTGCATCATGGCTTGGAGATACGCCATATTGTTCAGCTTAGAAGCATCTGCGGCCACTGTTATTCTAACACACACGATCCGATGTTCACTGGCTCCTGATTGCATGGAAATTATTTACCAAAACTCAATTATATGAAGACTACATCATCCTCAAAGTTGAAGCGTTGTTGCCCAATGTTTTCGGTGTAAACATATCTTCAATTATCCTCAATATGTTTTTGAGTGCTGTTTTTAAAAAGCAAACTGAGCACTAGCAAGGTGATATGTCCTTCCAAAGTCATTACATGTTCAGAGGACATATAGCTGTAGGGACACACTTAAAGGAGGCACTATTTTTAAATGCTCATGAACTGATGCAACCTGCTCTCTCCTGCTGCAGTGCGTCTGCCGGGTATCAGGACCTATGTGGACCCTCACACATATGAGGACCCAAGCCAGGCTGTGCACGAGTTTGCAAAGGAGCTGGATGCCTCCTTTATCGCCATCGACAAAGTGGTGGGAGCAGGTGAGAATGGACAAAGGAAAAATGCTTGACCACACAGGTCACTTCAGGCATGAAAAGTTAAACTAAGATTAAACAGGAAATTCAGTTTATTTCATTTCATTTCTACCATTGACCCTCTGAAAACCTTTTTGGATACATTTGTCAATTTCTTTTAGTCTGTTGGAATGGAATGTATCAGTGACTTTTTTACGAAAATCTGCAGACTATAGTAGACCGTCACTAGTATTTAGTAAAACTAATTATATTCCTACTTCTAACTGCTGTCTCAGATCTATAAGCAATTAGCTATTGCCTCACTGCATGAAGTAGGGATGTAAATGATGCTCAGATGAAGCTCAGATCAACGGTTTGCTTAGGGCACCAAAGGAAATGTTCATCAGTGCAGAAAACAAAGTCACTCCACATCAAAAAGTGAAAAAAATAGAAAGTTTACGAAGAGAAATAAATGGTTTCTTCCTCTCACCGGCCTCTCCTTTCACTCTCACCTTGCATTAACTTTCACGCTCTATTTAAATGACAAAGGCACACCAAGTGCTCGATCGAATATAGAAAAAAAACGAGGTACATGTAGAGCTCTTATACATCTACATTTTCATAGCAGCAGGCTAGTTTAACTGTGTGCCATATACTGCACAGCTGGGAATGAAAAAGCATTTAATGCCCCAGCTTGAGGTCCCTTCTTTCCAGCTCTCCTCTATGATGAGAGGGAGAAATGGCGACATTAGAAGTTGTTCTGCTCACACCGTCCGTCGGTTCATTTGTACCTTCTCCTCTTTCCTTCCTTCACCTTTTTTCTCTTCATTCTCTTCTTTCTTTCCATTTCCCACGGGCGATCGCCCAATACTCTAATTCTGAACTAAGTCTAATGATTGCAACAGTAAAACACACGCTTCCTCTCCTCTCCTCTCCTCGTGTACTGCCTGATAACTTGAGCAGGAGTGCCGACGGGAGGGTAATGCATCGTGATTCACGTTGAGTGCAGGCAGCATAGATGGAGAGTAAAGCACACAGCACATAACAGCAGGCCGGTCTCCAGAGTCTCCCCCAGCCCTCCACACTGTAAAGCTGTCAGGACGGCCTGAGAGTCTAATGCCTGAATCCACCCTGGACTACGCTACACTCCACAATGCATTTCTCATACTATATAGCAGACACAAAGCATATGAATATCTATAGGGCTACAATACACAAGTAGATATTGGCTCTTTTATTTTCATCAAATATGGACAAGTCAGTGTCTATTTCTGATATGAAGTGTTTGTATTTTCATTAATTCTAGACTCTATTAACACTACACTGATTCTCTATGGGAAACGATTTACATAACATGAAGTGACATGTTCATTTTACACAAATACGCATTAATTACAGGACAATGAAAAAAAATATAATTCATGGACAATATGAGGGGAAATTCATAATATATGTAATTAATACCACTATGTGTATTATCCCTCTTAAAACAAATATCGCTTGAACCATAATACCGTCACAAAGAAGGCCACACTACAGTACATTTGTAATGCGCACAGTGCATAGCCAAGACAAAGTATATTTATCTTAGTGCCTCTCCGTACTTACATAAAGTTCAACATCACATTGTGTTTAGTCTATTTTCATCTGTGCTGGAAAGCAATTGGGAAATCAAATAATTGCCTTGCTTTCACAACAACAACAAACTTTAGGTGCTAGATGGTTAGAACCACTTGGGGCAAACTCTGTTTGGATAGTCAGATACACTTAGAATCACACCTTTGTTCATTTATACCTTTAATTAAGACAAAATTATGATTCTTTTGTCAGCATTAAGCAGCTCCCTTCAGGCTTCGACTCTTATTGTTTCTGGGACATACTGTGTTGTTGCTACAAAAAAAAATAGTTTTACAGGAATCAAATTTTAGCAACCAGTACAGAAGTAGACAGAGCATACCTTAGAAAATAGACAGAAAACCGTCAGACCCTTTTTTTTTTTTTTTTTTAGAAAAACCTTGAAGCCCATTGAGTTATAGTACAGTATATGTTAGCTGAACTCAGTTAAGAGAGTGGGACTTCAGCTCTCTACTCTTAATCTATTATAAGATAAGTCAAGTTGAAGTGAACACCGGAGGTGGACATTAAAGCTTTAAGCCGTGATGTAAACATTTTTGTCCGTCAGCTTAAATACAACTACCCACCTGTGTGATTTTTTTTTACGAGACCACATGAGCACTCCAAACAATACACAACTCACCTCTTCCTTCTCTATCCCTGCCTCCATCCCCATCTGTCTACATTAAACAAGACTTTGATCCTCTTGCCAATCGGTTGATTGCGTGTTAAAAGACAGAACACACGCTCCGCTCAGCTTCCATGGGTCAGACTTTAACATCAAAGTGGGATACCTAGCTCGACTCAGGAAAGGAGTGAGTGTCCCTAATCAAGCCTTATTAGAGCGAGATCTTCTTTCTGAGAGTGACCACATTAAAAAAAAGGTGCCTTGGCCTGGCTCGTCTGTCCACTGCTAAGGGGCCAGAAGAACAGGCATGCGTTTGGTATTTAGTCAGGTTGTAATTAGTCTGCTTTAAGTTTTTCCAGACCCCCACTACTTTAAGTCCAAGGTTTGACCCATGCTCTGTGATCCGGAGCTGCTGTGGAAGATGATTGCACTGGACTGCGAGAGATCGGCACATGTCTTAGCTCTGACATCACCTTGCATGAGCACACTCCATATGCATATACAATATGGGGTAAAACACGCTCACACGGGAGTACATACACGCAAGATATACTCATTCCACTCATCCATACAGTCCAGCCAAATCCCTTGACTGGCTGCCTTTGAAGTGGCCAGCCTGCTTACAGAGCTTACAGTACCTGGTGAAACTCACAAAACACACACTTACACACGCACACACACGCACACACACACACACACACACACACACACCCTCTCACCAGCAAGGAATGCTAATTGATCTCTCCCATGGTGGATGTTGAGTCACGCTGCGTTTTGATACGACACTGAAGGAAAGTTGAAAGATCACTTTGCTGTCTGCGTTATTTGGACTGTGGATTTTGGGTGGATCAGTTTCAAAGTGTATTGCTACACATGGTGTAATTACTATAATTGGTGGTCTATCACATAAGTATGCAAGGATCTCCCTCCAAAATCAACAAATATTCTCCCTGATTAATTGGAGTTAAGTAATGACAGGGTAATCATCAACATCCTCTTTGATCGGATTCTTCATCTTTGACTCTTAAGTGTTCATTGCATCTGTTAAAATGTTACATTGTGACCCCCTTAAACAACAGTTAAACCACAATTCTAAAACAGAACTGCAAATACAGTACTTCTGCCTAATGCTAAGCTCGTTAGCAATGCTCTTAGTGGTTAAACAGACCTAGCCACGGGTTGAGTGACTTCAAACATCCTTTAAAAATGCATGACAATTTGAACACGGCGTCTCTTTTTGGCTGTTGCAGCGGCTCAATGGAGATGGCAAAGTGTAAAGTTAGCATGACCCATGACAACTAACCTAAGAGCCAGGTTGAATAATGGTGTAATTGTCTTTGCATTGATTCAGGCTCAGTATCTTGTTGAACCATAGATCATTTATTAAACTTATATGGGGAATTAAAATCTGAATGTTCATATCTTAGCGTCATGTAATAGCTATCATTTAAGCATATACATCTTAATTTCGGATGGATTTTCACATTTTAATGATTTTCTAGAGAAATATGTATACCTACCTATACCTATACCTGCATTTGCATCATCCTGAGACCATTCAAACATCATCGTATTAAACACAAATCCCTGTGTTGCATAAGCAGGGTTTGATATTAGTAAAGCAAATTCTGAGACGTAAATGTTAGAGATAAGAAAACAAAAAAAAACAATTAAGAACACGTCTCTTCATTTTGTGTTGTTGCATCTTCCCTGGTTTTATCTTTAGGTGAGTTTGGCGAGGTGTGCAGTGGTCGCCTGAAGCTGCCAAGCAAGAAGGAGATATGTGTGGCCATCAAGACTCTTAAAGGAGGATACACAGACAAGCAGAGGCGGGACTTCCTCGCCGAGGCGTCAATCATGGGACAGTTTGACCACCCCAACATCATCAGGCTGGAGGGGGTGGTAACACGCAGTAAGTGCATTCATGACATAAAGGCATATTGAAGGGAATTAAGGGTTATTATTGTTATCATATTATTGTTATTATATTATTGGTAATAATGCTTAACTAATTAGTTTTAAGCACAATAACAAAACGTAATAAAATAGAACACTATAGAGTCAAATAAAATAGGATATATTAAGAGAGATCAGAGATATGGCTTTCATTCACATTACAGATGCGGTTTCTCCGGGGAGCCTTTTTACCGATTCCGGATTTGCATTTGTTTTTTGACAAATGGCTCTAAAGTGTCCGACGCTTTTGTGAACCAGAGCAGGAGTTTTATTGAGTTGCCGTGGTGTAAATCTCTGCAGATCAATGTGCTTTGATCAAAGCCTGTTTCCAAAGCGGGCATAAATCCATATCTCTGAGTCTCTCCCCTCTGGGCCTCTTTATAAGACTATCATTAGCACACAGAAGGCCTCTTTAAAAAGGAATGACTGCAGAAAAAGGAAATAATGACTCTGAACTTTGTCGCTGAGAAACGGGCCTGGCCTCCATCTCTCCCTGCGGCACCAGGCTTGTTAAGTAGTTCTGTGTGGTTATTCTAAAGAGTAGAATGAAATACATGGAGAACATTCCTTACTTTCTTCTTCTTTTCTTCATCTCTCCTTTTCTGTGTAATTTGAATGCCTTAATTGCTCCCTGACTCTTGGACTTCAGTCGTTTGACTTCAGTGACTTAATGGCTTCTTCTAACCAGAAACAGCATCGCAAAGGAATTATAATGTAATGTACAAACGGCTCAGACAGGACACTCAAACCACGTTGTGTTGATTATTTAATCATCCGTCTTTTTTTCTGTTTCTCTTAATTTCCTTTAAAAACACTTAATGACACAAAAAACACAAAAAATAAATAAATGATAAGAATCAAAATAATAATAATAATATATGCTTTTGAATTTCTTTAAGTTACCACATACTTTTTCTGTGAAAGTTTTGGTAATCAGTTAAAATGAAAGTGAATACATTGAAAATGTTCCGTAAAACCCGTAAGGACCCAGTTTTGGACCCAGTATAGAATTTTTACATTTGAAATTTTGTATTGTTTTTGTTCAACAAAATGTTTTACTTGTACTTCTGGAAGGAAAGCACATTCACTGACAAAATTGAGCTTCGTTCCCACCTCCTTGTTATTCAGCCTTGAATACCTGAAAATGAAAGAGTTTTTATGTTCGCAATCCTTCATCATTAAGCTGTTTGTCTAATACATCTTACAGTACACCACTTTTCCTATTAATGCCCAGTAGGTGAAAAATGCTGCAATAACACAAGACTGTGGTTTCATTTGCTGATTTTGACTAATAGGGGAAGCCCAATATTCATTACTATGAGTGTGTGTGTGTGTGTATACATGACATTTAAAGGGATACCCTGAACAGATGTGCGTGAGCTCTAGCAGCATGAGTTCATGGCATAGTTTTAGGAGGTCCATTTGATATGCTCTCACACACAGACACACACTGCTGTAGGGTGATTTATTAAGCTGCTCCTGTTAATTCTTAATAATCCTGAGACTTTCACACCCCATTTACCTTGCTGCTGCTTTTGGCTGATCCACAGCCTGCATATTTGCACACACACACACACACACACACGCTCACAACACTCACACTTGTGTTCACAAAATGAAGGGGCTTGGGGGGCCTTTATCTTTGCTGCCAATGTTGAGAACAGAGAGAAAGAGGGAAGGGAAGAGGGCGGAAGACAAGGAGGGAGGACCGGGTGTGTGTATTCCCGTCTGAGACTATAAAAGCCGTCCGCTGGTAAACGGAGCGATCCATCACAGCCTTTTAGGGATGGTGGGTGTGGGTGGAGGGTGTCTAACTGTAGCTGTGGCTGTGTTTCAATGATGGGAGAGTTTTTACTTTAATAGTAAGAGAATGTTGCAACTATATTGATACAATTCATGCTGTTGGGAGAGTTACATCTCTTTTAAGTCATTGTGAACAACAAAAAAGGAAAAATTGGGTCTGCATTTTTTTTAGGGTTTACATTTTTTTTAAACCCTTATTTAAGTCGAGCACACCCTCTTGTCTTGGCTCATTCACTTTAAGCAGTTTCTTATTCTTTTTTAACAGAGTCTGATTGACTCATAGGGGCATTTTAAATTGTTAGTCAGAACAAATCTGCTTTGATTTAAATAAAGATATTAAGTCAGCCAACTTCTATCATTACTAATGTTTTTTTATTTTATTTTTCCAATGAGAGAGCATTAGATTTGTTTCTTTTAAAAAAACCTCCATCACCCTCTCCGCTCAGCCCTGTGTCATTCCCTTAAACAAAAGAAAAAGAAAAGTCTGTGTTCTTGCCAGATGTGGGGAGGTTTCACATGAATACATGCAAGAGGGAAAAAAGGAAAAGGAAAGGATTGGGTGATGGTGAAAGAGAGGTAGGGATGAGGAAAGGTAGGTCGGGAATAAAAGAGGGCTGGGGGAGGAGGGAGGTGGGCACATTAATCTGAATAAAATGGAGAAGAGGCATATGGCTGGTGGTAAGTCAAGAGTGAAGCAGGGAGAACAAAGCCATCTGGGACACAAACAAGTCCTGACACTGATCCTGTTCATTTAACAATGGCTGATTTAAAGGTTTCTTAAAGATTTTTTTTCCCTTTTCCACCCCTGTAATAAACCTTGTGATGGCCGTAGTCTGATCAGGTACAGATGAGAGCAGGCGACGTGGATTTACAGCCAGATCTTCCACAGAAATAAAGATGTCACACTTTGACAGCTGACCTGCTGGGACCCTAAAACAATGACTAGGATCATTTTATTCTGTTGAGTGTGTATTTGTGAGTGTGTGTGTGAGTGTGTGAAAAGAGCTCAACCTGGTCCTTATCAGGGCCCATGTACGTCTGCTTTACGTCAAGTTACAGCCCTCCCTGTTGACTCACGACAGTTTCAGAAAACTGAAGTTAATGTGATGTTTGTCTGTGAGTGTCTTTTGTTTGGTGAAGTGCTTGACAGGTAGTTCTGTTGTTGTTCTTTAACATCGATACAA
This sequence comes from Leptoclinus maculatus, assembly GCA_032191485.1. NCBI lineage: Eukaryota > Metazoa > Chordata > Actinopteri > Perciformes > Stichaeidae > Leptoclinus > Leptoclinus maculatus. The sequence continues at coordinate 10,158,820 of JAVDOI010000018.1, forward strand.
CTGATATGATGTGACCCCCCCCCTCTCTGTTACAGGTAAACCCGTCATGATTGTCACAGAATACATGGAGAACGGATCCCTGGACAGTTTCTTGAGAGTAAGTATTAACATTGACAATCTGCCCACCCCCCCCTCCACACACACACACACATGTAAAATGAATCATGATGCATCTCAGTGCTACAGACCCTGAGGAAGTTTGGGGAACACCAACTCGATGGCTATCTGAGGATTAAGGAACACCAGGGAACACCTTAATGTGCTGGAAAAAAAAAATGTCTTTCACCTGTACAACACACAGTCTATGTCACACATCAGGTCCCTCTGTCAAGCACGACAGTAAATATTTGCCTTTACATTTTAGAAATGACATCTGTTTGCAAAGGTCTAAAAAGTCCAACTATTTACCTTGAAAGTGCAGGACTCCATGAGCACATGGAGAAAGAGTGTATTATCAGAAAGGGGATGAACTGATCTAGATTTAACAAGTTTAAATGATGTCTTCTGTTTTCAGTGTGTTGTTCTTAACATAGATTATGTCAAACGTTACCAGACATTGCATCAACTATTCTCATTTCATGTCAGCTTCACGAAGCAAAAACTTCTTATTCAGTCTTGTTTTTATTAAAAAAGCCAGTCCTTCCACAGATGTTATACAGCACCACCAAACCGACCCAATATCATTTTTTTGTATTATAATTGTAGTAGTATTATTATTATTGTGAAACCAAATTCGAGAAAAAAAGTTGTAAGGCATCTCTATGAATCCAGTCTGGACCTGATATTGGTTGATTTGAGCAGTTCTGACTCTGTTTCAGACAAACTTTCCACACAGAGCTTATCAAATAACAACGTTTTATGAACTAAATCCCCCACTGCTGTTCAGGCCAGGAGAGAATTTCATTCGTGCCGTGCCTCTGTCTCTTAAAGAGGAATTGACCTGCCTCACTGAAATTAGCCAAAGCACAACAGCCAAACCACAACACTGGCATGAAAGCATGTGTACTGATGCCTTTTTTTTTTTTTTTTAGCCGTTTTCCACATGTGTCTGCACAGTATCCAGACACATGAAGGTGGAGTAGCTGTTGTTTTCCTGACATTTTCCCAAAGGCCTGCACTCCATCATTGAAACTGTGTCATATGTGCAAACACACACATACAAAATGCATAGCTTACGCATTTTAGCTTATGTCTGTGTTCTGAATCGGCAAAGCTTTGAAGTGACTAAGCCAGGTGGTCTGGCCACTAATTGCTCCAGACGAAATGTGAGGTAGGGTGGGCCCAGTTTATTTTCAAAGGAAAACACACTCATCTTACACTCATCTTGCACATGACGTGGTATATGACCATCACGGAGCAAAACTTGTGCACGTGAAGAGCGAGGGAAGGAAATACGAGTGGACATAGACACTCACTCACATGCTAAATGGAGCCCAGTGCAAACCCCGAGTAAAAACTAAAATGGATGGATGGATGGATAGATTTCTTATAACATATTGGTACGATCCTAATTTGCATACATTCTTGTGTGTCTGGCTTCTGGTATTTTGCAGTAATGCTGAAGATGAGGTACAGAATGTCAAAGGTGTTTTTTAAAGGTTAATTGAAATGCTCTGGATACTAATGTAGAAAGGTTTCATTTCACGCAAATAGTCCGAAAGGTCAGACTCCCTTTGTGTTCTATATCATATACATTTAAAGTGGGGCTTTAATAGTGTGTGCCTGTTCTTTTCTTTCTTCTTTTCTTCTTGTCTTTTAGAAACATGATGCCCAGTTTACAGGCATCCAGCTGGTTGGCATGCTGCGTGGCATCGCCTCGGGCATGAAGTATCTGTCAGACATGGGCTACGTTCACCGAGACCTGGCCGCTCGAAACATCCTGGTCAACAGCAACCTGGTGTGTAAAGTGTCCGACTTCGGCCTGTCCCGAGTCCTGGAGGACGACCCGGAGGCTGCTTACACCACCAGGGTGAGCTGGAAGCACAAACACAATCTAAACTGTCTACAGCATCCTCTGTTCCTTTCATGAATCACAATATTTCTTCTCCAGCAAGAATGATCAGAACACCAAACAGCAATGACGATCAATGTTCTTGTCTTCACGCACACGCATTTCATGATAACGTCGATTATTATGAAATTGGCTCCACATTAGCGCCTCTATCCTCTCATCTTGGTCTTTGTCACACACACCCAGACACGCTGTATACTCGGGTTATCTCGGCAAACAGACACAATATCTTCCAAACGCTTACCCATGGCAGAGGAGAAGAACACATAAATAAAAGCAGAGTTGTGATGAGACAAGCCCAGTCTCATCAAAAGGCGAATGAATAGCGCGACAATGTGTAGGTCATTTGGTGTGCAATAACAAAGTCATTTTTTGCTGTTTGGGTGTCAATTCTCTCCGTGTAGTCTGTACAAACTGCAACATCAAACCATTTTGAGGCTCGACAGAATTTTTTGTTTATCATATGTGGCACAAATTTACTACGCATACTCCAATTAGGGAACCCATGCACTTATGTTCAATGACAACATAGCTCACTTTTAAAGGTTTGTTGTAATTAAAGAATGGTATGTACCAACAAGACAGTTTGAGACATGGACAATCCTATTTCCAAATTCCCTTGCCCATGTCTCCTGCCATATTTACTGCTTCAACCTAGTTTACTTAAATTTGCAAACTTGGCCTCAAATCCCTCAACTTTTAAGATGATGCCACTAAAATCTGAACAACAACAACAACAGCAGCTTGTGCAGCAATTGATTCGATTTATAAATGGAGTTTCCATAGCAACTTTACTAAACTGTCCTTGAGGATATTTCTCACAACACAATGCTCAAGCAAGGAACAATTTACATCTTCATATATACAAAACCTCAAAGCTTAATTGCCCAAATCGGTGAGCCATTGCAGTGTCAACATGTTGGAAGACCAGATGACGGAGGGAGATTTCACTTTTTTTCACGTCATGAATCGCATGTCACAAAATGAAACATTATCAGTTGGCACACCGCAGTTCAGACATTCATCTGTACTTTTTGCAGCGTGTGTGTGTGGTCATTTTCATCATGGGATCCTGTGGTCTAGGCCATGCGTGCAGCCCTTTTAAACACTGTATAATTTGCTGGCTGAGAATTGCTTGTCAAATAAACATTCAGTTTGCCGTTTGCCTTTCTCCCAGAAATACATAATCTAAAATAATAAGACAGAATAATAAACTCTCCCATGTTACCGTAACTGGCAATGGTCCACACATGCACGCAAATTTCCGTCCATCCCGCTCCAGAATTTTTCTTTTTTTCTTTTTTGTCTGGCCCCAAATTTTAAGGCAAAATATATAGTTTTACTTTGTTTGTGTGTGTGAAAGTCCAGTGTGAGTGTGTAGTGTTTACACATCTTGCAATCTTGGGGGAGCAGGTGGGTACAGTGAGTGTGTGTGTGTGTGTGTGTGTGTCCTGTTTGCGTTTGCACTGTATGTTCCTGTGTGCACCTGTGTTCATTTGTGTGATCGTGTGTGTTTTTTGATGTTTCATACCTTCCCACGGTGTTTCCTTACGGATCACGCAGTACAGGAGGATGTGTTTTTGAGAGATTCAGTGTGCGTGTGTGTAACTTCACAGCACCAGGCAAGAGCTGGGTGGCTTGGCCAATGTCTCTGTTAGCTTTGGCTGCCATCGGCCTCCTTTCCTCAGCTCCACTTTCTTCATTTGTCTTGCGTTGCTGCTAGAATGACAAATGCAGCAGACACTGAAGAGAGAGGACATGCTTTTTCTTCCTTTCTTCAAGGTTGATGCTGGTCCTTATTGGTTAAAAGTGAATATTAACATTCATTTTTTCTTACAATAAGGTGTAATGCCACTTTATATGATTACTTTCAAATCAAAAAAATACAGAAAAATATTTCTGTATTGTATATGTTTGTCTTAATGCTTATTCTTCCAAGTGTGAAAGAGCAAGTTAGTATAACTTTAAAACTGTGATGGTTTCAGAGAGCCACATTGGGGTTGAATGGGATTCAGCTTATTCAATTTGTATGTTTCAGGACATGTAGGCATGTGACATAAACCTGTGTGTAGGCATGTAATACACCCAATATTACGTTTATGCATAATGCAGTATAGACCTGCTGTCACCCACTGACAATCTGACGATCCATCACTATTTTTAAGGATGCTATTTTGTGGTGTCTGATCTGTGGTCTTTTATGAATTTCACACACAAACGTTAATTCAAAGAGCAAGCTGCGCAGCCAAAGTACATGATGATTGCAGCCAGTGAGATTGTGCCACTGACTGACTGAAAGACTGTCAAACTGATTAGTACTCCTCTTACGCTCTGTCTCTCAGGGAGGTAAGATCCCTATCCGGTGGACAGCTCCAGAGGCTATTGCCTACAGGAAGTTCACATCAGCCAGTGACGCTTGGAGTTATGGCATTGTGCTCTGGGAAGTGATGTCATATGGGGAACGGCCATACTGGGAGATGTCCAATCAGGATGTGAGTACTGCACCCACCACTGCATTTTTGCACATTTGAAAAGTCTTACTGATGGGAAGTAAATGAAGGTACCAGCCACTACCACTGATCTATATGAGATGGGTTTTGTGAAGAGGTTTATGGCACATAGGAGCGAAACCGAGATGCAGTTGGGCACTGAAAATATCTCCTCTGTCGTTTCTCAAATCTTGTCTTTTCCTTCCTACATCTAGGTAATAAAGGCTGTCGATGAAGGATACCGCCTCCCCCCACCCATGGACTGCCCGGCTACCCTTTACCAGCTGATGTTGGACTGCTGGCAGAAAGAGAGGAATAACCGGCCTAAATTTGAACAGATTGTCAGCATCCTGGATAAACTCATTCGCAACCCCGGCAGCCTCAAAATCACGGCCAACACCACATCCAGGTATCTTTTTGGTATCTTTTTTATTTGTTGGTTTGGCTATTGTTTCCTTTCTTCTTATTCCTCCTGCTTTGGTTCCCATACAGCTGACTAACAAACACCTGGCTTTAGTCAATCCAACACTGGAAGTAGTTCCCATTATACCTTCCTTGCACAGCATTATTGGTTATTGCTGGTCTACACACTATCTGCTCTGGGATCAGAGGACTTTGGGACGGCGGTTGCAGTTTTATTTTCCGTGGATGAAGCACAATTCACCATTATTAATGTACTGGACAACCAAAAGACGTGCTTGGTAAAAAAAAGGAAGTCATTTTATTCATTTTGCATTTCTTTCTCCCTTGGTGCACACCTGTTTGTTTTGGAAACTAGGCATTTCATAAGCCGGACATAAACACTGCCTTTCTGCTTCCTGTGTCTGCAGAGTGTTACATGAAAATGAGCTTGACTTATCACACATTATTCATCTTTCCTTTTGCAATACAGTCTAAAGTCATATTCTTCTTTACATCTCCCCTTGTTCTTATGCCCCCCCCCCCCCCCCCCTTATACTTGGCTCCTTTGTTGGGACCTCCATTCTCTCCCACGGGGCCATGGGGAACCAGGGCACCCCGTGTACAGTTGTCAATACCGAGCAGTGAGGGGGACAGGCGCTAGGTCTGCGGCAGGCGGCTGCAGTATTATGGAGACGTCAAAGCTCATAACATTGACTAATGATTTCTTAAGAAAGTGAAAATAGGTCCCTTGGAGTTTGCATGTAATTTTCCTGATTGGCTTTTAACACCGGGCAAGCACAGGCTGGCCGACAGAGGCGGCTGTGGTGATTTATGAGAACTGTGTGTGTGTGTGTGTGTGTGTGTGTGTGTGTGTGTGTGTGTGTGTGTGGTTGCGGCAGTTGCACAGCGGGAGCAGCTGCACTCAGCTCCACACTCGTTTGTCTCTGGGCTGTCCTGGCTGGCTAATGGAGCACCCCCTCCTCGTCAAAGCCCAGACTAAAGCCTGGGACCAGAGCAAAGCATCTGGAGGATTCAGGGGTGGGTCCTGGTCAGAGTTTACTGTCCCTGCATGTGGATGGAGAGGGACTGGGGTCAGTGGGCCAAGGTTGGCTGTCAGAGACTAATTATGGGCCAACAGGAGCCCAGTCCGGGTTGGAGGCCGCTGTCTATCCGATTGGCCTTACAGGGTGTCTAAAACAGATGAGATCACAGGTTATCGTGCTCAAAGATGTGTTTCTTTGTGTTCAACAAAACTTGACAATGACAACCAAAGTGCTAGAATATAACTACTACTCCTTCTAAATACATGTCAATCAACATGAAAATGCAGTGTTCAGTAATGCACTGCTACATAGGGCAACACTATCCATCAGTTGAGTAAATCAAAAATGTCAACTGTTTAAGCTGAAGAGGTGGGGTATAGAAAACTGGATGGGGGATGCAAGATTGGAGATACAGTGCATTGGAAACTAATACAGAACCTTTATATGAGGTTTACATTTAATATGTTCAAATGTAAGCATGTTTAAAAAAAAAAACGAAACCGAAAGAATAGAAAGTAATACACGTTAAGATTTCAGAGTAAGAGCCATGCATGCTTGACTGGAATCAAATCAAAATGTCACACTTGAATCAATTTAGGTTATTGGCTTCCCTCAGACCACCTGAGTAGTATTGATTAAAACTTCATCACATCCATCACATCCAACAGAGGCAGAGGATACCAAATGTGGCCTGTACTACATTGGTCTAACCCTGTCCTGCCCTCATGTACAGTATCGGTTCAAGCTCTTCTCCTCATCCACCTCGTTCTTCCCTCGGGAGCTCTAAAAACAAGAGACTACACAGCCCTGGTTATTTAGAGGTCAGAAGAATGAAAGATAGAGCAGAAAAGGGAAACGAGAACAGGGGTAGACTTTATTTTCTCTCCAGTGTATTTATACTTCCTTCTGTTCGAGCGGGTGTTTTCTGCGTTCTTATATGGTGTTATAGTCCAGGAGGGGTTTTAAATCCCCCCTCTACCGTTAGACAGATGCTTGCTTTTCTCTTTATTTTCTCCTTCGTAGCATCCCTCTGATTCTCGGTTTTTCCTCTCCAATCATCTTGTCTCTTGAGCTGCCGTGAGATGTTGCTGAACATGTAACAACAAAGGAAACAAAGAAAATGATAAGGGTGGGGAAACAAGGTCATTTGCAGTTTATCTCGCAGAGTGTACAGGAGAAGGGGGGGAAGGAAAGCCGAGGATGAAGGCGAGAATGAGATCAGAGGAGAAAAATAAGAAGTGGTACAGGACAGGACAGGAGAGGATCAATAATCCTTCAAAAAACGTTGAACATTCTTACCCTGACAGCCCAAAAGTTCTAATCTAAGACATTTTGGATATAACTACGTTTTTGTCAGCAAATGCATAGTGGGAAAAAGTCAGTCATAACCATCACAATCATCTTCATACGCTACATAAAAAAGAACATTTTTGCATTTGTTTTTCTCATTAAAAACTGTCTACTGTCTACTGAGATTTACACACTTCCTTATTTCTCCCTCATCCAAACCACCCCCACTTGCGCCCCACCAGTCCCCGATTCTCTCCTTTTTTCCGACAAACCAGTATCTCCAGGGGGTCCTGGGGGGCCCTCGGCATTTTGACAGGCCTCTGATCTGGCAGGAAAAGACTCAATCATTGTAACAACACCCACTCCACTCCCTCAAATACACATTATTTCTCCACTTTTTCCTGTCTGTTTGAGTTGTCATCACACTTTTCTTCTCTCTCTATGGCATCTTTGATGGCAGCTTAATTATTTTCTATTGTGTATATATATATATATATATATATATATATATATATAGTTAAGAAAGTGTGTATTTGTGATATATTTCAATTTATATACTGTATGTACATACATCCCTTTGAATTCCAATGCCCCTTTCACAAGAAAGACTACTTTGTAATCCCAAATATTAAAAAAAAATGAACTAAAAGACTATGTATCATTTAATAAGATGTTTCTAATTGCCTTATGTAATTATACTTTCTGTACTCCCTGAAAGTTGCCTAACATTGTGTATTACTTCCCTGATTCTTGCACACAAACATCCATGCCATTCCAAATCAGTCAGGCGGCGGTTGACATCGTGGTATTCTAATGAGTTTATTTACAAGGCTATGAATAGTGTTCCCGGTATAGGAGAACTTTTTTCTCACCTGCCCTGTCCTGCCTTTTTCACAAGGCTCTATTCCAGTTTGTGTGTGTGTGTGTGTGTGTGTGTGTGTGTGTGTTTGTGCCTGTCTTGACGCTGGTGCCTTTGTCTACTCTGCAAGACAGGTGCAGTGTGTTCTTATAAAAAAAGGGTACCTTTGCAACCAGTTTTAAATGCCACTCTCAAATTCAGAAGTAGACATACACAATGTTATAACTAATCCCTCATTCAGCTGTTGATTATTGTGTCTTGAGTCCCAGTTCGACCTAATGTGGTTTGACCTGGTTTCCCATTTCCTGCCATGATGTGGTCAGGTTTCCAAACAACAACGTATACCTCATTTGTGTAAGACACAGCTAGAGACTTCAAAGATCCACTCTCCACCCTCCACTCTCTTCTCTTTCTCTCTGGATGTCTTTCCACCTGTCTCGTCCATCTTCTTCCTCCGTAATCAGCAACCATCAATCAGAGCGAGTCAAAACAGAGCCTGCAGCCAGTCCTTCACTCTCTACTGTTGACTGAGCCCTCTAAAGCCCAAAGCGGTGCATTTAATTTGATCCAATTGAAACCATCAACCCTAATCAAATCCAATGTTGCATTTTGCCGCATGGTACATGTACTGCAGGAAACGGTAATGAAATTGGACAGAAACTGATGCCGTTTTTGTTAGTAATCTTGTTCTTGAATATGTTTAATACATTATGGAAATAATTTGTGTGACAGTTTGATTTCCCCCCTGTATTCAAAGCCCAAAGGCAATGGTAAGTGCACTGCACTGTATGCAACAGACATATAGGACCGGTCTGTCTGTGTGTGTGTGCGTGTGTGTGTGTGTGTGTGGGTGTGTGTGTGGGTGGCTCCCTGATGAGTGCCGCTCAATCAGATTAAGAGGCCTGGTTTACATTTACCTCTGTATAGGTATGCAAGCACATAATGTGTAGAATAATATATATGCTCAAATGTATAAATTAAATTAAATTTAAAAAAACATAAATTAAATCTAAAACATTTTATACACATATGTAATACTATATAATAAAATAATATAAATTGCTTATATTATATCACAATTGCTTCTCTAATTTTACAGTTACTTTAACTACCAAATTAGAATTTATTCAATTTGATTTCAACTTACCAGTCCTTAAAACAACTGGACTTGCTGGCTAGTGACAGTAGTAGTAGATAGTGGCAGAAATAAGCATTTAACAACATCAATGGTTTAAACAGTTTAACTTGGGCAAGGTCCATTGACCAGAGAACAGAGCGAAGCTTGCTGGCCATTTTGCACTCACACATGACACAGTCACTGTCTGCTACATGCAGTAAGGCAGTCTATTTGCTGACCATGCTGCCTACTCTTTTCTTCTTGCCAATGAATTCCCTTCACTGCTCTTTCTAACATTGCAACGTATGCTGCTGCTCACCTAGCATTTCATGAGCCATGCCCTACATAGTGTCCATCTATAAGCTTTGATTTCCCGGGGGGGGGGGGGGGGGGGGGTATTTCTTATCGTCGCTCCCCATTCCAGACTCTGCTGCCTTGTTGTGTGCTTGTGGATAGTGTCAAGATCAGAACTTATATGCTAAAGAACCCCCTCTGTAAATATTCACATCATGAGAAACATCATGTGTTTCTGAAATGACGCGATAAACTCACGTATTTTATTTGTCTGAATATGTTACAGGTCATTACCCAAGGAATTTAAATTTAAATACAATTTTTTCATTCATTGTCCATTCATGTTACTCCTTCTCCTGTGTCCCCTCAGGCCGGCCAACTTGTTGTTGGACAGGAGCAGTTCAGAGGTTCCCGCGATGGGGACGCTGGGTGACTGGATGGATGGAATGAGGACCTTGCCCTGCAAAGAGGCCTTCTCTGGGGTCAGCTACAGCTCCTGTGACACCCTGGCCAAGATCTCCACCGAGTAAGGCAACCACACACACTATGCAACTCTGCCCATTCATGTCAGCAGTGTTTACAGGGCCCCAGTACACACAGCAAGGCCCAGGATTTGAAGAGACTCTTGGTGAAGAAAACACACACACACACACACACTTGTTGTCATTAGGTAAAGAAAGCTATACAGCCCTTTTACTAAAGAATGAGAGTCGTGGTAATTCATAATGACAGGCCTTTAGCCATGCTCTTAGTGTTGCAAGTATGACCACAGAGGGAGAAGGTGAGAGCATTAAAAGAAAGAGAGATGAGTAGATCAATTGAAAAAGAGAGGAGTTGTAAGTTCTTTAAGGGAGAGAGGATAAGAGAGAAGCTATTGAGGGGAGGGGATGAGATGGAAGATTTGACAAGATAAAAGGGTAGAGAGAGGCGCCTTTTGAAAGAGCAAACAAAGGAACACCTGTCAAATAGGTATGCACAGCACTCTCTATACTGTGAAGAATTAAAATGCGGAAAAAAGATTGTCAGACGGAAAACTACTTGGAAGCCAAGATACTGTCATGGTTATGTTGAGGTTGGTTCTCTGAACATTACCGTGTTAATGTTGTGTCGGTTAAATATCGAAGACGACACAGGTACATATGTAAATTATTGAAATCCAGAACTCGTTTGAGGAACTTTGGTTGGGAAATGATATTAGAGGGTATTTGTCACAGCACAGGGTTTAGCACATAAATGTCCCTGGATGAAGGAGGCTCAGTACCGGACACAGAGATTATAGGTGTGACTTTACTGACAGGATCTTCAGGTTGACAAAAGGTTCCGAGCTAGTGGATCAGGTTCTGAACAAAGAGCCCTGTGCTGGCAGTCTGAAAGCAATTATGAATCCCAAGCTTAGTGATAACAGACTGGGGAGATGTTACCGATCAACAAGCAACCTTTAAATTTACAGTTCAGACTGCAGCTACTTGGGGGAAAATGAAGGACAGCTGGCGGGTTTTATAGAAGTCAGAGTGCAGAAATGATTTGTCACTTTTTCTCTGTGTTTCTCTCTTCCTCCCTTTGCTCTGTTGGGCCTGCTGCTAGTTTAATTGATGTGGAATGTGGCAGGGTAAATAATTGGACATTTCTAATCATTATGATCAAAGCAGCCATTCACTGTGGTGATTGCAGCAGCGGGGCCAGTCGGGGAGCGGCGGTCAGCGAGCTGTAACTCCTGTCAATAACTTACCAAACCAGATAGTCATTAACCGTGTTGGGCTTTGAAAGAAGCAGTGCTTAATATGTGGCCTTTTAAATAATGATGAGCTGTGGAGTTGATGTCACTAGTTGCCCAGTAGGAGCCCTTTAATTAAAGTGCTATGAAGAGAATAAGCAAATTGAATTGCAAGGACTTGTATATGAAGTGTATTAGAAATTCATTTCCTACTAATATTATATGGCAACTATTGGGAAAGTATCCTATTTTCTCTGTCGTAGCACCATTCTGTCTCATTCAGTCTCTTTTCTCAAGTGTACCACACAAAAGATGTGTTTTCTCCCGGCATTGCTCATGCCATGTATTCAATGAACGTGTTTAATCAATGAAAAGTTACAAAAACAATAACAGCTTACACTGCAAAATGGGTGGAAATCCACATTGGGTCAAGACAATAGAAATCTCACTTAAACCGCACAGTAGTAACCTCCCACTTAAGAAATCATATTGGTCTATGGTGCTTTTTCTGTATCTAGATGCTAAATTGGATCAGTGCAGTATTAATCCAGTGAAGGCTGAACCTAAGGCACCCAAAGGCTAGCTCAGCTACAAGCCTTGGATGGGACTATGCATTGCTCAATATAGATTCCTCTATTGATTCGTACAGTCTTAATCTAGTCCTTGATATTCAGCACAAGGCTTGGCAATTCTCTGACCTCAGAGGAGCGGTAATCATACTTGGCTGCAGTGTGCTGACTCATCTGCTGGAGAGATTTAAGTCCTTTTTCAAGACAGGATGGAATGGATTGACTAGGAAATACCGCATCATTTGGACTATTTTCTTCATCAGAGAGAGTGCATGCGAAGTTCATTTCAAGTATTTGATTGAGAAAATGATGAACTTGACCTTAACTGCTAGACAAAGGAAAGTAATCTGAAGTGACAAGACGCTGACAACCACACATGGTCTATGCACATGATTTGCGCTCATCTACCCAAACCTTACCTAGCATCCACATTCTGTCAGCAACTCAAAACGTGACACAACAAATGAAGTGATATAGTGGTTAAAGATGGCTTGCTTCTCTTCAAGAATAACACTAGAATTCACTTTTAACTACACTGAAGAAGAAAAAACCTGCAGACCATTTTACTCTGGGATGTGAAAAATTGCTACCATGTTGAAGAAAGAAACTTTCAACTATTAATCTTTTTCATTTGATGGTGTGTGTGTGTGTGACTTTCTTTAAGTTTCAAAATGTATGATTTATAATGGTAAATTGTGTTTCATGTTGCAGTAGTTCATCACTACCTGTTCTTGAGATGATGCATGGTGGCTTTCATAGAAAAAAAAAAGTCTCATCTGATCAAGATGAGGAACAGGTTCATTTACTCTCATTGCTACTCTTATTATGAGGAAAGCATGTTGAATCAAAAATTCTAAACATAGCTCTTGTAAACGCAAAGAGGAAATGACACCACAGCTGCTTTGACTCTCAAAAGTGCAAGATCAAGTCACGGCAGAGATAAATAATTAGTGTTAGTGTTAAAAGAACAACTTCACTGCACATGCCTTTAAATTCATCGACCTATGAAATTATAATGAGTTGCAACTTAACACTGTTGTGTTCATGTCATGTGTCCTATTTAGTTTGCTTTTGAAATGTCATCGCACTCTTAGACAGCTTAAGAGTAGAAGGTCCCGTTTACTCTTCTGGTCCCACAGCATAGTTTAAAAAAATGTTGTGAATGATTAATATTTGTTTTTCAAAAGCAAAGAGTATTAATAATACAGCATTTAATCAAAATAAGGCTATATTATTACCTTTGCTTAGCAAACAACCACCATTATAGTCAATTCCAATTGTATTTGTTTTTAGCTGAGACTGTCCATTAGTGACCAATAAATATAGGATTATCTGTACATTTTATTCATAAAATGTTGCGACCATGTTCATAACTGTCCATATTACTTCAGAGTGTTTTCCTTTCTTTACTGTAACAAAGGTGTTTGATATATATTGTATCGGTAAAGCCTCACGAGTTAGCCTGATTTATTGCAACTGAAATGTGCTCTTGACTAGAATGCACATATTGATGACATCCAGTTCAATGTGTTAATGCTGCTGGGCCTGGCTGTGTCTCAGTAGAGTGGTTCTGACGGAGGTCCACGTCACACCAGCCACTTGCCCAGAATGGGAGCCGTCCATGGGAATCACCACTCTCTAACGCTCAGCTCCTCTCAGCCTCCTCTGGCTCTGGATGGTGGGTGGAGGACAAAGACCTTGGGCCCCCGTCTGGGAGCAGTAGCCTACCTCCAGAATCACTGATGGGCTTTCACTTGTCTGAATTTTAAAGGGATAGTTAGTTGATATTCAGTGATAACTCAATAGCCATGTTTCCATCCTGTTGTCAGCTGTAACTCCAAACAAAAGTAGGAGGACACTTGGGATGCTCCAAAATGCAACAAGAGGCTCCCTAGAAACAGATAAGACAATATTAGTGTATGGATGGAAACCAAGCTATTTTCTATTCATGGCATACTGGTGCTGTTTGTTACTGCAACATAAAGCAGCAATTCATTTGGTTTTGTGTATTGCACACTTATTTAAAATACACAATAAATTGTACAGTTTACATCTAAAGCATTATTTAATTTGAACTATCCCTTTACTTTGTAGAACAGAGTGAAACAATATTGTGATTTTCTTAATGTCTGCTATTGTGGCTGCTCTGAACAACTAAACGCTCTGCTTGCATCTGAACAAAACAAACGTAATAATTGTGCACATTTTTGAATGAAACTAAAAAGTCATAATAGCCGAAAGTGTCTGTTGCAGTAATGCCGCCACTCCGACTCCAACTCCTCCGCTTCTACTAATACGATACCATTTTTATTACTCCTAGATGGGTAAAAGAGATGAGCCTTAATTAACATGCGTTGTGACTCCTTCTTTGCTGTAATATCAACAATACTTTGTGTGTAATGCTTTGTATTTAAAGGTTGGTGTTGTCGTTACTGTACGTTTCAAAAAGGGCTTGATGCTTTAATTGAGCTGACTAACTATTGTGTGTATTTGATGTGTATGATGCATAACGTGAAACTGACACTGTGGCTCTAATTCATTTTAAATGGCTTTCCTGTACAAATGGTCCTTTATTACACTTGAATGCATGTAACTAATCTTTTGAGGTGTTTAACAAGTTAACAGATTTATCTGAATCTAAGAGTCTAATATCCTCCACATGTACCAAGTGTTGCTCCTCTCCACATACTTATGCCTACCCTGTCAAAGAAATCTGGTTCAATGTGATGCAGGAAACTAGGTCTTTTTCTGCCACCGTGGCACTCCCATGCCATTTCCTCCACTGACAGGGTCATAATAGCAGCTGTCAGTGCAGCCTCATAGGTCCACCTCTCTGTTTGTTAGTAATGGAGAGTGGAGACAACACCCCCTCCACCCCTAGACCCCCTTCAGGGATGTGTCAGTCCAGTGTTCTTCTGGGAAATGTAGTCCTTTGTGAATGACAGATGCACAGGGAAAGTGAGACGAGCAGCACTGGGAGCATGTCATTAAATATCACATGGGTGTCACAGCCACTATCACTAATGCACACTTTTCTATCTTTTTTCCTTTCCATCTTTCCCTCCGTCATGTCTCCCTCCCTGCTTGTGTCTGGGTTTTTGACCTCTCCTCCCCCTTCTCTTTCCCTCCCCCTCCCTCCCCTCTCCCTCCCTCTCCTTCCCAAACCAGGGATCTGAAAAAGGTTGGAGTGACTATCGTCGGACCGCAGAAAAAAATCGTGAGCAGCCTCAAAGCCCTAGATTCCCACACCAAGAATGGCCCAGTACCTGTTTAAGAAATGAACCTAACGAGTAAAAACACCAGAGACCTGTCTGTCGGTGTGGTTGCTAATCACAGTCTAACAGAGTGGCTTCATATGTAAACTGGAAACGGATGGAAAAGAAGGATGAATATGACATGATTCAAATGAGGGCTTCCGTTGTTTCGTTGAAAGACAATGTCAAAGTCTTGACAGTGAAATGGGAAAGAGTTCAGTGCAGATCTGCCAGCTAGCTAACTGGCTCACTCTTCAGCCATCCGTCCCTCCATGCCCCAAGTTGAAATGCCTTACAGACAATTAGGAGGGTAGAAAGAGCTAATGAGAGCCAAGGAGGTCAGGGAGACCTGCCTAGGGATACAAACTGGGACTGGACTAGGATAAAAGCCGGAGCTCTCCAGTATTTGCTAGGCTGGACAGCGTAGCCTTCCCTTTACAGCTGAAAAGGGGACGGGCATGCTCACAGTCTCCTCCCACCACGCCGACTAAGCAGCTTGCGGAAAGGAGGCGGTGAAACGACTGAGATGCCTCATGTAGCATGGCAGACAGCAGCAGCTCATCCGGATTTGGACCCTTCCTGGACTAACGAGGGCTGAGGTGTGAGATTTTGTTGTAACTACCTACATTTATTGTCTCTATCCGTGAGACAACTGAGCTGGAATGGACACACCTAGACGTTAACCGAGCCATTTTACTCTGTAGCTCTAACCTATAGCATTTTGCATTCGGCAGACATGTCACATAAAAGCAATAATTATGATAATCAGTTAAGTTGTCTCATTGTTTGGAAGCTATGAGTCTGTCACATTGAACGCTGTGCTTGGAAGGTACAGGGGCCATAACACACTTCACACACAGTATTTCCTTTATGGTGACATCTATGTTCTATGTGCTTATGAACAGATATTGTACAGTTATAATGCCGTTCCCCAATGCCCTTTGTGTGAAATCTCAGGATGTGTACGTTATTCGTTCTATTTTCCCTAACAAGGGGAAACAGACAGAGGGAGTAGAGCAGAGACAGGAGTGAAAAGTGCAGGTTAAAAAAGACAGAAAAGGGGAAAACAGTAAGAGAGAAAAAGACAATGAAAAAGAGATGAAGTGGTGTCATTCAGGCCTCTGCCGCAGACATTCTTGTTGTGAAACTAGAAGTGAGTTTGTACCTGAGTTTCTTCTTCAGGAAAAGACAGGTTAGCATCATCAACCCCACACAACATCAGGTATTATGTTCCTTTTTGGGATTGGAGTGGGATTCGTTATCTACATACGATCAGTTCAGAAGGTTTAGATCAACACAGCTGATCTGAGAGTGTTGTAGTCTTGCTTTAGTCTAAGTTCATAACTTATTAACAAAAGCCATGTGGGATCTGACGTTCGCCGTAAATAGAACGTCGTTCTATTGTGGAATTAATCCATGAAATCCTGATGTGTTTAATGCAAAAAAAGTAGAGTGCCTCCTCTAGTTGGGTTGGACTGTGGAAGGATCTCCAAGCAAAAAGCTCCGGTTTCGATTTATTTTCAACAAAGTCTTGGTCTTTTATCGTGTTCTCATCGGGGGTTTTCTCATCACTGCCCTAAAACTAACAAGGTGTGAAAATGCACTGAAAGAAAAGGAACACTTTCAATAAGTGACTGCTTTCTGAGATCGTTTCTCGTACAATGTATGTCCGGGATGGGATTTCCCAAAGGCACCATAGAATTTAGATGATCTTGGTACTATGAAGTCCAACCTTAAAAATGTCCGTCTCCTGCCAGTCAATCCCCCAGTGCTACAAATAACCAGTATTTCTAAACTGGCACTTGGGTCCTTTGGGATGTTGGATGGGTATTATTTAACCACAAGGGTGCTATCGTTAAGCTTCTTCCAAGCACTTAATAGACAATATTTGGGCAATAGAAATGTTTAAGGGTGCTCCAATCAATCGATATTCATTCGTACAAGTTTGATCGGTGGTGTCTATAAAGGCAGATCAGAAGACACAAGGTAATTGTTCTATGCGCCGCTAAAATGGCTTCCCCGGAGTTGTGTCTCTAAAGCCCGTTTTACACACCGTGTTCCAGGAGGGACTGTTGCTCCATTACTTTGCGTAGACAGTGGAACATGTTGCACATGTTGCTTGCCAATAAATAAACAGTTTCCCATTCATTAAAAGTTTCTCATCTCTTAATTTTGATACTTAATATACAATTTAGTTATGAATAGTTACATAAATAATGCCAAAACGATAAATATAGGGTTTCCATGATTTCCCCCTAAAAATCCAGATTGGAGCACCCTTGGGAATGTTATTGCCTTGGTATAGATTAACCTTATCTAATGGAGAGGGATGATGTTGGTGCTTTTGGGAAACCCCTCCCTGGTAAAGTACGTCAGTCGGTCCTCTGTTACTTGGTCTACCTGTGGATGCTGCTGTTGCTGCTATGTGTTCTAATTAGCATGTACATAATGTAAACCATCGTAATGATAGCAGCTAGCGCTACAGATCCCACTATATGTACATGGCCATCCCTCTTTGTACAAATGTTTGTATGTATAAAAGAATAAATAAAAATTGTGCAACATTTTTAATTAATTAAAAAAGAGACAAAAATCATCTGTATTATATTTTATCTTATTTTGGATTATATTTGTCTGCTTTGTTTTTTCTACAATAAAAAAGCAATTATGGTTACATTATTATTTATTTGTTAACATTATACAGCGCAATGTTGATTCTTTTTTTTTTTGTAGCATACAGTGAATTATGTGTCAGTGCTATCTGTGTTTTGGTTTTTGACTTACTTTATAAACCTGGGACATCTGAGAGAGCAATACTGTTATGCACCCAATATCCAGATCCCTCATTCTCTGTCTGAAGACTGACCCGTGTGTCTGTGTGAGAGTTTTACGTGTGCAAATGTAGATGGCCTTGTCTACTAATGTAAAATGATTTGTAGTGGATACATTTATATTTTTATAATAAATATTCGCAAAATATTTTCCAAAAAAATGGATGATGATAGACCTGCTCCTGTGTTTTTATTCTAACACGTGATTATATCACAGAACAACAAATAATGTTGACTTTCCTTTTAACTGTAAGGGTATTTCCATCTGTTTAAAAGATCAAAAGTGGAAGTTAAACACTCATAACTCAAACGTCATCTTTTTTTATTTTACACTCCATAGATCAGTCTTTTGGCACATATTGCCTTCTTCAGGATAAAAGCCAGCAATCATCTGACTGACATATGTAGTGTACAGAACATGTGTTTCAAATCACTGAGTTCACAGGGCAATCGACATGAACAGAGAAGGAGTCCATAAGGTCATTCGTAGCCAGAACGGTCTTCACCATCAATGCCTACAATCTAAGAGTCGGCAAATACAACTTAAGTAACTCTGAAGTCAAAATTATAATTATATACAAGTGGAAAATTATCTAAAATCTTCTATTTAAATTTGCAATAAGTCATAAAAGAATATAAATATACATCTAAGTAACACATACAGCATTAGAGTCAAGTAAAGCAAAATGATTTTAAAAAAGGGGGAACAATCTGATAAAATCATTAAAAACAAGTTTATAATATGATATATCATGGCAAAAATTACACAATTAAAGAAAAGAAAACATTTGAATACATACATTGTAGACATCTCGAACAATGTACCTTCTTTTTTAAAAGTCTCACTGATTTTTGCATTTCATCCAGATAAGTGTTGATTTCATCAAAAGATGCCTGAGAGAATCCTGCCTTTATTGATATGACCACATAACATAAACGGACAATTATGTATTTTTTTCATTGTACAAATCTGGACACAACTAAAATTAAAATGTTAAAGTCAAACAGTAATTTTGCATTTGCACAACCATGAGAATTTCATTTTTTAAATTTTGATTTATTTATTATGAAAATTAAACGATTATATATATTATTCCACTTTAGTATTGCTGGCCAGGACTTCCAAAGGTCTTTATTTCCCTTTCTAGTTGCCTAAACTTTCCATTCTTTTACCATGTTAATTTGTGATCATATGGTTGCTATGCATGCCCATTGTACAAATAAATAACGTTTAGAAATTACCATTGAATATCTGGGGTTTTGCAGAATTGTCTATTGTCTGTCTGGTTACAGGATTTTGTCACAAGCAGGTTGTCACAAGACACATTCTCCACAATCTTTCACTCTACCTGTCTATACTGACCCTTTGTCCACAAACCCTCCCACATCTGTTAACCAGCTTCCACCTCAGCCTATGTTTCTGATCCCTTCCTCCCTGCCGCCGCCTCCTTGTTCTCCTGGCCACATCCAATAAAGCATTTTGTTAAACTCATTTTGTTGTGTCATTTTAATGTGGAAGATCTGCGCTGTCTCTTTTTCTTTTCTTTTTTTCTGCTGAAGGAGAGGAGATGTGTCGGACAGGGAAAAGAGTGATGGTTGCTCTGCTCAGTGATGACAGACTGACACTATCCAGATGTTCTCAGGCAGATGTGCACAGAGAGAAAACAGGACACTGCCCTCTCCAATTCAAGAAACAATGAACACAGTATGCTTGACAACGCCACCAATTCGGTCTTGTTTTTCTCTAAAAAAACCTCTATGGTGCTGAAACCACTGGGGTGATGGGAAAGACAGAGGGAGGGCGGAAGTGGGGGAGGTAGAGAGGATGGAAAGTTCAGGGGAGAGGAAGATAGAAGGCAGGTGTGCTGGAGTGTGATGCCTGTGGCAGTTCTGTCCAAGTAGATTAGAACTTTTCGAAAGAATAGCGTATGATAATGCAATAATTCAGGACCATTCATCATCTTGCTTGAAATGCGTTCCCCTGTAGCTGCAACACATGCAGAAAGCAAGGTTCCACATGGAGAGTAATGATAACGAGAAAACAAAGTCATGATGTGTAAAATTAATTTCCCATTTTGAACGAGGGTAATATGCAATCATGAAAAATACAGCTCTCCCTTTTCCAGATTTTGGACATCCACCACTGTGTGATGCGCAGGTTCGGATGTCTCAGAACCTTCACAAGCAGTTTCGCTGCAGTAAGTTTTAACTTGAAGGCAAAACCACCTCCCACACATTCACACCAAAGCTAAAAGACAAGTTATTCACTAAATGTGGCAAAATGCTAATGCCGACTTGACAATTTTTTATTTTTTTATTTTCAGAAGCAGTTTTTTTAATTGTTTGAATTACGTGTCAACTGGAAATATAGTCATCATTACCATCCAGCTGTAAAACATTCTCAAGTCATTTTTATTTTTCTACTCTCTGTATTTTCTAAAGCATGTTAGTGAGTAAGTCAGTGGCCCATATCCCACCCTTCCTGTGTAGAGCTGTCTCCTCCCTATAAAGGCCTCATCCCTCTCTATCTCCTCTCCTCTCCCTCTTCCCACTCGGTTCCTGGTAAACTGGCCTCCAGCTGTGTGCAGCTGCTTGGCAGGGGCCTGACGCCATGTTGCAAATTCATACTGCTCCGCTCAACTACCCCTGCATCCTACTGTGAAAATGTCATCCCTGCAAGCTCACTTCCTGAGTTCAAAGTTGACTGATAAAGAACCGGGATGTCATGAGTTAATTACCTTTGTTACGAACCATGTTTATCTGTTGTGCAGCAGCAGATTGTGGAAGAATTAAGGCCTTGGCCCTCCAGCGTCGTGCAGACTGTGCAAGAACACACACGAAGCGAGGCAGTGCTGACACAAAGAGGATCTTATATGTACACATGTACACTGCAGGGAACACTAAGCTGTCACAATACCGTCTCCTCCACACACATGTATACGTGCACACATACAAAGATAGATGGATGTTTGGTTGCTGGCTTTCTAATGCCTGTGCTCTCTGTGGAACCTAAGCACACACTGACTCTTCAATCATTTTATCACCAAAGTTGCATGCAGTGTTATCATCACAGCACACACACACACACAGGTCCCACGGCTGCAGTACTCAGGCCGCTTCTGTCACTTTAACAAATGGTGCCATCACAAAGGGAAGCTATCATCACAGCATCCTCACCAGTGGTGGTACGGCAGAGAGGCAACTACATCACATTTGTTTTGTTTTTTTTAAATGGAAAGAACAGGAAGTTGTGTGTTTTGATCAAGCGAGACCAAAGGTAAAGTCACTATCACCAAGGAGTTACACGTGTGAGGAAGGAAACAGTGTTTGTTTTTGTTACAAGTTCATAAGAAGTTTAAAATCACCCTCAGGATTTTTGCATTTCAACACAATGTTCTTGCTGTTTTCCGTTTTTTTTTTAGAACAAGCTACTTCAAGTGTTGGATTGGCTTTTCCCACATCTCTCTCCATGTGGAAAACACAGTATAGACCTTGTCACCTCTTCAACCCACACTACACACTAAGACATTTAGGTCTCTGAAATGGCAGGTTAAAATATTCTTGCTATAGACTAGTCCAAACACTCAGCCCAAATCATTTTTTTGCACATCCAGATTGTATCCAAATTGATTTTAGAAAGTCTGAAACACATGAAATGCGATTTTTGCAAATTGGATCCAGACCACATTTGGAAATGGTTTAGAATGTGATTCCAATCAGATTCTTTTACGAAGTCAGTTGCCGTACGCTCTGGCCACTCAAATCCGATTTCAAAGCGTATTTTTCACTTGCATCGCGGCACACAAGGATGAGGTCAAACCCAGAGTGACAGAAGTGCAGAGCAGAATCCATGCAGCTATACTTGCAGAGCGCTATGGAGGATAACATGGAGGAGAACGACAGTCCACGGACAGGCGCCCTCGGAGGAGTTCTGCATCGCCACTTGAGAGTGCGATTGTTTGGAGGGCAAAATAATGGACTTCCATTTTTCAGTCATGTATCCTAATGACTGTGGTGATCCCCTGACTTTTCCTTCACTGCCATTTTTATTTCTGCAAGCAGAGGCGAGCATTTGGCCCGTTCAGAACAGGCTTGTTTTGAACAAGTAGTGCACTAGTATATGTAGAGAGGGGAAGGAGATTGGATTTGTATAGGGGTTCCTTTGATCGGGTAGAGGGCGACACAGAGGCAACCAAGTAGTCTGACACGGTTAAGGTTGAAAACATAATAATTTATAGAAATAAACTCAAAAAACAAAAAAAAACTCAGGCAACTTTACCTTAATCCCACAACAATTAAATGGTACCGTTATAATGTCTACAAAGATTCTAAAGATGTCCTTAGACCAATACGAAAATCAAAGGTTTTAGTTTGAAGTAAAACATGTATTAAAATAAACGTAATTATACGCTGGCTGACTTCAGTGATGCTGTCCTCTTTTGGCCTCACTGGCTGGATCGTACTCCGGCCAACGTGGCTGCTCACTTGTCCGTGGAGGGATGATGGGAGGAACGATGTTGTCATAGGAGCATGGGGAGCGCCGCCCATTCCTTGGATGCCTGTCGCCATGGTGCAGTGGAGCTGACGGTCCCTTCCTCTTCCCTCTCCCCGTGACTCCTTCACAGTGTGCACACCACCAATGCCCACCTGGTCCTCACCTCCTTTGCTTTTTGTGTTCCCCCCCACAAATTTTCACAAAATGACCTTAAAACGCGTCATCACATTATACATTACCACAAATTAACCTAGTATGGTGCACAGCCCAGAACCCTATGGGAGGATCAGAGTGACTGTAATGATACCTGAAGATTGCTATTACCACTCTGCCTTTTAATGTTAATGGTTGAAGCGAGGCTATAGAGCTTGCTGGTCCTGCCTGCTGTTGACAACGCCGTCCATACCGAGGAGAATTGATTTTCCATGAAAGCTGAGTGATGTGAGGGGACTGCTGGCCCTCTGATGTCAGCACTCTGTCATCTCTCTCTCTGTCTTTCTCTCTCTCTCTCTCTCTCTCGACATCATCTTTGTTGCTCTCTTTTCTCCTTTCTCTCCAGTCTTTCTTCCCCTCCCCGTTCCTTTTCATCATCAGTTTCTTTTCAGTTCAGTATCTTTTCCTCGCTCTTCACCTCTGTGCCCTCTGTCCTCACTCTTCTCCCCTCATCTCCTTGCCTCTCTCCTCTGCTCTTCCAAGTCAATTCCGCTTCATTGGCATCACGCAGTAGTGTATGTAGTATTCATTAAGATCAATTTCTAGACATTAACAGCCAATTAGGATCAATTAAACAGAAGTAAATAGGCAACTCTCCTACTCCCTCCCTCCCTCCCTCTCTCTCTCCTTCTAAAGAAGCAGACGGGATGATTGCATGTTGATCACGATGCTAAAGAGGAGCCTGATTTCCACTGTTGTCACACTTTTTGCATCATTCCCATGAATGAATTTCACACAGTTGAGTGTGATGGAGTCTTTCTTTTGGAACAAAATTGCTGTTTGTTTACTTCACATCCAGCTCTTATACATTGTTGCCAAAAAAAAAGAAGAAAAAAAAGTGGGTTGTAGAGATTAGAGCAAGTTTACAGGCCTTCTCCTGTTACAAATACATGTAAACAGGAAAAGGGACTTTTCTGTGTGTACTCAAACTGATGATGATGGAAACAACGTATTGCATCTGTTGCTGGTCTAAAATGTCAGCCTTTGGGTTTTTGAAACCATTTGATGTTTCTTGATATACAGATGATCATGATTGATATAATTTAATACAAAAGAAATCAGGTTACAAATATATCAGAACATAAAAAGTGTTGATACAATGTTTCCCATTTTTAAATAGTTTACCGTATATATCACAATTAGGGAAATGCTTCTAAAATGACATATTAAGTACTGAAATTCAATTCATAGAATTTAATTTGATTAGCATGGCTAAAGTTTCAGCTTATTTTGCCGACATTGTAAAGAACATTTCCTCCCAGTCTTGCTAGTGAAATAAAGTTTTTTTTTTATGGTATTATTTTTGTGAATGCTGTTAAGAGAACTTTCACACAATTTGAGAAGTTACTCTGTGCCACTCTTCTTCTCTTTACCCTCTCTCTCTCTCTCTCTCTCTCTCTCTCTCTCTCCTTGTTCGTCTTGCATTCCCTTCATTGCACCATCTTTCCATCCACATATTAAAGCCATATATCAACAGGATCAAACCCAGTGTGGGAGAGCCAGCGACAGGCTGATTTACTGGTGGGTTTCCTCTGTGTCTGTGAGTTTTATGATTGGGGTCGAGGGCCAGGGACACAGGGATACATTTCTGACAAAGGTCTGTCTTTGACTACTGGTGTTTCTAGCACTTTTCATGCATTCGCGCTCAGCCTGACCTCCGTGGATTGCAAGGCCACATGTTAATGCCACTTTTGACTTAAACAGCTGAGTTCCAGAAGATGTCGTAGCCAGCGCTCACCAGCTGCTGCGGCGGTTAAGAAATGGCCGTATATGTATTCTCGGGTGGGTTTGCACTATTTGGTTAGAGGGCCTGGATTCCACTAAAATTATCTTTATTTGACAAAGTATTGGTTAATGGGTGATATATAGAATAACTAAAATGAATTATTACAAAAAGATACACATACAAATTGTTTTTTACTTCAACTTTAACTTTTCCTTTCCAGCTAAAATGATGGTTAGCACATAATACAGTATGTAAAATACTAGTCCTCTGGATGTTCCCGATGGAGTTGCTGTGTGGGCAGCTCTTCCCAGAACAATCATAAGCTAATCCATACTCAGTCTAGAAGGACTCAGGCCAGGAACCATGACCTAACCAGTGAACAAAACACTGTGCTCGCGCCCATAAACACACAGCGCACTGGGACGTAACACAGCGAAAACAACAAATGGCACAAGCAGACGTGCTGCTGAGACCATAAGGAATACATGCATGAATACTACCAAATAGCGCATAGAGCAAGATTTCTATCTGCCTCACATTCCCCGTCTATTTCTTTTTCTCTCTCTCCCCTCTTTATTCCTCGTTCCTCTTGTGTGTCTCTGTGTCAGCAGAGGAGACGTGACAAGTTCTTTCCGGCCTTTCCCTAAAGTAAACCAGTTTTACCACAGTCCGTCTGTCAGCCAGCCAGCCAGTCAGTCAGTCATACCACAATAGTCCTGCAGGAATGTAGAAGAAGAGTCCAGTTCTGGGTTAGTCCTTTCATCATCGTCATTTCATTTGCAATTTGATCACACTGAGGATAAGAATGTGGAAAAAATACATACAAGTGTAATGGTATATTTGATGTATTCTGTTGAAAAGCCATACATGTTACATGTTCCACATATGTGTAATCTGTTTATACTGTCAAAAATGTATAATTTCATGCTTTTGAGCACAGATCGTGTTCCCTTTAAGATTAAAATGACACAGAAGACATGCTATGAAGCTAGTTAAAGACGGGACTTGTGTAAGGCTGTCTGAGGGCTGTGCTGTAATGTTTCTCTCTTCCTTCCTCTCATATATACACATAGGAAACGCAAAGCTATTTATTCTTGTGTTAATTCTGCCTGACATTTACAATTACCGTCGTGTTTGGTTGCAGTGGGGCCTGCTTTAATAGGGCTGTTGACTGTCAAACTTGGTTAAGTCTCCTTAGATCTCAGCCCTCCTTTCATGGGGACGTTATTGTTTGTGTGTGTGTGTGTGTGTGTGTGTGTGTGTGTGTGTGTGTTCGGGGGAGGGATGAATGTGTGTCAAAATGTGTGCTCACATATGCGCTTTTATTGTACATTTCCAAATTAACGTGAGCACTCAAAATTATAAGAGCTCCGTAGCTCGGTTGGCATTTATGGACTTTTTTTTTGTTCTTCTTTTGTGCACCTGTATACATGTAGAAAGACTTTGGCAGGGCCCCTCAGGAACCGGATAGAGCTTATTGCAACATTGTGAAATGATAAAACTATTCCACTTCCGATGATTGTCATGTGAGGGAAAATGACATTAACGAGGCGGGCCCGCATCGGCTGGGTTGTCATGGCTCTGGTTCTGACTTCCTCTCCAGTTACAGCCGTCCAAACAGTTCAGGGAAGTGCCTGCCGTAATGCACTAATGACATGAACAGTTAGCAGGGGACAGATAGACAGACAGACAGACTCGTGGGGACTGTCAGACATGTCTGTATTGATTTGGTAAGACGACACTTTGTGCTAATGGAAGCATTATGTTGTTAATACAGCATTATAGCAAGCCCACTGGAGGAACAAACCTAACATTTAGGGGTAATAAAAGGCTTTTTGCTTTATTGATTACATGTCGGACTACATGTATACCTATATATACATGTATGGAGAATACTTTAAAGTCATGATATGTATTGGGATTTAAAAAACATGTAGAAGTATTGTTGACTGTAGCCGAAGGTAGTTTTGGAATTGATAGATTAAAAAAAAAAAAAAAGTGGACAAGACTGTGGTTTGAAATACATGAAACTATGATAAAACATCTCATTGGACTCCTGCAAAATGTTTACAATGCCTTCATAGTGAGACACATCCAACACTGCTATGCGTCAGATTCATACATAATCTCACTTCAACTATTAGTTGCTGAGTAGCCCCCGCTGGGTTTGTTTGAGAGTACAACAGCGCTTGAAGATTACAAAATGAAAATCATTCACTCTTAACCCTCTATAAAACCCACATTAACTCAAGACTATTACTACTCCTGCTTTAAGCACACCATACTGTACGATGGCACTAAAAAAGATGATCAGATGATCACATTAAAACAGATTGATCCCTGAGGTAAAAGCAGCACATTTTAAGCATACGGGGATAATAAATGAAGAAAAAAATAGTTCAAACACAACCCTATCCCTTAAGGGGCGCGACTTAGGCTCAGTGGTAGAGCAGGGTTGTCCTTCAATCAGAGGATCGGCGGTACGATCCCCGGCTCCGCTAGTCCATGTCGATGTGTCCTTGGGCAAGACACTTAACCCCAAAATTGCTCCCGCAGGTAGCTCCTGCGGCGTACAAAAGGGTATGAATGATTAGTTAGAGTCCTGATGGGCAGGTGGCACCTTGCCCGGTAGCCCCTGCCATCAGTGTTTGAATGGGTGAATGATGACATGTAGTGTTTAAGCGCTTTGAGTGGTCGGAAGACTAGAAAAGTGCTATACAAGTACAGTCCATTTACCATTTACCTTATGATTTCTATTCATATTCATTATTTTTGCACCATAAAAAAAAAAAGTCAGGGTTATGTAATGCACATTTTATGGAAGCTGGTTTCTGTCTCGGCCCATTGGACCAAAAAGTAGCTTTCAAAGTAATGGGTGCAATGATATCTT
This sequence comes from Leptoclinus maculatus, assembly GCA_032191485.1. Classification (NCBI taxonomy): domain Eukaryota; kingdom Metazoa; phylum Chordata; class Actinopteri; order Perciformes; family Stichaeidae; genus Leptoclinus; species Leptoclinus maculatus. Next base: position 10,186,017 of record JAVDOI010000018.1, read on the forward strand.
CCCCTCTTATTTTACTTGTGAATGACCAATTCCGGTATTAAACATAATTGAGATATGAATGTATGCTCAACTTGTGAACCGTGACACATTTAAACTTCCACAAACTGTATCAGTGAGCAATACAAAATTAGATTATAAATTCGTGAATTTACAGAATTACAACAAATATGATGATGTGTATTGTTTCAAAGGGTCAATGAGGAAGAGTCAGCGCAAAAGAGAAGCATAAATGTAAGACAAATGTTAGATCTTGACAAATGTTCTCGTTTGGAGTTTACCTTGGCAAACTGAAATGGACCAAACTGGTAGATGAGGCACAGGCAGACACACACACACACACACACACGCACACACACACACACACACACAAGGCATCTTGCCTACTTTCCCTTATAACAGAGGTATGGCTATCACAGACCTTGTAATGATGTGATGGTCTGCTAGCGCCTCAGTCTCTTTGGACGGAAAATGTGAGAAGAGATCCTAGTAAAGGTCTACACTGATCAAATCCATACAAAGCCTCCAAATCCTCCCCCCCCCCCCTGTCTCCCTTCTGAAAAGCAAGGTGGAGAGATCGAGAGGAATATTTTCACTGTATCAAGCAGCTTCGTATGGATCCTCTGGTCCTCATAAAGCTTGTAAGCTCTATGAGCAGAATACCTAAAGGGGTGATCACTTCATCCCACTTGGAAAGTCCTTCTTCCTCCCCCATTTTTTTTGCACTGTTCTTATAAGATGACATCATAGGATGGAAGAATACCGTCAGTGTATGAAGAATGTGAAGGAAGGTGGACAGTGTGAGTAAAGGTCAAGGACATTTGGTTCTCATTAAGACTGGGCTCTGCACTCTGTAACTGCATCGGCTGCAGCAGTTGCAAGGATGATTAACGGTTTATAAAAGGGAGGTTGTTTGATTGGGATTTTTATTAAAAACATTCAGTGTAAATGAATACTTAACTTGATTTAAGAACCTTCCGATTGCAGAAACAAAGCTGGCTTATCAGCTGCTTGCTTTGAATGATTGAAATGTTGGTATTGGGGTGAAATGGTCCAATAGGCTACCTCATTTAAACAGACAGGAAATGTTGTCATCTCTCACGATAAGACTGATAGTAGTAGCAAAAGAGTAACATTCCTCAGAAAAAAGGCATTAAAATGGCTAAAACTGAACCACATTTTAGTAAGTGAAGTTGTATTAACCCCTGATGATTAGCTGTGTACATGGCTATCATTTTATTAATTGTATGTTTTTTTAAGCAGCATTAGCTGAACACTTCTAATTTTGCTAAGTTTGAGTAATGTTTGACATGCAATGTTTGTAAAATGATGGATAACCAACAAAGCATCCAGTTTTATTATCTTGGCTAATGTTAGCTTACATTTAAAAAACTGCTTTCTTAAAATTAAGTACGCTATATTTCACTTAATAATAAAAAAACAACATTACCATACTTACCATATGCTGCCTGTTGACCCACCTAGATTATTTAAATTCCCTGGATGTAGCAGTTTAAAATCTTCAGTTGATGGTTAAAATGAGTTCAAAGTAAAAAACTAAATGTCTACGGTTAGCCTGACATCTAACTGGCTCATCACAACACAGTTTGATCCCTGTATGTATCTCTTGTTGAAATGTTTGTGCTACGAAAAACAAGACAGTTGAAGTGTAACATGAAATGCAAGAGAAATGTCAAATAAACAAAGAGTGCAAACCAACTTGGCAAGTCTGAAACAGTGTTACTGCAGACTTGCCTCGGCACCACCTTTTTGTAGCTGAATATCTTAATGTCAACACAGATATAGATATAGATATTGTAGCAAGATACACTGCGCATTCAAAAACAATGGGCCCTCTACATTAGAGCGTGTCACTTCACACAGTTTGATTGTGATTGTCTAAATAGAAGTTCTTCCAGGAAATCGGACCAGGGCCTTTATTTACACTCTGCATATTTCAAGCTGTTCCAGTCATCTCACCTCTGTAGAGCTGGGAACGCTCATCTGACAGCCCCGATTCCCTATCTGGGTGAGATCAGAAGTTAGTCATCAGAGCCGAGACCATCTGTTTACACCAAGACAAGCCACAGAGCTCTGACTGTGGGTTACCCAACACCACCAGACGAGGCAGCTGACTCATAGTGAAAAAAGCAGACCTTGTGGGGTAGTAGCTACGGCTCGTATGAGCATTCTGTCCAAACAATAGTAATGAAGTGGAGCACTGTGGATTGGATAGTGATATATATTGAACTGTGACAATTATATCTCACGCAGTCAGCATTTTCAATGTGTTATATGGTGGACACAATGCAATTTGTCTGAAAATCCACTTATGGTTTGGTCAATTTTACACCAGCAATCCATCTTCTTCTTCTTCTTCTCCTCATTATTACTATTATTATTATTTATTTATAACAAATGTTGTTTGTCCTTATGACAGAAGTTTGGTCTTGGATTACAGGGAGTTAGGTGTAGTTTTGTCCATGTGTGGTAGAAAGAGTTATTGTTCCCTTTGTTGTTGGATCCCAACTAGAGGTGCCTGGGGAAATTCTGGAAACCAAGTTAAATAAGAAAGAAAGATGTTCTCTTTTTAACAATACTTTTGGTGGTCCAGGCACCACCCCAATAAATGACTTGTTTAATCCACTTTGTTAAAATTCTAATTTAAAGAAGGTAAACAAAACATACAGTCCTAAAGGGATTGATCTTCATTTGTACTCATCTTTGCTCAGACTTTGTGATGAGATCATTTGTTTTCTCCCTTTTGAGTAAATTGCAGCGAAACTAAGTAAAAAAAAAAAAAAAGCCTCAAAGAATTATACCTTTGATTTGTTTTAGTTTTTAGTAGAAATGCATCATTATTGATCATCATTTACATATCCATATGTGTGGTGGTGTGTTAAAATAAATAACAAAAAACAACAACATGTTTTTTGTAATTACGTAGGTCTGATTAGAAATAAATGCTTGGCTTGTCAGGTTGCGTGTGTCCTGGTTGACAAAGCCAAAAATACTTGCTCAAAGGTTTGAAGTTATTCATGTTATTTAATTAAAAAGAAGATGCCCCTGCTGTTTCAGTATTCGTGTCCTGGATTTTTTCTTTCTTTCTAAATCTACTTCAAAACGAAACAATGCTGAAAGTGATGAGTTTGACACTATGTTTGTGTTTTCGTTCAGTGAAATCAACAGCAGACGCTCGGTAGTATCACACTTCAGTAACTGCTGCATCCTCCAAGAAGTGTGGCGGCTGTTTCCAATAAACAACCGGCTTTTCACATAACCCTGAACAACAATTCCACCATCTCTTTGCGAGTTCTTACCTAAGTTTGATCATCCCTTCTCATCGGAGAGGGAAACAATGTGTGCAAATTGTACAAACTTACTTTACTTTTGTTTCAGTCAGTGCAGCACATGTCCATCGCCTCATCTGTGGTCTTGCTTCAAACATTCAAAGTCATTAATTGAATAAAAAAAAAAAACCTTTTTCATGAATATCCATCACATGATTTACTGCAGACACAGCCTGTCTGAATATAAAACCTTATAATAAACACATTTCCAGTGGGTCAGCCAACAACAACAGACATTAGCAAGCAATTGTCTCATTCCCCAGCTACATTATTCCCATACACTGGGTAATTCCCCCTTTGGCGTAATTGCATGTAAAAGCCATTATCATCCGGGTCCATGCTAATCATATTTTGAGGCTGGGCTCTGGGGTGATTGTTGAACTTTCCGCCAATGTGTGGAGATAGAAATGCAATCCTGGCAGTGGCATAGCTGCAGCTGCTTCCCTTCCTTTGGTCTGAACCACTAAACCACTACAGATTGGTTTTCACCCCGTCCTATCGGACTGTGGAGCAGAGTTGAGTTGTTTTAGATGACTTGGAGTTGTATTCTTGTTACTGTACCTTGAGAGTTGGCACTTCAGTCCTCTGGATGAAAGATTGACTCCAGCGTGGCTAAGCCAGAGTCGAACGACACAGAGGAAGAGGGAGAGAGAGGGAGAGGAGGGGAGAGGGAGAGAGAGGGAGAAAGAGAGAGAGAGAGAGAAGTGCCAGCAAAAGCGGGATGGAGAGTAGAGGGAAAGTACAAAGGGAAGGGAGAGTTTCATGTTAACAGTGTATGTAGAGACAGCTGTCATAGAGCGGCTCGCTCTTTAGAAACACTTACAGGCTCATCAGTCAAAAGAGCTGCACCTGCAACAGACTGAGAGACAGAGACGTACATATGCAAGCATGTGTCACTGTGAAAGGGTGTGTGGGCACATTTGTGTGTGAGATAAATTACATTTTCGAAAACCCTGAGTAGTCTGTGTTTACATTTCTTCATGTGCAGTTTACATCTGATGCGTGAAGCTTAATGTACATTAAATGCCCTTCCACTCCTCGGCCTAAAGTTGCTGTTTCCACAATACTTGTACTGATCCAGAGACTGATATCGACTGATATACTGAAGGCACGTACAACACTGGAACATTTTCGAGTGATCCTGCCAATAGCTGACAATGTGTGCCAATATTTAAAAAAATAGAAATGTATTCAGGAATTCACTGTTTTCTACAGAACTTTCACTGAAAGATCCAGATACAACAACAATAATAATAACAATAAGAGTAATGATTAGTTATATAAGAGACACATATAACAATATTATATTATCTATGCCATAATTTATCTATTTATTAATGTGCTTGTTTTGCTTGTTTGTTTTTGGCAGAATCCAACCTACAGCTGTTACCAATGACTGGACGGCAACTCAAATCTAAATGTTCTCAAACAACCTCTCAGTGGAACTTTCCACAATTTTAATATGTACATACAAAATGTGGACAAATATATTCATAACCACTAAGTCTCATGAAACATTCATCACAGCGATAAGGCGGTAATGATCTTGGCGTCACATTGCTGGGGAAAATATATGGCTCCTAATTACTATCCCATCAAGCATATTTTGCCCCCTGATATATCATACATAATGTGGGCTTGAATCACAATAACCGGCAGTTTTTTGCTCTCTCTCTCTCTCTCTCCTGCTACCACACGCGATTCTGGTTAACCCAGACACTTTAAAGGGGGAATGCCACACTTGGGTATTCTTACATATCCACGACAGTTCAACTTTTTGTATCATTTAATTGACAAATTATCAACATTTAATTCAATTATTTGAGGTTTACAAATTAGGAGATGAGTTTTTGTTTGTTTATTTATCGGTACAGATAGTTTATGATCTATATAGCCCTTCTTACCATATGTCTCAACCTCAGTTACAGTTATAAACAAAATAAATATTTTTTATCTTTATCTGAAATATTTAATCACAGGAGTCAATATGTTGCATCATCATAAATAATAGTCAATAAATAATTGTTAAATCCAGAAGAAAATGCTTTTCTCCAAAAGTCCATCATAATTCTGTATATGTGTATCAACATTGCTGAACAGAGACACTCAACACCTTTTCTAACACCAAACCAAGAACAGTAGATACATATTTTTCATGATATTGATTTCTTTTACTTTTGCACCAGAATGTTTAGGTGAATTTCTGCTGGAGCTATTCTAACCTTCATCTATCTTTATTCTACAATACATTTCTAAGAGTGACTCTCCGCAACAACAGTGGTTTCACTGGGACTGTAACCCCTAAACCTACTTTTTATTCTAACAAACTTAATATCTCTGTTGTGGAATGTCATATTCTTAAATCATAATTTTAACTTTATTAGCAAAAAAAAATTCAATTGTATTTGAATAACTATTTGAATAGCTTGTCATTTAGAATTGGCATGTTTATATATTTTCTTGAGGCACTGAATTTCTTATGTTCTGAAGTTCTGGTTTTATTCTTTTTAACCTCACCAACTCTTATTAGTTTACATTCCATTCTTTGTTGACAGTCATTCTTGATTGTTTTGTTTCTAATTCCACATGTAGTTTCTGTAAACTGTATATTTTCTGCACCGAATTATTGTACAGGCATTCTGCAGACCTGGCTTGTATATCTCTAACTTGAACACAAATAGCTGCTTACCAGCTGCGGTAGCATGTCTGGTTCCCCTCAGAGTGGTTGTCTGTAGTCCGACACTGGCCTGAGGGAGTAACGGTGTAATTACTCGCAGTAGCGTTAAATCAAAAGCATAATGTGGTATTTTCATAGAATCAAGATAACAAAAAAAGACAAACCACTGTCACGATTGAAAGTAACCAAAATTGACTGTTGGGACGAGATGTGAGCCTCGACCTCCAGTGTCAAAAGACTTGACCCAATCATCTATCCGGACCTTCAATCTCAAATACAATGTGACAGTAAATGATGTAGAACTCCAAAGCCAACACCCTCAATTTAAAGTCAAAAAGACAAACTTTACTGTTACGGCTGTGGTAAATATCGTAACAACATCCTGTACTTCTTTTTACAGAGTCAGAAGCCAATTTGGATGCATATAAAAGAAAGGTTACATCTCATGAACTCTGCCATCTGCTCCCGATAAAGCAGATTATTCCAGCTTTCAATTAATACCAGAGTTGAACTGCAAACCACTAAGCAGTGTAGCCTAATTCCTGTCTTTAAACAGGACCAGGCTTTGGATGTGCGTGCGTATATGTGGCATTCAGTTTGCGTTTCTGGGGGAAAGGTTCACTGAAAGACTGCCTTTATGTTTTGCCGTGCCAATTTGGGATTCTGTCACCAGTGCAGAAGTAGAGTATAAAAGCCATATCCTCAATGTAGAGCATAGGCTGGTCATCACCCATCACCAGGAGGCTTCCACAGCAGAGGTTACATGGCAATCACTGTCTGTTGAAAAGAGAGGGGAAGTGTGGTTAACCAATGAATCCCATGATCTCAGTAGCATTCAGCACCATGAGTTAGTGTCACTGGTTCTGGCCAACTAATCATTTTCAAGTAAATCCCTGAAAAACACTGGATTGAAATGGAAATGATGTGATTAATGACTTTAAAATGTCATCTAATACACCTCCCCTAAAAATGAAACCACGTGAAATGAATTCAATTTAAGTGAATGGGAACTGGAAAACATAATTTTTCCTCACGGAGAAAGCTTGATGAAAGTACTTGAGGTACAGTGTTTTGCTTCCTGTTTGTTTCTGTATGACATGTACTGTAATTTTGGTCTTACCACTTTATTTTTAACTTGTCAAAAAAGAAACGGTGGAAAAAAAGTAAGAAAGCATTCACAATCCACAAACCTCCATATGTCATCCATATGCTCAGTATCTTGCAAACACTTGCCAAAATATGGCTTTACACGCTACTTCAGAGCTTCAGAGCGAGAGCCAATTAGCACGCTCACTGTAATAAGTTCACCTTGTCCAACCACACAAAGGACAGACATTTGTTGGCCCTTGTGTAATACATACATTATTTGTAAACCAGCATGCATTTCGACAGTAACCGCATTGTGAAAAGTAGGATACGAAATGTTCAAAGTGACCAGATGCACTTGCGCCTGTCATTGAAGCGGCACACTCTGTGGCTGATGTACTCTGCTCTGAAGAAAGCAAGATGTGTGTTGCTTAAATCTCTGTTTGGGCTTAAAGAACTGGCCTCATGGCTCACATGAAGGAATAGAGTGCAGGATTACAAGGCTGTATAGACCCCAGTGTTAATGTTTAATGCGTGCCATAGGGCTGAGTATGCTTATTACAGATTGGTTCGAAAGCAACTGTTGCCTTTCAGAAAGCCTGGTGCACGGACGAGGCTGTTTATACTGTACTTCTTAATGTAAGCTGTATAACTATTACAGACCGTGGTGGCTGATGCGGCTGGCATGATGTCGGTCGCTTTAATGTGTGAAGATCTGGCCTGCTGGAGTTTCTTCGGGGATTTGCTGATTCGTTATTGATGTTTCAGGGTTCAGTTGTGTACGTGCAGTTGGTGTGTATGTGGGGGAAACTTAGTGGAAAGTGTGTGAGGAGATTGTAAAGGCTGAGTTTTGCACTGTGCATTTTGGGAGCAACCTTTTACTTGTTTCCGTATGTATCTTATTTTAACCATGATATTTTTTTTAAACCTAACTAACCTTGCCTAGACATAACATCGGCCACTTCATGGTAACTACGTGACATATAATGACACACGAAAAGCCTAAAATGTCACGCGGATATGTCTTGCTATTTATACGTCTTCCCATGAGATCGGGTTGTTAAACTAATATAAACACGCAAAGCATTTATCAACATGTTCAATGCATGGATTTTCACACTTTGAGTGTGATACAAAAGGATCCACTCGCCAGTCACATGAGCTCAAATGAAAACAACATTCAGAATCTGCTTCAAGGCTGCCAACAGTTCCACTGGCATGCAAAGGGTGTAATTCCCACTGGGGACAGTGTGCGTGTCATTTTACTGGGCACCCTCCGTACAATGTGTGCGAATCAAGATCTGAGTTGATAAAAATGTTCATATGCTCGTCTGAGTTGCTAAAGAAAACTGGCATACTGTGCAGGCATCAAGACTTAAGCCTTCCACTACCATACCGTACATGATATGAATTCCCGAGAGATATTTCATATCATGCTAGCCAACGCAGCAGATGTCTTCATGTATGATTATTACTGTTTGACACGTTTGTGACCTATATGAATAGTATAGACTATACATATATATATTTTAAGATACACATTTTGCGCCTTACATTTTTTTACCATTAAGAATGAGTCATGTCATGTATTATTAATTATAGCTTATTGGTTAATAGCCTATATGACTAATATAGCCTATGATTTAAAAACAACCCAAACCATCATCACCATTTGATACATCATCAGAACGGGGTAACGCAGTAAATGTTGGTGAATGAGTGAATCATTTTGCTTAAATGCTGTGCAATATTTAATTTAGCAGTGAGTGACGTTTTATGTAAATAGTACAAAATCGCATTTTGAAAGGAAACCTCTTGTGAGTGTTTATGTGCCGTTTGAGCTCATATGGAAAAAAGCAAAAACATCAGTGGAATGAAATTGATGATGTTTGTTTGAGTAAAGCCCTAAACATGAACAGAACTGAATGCGTGCCATGTACTCGACTGTGTGTTCCGTGTGAGCTGTCATTAGGTGATTTGACATTGTTTCCAAACATGTCAGAAGTGGCTCATGTTTGTTATGGGACAAATCCGTGTGATTTTTTTACCCGGGCTGAATTAATGACTGCCATATGATTAATAGAGGCAATAAATGAAGGACCACCATGATGGAGAGGCTGAAGGCAGTGCTATAAGCTCATTTTTGTTGACAGTAAAACTATACAGTAAATATAAATATTACGCCAGAAGTAGTTGGGAAGATTTTCTTTTTTTTTTTTACTAATTTACTGTAAACTCTGTGTTTCAAGACTTTACGGGATAACTGAGATGGACCTTGTTCTTCGTAAATTAGTGATGACTACATCGTTTAAAATATGCTAACAATTATGAAACTGTTTCATAATATTATGCTGGTAAAATACAGTATGTTTTAATATGTTTTTTTTTAAACAAATCACATCAAAATGTACATGTATATGTATAGTAATGAGGTTACATACAGTATTGTATACATATACTAATATCCACACTGTTGCATAAGAGTGTAGATTTGGAGTAGTGGGGTTTGAAAGGAAATACCAATCAATCAATCAGGTAATCAATCACAGCTTTTACTGTGTCATTTGCAACGCCCACTTTGGTGAATTGTTTTGTTGAATTATATTTATTGAAAATGTTCCGGTACAGGATATAAATCCACAATCTAACACTACCACACATTAGTGTAAGTATAGGAGTGAGCGCATTCCCAGGTTCATGAGGTGCTGTGTTTTTATTTCAAAAAAATGTAATGGCAAATGGATGACGCCAATTCTTTTTTGGAAAATCAAAGAGGGACAATGTAAGGAGAGGAGCCATGGTTCTGTCACACAGTGTTTTTAATCCCCTGTGCCAGATAAATAGTCACACACACGGTTAAAACTGATAATGTACAGAAGGAATGCCGAATGTGAAGGTAATCCATGTCGACTGGGTTTTATGTAAATCCACGACTCCCTCTATCTGTTCTCTTGTGAATAAATGTCCACAGGGTTTCATGATCCAAATGTAAAAGCAATTTGAAACACAAATGAGTTTGTTTTTGTTTTTCTTCATGATAAAACACTGGATATAATATATATCTCATTCAAATGTTAAGCATTTCTCAATAAAACAACCATTTTGTTCCTCTCAACAGTCCATCACTGAGATGGACCTGAACATTTTCCACCTCCAGTGGAGCTGCTTTGTAGTTGACCTTGACCTCTGACCTATCTGTAAAAAAGGGGGCAAGAGGTAAATAATTTCCCTGCAGGGACCAACAAAGTGTCATGTTAACATTATGGCTTCCTTCCCTATTTTCAACCTTAGAAAATAAAAAAAAAATAACTTTTGCTGCAGATGGGGTTCAGAAACATCACAATGGACGGTTGTTAGAGATTACTGTACAATCCCAATTGGCATCTTGTAAGGGGGAGAGGATTTTTTCCAAACACAGAGAAAATAGGTTTTAGTTTAGTAAAAACATCCTGCTGCTTAATCTCTCAACTCCACCACAACTAGAAGCCATTAGCACTGTGGGAAGGTGGGTACTTACTTTACTGATCACTTTGCATCTGTGTCGCATCTGCCAAAACAACCTTTTCTAATAAACAAGAACCCTCTAAAACCACCTGCCTGAATATCTAAAATATGTAATGCTTATAACTAAAATCGTTCAATATCCTGAGACTGGGGAGTGTGAACCTTGTTGCACAGAAACCGTCTACTAACTGAACCAGAAGTTCGTTCCCCTCCCATCCCCTGCTTGCCCGAGATGATGGAGCTTGCAAACAGAGAAATAGCTCAGTTTGCAACACATTTCTCAGATTTCTACATATCTCCTACATGTCCTCTGACATTGCCACCATATCACTAAATCACCACTAACTCAGAGTACAGGTCTAGTTCGTGGGAGAGTAAAGCAATGCGAGCCCCTGCTGACCTCCCCGGAGCTCTAACCGTCCCGTGTATCGGTAAATCAGTCAGCCGGGCACTTTCCCAAGGCTGCTCTGACTCGGAAGGGTCAAGGACAGGGAGGATGTGACCTGAGAGGTTGTAGGCCAGAGGGAAAGGGCCCTGCATCCCACTGAGAGAGAGAGAGACAGACAGGGAGAAGGAGAGATGGGCTCTGATAAGTCTGAGGGGTCTAGTGCTTGATGGATAGAGGAATAAACTTGGGAAAAACGACATCCAACTGTTTGGTTTGGTATGTAGGAAGGGAAACACAGTCTCACACACACACACACACACACACACACATACACACACACACACACACACACACACACACACACACACACAGTAGAGACACACACACACACAGCCCCCAGGCTACTGTTGCAAGTTAAACAAAAGTTGGTAAGACTTATTTGGTTTGGTTTTAATCTACATGAGCTCAAAAATAATTAAAATGAAGAAAAGAAAACATGAATTGCTTTTAAAGTGAGCCAGTTGCGCACATGCCCACAATATTTCTCACCCAAACATTAATATGATCCTACTGAGTACTTCGTTTTGAAGATTGTTCAAAATATACCTTTATCACAAGTGTAAGGTTTCTACACTTCCTTTATCTGTTTCATTTGGGAGTAAACTGGCATTTTATCTTTAATCTAACCCAGAGGTTGTCAACTGTTTTGCTTTAAGCTGTTCAAAAGAATGATTTATTTCCTCGTGTTTCATTTCAATAATCTTTAGACTAGGCATCTCGTTTATTTTTTGAAAAGGCGTAGAGTGAAGAGAAATCTGATTCATTTCGATTTTTTTATTTTTTTTTTTGGCAAAATATGCTTTTTTTGTCAGTTGGTTGGTCAAGCAGTTTGTCGGTCCACCACTTTGGTCCAGACTTCATATCAAACGGTGAAAGTCATAGCCATTGATAGTCCTCAGAGGATGAATCCTATTGACTTTGGTTGACCCCTGCCTTTTCCTCAGGGCCACTATGAGGTTGACCTTTGTTGCTTTGGGTGAAAGGTCTCAAAAAGGATTCTTTGGATTTCAATGTAATTTGGTACGTGGTGTCCCCCTCAGGATGAACTTCAATCTTTTTTGGTGTCCCTCTACCTTTCATCAAGTGCCGTCATTTAAGACCAATTACCTTAACATGGTAACACGCTAAATGGTCAACATAACATAAACATTCTGCCTGTGTAGCATCATGTTAACATTGTCATTGTCACATACGCTGACATTTGCATTTAGCTCAAAAGCACCACTGTGCTATGCATCCCAACATATAACATACAATATAAAACAATAATACATCCAAATAGACCTGATATATGTTGATTTATTACTGTATTCGACTGCATTAGATAAGACATGCAGTCGATGGTACAGGTGTAGCTAATAAACTGGTCACTCTGTAATTAAATGGTCTCGGTTGTAAGAAAGCAATCTCTGACTGAAAGTAGAGCATAGACACACACACACACACACATAGCTCATAGTGAAGCCACTTCTGGCCCAGAAGTGAGGTGAAAATAGCATTTTCTTCTCATCTGAGGCGTCATTCAAGGTTAGCCAAGTGAGAAAGAGCTTACCACACGGTGTGTTATTACCCAGTCTCACAGTTATCTCTCTCAGAAAGGTGTCACATTGACTCTTCTACCTCCTTTTGTTTTGTTGGGGAGTTTTTTGATGGGTGTACAGTGGGGGGATCCCTGATGTTTGAAGTACTACTGTATGCATTCAGTTTGTGTGAGCAGCATTAGTGTGGTGTGATAATTAAATAGATTCCACAGGGATGTACACAGCCTCAAGGCTGGCAGTTTCTGAGAACTTCAGAGGGGGATGGATCAGTTTGCTTGTTTTTCGGGAAATTTATTTTTTGAGTATGTATGCCGGTATTCATTTTGTTAACTATGACTTAATATATTCGTCAAAAAAAGATATTTTTTCCAGAAAGGTGACGAGACAATGATGGCGGGGGTGGGGGTTGAGATACTGAACTGTAGACAACAAACCAATGGGTGATGTCACAGTGACTATGTCCACATCTTATATACAGTCTATGGTAATGCTATACTGAACTGTCCCAGACCTGGAGGAGTCTGACTGAATATGATACACACAAAAGACTAAATAAAAAACAATAACCGACTAAATTAATAGAAGCAAATTTCATAAAACAGATATTGTAAAAGATGTATTAATCAAAGTGATCAAAATCCAAGCATGCTGTAAATATCAACATGTATATGTTGCATCAGAAAATATTTACTATCAATATTAAGACTTTCATTGTTCTGCAGGGGGCTTTTTTAAATCTGTTAATATATTGCCGAAATTGCAGGAAAGTGGATGAAAGCATCATAGGAAGGTCATGGACGTCTGCCATTGATTGAAACATGTAAACCTGTGAGAATAACTTGATTCTGAGTTTGATCCATGGGAAAATTGATGCCTGCCTGTGTTAAGAACATTATATCTGAAGAGATTAGAGTTTTTTGAAACAAGCACATTTCGTCGCGCCAGTCAACGAGCAAATCCGCTCCTCTCCTGTTGTCTATAGCGCTAATATCTCTCTGTCTGTCCGTCTGCTGTCCGTGTGTGTGTGCATTGTGAACCCGTCGTTTAACATTAGATAGCTTTTCACATCACGTTGCAACCAGTAATTCTAATTTAAATCATGGTACAATCCAACTAAATGCTAATTGTGTTGAGGCTTCTTTCCCCTGCCTTTGTTCTTTGTCCTCTTCATCACTGTGTCTGTTCTGCAGTGAGTGGAGCAATATTTCCAAACAGACAGCTCAAATGAGTGATCCCATCAATATCTGTGTTCCCTCATCAGCAGTTTTATGGTGGCTTTCTATGGCAATGTGTACGTGTGTGTGTGTGTGTGTGTGTCTGTGTGTCTGTACAACAGATGGGCCTCTGCAGGGAGGAAGGTGTGTATGTGCCCATCTCCTGTCGTCCCCCCAGGACCCATAAAGCATGTAGAACAAACAGGCTAATTAGTCCTCTACACACACACACACATACACACACACAAGGACACATACTTACTGGGTCAGATTCATATTAATCAGTGTAGTCATACAAAAATCGTACGGCACTGATTTTACATTCATTAAACCTTTCAGTAGATTCTGAGACAAAAAGACAATTATCTGATTAGAACAGCAGAGGTGAAGTCAAAACACACACAAACTACACGTCATGGATTAACATCTATCTAAGTTACCTTAGCTATCGTCTCTGTTTATTCCTTTTGTCGTGACAAATGCTCGGGCCAACATATATGATCAATCAGATCCATGGGAGGCTGATAAGAGCTGTGTTTACTCAAGCACAAGCCGGATTATTCAAACACGTCAGGCTGAGACGCCAAGGCCACCACGCTTGCTGATAAATAAGAGGTGGCCAATGTTAGTTGTTTGTTGACTATATGTCAGATAACCTGCATTTTGTATCTCTGAATCAAACGCGCCAGAACATGTACAGCACGTCTGCATATTTCAATATTTGTGTGGACGCATTAAATATAATCCCATCCACATCAACAGAAATAACAAGCGAGTTTCTCCATTTCACACTGGCACCGAAAAACAAAACACGAGGATTTGCACAGTTTTTAATGTAAACTGTTAAACTGAGAAATGTAAGCTTGTGTCAGCGCTGTACTAGAAATAACTTCTTGCATCTACACAAGGTCAACGACAGAGATGGTGTGTGTTGTCATGTGTGTGTGTCTGTGTTTAGCTCTCCCTTAGGGGTCCTTTTGTTAAGCCACTGTCATGCACCTCCAGTCATCAGATAGACACTAATCTGTGTAGAGCTGATGGCTACTTCTGCTTCTCTTACCTTTTTTTTTGTTTTTATCATGTATGTAGTGTCCGTGTGTTTACACGTGTGTGTGTGTGTGTGCACAAGCATGGATGTGTGTGCCTGTGTGTGTGTGTGTGTGTGTGTGTGTGTGTGTGTGTGTGTGTGTGTGTTTTCCACAGGGTAAGGCCTGAGATGAATGTGTGTTTGTCAGTGATGAATCTCCTAAATCTGTGAAACACTGGTGTCCTTGAACCTCAAGGTCTGCCATATGCTGCACCGGACAGAGCCAGGGGAAATGTGTGTGTGTGTGTGTGTGTGTGTGTGTGTGTGTGTGTGTGTGTGTGTGTGTGTGGCGGATAAGGTAATACCCGAAGGCAGTACTCTCAGACCAGCATGATATCCGCTAGATGTCGTCTGTTTCTCAGAGGTCACCGGGTCACTCTGGGAAGTCTGTAATGTTGCAACTTGATTGGTGTTGTTGATTTTCCACCATATTTGGCACATTTGTCATGATGTGTAGGGTATGGTCGAGTAAAAAGACAATTGAAGTGCATAACAAAATATTACTCTTACTTTAAATTGCTCTTTGGACTTTTACGTCCCATTTACTAAATAATGTGATTTTTGGTACATTTATACCTGAAATAGTTATCCCTCATTCTGGTATGTTTTATTTCATCTCGCTTTCTTTAAGAAGTTCTGATGACCTTTAATTTGATATCAGCTAAAAAACAAGCAATGCATGGTCAATTCATTGTCAGAGGATGTGAACTAGAGTACAGTAGAAAGTATACCTCAATCTATTAGATTGAGTTTGGATCTAATCTTTTTAAATAATATTGAATCACATTTCAATTTGTCTTCTTGGCTTGACCAAAGTACAAATAAATGAATCCTCAGCCACGATAAGATGTTCTTAGTGGCTCTTATTTCCTCTAAGCCTGCTCTTTCTGAGGTGTTTATTCTTCCTGCTTTCACAATTTGACTGTGGAAAGTGAAGCGCAAATGGAGGCTTCCTCTCCGCATAGCCTTTGTTCCAAAATAAGTCCTTTAGTTGTGGAAAGGAGATAAAAACCCTTTGGAGAGGTATCCATATCCAATGTCATCTGTTTTCCTTCGAAGATGGATGATAATGTAAGCCATCTAGATGGCTGTTAGAGGGCCACGGAGACATTATTTAGGTAGGAAGTGGGAGAGATATATACAACTGAATCTCACAAGAACAAAACAAAGAGTTCTGTTTAAAAGTCACCAAAAGTCAGAGAAAAGTCATAGTATTATACATTGCAAAAAGTCAGTATACTATGGAATAAAAAGTAATTATAGTATGTCATTAAACAGTCATAAAATAGCATGTCATAAGAGGTCATAGTGTAGAATGTCATAAAAAAGTCAATAAAACCAACACGTACTTACACCTTAATTGCCAATGACTCCCAAAACGACTCATATGGGTTAAAAGAGTATCTTTGTTGAGTAACTTAGGGATATTTATGTAAGTTAACTATGTTACGTAATTTTACTTTTGATTTTACATGGGACATGAACAGCAGTCATGGGTGTTTGTTTGACAAATCTATCCGCCCCGACCTCCTCCTCCTTACAAGGACTTTGTCTATACACAACCACCTGACTTCTTCTTTTTGCTCCCGTCATAATCACTACTGCCACTAGAGGCTGCTGCCTAAACAATATACAATAAATATAGGTCGTAATCAGGCAGTTCTGCCGAGTGAAGCAGATGCCGGAAGTGTCTTAAAACTTGCATTCTCTCTACTGACCAGCAAAGGGCGACTCCTCCGGTTGCAAAAAAGAAGTCAGATTGGATTAAAGTCTATAAGAAAATGACCCTACTTCTCCCTTGATTAATTACCTCAGTAAACATTGTAAACTTGAGTTCATGGTCTCAATCGCTGGTTTCAAGTGTTCTTCAATACAGCATGATGCTCATTTAATAAATTATGATCCCATTTAGAGTCAAAATGACCATGAAGAGAAGTATGCTTTAGGGCGAGCTTACTGTGGTTGACAGGTTGCTGCCGCTACCAGAAACGTATACGTCACCACTCCTCCAAATATGGTAACTTCTGTTCAATGGTTGCGAAAAAAAACAAAATGGCGACAGCTGTGACTTATGTCAACTTCTTTTCTACAGCCTGTGGTCGTAATGAGCTCCTTGGACAGACGACCTATATAGATAGATAGGTTTTATTGCGGAGGATCTTGTGATGATTTATATCTGCAATGCTGTTCATGTACATTCATCATACCAATTAGTAAAGAGACTTCCAATGAGGCATGCTTTCCATTAATTAGAAGCTTACATTGAATTTGTCACTAACCATCCATTGAATCTATACTTCACAGATGAGCAGATGAATGATTTTTTTAGCTCTAAGCGTGAACTTGATGGTTGAGAATCACAGCTTTTTCTCTCTATCTTTTCTTCAAACTCGAGGTGCACAATGACAGGAGATCCAGTGAGAACAAAAGCAAAAAACATATCAAGATCTTTGCAGTCATAATGTGTCATGCACAACTTTGACATTGCAATCTTTTGTTTTGTTTTACACTCGTAACCTTAACTTAGCTGGCATCACTTATACAATCTTTCCCTAAATCATTTACCTTACACTCCAATTGAGTATTTGTAGTTACTAAAACATATAGGGATAATAATAGCTAATTTATGAGGTGCAAAAATACATTGACTAAGAATGCACTAAAAACTGTGTTTGGCTTGTGATGGGAGGTTTTCATGTGACTAGACTGATTAATATGAATAGGACCCTGATTCTGTGTGTGTGTGTGTGTGTGTGTGTGTGTGTGTGTTACATGCAGGCTGCTTGCCAAGAACGCTGCGTGGAAAGCCAGGGGTATGGAAACAGCAGGTTTATTTCTCCTGAGTTTATTGTTTATGTGGAACATAATTCAGTTGCTTGTCTTCTCCTGTTTCAAGTCATGAATAATTGCTCCCACGCACATACATGTGCATGTGAGCGAGAGTGTGTTTGTGAGTGTAAGTGTAGGTCTGAGGAAATTAATTACTAACAGTCTGTATGAGCTAATGGACTGCAGCCAGTAAACACGATGGTTAAGACGTCCACAAGCTGCAGCCATGTGCTAAATAGAATGATGGAACCGTCTTTCTTTTTTTTTGCCTGCTCTCTTTCTTTTACTTCCCTCCATCTCAGCCTGCCTCTATTACTTGTGAAAAAAAAAGAAAAGAATAACACTCGGACTTTGTTGTGCTGCCAGGTTTATTCCCTCAGCATGTACAGTATTGTGCTTGCTGGATAATTGTTGAGTTTTTTCAGAAGAAAAAAAGTCAGATCCTTGCAGAACGTGTGTGCAGGCACAGTTGCTTGCCAATGCAATTGTGTGTGTGCTGTGCATGCATTTTATCAGTAAATGCACATTAACATACTGATTACAGTATCCTGTGTGAGGGATGGAAAGTGGAACCATCGTGATGAGTTGCATTCTCACCATCTTACTGTGTCATTATAACTCATTTGTATAATTTTCTTCTGTTTTTATTTTCTTCTGTTTATTTTCTATTCTCAAAAATATCTCATCTGGCCTGGGAACACAGGATCAGCATCTCCCAGGAAGAGCTGGAGAACACGGCTGGGGAAAAGGACACAATGGTGGTTATTAACATATGGGACGTACGGACCGCGTTGTATATCTTTGGACATTTCCTTCTTCTTCTTTAATCTTTGGAATTACATTCAGATCATATTTGTATTGCTCTTTCACCCTGAAATAAAACCCTGGTATTTCTATCACAAAAAGTTATGATTACAGTGATTACAAAAGGGGTATTTGAATATAAATGACAGCTATGACTTTACAATCATTGTATGTGCAAAGACGCATTACAATATATGACTGAAGGGGATAGCGGTTCAGAATCACTGATGGAAGTTGAATGAGGTTTTGCTAATTAAATGGCGGCATTATAATTCCCACTCAGTGGCATTCACTGTGCCTCTCTATTCCTCTCTTCCCTTCTTTCTCTATTTCTCACACACACACACACACATAATGGCACAGTGCTGCATGTGCAGCAGAGCAGGAGGTCTCGGAGGCCTAATCTCTGAGCTACCAAGGTACAGCCATAAAACTGACAGGCCAACTAATTATCCCAAAAATTACAACATTTTAATGTTCAAGCTCACAGCAATGTTCACTAGGAACTGAGGCTGCGTGTGACTGTGTACATGCAGGCTTGCATATTTGCTCGTTTTTGGTGTGTGCGTGTGTGTGTGTGTGTGTGTGTGTGTGTGTGTGTGTGTGTGTGTGTTAGAGAGAGGGTGTTTATTATGCAGACAGCTGGAGGTGGTCTCCTGCATGCAGAGTAGAGAGGACAGATGTGTGTTGCGGCTCTTTGTTCTGGTTCCGCACTGCTTGCAACACACACACACACACACACACACACACACACACAAAAACAACAGAAAAGTTTTAACAAATCAAACATGGCAACTTATTTTCAATACCTATTTTAATTTTTTTCTTCTCCATTCTCCATCCTGTATCCCTCTCAGTTAGGGTTCCTAGCCTCTCCTCCTCCTTCTGTGTCTTGGTCTTTGTTGCATGTTGTGAGCCCCATGTAATCCCTTGGTTCTGCTCTTGTCTGATGTCTTATAATGTTCACATCCGTACGTAATCTTGCTGTTCTGTGATCAGCTGACTGAACTGCAGGCTTCATCAGTTTCTTTCTGTCCAGGATGCATTTCAGGGGAGACAAAGAGGAAACACAATGTAAACCAAAAGAGATTCTTCATGTCAGCAAACGTTTGTTACGTGCTTCTTGTATGTATTCTTCAACGGCTGAGGGAAAGAAAGAAAGAATGGAAAAAAAGGCAGTAAGAAAGAAAACAAATCATAGGAGACACCCCTTCCTTTTACGGCTGTCAGCGGTCATTTAAAAAAATATATATATATTTTATTATACTATATTTATCCCGTTAAGGGGGAAGTTTGTCTCTGCATTTGACCCATCCCTGTATATAGGGAGCAGTGGGCTGCCTATATACAGGCGCCCGGGGAAATCAGAGGTGAATGTAATCCCTGGGTTTCTATGACAGTAGATAGGCAGTGTGATAAGAACTGTGCAAATACCATCATCGATTAATCTCTGCTAAGGCTCCAATACCCTGTCGGAGAGCAGACACAGGATCACCAAAGGAACAAGAAGGGATTTTCCCCAATCTCCTTCTACTCCTGATAAAATACCACAATGACATGTCAAGCCTCCGTATTACTGGAAGTATGGTACTAATAATTACAAAAGAAAAAGCTGACACAAAAGTCGCTACTGGTGCTGGGGAACGACTCATATATTGAGATGCTGATATACAGCATATGGGCCTTTAATAAAAAAAAACATTCAAATGCCAGATTGGTTCTGGTTTCAAAAGAAATCTGGATTCAAGTTTATCCTGTGAAACGCAAAGTCACTCAAAATAAAATGAATCAATTAGACATTGAAGTAGAGTAGCTGCGTCTCTCCTGAGAGTTTACCAGTATTGCTTCCAATAGTGAGGTTTTGATTCCATAATTATTCTAAAGGTCTGTTTGGGTCATTTTACCCAAAGAATGTACCGAAGTCAAACATTACCAAGACTGTGCAGGCAACATTCCAGTGTTTTCAAATGATTTGTTCACAATACGATAAATGTAGAATATTCGCAGCGTTATCCTTTAAAGTGTTCACATGTTGAACAAAAAGCATCAAAGTTATATTCGTTTATCAAATTCCAATGATTCCAAAGTTTGAATGAAAGAAACCTTTATTGGGATTTTGCTTTGCACAAAGAGCATAAAGGAATATCAAGAAGACATCAACAACCATGTAAGACAGCACAACATATTTATAAAGCGTGAGCATCATAAAAACATTATAAAAGTATGTAAAAGTATTGGCCCTGTACCTGTTTAACTGTAGCTTTTACAGTTTTTGATAATGCATTGAAACTTCTCTTTTTCACCTTCCTACACCCACACACACACACACACACACACACACACACTCAGCAAAGATGCGGCAGGTGTGAGTCACACTGTTTTGCTAATGCCTCAAGGTCATTAACTCTGTCCCTGATAAGTTTGTCAAAAGAACTAAAGCAAAGCTAGGAAGAGTTCATGGAGAACATGAATACTGCATGAGAGCCACGGAACAAAAGGTTTCAGGGCAAACTTCTTTTGAAAGTCCAATTTATTCTGGTGTATTCCTTTCTTCTCTAAAGTACGGCACACAGAGACAAACTTCTTTTTTCTCTCTCACTGTCAAGAAAGTCTGAGTAATTTTGCCAGAAAAGATGAGAGGAGAGAATGGAGATAGAAGACTGATGAATGGAGATTGGCAAGAGATAGGGAGGGGGACGGAGAGAGGGAAGAAAGATGGGCATCTGGGTGGCAGTGATGGAACGGTAAATTGATTTGGAACGAGTTTGAGGAGTGTCTACAGGTCAAAGCCACCATCTATATTACCTTCCCAGCCTATTCATCTCATCCACTGATAAACTATCTAGACACTGGAGAAAAGAAGAGAGCAGAAGGAAAAGGCAAGATGAAAAAAAGATATACACATACGATATATGTGAAGGATGCAGGAAACTGCAGACGGCTGATAAACAAATGTTGTTTTCTTTAATTGTTAACCGGAGATTACGATTACGAAGAAAAACTAAAGCTTAAATTCACTTTTTGTTTGAGAAAATACAAGCTTGTATCATGCTACAGTTAATGAGAAGGATATTGTTGTGCATTTTTCCAAAAGAGGATGATGACATCTGAGGGCATGGCATTGCCTGCTCTCTTTCTTTTCCCTTCCTAAAGATGTGGAACATTATCTAACCAGCTTCCACTCAGAAAGTGTAAGCTAGTCAGCAAACTAGTTGACTGGTTAACTTGACTGTGTGGCCATTGGAATTGAACAAAATATTTGTAATGCTTACACAAAAATTCACATCTTGAGAATGCTAACGCGGGGGAAGCTGTCACTGTGAGGAGATATACTATTTCTCAGTGTAATTTTGACCAAATAAGTCCACATTATGAAAAACATAACGTGGACTTTTACACAAAAGTAACCCTTTAACACTGTAACACTTCACCTGGGTTTCATCTTTGCAAAGGGTTGGAACATTTTCGATCTTAAAATCCTACTTTTTAAATAGTGAACTCATTCGGGTGAAAAAAAACATATAAAATAGCAACACAAGGTGTTTTTGAAATGTAACCATGCACTGCATTCAGCAGCGCGCTCTTCCATCACATGTACACATCATTTCCCAGCATTCCATTAGGCAGTCAGTAAATTAACCCTATGCATGCACAGTGCATTCTCCCATCTCATGTGCCCACACCACAGCTAACACTACTACACTTTCTGAGGCAAAAGACTGCATGCTTTGAGGGATGTTTAGATCGTATAACTGGCGTGAATATAGTTCATACTTTTTGTGATATTTCAGTTAACCAGAAGATAGTAGCCTAAAGCAAAGTACACCGTTTGTATACTTGTCAAGTTGTTCTGCTAGTTCTTACTAGTTAGCTGTTAGCATGTGACACGTAGCTTGGTTGAGCATGCTATTTGATGAGTTTTAATCACTCTATTTATATTAATTATTGATTGTAGGATGTTTCTTTTGTAGATTAGTTGTTCACTAAAGTTTGCACACTGCCCACATTGCCGGCTCAAAGTAGCCATAGCCTACCTTTCCCCATCAGTCAACTCGCTAGCTAACTCACATTGCACATTCGACAATGAATGTGTTTGATTATGCTAATATGTGCTAATTTGTTGGTGACCATAGGCAGTTTGTGTGATTGAAGCTGTACATATTCCATCAGGTTAAAGTGGTCTTCAAGAAGTAAGTACTGTAATATCTCAAGTTAAAAAGGTTTAGCTATACTGGCTAAACTGATATACTGACTGTCTTGTCTTGCCCTCCATGCGCAGTGAGGTCAGAGATTAAAGTTAAACACAGAACAGCAACCCCTGTAAGATATTCAGCTGTTTACGAAGGGAAGCTTTAGCGGGGTTGTCTGATAATATGTACACTGATATGTGATTATCCATCTCGTTATGCCACTTTACAAAAGCAAAAATCGCAAATACATAACATTAGAGAACACATTATGCAATGACCTTTGTGAGTAATTGCCAGTAAGTCACTGGATGGCAATAAAAACGCACAATCAGAAGTCTGTATTGTCTGTATTAACAGCAAGCAAACTATCAAGTGTAGATAGAAATATAGTTGGAACATAAAGATAGATGGATTCGTGCCATGGGAGATAAAAATAATGAAAAGGGATCAAAGTTCAACATCAAATGAACACCCATGGAGATACATAGCGATGGCAAGAGTGGCTGTACTGAAAAGCCATTGTTACATCAAGGCACAAGCACACACAGCAACAACAGGTGTATCTAAAGTGCTGTTCCCGTAGCTACTGTACAATTCTCAGATATAGAGCACTAGATAAAAAGATGAGGCACCCCACTGACAGAAAGAAAAGACCACAGAGCAGAAATGGGAAGGGGAAAAAGTACGAGTTGTGTGAAAACAGAAGTGGACTGGATATGGTTGTTTAAACACTCTTGCTTCAAAAGTTTTAGTTATTTTTTAGTTATTTATCAAGTCTTGTGTCTTACATCATCCGGTCATTATTTTACCTCGTTTGTCTTGCTTTCGTACTAATTTCCTTTACCAAAGTAGACAGTATTCACACCATATTCACACACTCCTTGTCAACAGCAATCACAACTTTAGCCCCAAGCCACATGTGACCATCTCCTCTCACACCTTTACTCAATCACCGGCAAAGGTTTGTTTGAGTTTCCCTCAGTGTGAATTGTGGCAAAGGGAGCAGGTGGTCGTATGGCAAGCTGAGAATGATGTGTTACAGGTGTGCAACGGCACGACTTGCTGCCATCATCATCATCACATTCACAGGAAGATACGGCGCCACCTCCTATATAGACTATCTTATGTCCATGAGAGAGGCCACAGGAAAGGTTAAGAAATAAAGTATGTGTAAATGGGAATAACATTTTCCTTTCTAGCGGTATCACAGAGTGAAGTAAACATTGGAAGCGAAGTCATTATTTTTAGGTGGGACTCAGTAGTAAAGTGGTTTTGTTCTTCATGCCGCTGATCACAGATCGTGTGAAAGTGGTCGCATGTAGAAATTTAGCATCTTTCAAGTCATTGTTTTGGTTTCACTACCTGTCAACTTTGTTGTCTCGTTTAGTTTCACAGAGAAATAAAGCTTTAGTAAAACCTTTGTATGCCACCTGCCCAACACAAAACAGCAGACAGACAATGTTAGCATCTAGCTAGTGACCAAAGTGGAACTTTTAGCAACTAAACACCAGATAGACAGATAGAAACACAACTTTAAGTGAATTATAATGTTTCCTCGTGTCTACTGAATGAGTACATAAGCAAATGTTTGCTAACACTCACTAGTTGATTATGTGTCAATGTTGTGTCTCCAACTTGTTCTGCTGCCCCCATGTGGCAAAATATTTTAAAGAATAATGCGGCTTAAATCACCATCCATCTACAAATAGTTTAAGGTCTTTGGTTGGTAGATAACACGGCTATACACCCTGGCTTAAGGGAAAGACAAAGCGGAGAGGACAACGCATTACTTTTAACTCAAGATTTATTTAACAAAATATAAATTAAACAACTGCAATATCAAGTATGAAAATCAGTAACATCAGCCGCGTTTTGCATGTTTGAATGAGTGTACAGTGAAGTGTTTCAAACAAAGGGAAATAAACCAAAGAAGAAACTTGAACCAAAACAACAAATCCTACGCCTACATCTAAAAAGAACAGTGAGGCAGACCAAACAGGAAATCAGGAGGGCTGTAACAGCTATTACATAATAAGTTCCATATTTTGGACATGGAGTCAAAAACAGTAGATTGAAATATCTGAGGGTATGTAGCATGTTCATCAAAACAAACGGTCTTTGAAGCCATCAAGCCAACAATGTACTGACTTGGCTTTGAATTAAAGAAACTGAATCCCCTGCTGATATATTATTACCAGTTTTTGCAAAGAGGCAGTAGTAGTACACACTTTGCACACACACCACCAGGACTAAACAAAATATCAATAAGGCTACTTCCGAAACTACACAACCACGCAACAGCTATGCCCTGCAACTGAATCCACACAACACAGTCGCCTCTGTCTGCGGGCAAAGGGAGTCTGCTTAGGTCCACATATAATAGTGAAGACAAAAAAAGACAAGCGCTCACTATTCACGTGTGTGAATAAATGTTTTACAATTTGAATAATGATGACTGATGGACATACTAAGCTTGTAGAAGAAGATAATTCTTAAAGACACCCCAGAAGGTCTTTTCAGGGGGTCACAAGTGTCATTCAAGGCTTTTCAGACAACCCAAGATCCCCAGTGTTTTAGACACTGGTTATAAGACCTCAGAAGTGCATTTACATATGACAGAGTTAAAATCATATTAGAATAAATCCGGCATTACTACAAGCCTCATAACAAAACATCAGACACCTACAGTAGGCACACACAAACACAAGCCCCTTTTGGACCTGTTCCCAGTCGCCAAGTGGATTCATTTAGTACTTCTTGTGTCTGTGTGAATGTGGGTGCTTCCTTTGTCCCGCTTATTTCCATCTGGCTGTGTGCATGCATGTGTGCAAAATGCAAAAAAAGACTCCCTCCATGTGATGTATGGTAATCCAGCATTAAGAATGAGGAGCACGGAGAGTAATTTATTGTGTTTTCTTTGCGCACCCAAAGTACATTTTCTCTCCGGCACGATCCAAACCAGACAGATGACAGAGTATCCTTCGTCCTTTCTCTCTTCCTCTCTCTCCAGCAGAGCTCTTTCTCTTCTATCCGTTCAATTCTCACTCTACCCCCTTCGCTAAAGACTATTTGTCATATAAATGTTTAGGATAATGGATCATTCTGCGCTGGAATGACAGATGATTCAACACTGGAGGTATGAGTGTGTAGTTGGCATGTCGTAACAGTTGTTACAGTTGCAGATATTTTTCATAAATATGTCATATGCGTGTATTGTGGAGTGTACCTCCATGAGCAAGTATGTGTATGCACAAAGTGTGTCCAGTTTGTATGTGGGTCATGGGATCATGGTAGTAACGAGGACCTCGGGGAGCGTGATCCTTACACATGAGTTTGATTGAGAGGTATACTGGAGCATGGACCGTAAATCACCAATACATCAAACGTCTCCTATCATATATAACTTTTTTATGAGACTTTCCCATGAACTCCTCTGGAAGGAAACAATTGTGTCGTTATTTAATTCACTTTGTCCAAGTGATCTGCCTTATAAGAATGAAGAGATTGAAAAAGCAGGAATTTAAAGGTAGAATGGTAACATTTGTGATGGATGTTTGCAACTAAATGGATAGTATAAACTGCTATTATATCGTATGTATGGTAGCAAACTAACAGGTGACAGACAATGTATGCCCTCCTGACTTTAAAGTATTCATTTTTTCTCAATGGTCGGAAAATTTAAATATGATTTGTTTTAAGTCCCATTTAAATTGTTGTAATAACAATGTAGACGGTATCCTGGTACGTAAAGTGTCATTGTGGTCATTATGGTGTATCTTTTGTGAGAAGTAATGGCTCTCTATTTATAACCACTGAATTCATAAATCACTTTTTTTCTGGTGATTTAATCATTTCATGAGATCAAAACTACTCTAAAATGGCGGCTGAAAGTCCTGTGAATTGGATGGTTTTAAAACGTTAAAACATTTTGTATTTTTCTTCTGGTAAGTGCATGCTGCGTAATCTTTTATTAAGGACGTTAGATGTCCGCAGCAGAAACTTGTCAAAGGTTAATTTACCGCATGGTTTTTTTTTTGTGGGTGGGAGCCGCATTCCTCAGGCAAGACATATGGAAAACTTCAATGACATCATATTTTGTGTTGCTATTAAGACAAAAAAATAGATGTTAAGAGTTATCAGTATTAAACATTCAGATTGAAAATTAAGAAAATAAACAAATTGTGGTTCCCTATGTCAGAGACGGTACACCGACTGCAGCTGATATTCCATATTTAATATAACGCTGATACTTCACTCGATTGTGTCCATTCATTTTTCCACTCATATTACCAACCACCAGCACATTGTTAAACGCCGTGGAAGGGGCTGCACCTGCCGTGGGTTTGTGAGCATTATGAAACACGTCGGGCTGTCTTTGACTTGAATTGATTTGCCGTGACATCTGGATGCAATATGAGATTCCAGACAGATGCAGATCCAGACGTACTTGGATAGTCATGCATGGACAAGCACGCACAAATGCATACACACGGACCGTTACCGTTCACACGGCTACGCTATATCTCTCACACACACACGTTGGTTTGTCCATACTTGTGAGGACCGTTTATCATCTCCATTGACACTATAATACTATGTGCTAAATCAAACCATTGAGTTAGACGTAGCAAACACAGCGAAGGACAACAAAAACGTATTCAATGTCCAAGAGAAGGACGATTTTTCAGAAAAAGAAATCGCCAAAAAAATGAATAATTAAAGAAGATAAATTAGCAGCATGATAACAGTGCAACATTCAACTCTACCATCAAAAGTGACACTAAAAATAAATGATATCAAAATAATACCAGTTTTAATCATTGCCTTCCATGAACCCCCGACTCCTTCAACAAAAATGATCTCACATCACAAGAATGTCTCCACTACTAACATCTAAATCTCAAATTGGTTCTCACACAGAAGTAAAAAAGAACACACACACACACACACACACACACACACCAACACACACACACACACACACAAACTTTTGCTTTTCAATCCTTGCCGTCCTGTTTTAATTTATGGCAAAAAAGGCTGCTCCAGACATCGGTTCCAATTCCCTGTCCCCGCCTCGCCGGTCGGCTCCCACTGGTGTCTCATCATCCATCAGCGGGGGCTGAAGTTAAAGACGACACCCAACTGGGGCATAGCGAGACACACCGCGGCTGTGTTTCCTGTCAAACACACCTCTGAGATCTCTTTCTAACTCGAGTACATTTCTGTGCATCATCGCTTTGCTCTTAGTCTTGTTCTCGTGTGCCTCTTTGTCATTTGGCCCTTCTTTCTTTAGCAACTTCCCGTGTGTTATTTCACTCTCTTTATCCTCCTAATTGCAAACCAGTCTGGTTTTTGACAAAAAAAGACCACATAGCATATTTTGGCACATGCAAATTTATCACGTATAATCCAATCTGATCAGACATTTTGTAAAGATGTGAAGCAGTGATGCATTTATGGCTATTTTTAGAGAATCATTTAAAGTTAAACCTCAGCAGCTGGCATCTACTTAAAGGGGTATAATGATATCAACAAGACATGCTCCAATCAGAGGACAACCACCCCCTATGTTACTGACTCCATCCACATGAAACAGGCCTCCCATGCTTTCCTTTTTTTGCGGTAAACGGATACTTTTCACAAGTATCTGCTTCAAACCGCGGGCATATTGTCTGTACACCTACCTGCAATTTAAGATTTTAAAGCACACCGATCATTTAGATTCCCTATTTAGACATTTCCAGAAGTAATCAGTGATGTCGAGTATATATTCAACCCAGCTGACCATTCTGTTCATTTGCAGTTCATCCACATTTTTTGAGGACATGATACATCTTAAACTGAAAGAAAATGGCAAATTTAAAGATACAATTAAAATGGCATATATATATATAATGGGAACTAACTGAGAAATCTATGTTATGAAGTATGTCTCTGTATGAAGTAGCCATCCATTTGACTCCACATCACATCTGGGTTAATTCAATGAAAGTAAACATTTCATTTGTTTAAGGCTTTTATAAGTTTCTGTCCACAAGAGAAACGTATTAATCTCTTAATGTTTCCTCCTCCCTGCTGGAACTCTCCTACATCCTGTCATCTTCTCAGTGTGTTTGTATGGGTGTGTGCTTATGTGTCTCTCAAATGGTGATGGGGATGATGATGATGTACGATGTGAGTGTTTCAGTTTTTCCGTGTGGCATTGATGACAGACGCTCCATATAGCACTTGCTCTGGGTTTGCTGCATTCTCAACTGTTCAATACTTACTAAAAAAGCTCAACGTTAACCATCTTTTCCTTACCCAGGACACATTAACACACACACACACACACACACACACACACAGAGACACACGTAAGTCCAGCGTTATTACCTTCTTATTTTTCCTTAGAATGTAGGCCAAATGTTAAATGGAATCTGTGATAAGAGAATAAAATGTGGGTGTGTATAAATGTGTGTTAAGACGCCCCCGGCGTTTTGTAACACACCGATAGAGGCGCATCACCATTCATTTATTTTAATTGCTCTCCACCTGCTATGATAATCAGGACTTAAATAGGGAAATTTCCATTTTCAATTAAAAACTCCACCGCATACATATGGGAATGAAGACCACCATATTATGAAATGGAATAAAAGGTATTACTCCCTCGTTCCTGTGTTCTTTGCTCCGTGCTGGTCTCAAAAGTCAAAAACAGCAATGCTGGGGATTCCAAGTGTGAAGTAGCATTTGGTTTGTGTTCATGATATGCAGCTCCAAGTTGTGAATCATACTTTGATTTGAATAATTCAATATGAAAAAAGGTTGATTAATTGAAAGCTGTTGGTTGGTTTATTGTAAAGCCCCCTTGTTGCCAGTCCATTCATGATTTGTTTTTGGGGAAATGTATTTCTTGATGGCTTCAGTACTTTTCGTTTGTCATGAAGCTAAATGCTTTGCCATTGTCCCGTCTGTTGCACATGAATCACATGGGTTTCCTCACCGGTCTTGCATTTAATTACCAATCTAGAATGAAAGGGTAACAAAAAAAAGCTGTGAAGGAAACCAGCATAGAGCGGCTCTAAGAAGTTCGGATTTTAAAATAATTAATTCAAATTAAATTTCTGCATTATTTGCAAGAGCTTGCAATTTTGTCCTGTTGCCACAATATTTTTTGCAATGAATGGACTATTATTATGCACCAGATTCCAGCACATTTTAGCTCAGTTTACCGTTGTACATTTTGATAAATTGCAAAGTAATACTAAGATTGCAATTTGTGGCAATAGTTGAAAAAAAAAAATCCCCCAATATTTATTCTGACGTGAGTGAGAAAACTGAATCAGATTTCCAAAATATAGTCTTAATGCTTTCAATGTTGGGTTCTTTGTGTTACTTCCATGTTTGCCTTGGCCCCAACTCCAACACTACCAGATATTATTTCCCGACTCAGCCTCTCAGCATTTGTTTGATGAACGTACTGTAATATATATTTTTTGGGCACACACCAGCTCCTCTGAGAGCCTCTGTGAGCTACTAAAACACCTTTGCTGCTTTCCTAAATATGGATAACATGGATTTTTGCAGCCTTAAAGGGAGCAGTCATATGTCTGCGTGAGACATCTTTCCGAGAATCTATGATCGCAGAGTTATTGAGATCACTCTCAATCTTTAGCTACTCGAAGACTCCCCAGATTGAGGTCTGTGTGTGTGTGTGTGTGTGTGTGTGTGTGTGTGTGTGTGTGTGTGTGTGGCCTCTGTCTCCCTATAGAGATCATTAGCAGTGGAGCTCCTCTTGGTCAATACTACTCAATGCACTGTCTACGATCCCCCTCTCCCTCTCTTTATAATAGAGAGAAAAACTAATTCACAGGATTCCCAAATGTGTTGGACAATAAATGTAGCACAACACCCAGAAAACTGTGAGATCACTTGAAGGACTTCAGTGGGTTGAATTGAGGTGGTTTTACACCTTCTGATGGGTATTCCTTACTCGCCGTGGTGTGAAAGTCCAAACAGCAGTCTGTCGTTGAGTTACGGGCCGGCAATCTACAGATACACAGAGGCTGTGGATGAAATGTGAGAGCTGACACCGACACTAAAAATTGTAATGATTCAGATTTATCCTGAACGGCATTAAAACAAATCCTTTGAATTTGAGCTTCGGTTACTGGATACGGGGCATGCTATCAGGTTGGCTGTCTTGGTTTTCTCTTGACATTTTTTTTTTTTTAATAAGTCACATCAATGCATTAGGTGTTAATTTATGTGTTCCTTAATTGATTATTAATTTATTTTGAGTGGATCTGACATCCACTGTCTTGGTTCTAAAAATACTCACTAGCGCACAGAATGTTTATTAATTCACAGCTGTAAATAGTCCCCAAAAAATGAGCTAAATTTAATTTAATTTTTTCGCTTTCAGTAAGAATGACAAAAAAAGTATTGTGATGTGATGTGTGTATATAAATGGCAATATGATATGTAAAATATTTTACGAAATATATTCAAGGATTCAATCAATAATGTTATTAAATAATGCATTTCACTGCCAGTAAAACATTATTGAACTAATGTGCACAGACAAAATATATTCCACCTTTATTCATGTGTTTCTAAAAATCAATGTTACACCTACCCGAGCTGGCCTCCACGTGCTTTATTTGTTCCACAGTGGAAGTTTTCAGGAATATGTGAAGTGAAAATACAAGAAGCCAGAGTACAAGAGGACAGTTACAGACACAAGGAGGGCATCATAATGACTATATCCATCACTGTGACACACACCGGCACTCTTCATGGATCAGAGGCTTTAAGTGTCGAGCTATGGTGGGTTGAACAATAATACACAATACAATACCAACCAGGGATCTGATTTATTACGGAGCTGACCTGCCCACACATCGCTAGGAACATGACCTTGAATGTGTTTACAGTATGTGTGCGAGTGTTTACGATCGTCTTTGAATGGAACCGATAATGAAATGTTATGGCATATGCTCACACAATGATGATTCTGATAAATAGGACTATACATTGATGTGTGTCTGCTTTTCTCTGAACCATATACTTGGCAGTGCGAACACAAAACAAGGTGTAACACAATCTTTATTAGGCGACTTAATAAAAGTGTCTCCCACGAAGCTCAAAGACAAATTCACTCAAATGTTTTTCTCACTTTTTCTCCATCAACAGGAATATACATTTAGCGCAGACTGAATCCTCATCCTCAGGCCTTTTTTTTCAGTGACTCGCTATTATTTCAGAAAATAAATGATGTAAAAATGACTAAGACGCAGCATTTTTGTTGCCATTCTAAATCATCATAAAAGATCAGGCAAACCAGTGCCCCCATATCAAAGGTGTTCTGCGTCATAAAGAAGTTCCCCTGCTGCTCAACAGCATGACACCGTCATTATCTTTGAGAAGTAAATCATTTCCATTGGAAATATGCAATTAGAGTTCATCTAAAAATATTTGTTTTGGCCAGTAAAGTGATTCATTTGTTCTTAGGCAATAATAGAAACGTAAAGATGCTAACTCGAATGGTGCTCATTTGGAGGATCCTATTTTACTATTGAGGGTGGAGCTACAGTGATATCTGACACAATTGTACTTTAGACAGTGTATTGTTTCCATGAGAGCGACTTAATTGTGATCAAACTACTACATGTCCCACAGCGTATTACTGGTGATATTACTGTTTTTTAGATTGGTAACTATAAAACAAAAAACAAAAAAACATTGCATATATTTCATTGTGTTCATCCTGAACTGCTAGGAGAGAAGAGTGTAAGATATTTAGAGTCTAAACTCTCCCTCCAGCCTATGGACTTCAGCACTTTGTGTACTTATATCAAGGCAAGCAACACAGAGCGTACACAGTCTATTGGAAAGGTGCATATGTTAACCTGCTGTATGGGAAATGGGAGTTTTATTGCACTGTTACCATGAAAGGATAATACAATTCAACATCGAAATACAGTAACTGAAGAACTTTGTTTTTTCTTATTAATGAAGTATGAATTTTATTCCCTATTCAGAACTTAAAATTCACTCAAAATGTTCCAAAAAAAAGACACATCTGTCTGTTTTCCTCAGATTTGGACATTTTCTCAAAACGAAACTATTAACAATATTATTGTTGAACAATCTGTTCCGTTAGTTTAGCTTAGAAGACACCGCACACAAACAGAGGGAAACACAGGCCTGTGGATCATCAGGGTCATATGACTACTGTGAGCTGTTTGCACATGCAACATGAGCATGGCTTTTTGGGGGTGGGTGGTTCAAATGTCTTGTTTAAAGTGTACATTGATCAACGCATTGAGATGTCTACCTGGTTGTTCGTATCAATACACAATGAAGTGTGATAATACCATTAACTCGTTGCTTGTCTTGCGAAGCATCCATGAGGAATTGTTCCATTATTTTTCGCTGCCTCTGCTGTTTCTATGTCATGCCTGTTGACCCTCTGCTAATCTCTTTCTTTGACCCTCACTTTCCGTCAATTCATTTCTCTCTCTTGCCCTCTCTCTGTCCGTCTCTATCCGTCGTTATCGCTCTGTCAAAGTGTGCCACGGTCTCCAGCTTTGCCTTACGTGACTGAAGCTCATATCAGGGAGAATAATTTATGGCTACCATGAATAAGAGATGCTGTGGAGTTTCCAATGATTCAGGGCTGATATGGAAACAGTCTGAAATATTTGGACAGCAGAGGATTGAGTGATCAGTGTTCGCCAGCCTCTTGTTGGCAAACACATGTCAGTGAAACCAGCTGTCAAGGAAGACCCATGAGGCTGGAGGAGAGGAGAGGAGAAGAGAGGAGAGGAGAGGAGAAGAGAGGAGAGGAGAGGAGACGAGGAGGAGAGTAGGGAAAAGGAAAGAAGTAATGAGAAAAATAGAAAATGAGGAGGAATGAATGGGGACAGAGAGAAAGGAAAACCAAGGGAATGTAACATTTAAAAATGTATTAACATTTTTTAACTTTTTCTTTCATCATATTCAAGCCCAGGTCACCACATGCTACATCGTGACACATTGGATAAGTGGTGTACAGGGGCTCCTGTGAAAAGCTGGTAATGGAAGTGTTAATGCAATCATCACATGCGTACTCAGGTGTCACCTGTAGTTCTCCCAACAAATGCTTGTGGGGGAGGGGGGGGCTATCTCTCTTCAACACACATAATATGCATGAAGTCCTGTGCCAGAAGCCCATAGCTCTGTAAACCTGTCCTGTTCAGAGTCTTCCTCCTGGACCTGCTGTATATTGTTTGTAAATGTACATCCACAGACAATATAATGGGACAGTAGAATTCATCCTAGAATGATAGTACAGTATAAATCCATGTAAGATGCTAACACGATATCAACTTAAATTGCATTTTCAGCTACCCTAACATGCTTTATGGCTTTATGTATCTCAATGTTGGTCAGTCCATCACTCTGCTCCAGACTGAAATATAATTCTAAACTACAATAGTGAACATGATAAACATTACACCTACTAACCAACAGCTTGTTAACGATGTCACTGTGAGCACGTTAGCATGCTGGTATTAGCATTGCCATTTAGCCTAAAGAGTCGCTGTGTCTGAGAACAGCCTCACACAGGCTCCAGACTCTTTGTCTTGTTAAATTATCTATAGCCAAATCATTCTTATTTTGTAAATAATATGACAGCAAATGTTTGTCAGTGCCTTCCAAAAATGTTAAATACATGAATGGCCATTGCAAAAAAATGATTCATATCTGCAACCTCTATGTTCTCTATCAGTTGAGTTTAGAGAGCGATTGAGGTCCAGGTTAAAAAAAGATAATGAAAAATGTCATATCTAAGTAAGTTTTTCCCTTCACTGTGGGATACCTGACAAGATGGATTAGACCACTACCTGGTTCCTGACGTCCACTGTGAGGTAAAGTCTCAAAAGCCCTTAAAACCATTATCCCAAGAATGTTGCTTTATTAGAAAACCAGCTGTCCAAAAGTCAAAATGTCTACTGAGTATTTACGAGTGCTATTCAGGTCGGAAATTTTAGAAGCACAACTGTGGCAGCTGTGTCATTTTGATGTCATGGGATGATGTCTGCATACATTTTCTTTATGGAATGCATAGGTATTGGTTTCATCCGGCATCAGTGGAACCTGGACAGACACATGGCAGCCTCGATGGGTAGGGAGCGAGTGGTGGCCATCCGAGACATCCAGAGGAAGAGTAAGGGACGGACAATAAGTACAGTGTGGGATGACAGGCGTATCCAGATGCACTATAACTCACTCCGTGAAAAATTCCAACATATTTTTGCAATATATTGGCTTGTTATTTCAGATTCATTCATACATTCATATCTAATACACCACGGCAATAAAAAACTGCTTGGATCTGATTCGCTGGTATGTGTCCGTTAAAAATCTTATAATTGGACCATTCAAAACATATTTCAGATCAACATTTGTAGCACAATTTTGAATTAGTGTATAATAAACTATAAGTAACAGCTGCGATGTGAGAGAACGGCTGATTTTGAAGTAAAATTTTGAAGATAATTTAACAATACTATAGATTTATGTTACTGCCAGTTTTAATTATCGCAACATTTCACATTTGATCTCAGTTTGGTATGGCTCTAAATATGATACCCATGAGCCTCAGCCACCATTGCTGTGGAGAATAAGCCAGTCAGAGGGTCAAACCTAAATGTTAATGTATCATCAGGTTTCATTGAAGCGTAATATTTAGCTTTCAGCTGCCATTAGCTGAACAGAAATGTAGGCAGTGACCTAATATTTATTAATGAATAACACTCCTTGTGAGCAAGGATGTGTATGTTAGCTACATTATAATACAAAACACTGAATTGAAGTAATGAATTGGACTCTCCCTCTTCCATTATTATTTCATCAATATGTTTTCCCGTAAAAAATTGTAGAAAATAGAGTAAACATTGACCATGTGACATTTATTACCGTCATTATAAATGACAGTGTGCAGCATCAATGTGCTATGGGTACCACTCATTGAACTATATGATTTCCTCTAAAAAAAAAAAGTACGCTGGATACAAATTGTCGCCTGTGACACAGAATCCATGAATCTACTCTGACTTGCAGTCCCTGTTGAAATCTAATGGGGTGTCATGGAGGGTGCTGTCAGCATTTGGCAGGTCCCCTGTGGATGGGCCCTCTAGCCCCCTGGCCCTTTAGATCTCACATACAGTTGATTCCCCCTCTCTCTCTCTCTGTGTGTGTGTCTCTGTCTGTCTCTTGTTCACACTATAGGTCTCAGGGAAGTCTGTAGAGCCTCCAGAAGCCTTGATGTCCTCTCAGGCTCATCACTATTCATTCCCGTTGTGGTCTCTGTCACCCAGCTGAGAGAGAGAGAGGTTTAATGGGGTTGCATGAGAGCGCGTGTCTTCTTGTACTCTTCACTTTATGAGGACTAAATGTCCTGAATTGCTTAAAGGTTTTGAGATCAGTCAAGTACAAAATGAATCAGTCGATGTCTGCTGTTCGGTAATGTTTCAAGGGTTACCAGTAGATGTATTGTTTTGGGGTTAGCTTGTGTATCAGCGCAACAAAATGCATTACTTTACCACTAAGACTTCTAACACATTCTAATTTAACTCGTGTAACATGTTGGGATTTATTGAATACTCCTGAATACAGCTACATACATGCTGTTCATTGGAACGGACAGATGTGTGTGAAATTGTTTTACTGTGTGGCAGAAGGATGTTTTGTTCTCACTGTTTTCAATTGGACATTCACAGGAAAAAAATCGGTGTTAAAAAGAGTCAAATTGACCGAGGGTTTGTGCGACAGATTAAAAAGGATACTCACTCGTCAACGCAGCTCGCCGTCTCCTTTAATATTGGCATCCTTTAAACACCTCTCCTCTTTTCTTTTCCACACCACACCTTCCACCAGATTAAAAGTCTCAAACCCTCAAACAGTCCTCACCAGCGCCTTGCCACTTATTGCATTTCCCAGAACTGCTCCGTTCACCTAACGCAGCGGGTCCGGTAATAGCTCTTCTGTCATCTGGTGAAATCCCTCCTTTTTCCAGTGCCATGCCTCCAGACTGAATAGCAATTTAAATGCCGTTCACTTCACATTTATTTGAAATCTCATTAACTGGATATAAAGACCCAAAGAAATGTGTTGTAAATAGAATATCTTGGCCACGTGGACGAGGGAAAATGTATTAATGATTAGTCTTTTTTTTTTTTCTCTTCCATTTCCAGTGTTGGGTTTAGTGAATGTCTGTAAAGTGTCAGCAGGGTGAAGCTTTTTTTATCTCTTCTAAATACACTCTATTTAAACAGACACAAGAGGCTGTTCACA
The DNA here is from genome assembly GCA_032191485.1 of Leptoclinus maculatus. Taxonomy (NCBI): domain Eukaryota; kingdom Metazoa; phylum Chordata; class Actinopteri; order Perciformes; family Stichaeidae; genus Leptoclinus; species Leptoclinus maculatus. The sequence goes on from JAVDOI010000018.1 coordinate 10,223,069, forward strand.
GACAGAGAAATAGTTTAGGTATAAATTCTCAGAAATTTGTGAAATTAAAGAGATACCATATCCAAATTGAATAAGATAAATTGATTTGGCAACCATTTAAACTTCTATTTTTAAAGCTGCATCATGCAATTGGTTTCTGTTGCAGGCACACTTGTTGATTTAATTAAGGACTCACATATTGGGTTTATTTTTTTATATATTTTACTGCAATTTACAGAGCAGCCTGCAACAATTTCGACCATACATTTTTGAGGTTTTGGTGTTTTTAGTTTGTCAACCAGGCTTACATAATAATGAAATGTTCCTGTTGTGTTTACAAATCTTAATGACGTAAACAAAACTTTATTAGCAACTTAAATCACTTGTTTCTAGTTTCACATATGTCAATTAGTTTAAGAGTGACAGCCGGTTAAAAGGCTGAGGTCTGAATTTTGATGGTGGAGTTACTCAAAAAATAAGAATAACTAAAGAATAACTATAATAATCAACTTGTACCGTGAAAAAAAACCCGTCTGTTCCTGTGCCTGGGAAAATAATCACGAGCCGCAAAAGGCTTACATCACACTCTTTGTTTTATCACATTGTTTCACCACACTGTATATCGCCTGTCCTCCCTGGAGCCTCATTGCTCTAACGAGATAAAATAAATTCCACAATTTGGGAGGATTATTCTTACGAACTGACACGTTTCACACAGAGGCTGTCGTACCAACTGTAAACCTGTCTACTGTGTCGTTATGTCTGGGTGTTTGTGTCGTCACCACCGAGCTGCGATGTGCATGGTTTGGCCTTATAAATCTAGACATTTACACACACACACACACACACACACATTTACACTTGCCAAGGGCTGTCAGATAGAGGGCAGAGGAATGCGTGGGCCTAATGAGAGCCTGGCCAGGTGTCAGGAGCTTTATGAAGTCCCTGAGGTAAATCCTGGACTGGGGCGAAACCACCGTAATCCATAACCCAGTGACACTCGAGATTGTTGGCCACTCAACTCTCTCACTGGATCTGCAGCGTCTATTTCACCAGAAATAAGGGAGATTACAATCATATCAATCATTTTCTTTTGTTTTGAGAGTGCTTCGTGCTTTCTCTTTGTCTTTCTTGCCAATTCATCTGTTTTAATTGGAGGAGAAATTTCGCTGACAAGTTTAAGTGTTGTCTAATTATCTTTTACAAAGGTTCTCTGCTTTTCCTCAGGTGCAGCGTATGAAGCCAGATTCTTGTGATGGAGAAGTGAGATGATATCAGTGAGACAGAGGAAGTATTGAATAGATGGATGAAAACACAGATGGGGGATAAGTACCCGAACAAATTATGTTTGCTTCTAGTCTACAATGTGTACGCGCACACACACACACACACACACACACACAAGCATGAAAACATAAAGTACAAAAATGGGGGGGGGGGGCTTTTCAGGGGTTACTTGGTTAGGGATGCTGTTTGTATGTTGAACCATAATGAATTAAAAAATGTGTTTGATTTGTTAAAATAATAACTTAAACACTTTTAGATCAAAGACTCCAGTGTGGTTTTCTAAAAGCTTATTTTACATCACATTTTGTATATATATATATATATATACAGTATATATATGGTTTCTATAGTGTTCCAAACATTTTGCAAAAAAATATAAATAAAATAATAATAATATTCCCGTGTTTCCATAATATTGCTGTGCTGTTTCTTTCTTCATAATTTCATAAAGTCTCTGAATGTGGTGCGGTGATGCTTTTATTGTAGTTCACTTCCATTGAAATCCCATGTGTTACTTCCTGTTATAAAAGAATGCTCATAATAATAAGTGACTTTTTACAAAGTGAAGCCTATATACACTTTTTGATGTATTGACTTATTCATGTACTGTAAAACTATTAAAAGGGCCACTTTAAACAATCTGAGCCAGTTATTACAGTGGAAATATACACATATTATATGTAATATATATAATATAAATTCATAATCATTTGTTTTTTATCAAAAAAAAAAGGTACTAGACTCAATACACTCATGTGAATGCACACAGCTTACAATATATCCTAATGTCAGCAGAGCACTTCAGTTTGGCTTGTAGACTAGACACAACTTTCCACTTTTGATTATGATAGCAGAAATGTTGCTGAATGCACTTACCGCTTCTGCATTGGACCGCACAACTGTTTCCCCACACAGTTATCCAATAGAGTAAATAACATTATGAGGCTTAGGGAGCCATCTAATCAATTTCTGCAGAGTTTGATGACAAGGTAGAGTACAGCATGGAGTCGGGATCATGTTACTTGTAACACAGACTAGCCTGGACAGAGACAAGATCAGCTCAATTGATCTTAATAGCTTCTGTGCTTATTTCACAAGGTCACAAAGTGTGTCCTGCAAAGGAAAAAAAAAGTTAGAGAAAATTATGAAATGTATGATACTGTACATGCTTACATGCTGATTTCTTTCTGCTTCATGAGTTAGCAGATTGCACAAAGCAGAGTCAGGACTGGGAATACAGCTGTACATGCATGTTGTGTGTGTGTGTGTGTGTGTGTGTGTGCCCTTTCATTTCAGCGAGAATTAACCATCAGGGAGGCTCACAGTTCCCTCTGTGCCCAGACAGCAGTAAAACAAGGCAACGTCCTCAGAGACATGTTTTATTCAACCACGTCTCAGTTCATTTTCACCTCTTCTCTGTGCTTATGTGTGTGTGTGTCAGCTGGGCTCTGGATGGCCCTCCCACTGTTCACCCTTTTGTTGTTGAGTACATGAATCAATACTGAACACTGAGGAACAGAAAGGTATGTTACTGAGGTTGAGGTTATAGTACATCAATGGGGGCGCTATATGCAGGTATATTCAGCCTGAGGAGAACTGTTTTATTACTTTTTTTGAGGAGTAATGAGCAGGAGAGAACACCAACGGCTGATTTTTTGAGGTATCATAATTCTTGGATATCAGCTCCCTCTGCTGGCCACCTCCAACTTCCCTGTGGCTCACAGAGGACACTGATTAATAGTGAAGTCATTACAATTGCAATTTCATGCGGAGCATTTTGAGAGTGGATTAGAACATTTGATCCACAATCATCCAGAAGTTACAAACAATGAAATGTAAATCAGAGGTCAGGGATGTCTTCAAATATTTAGGTTTATGTCCAAATTGAGGATTTACTTATATTCAATTCAAATCCATTGCATGCCGTAGAAATGAGGCAATGATGTGACAACAGTTTTAGTTCATTTACACTTTAATTTACACTCAAAGAATCATCTGAAAAATGTCATTCCTTATGTTTAATGTTCAGAAAAACGTCAATGCAGCCCGAGTATTTCCTCTGTTCATTGGATGTGACAGGATGATTGCATGCTCCATTCACCGCTGCAGAATGCACCATGAGCGTGTTGCTGCATCCTCTCACGTGGTGTTTTACATCTGTCGATATCACAACATCGATAGAGAAATCGAAATATTCTGAAGGAAACATGTTTGTTTGAATGTGAGCCAAGGCGAGAGTGTCGTGAGTATCTGTGTGAACAAACACAGATCAACATGAGTGGGCGTGGGCACTTCCGACACTAAAGTCAGGATTTTAATATGATCATTCTTGGGGAACTGACGCAAGGCCAGTGGATGCACCTTTTACCATAACATTTCCTTGTCCTTCCATCAATGCGTGACACAGAACAGTGGCCATATCAACACTAATGTGTGACCGTGAGCTGACACACATAACTTAAAATGCTCCCCTTTGTTTTACACCAGTTTCACATGTGCTGAGCATTAAACATGCTGTTCATTCATCCACCCACCTGTCAAAAAAGATGAAAACACTTTTAAGTCAGTGTAGCAGCTACACACATGTGTCTATTACCATTGACTCTATCTGCATGGGATCTACACAGACGGCTTACACACAGATATCATGCACCGACCTTCCCAGAGCTCTTATTACTGAAGCTCATCTATCACTCTGACAGAATATTCAAGTTTGAACATTTATCCTTTGATAGATAATGAATAATAGCCAACTTTTGACACTAGGTAGTGTACAAGACTGAGGCTACTATATGTTGCCTTAACATCTCAAGCAGTCTGTTATTAAGAGCTTCTTGAAAGGAATAACAAATTCAAAGTTGTAGTGTAGGTGTTATAAAGAGTTCCAAGGAGCATACACGTCAAGGCCTTAATGCTTTTACAACATTCATATGGCAATACTCTGATGAACATTACTATTGTCTGCAGGATATAAAAGCCATGAAAAAAAGTCTCAGATGAAAAATACAGAAACCTAAATTGTATATATATACACACAGACAATAAACTGGAAGTGTAGCATCCAAATGTGTGCAGATTTATAGGAACAAGTTCCTGTTTCAGTGTCAAGTGCACAATGATGCCTATAACGTGCTAGAATAATAAGCAAAGCTATTCTGTAAACAAACACAATCGAAATAGAAGGTTGGTCGAGACATATCCATCGCATCAGTGCATGCAAACACCATTGTGGTTCAATAACGATCTCGTGTCAATAATGCATTTCTGGAGTGGAAAAAACGAAATCAAAATCAAAGTGTTTATTGGGGGAAAAAATGGTGAGAACAGTTCTGTCCACTGGCAAGTAAAACATACGTTTTAATCATTTAATTATTCTTCTTTTGAGGCCAGAGTCTGAATTTTGCTCTTTTTATATTAATGAATGAAGGGAGGAAGAAAAACATCAATATAACAGGTGACTCCAAACCATTGAACTGTGGTGTATATAAATATATATATATATATATATATATATATATATATATATATATATATATATATATATATATATATATACACAGGGTCCTGTAAACTCCAGCATCGTGTTAACTTTTTGAATAATGTCATTCAACTTTCAGGAAAGCATTTACATTGTGCAAATTCAAGACTCTAAATCAGTGTAGCCATCGTGTCATTGCTGGTACTATAGCTGCTGCTGCTGCTGCTGCTGCTGCCAGACTCGCTGTTCAGTTTCTTTGTGATTTATTGCATTCTGAGGGTCCTGATATCTCTCTGTTCACATTTTGATGGGAGTGATAAAACCAGGCAGTAAAGTAATGTCAGCTCTCTATAACCACAGCTGGTGTTACTCACAGGAGGGCTGCTTTGATGTTGTTCAGACATTCGGAGGATAGTCTTTGGGATCCACGTTGCGACTGACAGGGCAGATAGAAGAAATACGAACAGTACATCGCCACATAGAGACCTCACTGTATCTCTGTCAGCCATGATCAGCGTCGTAGACTCTCATGTGTCGCAGATGTTCACATTATCGTTAAATCAGAAGTGATTGATGGGCTTCTTCTGGAAAATGGGCAGAGACACTCGCAATGAATATGCGGTTGCTGTGTTGAATGTGAAGCTGCAAAAGCCACTGCATTGGGGTGATATTTTGTTAACCTGTATCAGCATATTTGTACAACAATGCTGCTTGGTAGCTAACATATTATAAAGAAGCTGTGACAAACATGGCTGTCTTTGGGTTCAAAGTAGATAGGAGTCACATCAGTGAACAGGTGTTCTGTGTGTGTGCAGAGCTGGTGCAGCTATAGTCGAAAACACAATGACGATCTGAGAGTCAAAGGTTAAATCTGATTTGGGGCGAGGAATAAAAGAACTTGCCTCCAGGCTAGGAGGTTTTAGACGACGTATTGGATAACAACTTCGGAACTGTGGGTAAACAAGATGAATCCACGAAGGAACCTATAAAGATTAGAAAGCTGTGGTTGTAGAGGGCAGCTCCTGTGTGTAACTCTTTGTATGTGACGCAGGATGTTGCTGGGAGAAGAGCAGCACACTTACCCTGCCTGAGCGAGAGAGAGAGAGAGAGAGAGAGAGAGAGAGAGAGAGAGAGAGAGAGAGAGAGAGAGAGAGAGAGAGAGAGAGAGAGAGAGAGAGTTGTGCCTGGGGGTCAGATGTCCAGAGGTTTTTGAACTGACCACTGTGAAGTCTCCCATGGCCTGGTGTTCTCAAGGACAGCTTATTATACAAACCCAAGTTTGCACACACTCCCATCTCTGCGGCTCTGCTGTAAATGTATTAGCAGAAATTCCACTTGATTTTATCTCATAGATTTTCCATTTCCATTTTTTTTACCACTGTTCTTTTTTGATGGTGGCTTTGAATGTGCTGCCTATATTATATTATGACAGCTTAGCCTGTAATATGTCCACACCCTGTGTATGATCAAGGGAATGAAGATGAGATGACAATAACTCATTTTGTGGAGCAGGATTCATGTTGACGTGTAGGCACTGAATTCTTAAATTGGCAAGTACTGTTCTCTTGTGTTCAGCAATGAACCCCACCAGCTGTTTATAATGGCTCCACAACACTGACCACACCACAACAATATCTATATTTGTATTGTAAAAACATTTATGTACGACACTTGCATAATTACGGACTTACGTGGTAATATGCCCATTAGTAGTTTATACATTAAGTGATAACCTATTTCTTAACTGGCAATCATCTCAGTGAACACTGGATGGCATTGTTGCTGTTCAAGAACCCTGCAATTTGCAGCTGTACTCAATTTTTCCTCATCATGACGGGTAGAAGGCAGAAATATCCTCTGCAGCATTACAATGTATTGTTAGATGAATAACATATTCCAATTTACATATCAGATGCATTTATGTATTTGTTTTAAAATGCCACTCAGAGTGAGACTGAACACGGAAGATCAGATTCAAGAAGAGACTTTTCCAGTCTGATAGCGGAAGTCATCAAACACCAGCTCAAACACGCCACAACCTGGTTCCTCTACTGGAACGGAGGGAGCAGTGTAAATACTACTGAACCTAAAAGTATCTCATTGATAGATAGTCTTTCTTTAGGTGTCACAGGAGTCATCAATCCCCTGAGGGGCAACTAAATTGACTTACAAAACGTCACATTTGTGGAACTTATCTGTCAGTTTTACTCTTAAACTCAAACCAAAGTAAAAAATGTGCATGTGCTTATGATGTTTTTGTAAGCCTAGGAGACTATCTGTTTATCTAACAAGTTAACGGTTCTATTTACTCACCTATGGGAACATACAGTGTCTGTTTGGAAGCAGCAGACAAACCAGATTTTCCAGTCTGGCTCTGGCACACCCAGTTCACCTGTATTTTGTCCCGGACACCAGACACCATGGGTCACTGACTCACTTAAAGAACATCATTGTCACTGCTGATGAGAGGCTAGTTAAACTACAGTATAGACTGAACCTGAAATGATTTACTGCCAACAGATGTGCAGCATATTCCCAGTGTTTTAGTTATACTGCTGGTTCTCCCTCAAGCGGGAGCTTCCAACTCCATTAAGAGTCACTGCTCTCTTTTTGTGGCAAATAATAATTTTATTAATAATGATACATATGTATGCCAGCTATTTTTTTTATCTGAACAATGACACGTTTCCGACAAATTCATAAATTGAAGTTCCACTCCAAAACATCTAGAGGAATTCAATATTTCCTGAAATGTAGCCTTCAAATGACTGAAGAAAATAGTGATGAAGGCGCATTATTTAAAGTTGTACTTGAGTCCCTGACTCTGTGAAACCGAAAAGAGGATTCATATTTCTTTTTTTTTTTACAGAAAATGATCATACATTGAAATGCAAATGAGACTATAAAAAAAAATGTCATCAGCATGCATACCGAGAATGAAATTATTAATACATAATGGCTCAAAATCTCTCAGAAAGAAAATCTTTCTCCACTACCTTACATTTTTGTTTCATGTTGAAAAGAAAAGCATATTCATATATACAGATTAGTCTTAAAGTGCATGTACTGTAATTCAAAAAAAAAAATGTCATTAACTAGAGCTCTGTGGAAGAAAAGAAGATGAGAGGCTGCTGATCTAGCGGTGGTTTCCCCTCGTTTGTGACCTCTGTCAGATGACAATGAAGGTCTCCAATAAGCAGCAGTGTTGGTGAGCAGCACTCACTGAACTGTCTCTTACAATAGCAGTCGACTGACATCCTTTTGAAAAAAACAAGTGCCTCAAATACCAATTCTGGCTTTTCCCCCCTAATTGTTTTCTATGCTCTGCTGAATCTGTCTTCACCTTCGCTCTGTTCAACAGCAAAAAAACACAGTGCCATAACCTTCACTTCATTGGTACTTGAATCCAACGTTGCTTTCTCCCAAAAGGTAAGTGAGAGTTTTTGAAAAAAATTTAAGTTTTTTCGAAATGACCGTTATAGGCAGCATCTCCAGGGTGGGCAGCAGCAGCAGCACAGTTGTCGAAGTGGGTTCTTCTTCTTGTATCTGGCGGCCATCTTGAACTTCTCATTAGATACGGCCACATAATCCTGTGTCCTTTCTACATTTGTCTGGATGTGCTCAATGTAGGCCCCTTGTTCCTCCACCAACATGAAGATGTCCATGAACAGGTCCCTCAGCTCCATCATGTTGTTCTCCAGACTCAACAGCTCCTGTTAGTGGAGAACGATACTGGAATTAATACTGTGAATAAGGGAAACACTAGTCAGAGGCTGGAGGCGGTGGGAGACAAAAGTGATAAAAAAAGTTGTGAATTTACCAAATTTGCTTGAATGATGTATTTACTTGCATACGGTGGAGCTTCCGAGTGAGAGAAAGAGATTATAAGCAATATATAGCATAGCTTAGCCTTGGTTGAAGTGAGTTGTTTATCACTTTCCTTACCTTGTGTCGTTGTTCAATCTCAGATAGTTGTGACCGTGTGATTCTGGCATCGTTCAGCAGGTTCTCATTGAAGACTTCCCATTTTCCTGAGGCCACCATTTCATTGACCTCGTCCTCCTTCATATCCCTTCCAGATACCTCCAGCTGCCGGATAATGAAGTGCTTACAGCGCTCCTGCTTGGTCAGCAGACCTTCATTATATTGCAGCATTACCTGGACAATAATGATAGAAAATTAAAAATGTAGAAGCTATTTGAGTTCCACCTTGTTGCAAAGTTTCCATAGCAAGAGTGGTCGGATCATCTGCACCTGTTGGAATTTGCTGTAAAGCGCTGCATGCTGGCAGCGTTGTATTCTCGTTGTAACAGACGTAGGTCCTTGCTGGTCCTCAGTTTTTTGGACCCGTTTTGAAAGCGCTTGTAAGCGTCGATGGAGGCTCTCAGCCTTGAGCTTGATGTCCCGGGTTATACTGCTCTCTTTCTTCATCACACTGAAACGACGCATGGTAGCCACCAACGTCTTTTGCTGCTGGCCAAATTTAAGGACCTGTTTGTGGTTGAGAAAAGATAGGAATGTTGTGTTCCGTTTCATTTCTGAGTGAATCTTTTTATTTAACCATAAACTGCATGATCGTACAATCTTAGTCTTCTATTCTCTGTGTCAATTAAATTATGAAAAAAAGAAGGTGAACAAGAAAAAGAAGAATTAAAGACAAAACCAAAACAATTGAGTGTTTTCCAAAACTATCGAGAAATACATTATTTAAAAATGCAATGCAACCCAGGTTGGTAGATGTCTAACTAAAATGGAAGGAGTCTCTGTCTGTGTATGTATGTATGTATGCTGTTTGAGTTGGCAGGTATAATACAGACAGGCACTGCACTAGTAAATACAACAACAATAATTATTAACAAAATAAATACTCGCTACCAAAAAACAATCCAAAACGAAATACCTCTGTGTCGAGCGCGGTGATATCATCTCTGATTTGCTGAGCCTCAGACAGGAAATTCTCAATAATTGGCTCTTCCTCAAACACCACAGCCTGTGGTGTTATGGCCGCCACAGAGTCATCATTATCTCCCTCTGAGAAAGGGTTGATAGTCTCACTATCTGCCTCAGAAAAGTCCCGAGCCCTCAGATGCAGCTGTTCCAAGCGGTCCCTCATTGTGGAAGAACTCTCATCAAAAACTCGCTCTTCGGGACACGAAGTTATTATAGAATGCGCAGTTGTTGTCAAAGCTGACAAAGAAGACGCTGAAAAATAAATAGCATCAAACTTTATTGATTCCTGTCAGTGAACTGGGTTGCTGCAGAAGATAATAACAATCACAATGGACATTTTACCGATACATTCAAAGCAACACTGTGTGAGTTGCTGCACATGTTAATTCAGGTTTTCTCATCATATTGCTAAAAAAAACAACATTATTTTAAAGTTATCAGTGAAGTTATCAGTACATTAACTCAATTTCTAGATGACCGGATTGGTCACTTCATTTAGCCATTAAAGCCACATTCTTCAGGACAGGGACTGTCACTTAACACCTGGTCCCTTCAAAAAGTGGTGGAAAGCAACTATGTACATTGACTCAAGTACTGTACTTAAGTAAAAGTGTGAAGTACTCGTACTTAACCTCAGTATTTCCATGTATTTCCATTTCCACTGTTTTACTTTAATGCATTTCAGATGGAATCATTGTACTTTTAACTGCATTACATTTATCTGAAAGCTTTAGTTACTTTTCAGATTAAGATTTTACAATCGATTTATATAATAAGATAGTTATAGATTAAACTACCTGACAGTATATAAAGTAGTTAAAATAAGCATCACCTCCACCAGCTGTAACATTAAAATGCTGCTTTTGTGTTATATTCAAATAGTATATGATATTACTCTGAAATGGACCACCATGCCAAGGAGCACTTCTTTTATACTTACAGTACATGTTGCTGTTACTTTTGTACTGTTATCTAAGTCAAATGTAGAAGGAACGGCTTTTAATTGTACAAGACCATTTTCACATTGTGGTATTTTTACTTTTTCATAATTAAATACGAGTACTTCTTCAACCACTGAGTTTAAGCACCTGAAGTTAACTGTGTATCCTGGTATGTTCAGTTGTCAAAGCCTGATCAGTGTCTGTTTACATCATTATAAATTCATCCTTCTGGAGCTAATGAGCCATATCTGCACGCTGCTGAACACTGATATATATATATTTTTAACTGTATGAAAAACAACTTAAGCAGAAATGTTATCTGTGACATCAATCAAATTGACTCGAGTTCCTTTTCCCATGAGAACGGAGTGGGTTGCTTGTGTTTAACAACATACTCAGCAAAAAAACAAGAGAAGAAAAGGTTGTCTCACGTTCAAAACATTGACATGTTCAGGAAAAGTGACCTTGATGAACACGTTAAATAGAACATATTTCACTTTCAAGTCAACCAAAAATAATTTTTAATTAAAATGGGCATACCAACAATGCCTTAGCAATGCAAGGATTTGGGTTTTTAGAGGCCTTAAACATAATCTGCTAGAAGCACGTGATTGTGTGTGGGGGGGGAACAGGGTGTTTGGCTGCTGGGAAATGGAGCATTTCAAATCACAGGCTATCCCATTTCTGGATAGATTTCAAACAGGAAAGACCCTACTTTGTGTGTGTGTGTGTGTGTGTGTGTGTGTGTGTGTGTGTGTGTGTGTGTGTGTGTGTGTGTGTGTGTGTGTGTGTGTTTGAGACTGTGGGGGAGATAAAGAGAGTTGTAACTATTACAAACTTCTAAGAGCTCAAAGATTGCAAAAGTATCTTTTGTTTTCATGGCTGAACTCTCTCTCTCTCTCACTCTCTCTCTCTCTCTCTCTCTCTCTCCCCCCCTACCTGCCCTACCCAGAAGAGCCGATTAAAAACATTTCTCAAAGGATTTGGGAGCACATTCTCATGTGTTTAGCCTAAAATCCTGGAAGAAGTAGAGCAAGGTTCGTGAAGGAGTCCAGCCTCTCTCTCTATGATTGAACGTCTTGTTCTCTAAAATAAGCCAATATGTTCTCCCTGCTACCAATCTGCTCCTTTGTCCGTGTTTCTGAAGGAAATGTTATGTTGACATTCTCTTATCTCCGTGCAGGTGGAAGAGTAGGAGTCTCAATGTGTTGAATTCTAATTGCAGGTCAAACAATTGCACTGTGCATGCTTTTTCTTTTAACTTCACCAAAAATAATGAATTCTGCTTAAAAACATTTCAAAAGTTATACATATTCAAGCAAATGGTCTTACTTGCTCGAGCTTAACTTCAGCGTTTCGTTCAAGTACACTTCAAGAACAGACAGTGGGAGCTGTGGATCAAACTGCTCTACCCACTGAGCCACAGCAACCCCTAATAATACACAAACAGCATACAACACAGAAAAACTACCTAAAAGATAAAGGCTAAGGATTACTTTCCCACCACTGCAATCTGAAATCACAGCATACTTTTACACACTTTTAGAGTCTGAGGCTGTAGCAAGCATTCGGTCTGAAATGAGAATGTTACCTTGATGTTAGTATTCCATTATGTTCTGTCTGCTGAGTATTCCCATCCAGAGTTGATCAGAAATGTAATCCAAAACAAACTCAGAAGTATTTTGACATCATCATGTCATTTTTAGATCTCCTTAAATTCGCTTAACGCTCATCAGTTGTGAGTTACAGAACTCTGTAACAGTTATGACAAGAAACAGGGAAAGTTTGGAGGAAATCTGGTTGAGTCAGAGTCGAGCACCTCCCCTCCTTTTGAAGACAGGCCAATAGGAAAGGAGCAGACTGGAGGCCATTTGCTTATCTAAAGAAATGAGAGGTGACGTGATTAAGTAAATGAGGAGGGACAGACATCATGGAGAGCACAGGGAGCTCATAAACCCTACCCTCGGGCTTATTCCTGAACAGGAAAATAGAGCAGAGCAAATACTATTGTGTAAATATTGTGTGCATTGCTAAGGACAAACAACGGGGATATCAGTTAGAGTGTCAACGAGGGTGTTAGGTTTCTGATTAACAAAGTTCATTTCGATGTAAAGTGTCTGTTTTTGCTGGGTAAGCCCTCTTGGTCTGGGGTATTGTACTCTTTAGGCCCCAGTAACTCTGCTGAGTACTTTTGACAGATTTCTACTGACAAGCTCTCTAAAACCCAGGCGCCTTTTCAACATGGGAGGGAACGCAGTCGGTGCTTTCTATGCGGCACATAACACGCTGTGAAAAAGCTGTTTGAAGTTCGCCGTCAGAGGGGAGAGAAGGGAGACATGTTTGAGGATGAGGAGAGTTTGGTGGGGACAAGAGTTCAGTCTTTGTCACTTGAAACTTTGGAGGGTGGTTGTGCCGAATTCCTGCCCCCCCCCCACACCAACTGTGGGGTGAAACCCTTACAACTTAATAAAAAAAATGCAGCAGTCATGTTGTTAGTGTGGTGGGCATGGCAGGTTATATACTCCAAACTCAGTTTTGAGTCCCCCCTTTCATGGATCCTGTTTTGACTTGTACTTTAACTTAAGTTTGGAAACAGCAATGTCACTAGCAATAAAAAAACTTTCCAGTGGGTTGTGATGTGTTGCCTCAGTAAGAAATTAAAAGCACATTAACTATTTGATGAGTATGCAGAATGCTGAAGTTTTACCTCTGTTGTGTAACAGATGCTGCTCTTTGTATGTACTAATGCCGCAGCGGTGTGTTAACTGAGTCATCTATCCCTTATGGCAAGATATTATGACAACATAGCAAAACCAGTTTTCCAAGTGTCAGAATACACCATCAGCATCACAGGAACAAGCTAACTGCGCTGTGAGCGTACCTGTTTCCTGAAGCTGACCAGTCATCTATCATTTTTCCTTGATTCTCTTCTCTGATTCTCCACAGTGATTATGGAGAACAGGTTAAATGCTCTCTTTCTCACAACCTCACAATTGGAGGTGAGTGAACTTTGTAAAACAAAGCTAACTTTGGGCAAAGCTGTTTATTTTTCCAGTATGTAAATGGAGTTTTTTTTTTTTTCAATTTGAGAGCATGGCTTATTTGATTTCACTTTTACATTTCTGTAATGCTTTCCTTCAAAATCCTGCCCGCGCACCTAAATATCCCCTTCTTGAGCTTGGATTTCCTCTGCATCTGCTCAAACTTTATGCTTTGCACACAGATATTTTGTTGCTTGCACAGATTTCCTGTGCTCCATCTTCATCCCCCCTTTTCTCACACTTACGCTGCTTCTGTGTGCTTGTGAAACGTCTTCTCTTGGATGTGTCAGAGAGAAGCGGGACACACGGGATGTATTCGGTCGCCAAAGCAGATATTGAATTTTTCAGATCAGTCGTATTATGGAGTCATTTCTAGTCTTCCCATCATTTAAATTAGCTTCAACATTACATGTTCACCTGTTCACACCCATTCATACACTGTTGGCAGGGCTTCCATGCAAGGACTAACTAACCGTTCACACCCACACATAGCAATTTGGGGTTAAGTATCTTGCCCGCAGAAGCCGGGATTGAACTGCTAATCCTCTAATTGAAAGACAACCCGCTCTACCTCTTTAGGTAACAGATTGTTTGGGTCGTTTCAGTGAAGGAATGAAGATTTGTAAGCATGAAGGTGCCTGAGGCTTAACTCGGGGAACAAAGTCTCCTGTGGCATAAAAGAAAAATAAATGGTGGTAAATGCTAAGTTTACGATGTCAAGGAGTGTTAAAGCTGCCATACTTTTTTTTTACTTAACAATGGAGAAAAAAATGTATATATGTAATGTGAAAAGGGTCCCTGGCGGGGATGCACCCACAAATAATTAATTAAATAACTGTGGTTTCCCTCAGCTTTGAGGGGTATTTAAGCACCTTTCAGTTTTAGTTTTATTGCCCACAACTATTGTTTTGGTTCAGTCTCATTAGCCTTGATTCAAGCCACAATAGGGAGATATTTCCACACAAAGAAACGCTCTTGACAGTTAGCTACTAGCTAGTTAGTATAGTGGGGTATGAAATTAAGCAAAGAGCCTGGAGTTCAGGAGTAAACACAAAACAGAAATGAATGCTAATATTCAAGCCTATTGCATGTTTGGATAGGCAACCGTTTGCTAATGCGGTCTTTATCGCTAACAAATGTTAGTTTTTAAATTTTTCTTTGCTGGGCGTCAGCCACAACCTTGAGAACGATATTCAAACAGTGTCAGAGAAAACATGCACTGTTTTCTCTAGGAGGGGGGGAGGGGAGGATTAGATACAACTGATGTGGCATTGGAGGCCAATATGGACATAGTGATACTGTTACACTTAACATGTTCAATCTGTTTGAATTTGACCGTTTTCATGGCACATTGCTGCAGTTCTTTGTATTACCTGTGTAGAATTCCACTGAACAGTTTAGGAAGATGGTATTGCAGCGTGAAAAAAACGTAGAATGTTAAACATCTGATATCAAATGAATAATAAAAAAATACATCGTTATGCATCCAGAAAGAAAGGAAATACGACTCAGGTATCCAACGTATAAGCTTTTTGCACTCACAGAAGAACCTTGATCACCATGTGAGAATGACATTACCGGGCAAAATCCTACTAATAACAAAAGTATCCAGTGTCAGCCTGATATACAAGTCTAACACTGGGAGAAAGAAGGAAAGGAGAAAGGAGAGATGAATTAGTGAGGAGAGAGACGGTCAGAGGGGCAAGGATAATGAGGTCAAAATCATCGTCATTAAGCCAATCAGAAAGATTGATGCTGAGGTCGATGACCTTGCCTACAAAAATGAGGCAATCAGAGATATGGATATTAAATGTTCCTATGGGCACAGTATGAAATTGTGCCTAGGGTCATTTAAGTTTTAATTTACAGTTGAGCAGCATATATTTTAATATCTAGCCCTGCCAAACCCTGTGTGTTACACAAGCACCACAAGTTTCAGATTATTCACCTTTTTACCCACAGTATTCCTACTTAATCTCACAGGCCAGACACATACAGAGGTAGACATGTGGCGGGAAAAACAATTGGTACAAGAAAATTGGTACACCGTGTTTGAAACCACTGCAAAGAAACATGAAATAGGGGTCGCCCTGTCCTCATAACCATCATCACTACACTGGTGAATAATGGGTTACAGGCGGCTGTGTGGCTTAAGTACAACATGCTACCAGTCCCCATCAAGCACTGTCAACTAGTTGCCACTAAACTGTATTATAAATTTGACTAAAATGAAATCCCAGATATTGGGGTTCCTGACAAATGATTGATATTATTTGTATTATTATTATTATGGGTCTTTGGAGTCAAAGGATTGCCAGTTTACAATCCCTTCACCTAATTAATTATATCCCCTTCAATACCCTATTTAAATCAGTCCCTGCTTTTGTTAAATGTCTAGAATGAAAAGTAGCTGGCCTTTATCCTCTCCCGAGAGCCAGGATAAAGGCCTGCTCCACACAATCAACAGTGTGTGGCTTTGGACTCTCCTCCTCTCTTTTAAAGCAAGCACTTCAACCGTGGCTCACCCTCTAGCGACATGAGGCTGTTATATCATCCTCTGGCCTGTGTGGCAAAATGGGAGTGTACTAAAAACTACACTGCAGGGAGATAAGCACAGCTGATTGAACAGAATGACTTACAAACTACTCTGCTCACTTTCTCAACTGTCGGTTTATTCCTGTCAATTGATCTACATGTAGAGTGTAGCAACACTTGTGTTGTTTTCTATTTTCTAATACTTATTTCCAGTGGCGGCTGGTGGAAAATGTTCTTGGTAGGGCTGTGCCACATCCAATCAATTTCAGCAAACATCCCAGAATGATTTAATGCAAACAAATTAAGGTATCAAACGCGCATTACTACTTTGCAGTTAAATATTTAACATTTATTCCAACACGAAAAAAAGCAGTAAATAACACTTTCACAAACACGTCAGGACATCTTATTTTAGTCACCCTCACAGGGAGTTCAGTATAATATAATATATATAACATATAATAATATTCTGTATAATATAATAATATATATATATATATCATATAATATTCTGTATAATATAATAATATATATATCATATAATATTCTGTATAATATAATAATATATATGTCATATTCTGTCCCCGTTGTTTTAAAAAGATAAATAAGTTATTATCATGACGTCATCCAGCGAGCCAAACCTGTCTGGTGTACAGCTAGTAGAGAAGCTTCATGTACTGCTTCTCTTTCCTGCTAGTCTGCTGTCTGATTGTGAGGTCAGGCTGATCTGGGATCAGCTCTTTCAGTAGTTTCTCCTCTCAGTTCTCCTCTCAAACGGGTCTTGGAGGAGTAGTGCTCACACTGGCGCTCTCCTGTAGAGACTTCTCCTGACGAGAACGCGCAGCTTGGGGCAGGAAAAAAACTGCCCCAAGCTGAATCTATTTGAGGACGCTGATTGGCTGAATTGTATGTCACTCATTTATATCTTTACTCAGCATTGGCTAAACTGCTTTATAGACCCGCCTCTTTGGGGCAGTTTTTCCAGCGCCCCAGCCAGCTGAGACGTGCACACACAGAGAGGAAGAGCAGACAGGCAGAGAGGACAAGCAGGAAAAGCATATATTTACCGCAGATATCATATTTTACACATATTACTGGGTGATTCCATGTTTCAAAAACACAAATATTGACAATTTGTATAGTTTATTTTTATTTTAAATTTTATTTTTATTTATATTTTTATTTTTATTTTTATTTTTATTTTTTGTAGCTCTAGGGGGGGCGGCGCCCTAGCGCCCTCTATGGACCAGCCGCCACTGCTTATTTCAGACCAAAGCAAGGACACCGGGATAACTGGTGTTATGGGTTATGCTAACCCCACCAAAGTAAATATTGGAGTACACGTTAACACATTAACTTTTAATATATATCGATATAAAGACATCTTTCCTAAGAAGCTGTTTCAAGCAAGGATACAAACGTGAAAAACCATCCCTGCACCCTAACAAGTACGTGCCTTTCTTATCTCGGGCCTAGATTACTCTGGCTCAGCCAGTGCATTCTGAAGGACACAATTATGTCAGTAAACTAGGTGGTGATGGATCCTGGATGGACTGGTGAGCTTTGTGTCCACCTGAGGAGAAGAGCAAACACATTTAGTCAGGACAAACAGACAGTGGAGGCAAGCTCAGCGTGTGTGTGTGTGCGCTTGTGTGTTGTCCCTTGTAATACTCTGTCTTTTCCTGTTTGCTCCAATAGGGATTTGACAGAATGAATTAAGCAAACATGGGTGACAGAAACAGGCCCATTTCTGTAACTAAACATTTATCCACCAGGCGATAGTAGACCTAAGCCTTGATAAAACACAGTTAATGCAAAGGTATGTGCAAGGTGACGTGGAGTCTCTATTCTGGTGATTGTAACACGTGTTATATGTGTATGTTTACTGAATGTGCATATGTATGCTTGTTCTAACATAGGATATGCCCTCTACTGGAGCCTATGGGTTACACTTTCCTCCAATCACGAACATACAGTTGCCCACCAGAAATTTGCATAAGTGCCAATCAGGTCACTTACTTACTTATCAGGCCTACCAAAATATGTGCTGGAGGGGGCCTGTCTGCATAGAGCGATAAGTGGTGTGTGGCCTCCAATGCCTTGAGATTCCGATAATTATCGCCCTCAACTAGAGTGAGATAAACACACACATGGCAGAGATGGGGAGAAAGACCCAACAGTCGGAGAGAACGTGAGTCAGAGAAGTTATTTCACATGGCGTTCTCCAAAAAGAGAAAATTGGACAACGAGACCAGAGCCTTTATCCAAGAATGGACAGACTCTTATATGTTCAGTCTTCCCACGGGCAGTTCAAAACCAGTATGTCTCACATGTTCAGAGACCGTGGCAAATATTAAAAACGTCGATGTGAAGTGCCACTACGAGACAAAGCACACATCTTTTGAGCAAACGTACCCACTCACATCCGAAATGAAGGCACAGAAAAATAAACCAAAGAGCCCAATATGATTAGAATCCGAACATAACAATTTTAACTGTCTAACAATGATGTTAACGGAGAGGGAATAGAGCTTAAACAAGTGCTTTCAATAAGCACAGAACAAAATGTTCTCTTATTAGAAGATGAGAAGAATATAATAGTGTGGCTTGTTAGGGTGACATCACTTCACACCTCAATTAACTGAATTTAAAGCTGCAGGGCAATTCAGTTCTGTTCATTTTTCTAAAATGATATACTTTATTTTAAGATGCACATTTAAAAAAAAAAAAGCTTTCTGTGATGTTTTTTTTTTAAATTGAAATGAGAGAAGATCATTTATTTATTATTAGAATATGTATTATTTATAATTCATCCAGTTCAATTTGAAAACTGACAATAAATATTGTTGCGATATTATTCAATTGAACTTTCTATATTTAGAATGACAGTCAGTTGTTGACCACATGCAGACGTTAATACAACTGTTAGGCTACTTCAATATTTATATGGGACTAAATCATAGCGCAAGTTAGACATCATGGTGATGTTCCGGATCCTTTGCATGAGGAAGTTCTCTCTAACTGGACCTCGTTGAATTTGAATTGAATACCCCTGATATAGAGGATATCAACTTTAGAGTAATCAGTTGCAGAGCTTTTGGAGCTTCTTGTAAATGAGGAACTTCCAAAAATGTAAATGGGGGATGAAAACTCTGTTTTGTATTTGTATTTAGATATTCAAATATATATTCTGCATATGAAACTGTAATAATGTATTACATGTCAAATGTCATATAGGTAGATGCAGTAAGTCCGAGGAAAGATGGAAGTATAATTTCCAATGGCATTAGGGGCAAAGAGTTTACTTTATAGTGGAAGACGACATGCACACAGAAGATATGAAGGAACACATGAATAGTGAGCAGAAGATTAAATAGAGTCATAGGCCAATTACAACCGTTTATGCTACATTTGAGTGCCTCCAAATCATATTACCATACTAATAAAAAAACTCAGTTGATATTAAAACTTTAATTTCTACATGGGAGACGAAAAAGAATAACCTGGAACAAGGAGGGCGTGTAAGGGGTTAAAAATGCAGCAGAAATGTCCAGTATATCTCGCTAATAGAAAAAGTCTTCGTGCATACACGTGCAAGTAAAAAGCTGCCATAGACAACAAGTAGAGTACTTTCCTACACTACAAACAGCATCCTATCCATCATTTCAAACGTGGGCAACATTGACACATGGGACACGTGTGTGTGTGTGTTCATTCATTCATCAAGTCTCTAACTATCTATCTATCTATATATAAAAGAATAAAACAGTCACACCATTTCATCAATTATCAGAAAGTGCCAGATCTGAGATTGTCTGTTGTTAGCTGACATTTCCCATCTCCAAGGGACACTAATTGTCATTGTGGAGGTGAAGTGGCGATGTTCTTCAGATCCACACCATGACAATGGCTTTGGCTTTGACAGGTGGATGACAGGGAGGAGGAAAAGGGGGATGTTGCAGTGCAGGCTAGTTCAGCCTTAGACCACAAAGCCCCCCTGCTTCCCTAATACACACTCACGCACACATACATACACTTAACACATACACAAAACTCGTCTCCCACCAGCAGGCCACCCCTAATCGAGATGGAAGAGCGCTGTGGCAGATCGAAATGCCTGCAGATGACAAGGTGGGAATGGATTGGCTCCTGTGCCCTTGTCATGTTGCTCCATTTGCACCAAACAGAGAGGAAGACAGATGGATTCCATGGCAGAAGGCTGGGTGGTACAAGCAGACAGGTAGGAGAAGAGAGACACTGATGAATGTAACGACATTAAATAATAAAAACTATGAGAACATTTTTTTTTTTTTTTAAATGTATTAATAATTGATATATCTGTTTGGTGGACTATACACAGCAGCAGTATAGTTCATGTGATTGGAGACTCTTTCATACTCTGCTATTGGAATTATCATGCTACCTCCCTCTCTTCCATTGAGTGACACAATGCCAACCAACTAGTCGTCATCCTTGAAGGCTTCTGTCTTGTAAACACCAAAACACAGTGTTTAATAAGGGATAACTCCCACTTTTGTGGCTGGTATAAGTTTGTTTTCAAGTGTCCAATGGGCTAATGACTGTTCCTGATTGCAGAATATTTGGGGAAAGAAAACTCTACGACTGCGGTAGTTGCAGAGAGTGTTTTGTGTTCGCTAGCATCAGGACAGTAAAGAGCCCAAACCAGAAGGAAGCAGGGTTAATGCTGCTTTCGACAAGTGACTAAAAAATGTGATTCATGCTTCATCTGTTCAAGTGTTTTCTACCATGTTTTTTTTACAATAGACAAGGTGTCAGTGATGTGGACTAACTACTTGGCTTTAGAAAAATGTGTGTCTGAGACATTGTCAAACGAAGGTACCTTACCTTGACCTGTTGAGCACATTTGGTTACGACTTTCTCTCGGCGTATGAATCAGCTCCGCAGGTGGCCTGCAGTTGTTAGCAAATAGTGCCTTTCTTATTTCTTATCTCATAAAGTAGTTCCATTGTTTCTTCTTTGTTCAAGCTCATTCTTTTGATTTGTTAGCAATAACCGACCCAGGATTCCTTCTATTGAGCATTTTTCATAGTGAACATATCACTGCAAAAAGCTATTCTTATCTGAATTGCTGCAGGTGCTGGAAGGCATACTTACTGTGATGTTACCCAATATGTAGCTACACATACTGTGCCGGTGATCTCTTTCTATCCCTTGCAGTCTTTTACAGGTCAGGGATCTCCCATTACTGCTAGAAGATCTGAACCATGTTTTAACAATCATTTTTCTTCTTTAGCTGGGCTCCAGCACCAGATAAGGCCAGAGTGTAACACAGTCTTATGAGAGGAATATCACAGTACTTTACACTGGTGGGAGCAATCATTCAAAGTCAGAAAGTTGCTTCTAGTATAAATGATTACTAATAAAAAAAAAAAAACATATTGCAGTACAGCAGCGCATATTCAACCCTTAATCAAGGTCAACCCTGTTTCTGGCATCTTCAAATCATGTACCGAGAGAGGGACAGGGTGAAGTAAACAGAGATATCTTAGTTTGTATTCAATTAATTCCAATTTAACTGCATGACCTAAGTTTTTGAGAAATATGGGAGATGTCAACTTACTCTCGCTAGCCTCATGATACCTGACAGTCTAGTTAAAGCAGAGGGCTGATGTTTTAATTAGTTCAAGGAATCTTGTGGAAAACGCCACAGTGCGTATGATCAGAACTGCATGGGATAATGTACTGTGGGCTGTTGGACTGGTGTGTTTTTGACTAAGGTGATGCGGTGGCAAATGCTGAGAGGCAGGTTAATGTTGTTTCCCTCCCTGGGGGGATTAATCACCTGGTCTCATAACTACTGTACCTGCCAATATCATCATCATCCTAGAAAGATAGGGAGACTCTGCCAACAGCAAATCTGGCACAGACAGCAGGGGAAACATAGTGAGACTGGCGAGAAGAGAAGTTAACCACATACACTTTGTCATTCTACCACTAAATATTTGTGTCAGTGTCTGCTATTCGGTTTGTCTCGATCTGTTTCTTTCTCGTCTCAGGAAAGATGGTTCAGTTATGGGTTGTTGTCCTTTTTAACCCAGTAAATATATATAAAATATTGCTGTACCAGTTTTAGTGGTGAAGAAATGGTGGTTTAATTTATTGGTGAGACACGTAAGAAATTACACTTTGAATTTCAACAGAGCTTTAAGACCTCTACGTCTATAGGAATATGTGCTTTATGCTATTGTAAGATCAGGGAAGGTATTTTTTTTTACAACCCAATATATTTTCCTCCTGTCAAGTTAATTGTCTGTAAGACAGGCTTGTGGACTTGCTCAATAGTGTACGTAGAGAATGGATGTCAGCGAGAAAGAAATACATAAAGAAAGAGTTAATGCAAAAACGGAGGTAGGTTTTGTAAAACATGTCAAATTGAGATGGAATCCATCCCATTTGTTCCTGTTAGCCGGGCGTCTCTCATCGACATCTGCTGATGAGAGTTTGTCTTGGACGATGTCCTTCATTTCACCTCCCAAGGTCTCTCCCAGTACTCCCCCCCCCCTCTTAACACTCCCTTCCCCGCATTGACATCATAAATTGCTGAGTATAAAGCCTTGTTTCCAGTCCGTTAGACGCGCCAGCCGATGCCAAGGGCCTTCACATCCCGTTTTGCACCTCTGAAGCCATTTAGGTGGAAAAATCTGCCTCTCTCTCTCTCTCTCCATACACCGTTGTCTTTGATATGTGCATACATCAGTCAAGCAGCAACCCACAACCGATGTTAAACCGCGATCCCCCACAAGGCCACGTTGTAGCATTGCAATTTATTGTAAGGGGACACTTTATTCGAAAACCACAGATTAACAAATTACCTTTCCATAACACAATATTTATCTTTCCTGACAATTTGTCCCGTAATGGCCCAGTGTCCGGACAGTTTCCTTCTCAATGGTGAGGCAGAATCTGCTGAATTGACTAAATATAATACATGGAAACAGGCAAAGTCGTTGTGTGGATGTTTCTGGAGCAATTAATCAAATAAATGAGATAATACTCCAATTTGAGAACATATAGCGTCGGAATTATTGCAGAGTTTGTTGACTTTCCGATTCTGTCTTTCGCACTACTTTATATTACACGGTAAACTCCTGAAAACATGCATCTCTGGGCTGCACGTAGGTCAGGTGCGGGTCATTCTGTATAACATTTTGTATTCAGTTTGATGAGCTGGTCAGCTCTTTTTGATGCCGTGTCTGCACAGGGCACCGTTAAGATTTGAGAGGAGTTTGGCGCTGGTTCTTAGTGAGCCTCCGCAATCTACGATAACATTTAAGTCCCCACTATCGGTAATAGTAATGTGATTAATAATAATAATCATAGTAGCAGTGTGTGTCAGCAGGGGCCATGGCAGGAGGCACGACCACGGTCCAGGTGTAACCACGATCCATGGAAACCTGTCAGGCGAGAAAGCACAAAGACTCCGGAGAAGAAGCAAAGTTAGTAATGTGCATTAATGGGACATGATTTAGGTAGAGAAGAGGAAAAAGGAGCTCAGTGTATTCTAGGAAGTCCCCCGTCTAGGCCTAGAGTAGCAAATCTAGGGACTGGTCCGAGGCAAACCTGAGTCAGTCAAAAAGGAAAAGCTTAAGCTTACTCTTAAATGTGGTGAGTGTGTCTGCCCCCCGGACAGAAGAGGAGCTTGATAACTGAAGGCTCTGGCTCCCGTCCTACTTTTTAATTAAGACTCTAGGAACCACAAGTAACCCTGCATTCAGGGAGCTCAGCTCTCTAGTGGGGTAATAGGGTACTATAAGCTCCTTAAGATATGACGGTGCCTCAACAATTAGGGCTTTGTAGGTGAGGAGAAGGATTTGAAATTGAATTTGTGATTTTACAGGAAGCCAGTGCATACATAGAGAGTTATTTACTGGGGAATTGTCACAACTCGGTGATCAAAGCACAACACAGATGTGGACATGACCTCTATAAACAAAAAACTGCATGCATAGAATTGTACACACGTCAAAATGACCCGGCGTGAGCGTTGTAGATGCACATTTAAATGATAGTTCTTACTGTCACAAGCAGGTGCCACACCAGCGCTCCCCGCTGAACACACGGTTGTCAGGCTGTCACTGTGAAGTGAAGTTATGAATATCACCTTGCAACGGCAATTCAAGTACATATTTCCAATATTTGTTGAACATTTGAGTGAAAAGAGTACCATGCCAACAGCTGAAGTGGAGTATATTTCATTTGGAAAGACAAGCTCATTCAACCATGTCATTCAAAGTACAAACTTTGATTATTCTATTCATCACCTCACTATTACCTTTAGGAATATTAGCGTTGAGATGGATGGAGAGAGAAAGGTTCAAAGCTAAATGAACCTGATAGTATTAAGTCTTAGGGGTAAATGATACACTAAATATCTCAACCGTTTATTTCTTACTTTATTTCAGTTTCTACTGAAACAGGCTGTCTGTCTCATGTAAATGCTGCTCTGCATGTCTTGCTCTCTCAGGTGGATTCCTGTCTTTGTTGCCTTGGCAATCGGTCACTTTTTTCTTTCCACCACCTTTTCATATTTGGCATTTCGTTGAGCCTCTTCATCCAGTTTTCAAAAGGAGGTGTTTTAGTGAGGAATAGACGACTCTTCCAAGACTCGTTTAGGTCCACAGAGATGTTTTTATGTATATTCACAGAAGCATAACACGCCTTCATATTTCCCTGCCTTGGCAATACATTTTTCATGCTTCTTCAATATTTTTCTCCTGATATTTTATTTTTTTTGTTAAAAGTAATGTCCAAAAGTTAAGCATGTTGAAATAAATACTCAAAAAACAAAACTCCAAACTAAGTAAACCCAGTACTTAAAGCTGCTTGATTCATAATTCAGAACATAAATTAACAGCAGCAAACAACTAATTGCGATGATTGCTATACTGCGATTTGTTACATGAACATAAGTGCAGTATGAGTATAAGTACACTTGCAATATTTTAATGTGAGGTGGCTGATCCAGCCCAAAACTCACTAAATAATTCCGCTTATGATAAGTTTGGTTATTCACACAGGAAGGTCTATAAATCATCTTTCTGAAAGTTTGTATATATGTGTGTGTCTCTTGCTCCTGCACGAGAAAGCTTTTTTGGAGAATGTTCAAAATCATCTATACTATCAAAACAGCTCCTCCAGAAGCTTTACAGCACTAAGCATCTTACAACCCCCGTAGACATCCTTCTTCTTGCCAAGACGGATGTCTCCAGGTTCCCAAACAAAGCGGCAGGTGAAAAACAAATGTTGTGTACCAGGCCACATTTAACCCAGGTAAAAAAAGGCTCATCAACTAATGCCTCAAGGCTGTTTATTCCACCTCTACTTTGGCAGCAATATGTATACAGTGTTGCTGCAGTTCTCTGATAGTTTGATATGTTGTTTTGTCTGGGTATGTTGTCATTGCCCTCTACATAAACCTTTGGTAATGTCAGCCGGAGAAGATAGTTTGTCGATGTTGTTGAATGCTCTTCATGTAAGAGACAAACAACTCTCAGTGGGATTTCTCTATTTGGAAATGTGGAGTAAAAATTTAAATCTCGGTGTCCTAAACTAAGATATACGTGTATGTCAACCTAAGGTGACTTTTCCGGATTTATTCTATTCATACTGACTTTCAAATACACTTTAATGTGGTGTGTTACCAATGTCCTGAATGACCTCCGGTAGAAAGGCAATTACAAATTGTTGGAAAGAATATGTAGCAACACCTTACTATCAATTCATCAAATCTTTCCATCAAAGGATAGAATAGCCTGCCATTGCCTGCTATATGACTTTAAACGTTAAGGCTGCTTCATTTGCAATCCCACAGGAGTTACTCATTTCCTATCAACGTTAGCCCCTTCTGCTGGCATAAACCCCCGGCTCAGAGTCTATTAAAGTCATGTAGGACACAGGTAATTTAATTCATAAACCAAGATTACATCGGAGTTGTAATGGCCCTAATGATGAAGCATGATGTTTGAGTTTCGGTTAATAGGATCTCTTAATAGATGACAGAAACCAGGCTATTATCAGCTACTAACAACATACACCGAGCAACACATTTGCCAGGAATCTTGCTGCTCTCCTCTGCTGGCGTACAGGGCACAAGGACTGGACGTACCCTTCGTCTCTCATATCCTTGACATTCAAAAATTCCATTGTAGGTTGTAAAAATATTATTCCAGGGGAGAGTTGAACAGAGCGCTCTCCAAAAACATGCCATATTTATACAAAACATTTACACTGGGAGCTGCCCATTTCAACCATAGCTTCATATTTGAAACACTTGTGTGTCTCAGCTCAAGGGCATTTTGTCAGGAGGTGTTTTGGAAAGTAAAAGTGTGTCTTACTACAAACATTTCTGCAGGTACTTGGATTGCAGTCTTCCATGTACAAAAACCTCCTGGCCACTGTTGTTGGGTATTTGAGTGTCTTGTTGAATGTATCGTAACCAAACTCAGCACATTTAATACAAATGCTTCCATTTCAAATCGGTGAGACTCAGCCACCTACGCTAGTATCTGTCTGCAAAAATTAAAAGTGAATTGAGAGCCATTACATGTTGTCATCTTGTTATTCTTGACTTTATTTTATCTCTTCTCACTCTATATTCCTCCCTTTATACCTTCATCATTCAATGCAGACAGGTAAAGTTGTTTAAGGCTGAGAAACTAGAGCTTTAGATAACCCTGCATTTCCACCCCGGAGGTGTAGGAAGAGAGGTGCTGACACACAGATTAATAAATCTCTCTCTCTCTCTCTCTCTCTCTCTCTGCTGGCTGCATATCAGCAGCTTCCTTTCTTATTTGTCAAACATATGAATAATAATTACACGCCGTGCTAATTCATTGTTTCTCTCCACCAGTATTCTTCAGAATTCATGCATACTTAAACTGCTATTATTCTGATATGGGTCATTTCATGGCAACAATAGGATCTGCATTTCCAGGACTGTGGGTTCTCTTTGGACTCCTTGGACGTTTCCACTGCCTGCAGGATCCATTTCATTGTACAGCATCAGCAAACAGGTTTGCAGAGATGCAATTTTCATATTTCCACATATGAACAGTATTTTAGAAAAAAAAAAAAAGTTGGAATTAAGAAAATATAATCATGGTTTGCTCCAAAATGAATGAATGGCAATTGATATTCAAAGACTGTCACCATTGTTCTTAGTTATATAGTAACTGAAAAGTACGTAACAGTATCTTAAAACACATTTGTAAACTTTTACATAAAAGTTTTCATAAAAATTTCACCAGCTGTGAAAAAAAAATAACATTGAATAGTACAAAGAAATGGCATATAGATGTACCAACTGTTTCTTCATGTTGAAACAGAAGGCTGCAGAGTGCTTTCTTTCTCGTTTAACGCCACCGGTAATTTAACTTTAATCGTGGCAATTTTGATCCATCGGATAATTGGCTTTTAAGACTGAACTCTGCATTATTCCTGGAGTTTACAGTACGATAAACAACATTTAGTATATGGAGAAACAGGGAGAAGTTCTGAGGCGCTCAGAGGGGATGCTCATTCATGAGACTCTTCACATGCAGAGGTAACGAGCGAATACAGTCCAGACACTCGGGCTGCACAACAGAAGGAGAGGAAGGCGAAGGCGAAGGTTGCGAGTGTTGGAGGCCTAGAGGAGGACATGGAGAAAATAATATGGCACCTAGTAAAGTCTTGGCAGTGTTGCAACATCATACTTTTTTACAGATAATTTAATTTGAAGGAGTTCATAGTGATCCATGGCAAGCAGACAAGAATATTTAGTTTTTGCATATAGTGTTGACTATAATTGGCAAGAACTCTTCTTTAGAATAAAACAGTCTACTGCAATTAACCTCTACAGAAAATAGATCCTCCTCCACACAACGTACGGCAGCGTCAGCCTCCTCAGTCTTTTAAATAGTAGTGTCAGAATGTCATTCTTAAGAGAAAGGGGTTCTCACACACGCTTACCATATGCACATACTGCATTACAGTCCTGTAAAGATTTAACGATTATTCTTTTTTTGACATTTATTGTTGTTAAATTGTATAGAATAGGTATGCAATAGCAGCTTTTCCATCTTGATCTCATCAACTTAAGTTCTGAGTATCACTGAATTGATCTAAATACAAATAACGTATTTTTTTGTTGAACCCGTATTGCTGAACCTGTGTTGGTATCACTGTTCGGTGATGCAATCCCCCTAATAATAGCTCAATGTAATCGATATTCAATTGTTAACACACTAAAGTTGATCATAAAGTGTGATTAAAAAGCTAAGTATTTACTCGATGAGGCGACAGGCTCTTTGCTGCAGACTGCACCACTGCTTAAAGCACGGCACATTTTTGGTTTCGCCACATCGTGAAAAGTTCAACTCGTTCTCCGTGTCCTCCTTCTGAACCCTGTGTTTATCTCTGCAGCAACCCTCTTCCATCCTCATTCTATTTCAAAGGAAGCATGAGCCACTGATTTGCATAATCCAGAATGTTCTGCGAGTGTGCATGTGTGTGTGCATGTGTATGGGGATGAGCGTTGACTTATTCTCTGCATTCCCCAAAATCTAATTATCCCTGTTGGCCTTGGGACAGGGCCCCGCGAAAACGAGCAAGAGAAAGAAGCTGGTCACAGATGAAAAGGGAACGGACAAAAAACCAGAAGATCTGCAGAGAAAGACGGAGAGGAAGAAATATAAAGAATACACTGAGTTCTTTGGAACTGGGTCACTGTTTTCTTTAGCTTCATCCATTTTTTTGGAGAGTGACAAATTGATGCGCAAAACGGACTGACCCAGACAATTAGGAAACCGCAACTGCAAACTACCGTGCAATTTTGTGAGAATTGAAAGACCCACCTTTTAGGCTACACTTGATTAATTGCACCTGTATCAAAACAGCATGCAAGTAACAAAGAAAAAATATAAATAAAGCTGCACAAAAAAAAACGACGTTCTCTGTGTCAGCTGTACAACCCAACTCATGTTGTGCTGATAATATTTTGGTATGACTTATTAATGTATTTGAAAAACCTTGTTTGCTTTAAGAAAAAAAAGAGTTTGGTGATATTTTTAGCCCAAATACAATTGATTGAGTTTGATGAACATCATCAGGTCACTTTCCTAATGTACCTTTTTAACTCTAACTTTTAAAATGGCTCTGATGCCATAGATCTTACATTGTAATTTCTGTTTTATTTATTTTCACTCACTGTATGTGTATGAGCATTTTGACATTGGCAGCCCCCGGTGGTGTTATCAATACAGACACTGCAGTGGTTTCCAGCAGCAACAGCGGCTCTGGTTCTGTTTTCCCCTGGTCGGTTTGTGTGTGAGTTGCACGGTGTTCTATGGACAAGCTTTGGGCACAGTGACAGTGTCCCAACTGTGTAACATTGCACCCCTACTTTACGCCCCCTGGTCCGATTTAGCATTACGGCTGATGAGAATTGTGGAATTCTGCTGGTATCGGTATCAATGTCCAAACATCCCTATAGTCTTAACTCTTACTTCCGAGAAAGTTGACACTTTGTAGTTATCCGACAGAAAGAGCAGGAAATGCATAATGCAGTGCACTTTATAGGAAAGAACATTAGATGTTCTTTTCCTCAGATTATAATGAAAGGGACATTCGATGCATCATGCTTGCAACAAAGTTCGCCGCCAAAGAAGCCTGTCTGTATCTTCATCTTGTCTTCAATCGAGTTGTATTGGAGACTCCACAGACAGGGCGAGCACAAAGTGGCAGAAGCAGGCAGACAGGCACTCAGACTACTGAGAGCCAGGGCTTGGCAGAGAGCCGATCCACATGAGAGCCTCCTTAGATCACTCCCTTCACTAAGGTACGCAGATTCACTCCCCACATCCCTCCCCAGCACCCCTCTCTCAATCTTCTCCTTGCCTTCCTTCATCATACCCTCCCCCTCATTAAAACTCTTAATTGACTCATTCACACCTGCTCGTGCACTGGCTCATTTGGGACAAACCTCCACAACCGGAGCAGATTTTCTCATCAACTGCGAGTTCACTCCGGTGCACACTGTCCTTCATTCACCTACAGGGCAAAGCAATGATCTTAGACTGTGTGTGTGTGGGTGTGTGGGTGAATGTAAGTGTGTTCAAGGCCGTCAATATGTAAGCACCCACATGAAATAAAGTGGAAGATTCTTCCAGAAACATACGTGTACGAGAGAGGCTGCAGTGAAAAAAAGTTGACTTGCATTAATACTATTAGTGTCTGTAAATGGCAGAGTCTTTGTGCAAACAACGTTCATATAGTGATAGCAACAGCTAGCATTCACAGTAGGAACTGCATTTGAGCGGGAAAAATAGTATTCATATTTTAAAATAACTCACAGGCCATATATATTAAGGTATCAGAACACACATGACTATAATGCCCATAGTGGCCATATGCTTGCATGATGTACAACTAAAAGCATGGAATGATGTATTATTCTCGCTTTAACCTTTCGTGAGATGAACCATCCTGTCTTTAGCTTTGCAGCTGTCTCCCTCAGCTCTTAACCTCTATCTTCCCTTTAGCTTGTCTCGCATATCGCTAATAAATGCCTCATCAAAATCACATTATCTAAATGTAGATGGTAACCTTTGGGAAGCAGCAGGAAATGGGATTTCCCAAAATACACCACAGAAAGAGGTCAGTTGAAGCAAGCGGCCTGTTGTTAAGTGTCCAAACTGTCATACTTCACAAAAAGACATATCCTGTCCTGCCAAGGTCTATGTCACCGGTATATCATCATGTCTCAATGCTAATGTGCTCTATATCTCTATGCAGTGTGTAGCTGCTGTCTGCCTTTGTCTTTTTCCCTCCTGATCCACCTTTTCTGAATATTTAGGACAATTTAAAACCTTTCAATGTACGGATATATCAGGATTCCTGTTGTTCCCGTTTGCATGAATTTAAGCCTAGAACAAGGCAGTCTCACTCTGCCCACTTCTCCATTGCCTCAGCCACTTCAGCTTCCATACTCTTCACTCTGAGCCTTTTTTCCTCTCCTTCCTACTAGCCTTTTTCCACTGCCAATGCATTTTGTGGCTTTAATGAGCCTTTGCAGTGCCCTCTGAGGTTAAGAGTTCACAATGCTAATGCTGAGGTCTAAGCATGTGTGTATCTATGATTTGGCAGAGAAGAGGAGATAATTGACTCTGCGCATTTGCTGGTATACATTTTATCAGTGTATGTTCGCAGACGCTGGCCTTTTCTGATATCAAGTATGTATATATATATATATATATATACACCTAAATTCTGATGCATTCAGATCACACCCTAAAAACAAAAAGGCATGAATAAATGTGATCCCATTATTATTTCTAGCGATGGGTGATAATGACTGTCCGCCAGTTAGTTGGCTGGTCTGCAGGTTGGTCAGGCAGTACTCTGGTATCAGATTTTTCTCATGCCGTGAAATACATCAACATCCACTCTTTTTTACAGACATTCATGGTTTCCAGAGGATGATGCTTAATTACATTGGTTATCCGCTCTCTTTATCTCTAGCGGCATTATGAGGTTCATATTTGCGTACTTCCATGTTCCCATCAGGATGAATTGTAATAACTTTGGCGATCCCCTGACCTTTGATCTTGCACTACCATCAAGTCATTTTCCCCCAATCCCTTAAAGGAGCTGTATTTAACATTCTGTTAGCACTGCTAGATTCGAGGTGACATTTATAGTATAACTACAGCCCCCTTAGGTCACCTTCCGCCAATCAAACCAGTCGGTTGAACCACAACCAAAGCACATCCGGCTCTCCAAATAAGGTATGTTCTTTCTGTCCACGGCTGAATCAGATATCAGACCAATTATGACAAAACATTTGGTGTGTGTGCGGGAAGTGTTTATCGTAGACGGGAAGTGTTTATCGTAGACGGGAAGTGTTTATCGTAGACGGGAAGTGTTTATCGTAGACGGGAAGTGTTTATCGTAGACGCCCAGGTTTCCTGACGCCGTAGTTCTAGGAACTATTGCTGTTCTTATTTGTTATCTATCTGTTATGAAACCAACTGTGTTGTTTTCAGCATGGTTATATGATGTTTTTCTTCTACAAGTTTATCTTAAAGTTAAAAAAGTTTAAAGTTAGGATTTTATTGTCATATATACAAAATTTGACTTCTGCATTTTACCCATCCCTAGCTTATTGGGAGCAGTGTGCTGCTGCTGAGAAGCGCCCCGGGGAGCAGTTAGGGGTTCAGTGTCTTGCTCAGGGACACTTCGGCATAGGACATGTAGCAGCCAAGGATCGAACCGCTGACCCATTGAGCCACGACCGCACAGATCTACTTGGATTTCCAATAGCTCAGCGGTGCTTTGTGTTTTCTACTAAATAGCACACGGTAGCATCCGAAATCATTAAAGTGTGCAGTCTGTTAAATGCATAATGAAACACCCCTTGATTAACATGACAAATTTTAACCCTTTAAGAGTTTTCTTTCTGTTTTGATTTCATGATTCAACACAGAAAATCTACATAGTAAAACACACTGGAACCATTTGTTAGATCCTTTTAAGATTAACAGCGTAACATTTCAAAATGATAATTATTCAGGTGCCCAGCTGTGACGTCTATCAGTAGCCTTATAACAGTTCTGAAATGAAAAACAAAAAATATATTATCTCTTGGTAGAATTATTTATTTTCCCTACGTAACAAAGATTTACAGTACTTCAATAATCTGCAAATGTCTGAAGTGAAACAAGATCATTCATGATTCTGTGTTTTGTGTAGCAGTGAGATATTGACCTTACTGCGAGTTTATCACCAATAAACTGTTATCTGTGAATAATAATCATATCCTCATCCCTGGAACTCTTTCTAACACTCCCTCCCACTCACCAATTTACACTCTGTCGTTTTCTCAAGTAATTGGTATTTAATATTCAGACTTGTGTATGGTGTAATGTATTGCAGTCAATACATTATTTGACAAAGCCACGTTTGGCTCAGGCTGCTAAAGACGAATTTGGTGTAAATTTAATAAAGGAAATCTAGATGCTTAAAAGCTCCTATTAATCATCAGCAGACAGCCAAATTATTTCAGAGCATTCAGTGAATCCAATAAATTAGACTGTTTTGCCAATATGTCTATTGACAGGGAGCAGAGTGAAATAAGCTTTTAATGTTTTAGATTATTTAGAGGATAAGTGTATACAGGGAGTGGATTTTTGTGTGTGTGCTCTTGTACTTCTATCTATGTTGGGACCAATTTGAGATAAAGACCTTGAGTGTAAGTACATTTAGCGGGGACATTTTGGCTGGTCCTCAATTTTTCAAAGGGCTGTTTGTAGGTAATTGATTTTTGAGTTAAGGCTAAAATTAGGTTCAGGTCAAAGTCAGGGTAAGGGCTGGGGTTAGGCCTGTAGTTTGTATAGATATATATATATTGTAGGGTTTGCACAGGTTTGAGTTAGAGGATAAAGAATGTGCATGTTCGTGTGTGTGTGTACAAGTTGAAAAGTTGAAATAAGTTACAGTGACAATGTGGAATACAGAAACCGTAAAGTTTATTAGAAGATGCCCAATGAAATGTTATTTGTAATCACCAGGATGAAACAATCAAGCCATTGTGCTGCAACCACATTCATACAATCAAAGCCCAAGAAAGCAGAGAAAGCCAAACTCTCTGATATTGGAAGATCCTGCAAAACCCTGGAAGGTATGGTTATGTTCATATGGTAAGAGATAGGTCTGGTCTATGGTTATCAAAAAGACGTGCTAACTACAGGTTTGTGATGGGACTCCTCAACATGCTGTTATTATATTATTATACTGCTCAATTCTCCTGCAGCAGTTTCAAGTACGGCAGCAGGCAATCAGCGCCCACATGGCATCCAATTTGAGCCTTTCACTTTCATTGCCAAAGGCTTTGGACATGCGTATTGTTGTTCTCCCACACTCGGGGGACTTAACATTGTGAGTGTGGGGCTATCCCCAACTGCAATTAACACCATTTCAAAGTATTCAATCCAGCCGCCGGCCTTCGAACGGTAGCATTTTGATGAATTACAGCAGATTTTTTTTTGTCATGCATTAACCCAGAATTCATTTATTTTTATATTCCATCACTTTTTTTTCTGCTGCCTTTTGCAATAGTCACATCACAGATAGTACCAGAGATTTCCAGAATTACACTAAGCCTTCCTGCTATACGAGCTCCGTACAGGCTACAACATCCACTGACTGCCTTTGGTTGCTGACAACAGAGAAAGAATGCAGTGAGCTTGATTCATCTCCCGTAGTGTCGCTTCACTCCCTGAAGGTTGGAGCATTTCATGAAGAAGAAGATGCTCTGTTAGAAGCTCTGTTAGAGCTCCAGGATACAATGCATCTTGTACTGAATGTAAACACAACTTTTGTTTGTCTGTGAAAACTCTGCATGCAGCACAAACACAGAAACTAAACCGGACTACTTCGGGACATGGCGGTTAATTCTTCATCGTCCAAACTAAAGAGTTCTTCAATCTGTAGCATGACAACTTTATTGCGTTTGTGTTTCCTTCCTCGCTTCCTCTCCTTCTCCTGTCTGTCCTCTGACAGGCTCTTAGATGAAATCTGCCTTCTTGTCATTCAGGAACCAATCAATAGGACAAATGACAACTTGTGACAGTGACACAAAGTAATTTTGTCCTTGTGTCCAAATGTGATGCCACATGGGCATATACTAATTCCTGTAAGATTGGAATTCTGAAAAAAAAAAAAAAGATGTCTACACTGATTTTAACGACAGCATCAGTGCATGTCTAATGTTTACTTATAATTTATAAACAAACTTCAATGAAGTCTTCAGCCCGGCCATTTGCTATGTTTCATGTGGTGAAGAATTGCTGCAAGGTTCTCCGATTAATTAAAGAAGACACCAGCCTCGTGTTCCGGTGCTGGTGCAAGTGGTTGAACAATCAAGGTGCGGTGCTATCTGACTTCCTCAGATCCCCTAAAAGACTGCAAATAAGGAAAGCTTAAAAAAACAAGTGGTCTTGCAGCTATTTTCATGCTCAGTGCCTTTCACTGCCCCTTCTGCACCCTGTACTTCACACCACTCAGAGATTAGTTCCCCCTGAGTGGTGCTCGCTCCAGGAAAATGGCCTCATTAACGCCACACTGAGGGCAATCTGACTCTGTCTGTGATTAGGCCGCACAGGGCCCTTAGTCTGCCCAGCACATGATGGACACTGGCGGAGAAATTGAAACCGTCCATGGCAGGGCAGCCCTGTGTTATTATAACATAAAGAACAGTTATTAAAGTGTCTGCAGTGTGGGGGAGTCAATCCTAATAAGCTCCACGGTGCTGCCTCTGCTCTCTCTCTCTCTCTGCTGTGTTCTCGTTCTCATTTCCTCCTCAATCTATTTCTCTTTGCTCTCACATTCACTTCTCTTTACAAGCTTTCACTTCTCTCTCTCTCTCTTCATTCTCTCCTCCATGTGTGTGCCATGACAGTGCTGTGAAAAAAAGTATATTTATCCTTGGTGTGATATTCTTCGTAGCCTTGAAAATGAACAAAAAAACAAAGAACTGAACATGCAAGTTTGATACTTTCTTTTATTTGATTTGTTTCATTTCATCAGTAATATCATCAACACAAACAGGTTATAAGTTAAGTAAGTTTTTCACTCATACCTGAGCTTTACATTTCTGGGAATTTTGGGATAAATTAGTATTGTCTTTTCAGCACTTCAGAAAACATGTTTGGGCTTCAGTGAGACTGCAATCTTTTGATGGTATCCAATGTCTTTTAGGCCCAGCTAGAGCAACACCTTTTGACATGTGAGATGAGACATACAGGGTTTATTCAACTTTTATTTCCAAACACATGAGTCCATGATTTTAACTAGATGTAATGAGGCTTATGAAATTAGTTTGATCAACCAAACATTGTTCCAGAAATTATCTTAAAGATGGTGGAGGAATGGAAAGGAACAGCAGCAACAATCGTCTTTCAAACAATGGAATTAGAGACACTGTGTCCAACCGCTCTGTAACTTTGCACAATCGACAATCTCAACAAACTCGTCCACTTCACACAGTGATTGTTCATTCTTTACACAAACGAGTGCAACACTATGAATGCCTTTCCGGTAGAGACGTAAGATTGTCTAAAAGGGTGTGCCATTATCCGCATATTAAAATGATTAACACAGCTGATGGCTGGCAAGAGTGGCTCTTCGGAACAGCTGTACTTTTGGAGTGTGCCCCGAGCTTTATCAGTTTTGGTCTGGTGTTAACAGAGGCTGGTGTGTTTTTCACGTGTTCATTCAGCTCTTCTCCGTTCGCATGACTGAGAGCTGTTTTTGAAAAGCTCCAAAAAAAGCTAGTAACTGGACATTTGAGTTTTGATTATTTTGTCACCTACACTGTTCCTAAAGGTCAAGAATACATTTTCAGTGATCTGATGAGACGGTGTGAATTACCTTTTACTAATATGAACACTGCAGTCTTGATTGCCTCGTGGAAAAGATGAATGAGGCAAACCTTGTGTAAAATGTGCAAACATGCTCAAATGTAGCCAATGTTTCCTCATATTCATCTAAATTCTTCCTCACCCCAAAGTGCAAAGGTTGTGTAATGTAATTCTCTGCTCTAGATGTAGTTAGGAAACTAAAACTTTCTCCAGCACGGGTTGTCTTCTTGAACCTTCTATGCAAATGAGTGCTAGTTAACAGTAAATAATTATGTTATCCCACACTGTGAACTTGATGTAGACAGTGTATCCTCACAATCAAGAGTGTTCCTCATATTCCCCAGGCTTTTGACGGTAACATACAGCATGCTGTGGTCCAAGTTATCTGTTAATGGTTCGTTTAAGCCCCCTGCATATACTGTTGCCTCACCAGATTGCTTAATTTGTCAACATGCCAGGGCCTACAATGCATAATTACAAAAATGATTTATGTGTGGAGCAACCACCCTATAGAACTTCCTTCGCCAGCACAGTATTGCTGATGAAACTGTGTGAAAGGCATCAAGCTGTAGAAGATTTGTTTAAGGTTATGTCACTCGGCACAGCGATGGCAGATTTGCAGTTGATCACTGAGAGAGACTTACTCTCTTGATCGGAGCGAGTCACAATGGTCACACTCAGTGATCATGAGTTATTGACCTCCCACAGAACAAAGGCTTTAGTGGAACTGCAGCAATTCATCACTTGCGTCGTGGCTGAAGATAAAAGGCTTCTCGGAAGACTTTCAGGAATTAAGGGAAACTCAAGCTTCCATTTTGATTTCTCGACTTTTGTCTATTGCATTGTCAATTTAAAATGTAGTTTCCACTTCCATAAGTAGCCTAAATGTGAAATACACCTCAAATATCTGATTTGATTGAACTACTGTTCAGTGACACTCCAGAGTGTGAGCACCTTACCTGCATTCAAGCTCATTTGATGCCACAAAACATTTTCGTTGACTGAGAATCTGGTTGACCTGATTGACGCTTGATTGACGTCTCTACTGCGAGAGTCTACTCTCCCAACTATAACTTCTATTTGAGGGTCAGACACAAGCTTCTCCAGCAGAAATGTGGACTTTGTACAGCACACAGCATGCTGGAGGTGGATCTGGACGGATGATACATGCAGGTTTGTTCATACATTGTTTACATTTATTAAAATCCACCGGACGTGCAAACGGTGGCCTTATCTTCAATGGCTGCTGCCAGGATAACACACTGGAAGGGGGGGGCAAGATGAAAGCTGCCTGAGCTGATGTTTGATGTTATACTCTGGGGTCCTCACATTATCAGGTAAGCACGTCCTGATCAGTGGGTGAGTGCGTGCTCTTGATTGGAGGAGACTATAAGCCATAGAGCCCCGTAGGAGGCGGAGCCTGGGTGAGTAAGAGCACAAGTGTGCACTGACAAACACTTGTAGCATTATACACAAACATATTTTGATAAGACATGGGGCATTATTGAAGGCTAACATACAAAGAACACCACGAGAAACATCCGACACATTTAAGTTCAGTGTCAATGCGTTTGTGTGTGCTTGCACCATGGTATGTGAGCATATTTGTTATACAGGCACACAAATGTGTGCAAAAGGGAAATTATTTAATCTGGGATTTGAAAGTGTGTGTCTGTATACACGCAAGAGTACTACCCACAAGGTGAACCCAGCTCAATTAGGAAGAACAAACAAAATGTGTGTATTGCTCACTGTTAGAGCAGGGACGGGTCCTGATCAATACCTGCCTCTCCGGGCAGAGCTATTAGCAAACAGCGCCATGCCTAATAACTGAGGGCTGACCTTTTAGTTTAATGCTTTCTCTCTACGCTCGGCTCCGGGCCCCAGCCACAGTGCAATAGCTGTGCGGCAAGGAGAAAAGGTGAGTGTTGTTTTAGTAGTTTGTAAATGTAATGCAGATTGATCACTGTCTTGCAGCTGTTATTGCTGTTCGTCAAGGCTGCAGGGAATAAAAGGGCTGAAGTTCTATACTAAAGTGATTCATGGTTCTGCCTGTCTTTATTTATATTCAAGCGTGACATTTGTCTATAGAAGGCCTGGCGTTTTTTACACTTGAAATAATTTTCATCTTTCATGCATAATAATGTCCCATACATCACTTAAAACTTTTCAGTGGAGGAGAGGATATATTTTCCGTGGTAATAATCCCCCCCCCCCCCCACTGCTTCAACATTGACTTGACTTGAAAAGCTTTATGAAGTGAATAAAAACGCAAATTTGCAAAAAGTTAAATCTGAACTACAGAACATTACAGGCTGTTAAAATGAAAAACTGTGACCCTCTTTTTGAAACAAAGAGGACAATGGCATAACATCAGTCTCAGTTTTGAAAGCCAACATCTCCCAATGTATTCCCCTGAACCTTCCTTTCCCTTCTTTATCCAGTAACTCACACACTCTCCTGATGCTTTTTTGAGAGAGTACTTTGCATAAAGCAGCAGATGGACATCTCCATTAGGAACCCCTGACTGAACTACTTCTTCAGACTGTCCATCAAACTCCTGATTTCTCTCTGATCTTTGCTTTTCCACAGGCATGACAGGGGGGGACAGTAAAGGCTCCGGTCTGCCTGGCAGTGAAAACCTCTGCTGTGAGTCAAGCTGATACTCAATAACGTTATCACTTCTATGGGCTCTATCTTGTTGGGGTGACGGGGCTGACGATGGCTCAGGAAAACTCGCATTTATTTTGATGATAAATTGGCTCATGTTTGGGCATGCGACAGCTGGGCGAACAGGCTCAGATGTGTATGCAGTAGTACGTATGTGTGTGAGATAAACCACGGCCAGCAATGCACCGTGTGGATTCTCAACCGTGTGGTTGGCAGCAGCTGCTCTTGTACAATGCCGAGAGCTTGTCGATAAACATCCATTTCTAGATTAGTCTTCTCTCCTACTTGCAACGTCCAATTCCACACTATTTCCCAAGTGGAAAACATGTTTAGTTATACAAATATTACATCTAGCAGTAACACACTTGCTGTGAATTAGGTTGCAAACTAAGCAATTGAGTCTGCACTGTGACAGGGGATATTCAATGTATTGAATGGTACTCTGCTAATGCTAATTCTTACAAATTAGATTGCAGATTGATTGGAGTAAAAAGGTCTTGCTCACGGTAAAGTATTTTCAAATCCTTAATTTGTAGCTGTTTTACAACTCTGTACCATACAGTGTCAGGCAGCCTCTTCAAGCAGGCTGCAAGGCAGGAAACAGTCGCATCTCGGACCGCCTGTTCAGTCATAGTTGATCAAAAGTATAAAACCAGCAATTCTGTTTACGCATGCTAATTGTTGGCCACCTTCTGCATTTATTTGTGCACTTGATTCTAAATACATCCACATGCTCCCGTTCCGTCTGCTTTGAAGAAACAACTAATTTGCATACAGATTCTCGAAACAGAAGCACGACAGGCAAGGCTCAAGCCGGATTAGGTTTGACAGTGCCCCTGAGACAATGGCAGGTAAACAGGCTCTTCACAAGAGTTTACACAGTCATTTACAGCTCTTTGCCATCGGTAGAGGAACTTGCTAATTCAGCATTCCTGCTCAAGGGATACCTTTTGCTGTTTTCATTTTTTTAGCCCTAAAACTCCAAAACTAAAGCCGGGCCAGAGAAACAGAAGAGGTTCAAAAGAGGTACTAACAAAGTAGAAGTAGTGTGCACAGGATTAACAGCACGTGTGACCCTACATACTATGATGTATCTGAAAATAATTTTGCATAAGCCATGAGTAGGATTATGTGATATATAAGTCATGAGAAATGAACACAATGTTCTTGACGTTTCTTGATTTAGTTCTTCATGATTTTGATCTATTCGCTTTTATATTTTGTGTGCAACACAACCTGCACATTACAATTCCCAGTGAAGGGTTTTGTGCATACAAAAAGTCTTCCACAAAGTCATGCTTTGTCCAGTTTTTTTTTCTCTTACATTTTGTACAAAAGCTAAGGTTTAATAATTAGATTTTTCACAGATTTGTACAGACAAAGTTTAGTAGTTTTCTTTTAGTTTTTGTTCTATCCTGCTGCAAGTCTCCAAATATAGGCCGATCATGAGACAATGGGCTCCTGGGCACAGATGCAAGGCTCGCCCTCCTACTGTACCTCGCCATATTGTTTATGCTAAAGATAAAAGAAAATGCTCTCTGAATCCTGTCAGAAGATTCACTATGTGACCATTCTCAGACATATAGAAACAATCCTACTAATGGTGTTGAAGGCTTACTGCAACATATGCACTGTGCACCTATATAATGTGTGGAAAAATAAGGAAAAAAATACATAGGAATACTTGATTTCACCTAACCTATGTTTACCCAGCTGCATTGTTTGTATTTGTTGTTTAAATGTAATACTCTTTCAATGAAGCTGCCTTGCCTCTCAGTTTTGGATTGTTGAGGTTGGTGCGAAAGCTAAGTACTAACAATAAACAGCCCAAACACAGCTGAGATGCTTGTGGAAAACTGTGAGTGTGTGAGATCTGTTTCGGGAACGTAACAGCCACTGAAGGGAGCGTGTCAGCTCAGCTGTCGTGTCAGCAGATGGAGGGGGAACAATATAGATAACGCAGCTGGTCCTGAGCTGCACCGCTCATATTGATCACAAGACACTTTTAGTCATGCTGATGTAAAGCTCATTTACCACTCAATCATGTTAAAATCATAAAGCATTCATCAGTCAGTCAAACAACCCTACCTTATACAGTCCTTGGCCGGTCTTACGTACGCTAATGAGTCCGTTTTTCTCGATACAAACCCTGGACACAGCAGGTCCATATTTAGAATAAGTATGAGGTAAGTGTCTAAAGAATACAATGTATCTTTGCAGGAATGCAACCGGTCTTTTCCTTAGGTGCATACGAGATCCTCATTCCGAGGCCTTTGAATAGTCCCCTTCTTTATGACTAATAAAATGAAGAGATGCGGACTGCATTATTTTTTACTAGGTGTCATTTTTTGCTTTTTCTCTGTGGCATCAGTGAACCAACTTGCACCGGGGATCAAGGCTAATTAAATCTTCAATTACATTTGCTCCACTGGGATGTATGATTTTATTAAAGACACAGGTGACAGCTTTTACATTACTTGTCCGTCACATTCATGAGATCTTCCTAACATGATTGGTATCTTGTATGGTGAATGATTAGAGGAAGGAAGATAGGATCTGTGGAAGTAACCCGCAACACCTTTGTCAGAGCAAAAACGATATGAAAATCCTACATTCATGAAATCAATGCAAAAGCTCTTTAGATACATTTTGTGTTAGTCTCAAGAAATTTACTTTGAAGAGTCCACCTGGTCTCTTCTGAGACCATCTTCTGAGAGTCTGCTGCTGATTAGAAATTATACCCAAGCTCCTTTTGGAACCCTCTGCTATCAAATTACCTCTCAAGTTTCAGTCCACCGCACACACCCAGGAGAATGGCATTTCAAAATCTGAGGAACACTTCAACCAGTTTTGCATGCACCTAAATGCACTTTACACAAGAAAGTACTTTACTGAGGGGTATCCAGTATATTTTGATGATTCATTCTAGAAAGTTTTACATTAAATAGAGGTCATTTGAGGGCTTATAGTGACACCGCTGCCTCACAACAATAAGTCGCAGCTGTCTTGAATGTTGAACCCTTTCTGTACGGAGCTTATATGTTCTCCTCCCCTGTGTTTGTGAGTGTTTTCCTGCAGTCTGAAGTCATACAACTCATGTGAAGTAAATAAATTCTCCATAGGTGTGTGAATGTGATTGTGTATGTTATGTATTAGCCTCGTGCGTGGTCTGGGGTGTAGCTGTCTTTTCATCTGCCGGCAGGAATAAGAGGGTATAACAGAATTGTATGTCTCTCATGACAGTGTTGTGAAAAAAAAGCGGAATGAGTTTAAATGTGCAGAAATGTTACAGTCGGCGCTTTGAGGAAATAAGGAGTCAAATCTAACTGGGATCATTTTGTTTGTGTGTAGCAGCAGTTGAAGTGACGGATGGTGTGTAGCAGTGTGTCAGAAGGTTTGTTTCGGTGTGTTACAGTAATGTATGAGAAGGATGCAGACGAGAGCAATACCATGGCACGTCGGAACACATACAGTGCAATATCATCAGAGCCTACGTTTAGATATTTTTTGTATCACTACCCTAATGCATTTATAGACCCTGTACTAATCTGATCTGATTTCATGAAGCTGTAAAAGCTAGAATGAATGAGAAATGCATCAATAAATGTTCAACGAGCTAATCCTGTTTTGTGGCGGAGATCAAACACATTGTTAGTGGGTTGCTTTTCAATACAACAGCCTGTAACAGATCGTTGCATTAAGGACATTCTGTTCTTTTACATGTATGGATACAAATCTAGTTTTATTTATATATATATATTTATATATTATTTATAGACCTCTTAGCCTTTACACATGACATATATTCTCATAATCTTTTGCCCATTTTCCAATGGCAGCAATTTCCCAATAGACACTGCTGCAGTGTTACTATTAAGTAATATTCCTATTTTTCTTAAGAAAGTGACATTAAGTTATTGGTTTCTCCTGAAACACGAAGTGTCCCTTGTTTTTATAGTAAGAGTTACATAATTGATGAATACCAGACAAGATTTAATATGTAGGTTGATGCAGCATCTTTAATTACGCTGTTTACCTGACAATTATGCAAGTGTAATGCAATATTGTATTGCTTGAATGAAGACAATTATGTGCCCACAACAATATCGGTAAGGCTTCCTATTGCAATTTCATACAGTAGATTTGCAGATTAATTAGAAATTGTTGGTTTTGGTTAACTGTTACTGAAACTCAATCAGACAACAATCTGTATGGCTGATTTGTTTTTGCCACCCTGCCAAAAGAGTAAACCAGAAGTTTGTATTTATACTTGTTGTGGAGCCATAAATACTGGTGAAATAGCACAGTACCCAATATACTGAGACAAAATGATGAACCGAGTTCATCAGATACATAACTTGCTTTCATATATGATGCACTACTTGTAGTCCTTGGGCAAAAAAAAAAACAGCATTAGTTTAACAACAGGAGTTTTCATGATTGCTGGAGGTGAAAATAAAAAAGGGGAAAATGCAAAACTGTCAAAATGATTTTACTATTCATCATTAGACTTGACCTAGGCTTTTACTTTTACACAAATGAATGGCCCTATTTTTCTGAAACTTGATGCAAGTATTAATGTAAGTGCAATTACTAGGCAAAAGCATAAGTGGGCTTTAAACAGCCCATTTTGGGTGACCATTAATGCAATCACAATTTCTCGCCAACTGATTAGCAAAAAAGCCAAACTTCAGCTTCACCACTGCATCCACTCCGGCAGGTGATTGTGTTTGGAGCCAGGCGTAAGAGCAAACAGATGGACAGCCAAAAAATAAGGGTGCTACATGTAGATTGATTTTCTCTGCAACTCACACTTCACATAATGGAAGTTCAATCTGATTAACTCTTGTTTGGCTTTTTTAAAAAGAGACCCATACATATATTTCTTTTTGTATTATTCATTTCATTCACCTTATTCCACAGCCTATGGCCTATCGATCGAACCAAGGAAACAATTCTACAGC
This sequence comes from Leptoclinus maculatus, assembly GCA_032191485.1. Lineage (NCBI taxonomy): Eukaryota > Metazoa > Chordata > Actinopteri > Perciformes > Stichaeidae > Leptoclinus > Leptoclinus maculatus. The sequence goes on from JAVDOI010000018.1 coordinate 10,267,352, forward strand.
AGTTTCACATGGGGAGGAGTATTGACTGCAAGGGGGCTATTGTGTGTTGCAACATTAAGGAGAAAAGATGAGCGTGTCTGTCCCGTTATGATGGATGGCCGTGGGCTGCGGAGGAGCTAATTGGCTCTTGATGAGGCTGGTGTTGCAGAGAGAAAGCGTACCAGGCTAGATTAGCACATTAGCAGGGTTAATCAATGAGGAAATTAAGGTGTGCTGTTCCCCCTCACTGTTTCTCTTTTCTGTTTTCCCTACAGTTCTTTCTCTTCAAGTACTCATTTTGCCTTATCCCATCTACACTTCGTTGTGCTTCCACAACACCCTGTATTTATGTTAAAAGTAAGTAGTGATAGTTTACTTTTTGTGAAGATGTTTTCAAAAACTCTAAGGCTCTTGTGCAAAAATCTATTCACATATATAACTGGGTGTCCAAATGCCAGTTTGGAAACCCAGTTATATATCTGAATAGATTTGTGCACAAAAGCCTTAGAGTTGGCATTTTGGACACCCAATAAAGGTAGAGCAAGTTAGAATTCCTCATCACAAAATGTATTTTGCCGGAGCGTATCAATTAAGGGTTTACCTAACAGCAATATGCTCTCCATTTAGCAGACATTGATTTCATAAGGAGCATACTGTCTCCAAAAGAAAGACATTGTACAACAGCCATGTAACCCAGATGAATGACAACTAAGGTATCACATTCGTGATTAATGCTATGCGTCTTGTTACAGAGCCCTTGAGCAAGGCACTGAACCCCTTAACTATTCACTTGTTGGAAGTCACTGAAAAAAGCAGCCTCTCATCTCAGAACATTGCCAAAAATGGGATACAAATTATAATCATATAAGTTGGTTTATAAAAAAAACATGACAGAATCCCCTATATGTCAAAAAAAATACAATTCTGATATAAGAACAAAACAAAAATACACTCCGTCTTTAATCATAGTGGCTAAATAAAGCGTGTGCAGTTTCCTTGCATTTCACCATAGCTTCTCCTGAGCAAAGGAAGAGTGAGATGAGTGGTGCAGTATTCTCATTTAAACTCTGGCTGAACCCTGCATTTGCATTCTTTTGAAATCCTCTACAGCCCCGTCATGCAATTTTAAACACTTCTATACAATAGCTCCGCGCCTTTCATGTCTACCAGCATATCCTATGTTCCCGCTTATTGTAGCATGTTTCAAAAATAGATTTTGCTGAATTTTTTTTTCCGGTTTTGTTATTTTTTACTTTGTCTCATCTCAACATATTCATCCAAAACCTTTTTGTGGATCACTGCCCCCACACTGTTTCACACCTGCACTCATTTTCCTTCTATATCTTGGTTCTCATCCTCCCACATATGTATATATCACTGACATGGCAAAGTGTGCTGGTCATTTTTTATAACCGATAACTGCAAAATGATTTCGCATTCACCCAGTAGTAGAGGTGAAATGCTGCACCCTTTTTCTTTGAAGCGTATGGCCACATCTTCCACATTGTACCTTCAACTACATGTTTTGGCGCCGTGTTCAGGGTAAAAGCCAAACTGGAAGGGTTACCCCTTCACTTGATGAAACCATCTGGATAGACACCAGGTTATTTGAGGATGCTGAGAAAGATGTCAATGTCAACATCTTTTAGCTACAGTGAAGAGCTGGAACAAACTGATACAGAATGTGTTTGTCAGAAAGAGTGGAATAGAACGATTTTCCAACCTTGCAGGCCCAAAGGGAAAAAAACGGTAAACTCTATGTGGATGGGTTAATTAAATAAGGAGACATGCGTGGCAGGCAGGCTTTGACAAAACCAGTGGGGAGGGGATGAGTCTGACAGGTGCTGGACTCATCCGTTTCCCTACATGCATTTGTCTTCTGTCGCTATTCTTCCGTTCTCAAGTACTACCATTCATTTATTTATGTGTATTTCTGTAGCTGCAAACGGGAACCTTTGTTGTGGCCAGGCATTTGGGAGAAAGCTTGACTACAGCACAGTGTGTGAGAAAACGAGACAATCATTAATAATGATTACATGATGACTGGTCTATTTAGCCCATGGTAAAGTAGCTTAATTTAGCAGAAACATACAGTCTCTCATTAACACAATCCTTTCTATTATAATCAGGATGTTCTATTCAGCAATCAGTTATGTCTTTATACCCACCACTGATCCCACTAATATAGTTGGAGAGTGGTTTGTGTGTTGTGTATTCCAATTCCTCACAAATCCCATCCAAACTTGCCCCAAACTTGCATAGTTTATTTGTGTTTCTTTTATCATTTAATTGTTGTTTTTGAATGAATATTCATACCAAAACTATTGTCACCTGGAACTGCTTTCCCTGCACTACAAAGCATACTCTACCAGAAATATAACAGAAGAAGAAGATGACTTAAAAACAGTACTGACCCTCGCGTCATGCCTAAAAAGAAGAGCAGATCACTGCCATCAAGTCTTGATGCCTCCTAAAGTAAGAGACTGGCGTGCCTTAGTGAAACTCCAGACAATGAATAAATGGGGATATCATAAATAGCTAACCTTGAAAGTGTAATTTACAGTGGAGAAATATACTTCCGGATGCAGGGTCCTCCAACTGAATCCCTTATTTGGGCAGAAAATGTCAGGTTGGCTAACATTACGCTCAATTGATGGCCGGGGCACTTGCTCTGGGCATCTAATATTGCGGAAAGTGGGTGGGCCGGAGTGAGTTGAAATTTCTTTTTAGTCAATATATAGACACCAGCAGGTAGGAAAAATATCGGTATTGTACGGCCTGGAAATGAGATGACGGGTTGTCCATTCACATACTGTAGTATGTTGAACTCATGCTCTGGAGAGACACTTAATGGTAATCACTACATGCATGTAAAAACATACACAGAAACACACACACCAACACACTTTACAAGAAGAACCCTCGCTGCTTTAAAAAGGAGACCGATAGAAGAAAAGGTAAATGAGCTATGTGAATTAATGTCTATTCCCAGTTGTGGATCAATTACCCAGATCACAGAAGCCTTCATCATACTTCAGAACTATGGTGGAGCCTTGAGGAGTCACCTGAGAGTAAAGGTGGAAGGTTTGAATAGAGTATTCTAAAAGGACCACTCCTGGAGGAGAGATGGCCGAAATCAGAGGTCTAGACTCCTCTGAGACAGTTGTCAAAAAACATTTTCAGAGTTGAAATGATAAGCCATCAGACTTAAGGTTGAGAAACTGAAAATGTGCACATTGTGTGAGAGCAATAAAGAACAAGCAATCTGCTGTGTGTTTGATCGATCAACTCAAGGTCCACTTACTCTCTTGGTCTGGAGCTTCACGCAGTCTTCATCAGCAGATTGAGTTTGCTCAGTTGCCATGAAAATGTCAACCGATTCTGAGCACCTCAGAGTTTTCTACCATGTTGAGTTAAAAAGGTGCAATGCGTAATGCCTGGCCACGCGCTCCAAACAAACAACATTTCACCTCTTCAGTTGGTCTACTACATGGTCCATACAGTCTGATCTTACAGTCATAACTTTATAAAAAAAAGCCAACTTCTAACTAACTGCATAGCAAGAATACGCAAAATTCTCTGAGAGCCTGCTATCTCATGATCTTCATTGCGTCGGTCTACAGTTTACGTAATAGCCACATCAAAACCAGTTGGCAGTTGGAATGTTTTTTTTGGTACGTTTGTGTTGTCATTCGTTGGACTAAAGATGTTTCGCCAACATTGGATGTTACAACTCAAAAAGAAACGTTTCAATCTCAGCATCAAACCTCATCTTTCAGTTGAATTCACACCAATGTTTACTTTTTATTTTGCTTCTTTTCATATCACTTTTCTTATTTGCCATTGAAGTGTTTTCTTGCCAGGAGCTGCTGGTTGGGTTGGTGATCAATTTTGCTTACCAAGAGCATTCAGTCATCTTTCTGTTTACTGTGCCACTAACCGGATGATGTAACTTCAACCTGATTGAAAAGTCCTTAAGGAGCTCTACTTTGATATCCTCTCATGTTCAACTGAGGGCAGACTGGATGCTACAGTGGCTAACTATGGTCTCTTATGGTAAAAGTAGTATTAGTAGACGTTAGTCGTTTGGCATTTTCAATCCGTAGATATCTATGCAATACAATACATAAAAGGATCTTTGACAGAACGTCATAACTGTTAGTTCACTTTTGGAATGTTTTAAACCAAAATTCTGGCCATATCTTACACATTTCAGCTTGAAAGATAATCAGATATTTAACTTGTGATCTCGAGTTAATGGTAGTTAAAAAAAAGAATCCAACCATAGCTGTGTAAGGCGTCCATATGGAACAGAGCATTAAAATGTAAATTTCCTTTAATCCCAGTGATTTAAAGTGACAGTTAACAATTTTATAACATTTAATAAGCCTTTTTTATGTGAATGAATAGTTAACTAAAGAAGAAATGGAAGCCTTCCAAAACCAATGTGTAAATGAAAAGATAGCAGAAAATAAGACATTAGAAATTGTAATTCTAAAAAAAGCCTTGTTGCCGGTAGACTGGCTGTCTGCCTAAGACAGCCAGCACCCATTGTGATTGGCTTTTGCTGTCCTGTCTCCCTGTCAGGTTGACCCTTGTGTGAACCAGCTGCTTTGCATGTGCATAATACCAAGATGACAGCTCATCAGCACACTAGGTTCACAGGCTCCCTATTTCCCTCTCTCACTGTCTCACACAACCAGTCCTGCTCTCTGTATCCCTGCCACTCTCTTTTTCTCAGATACTATATATATATATATATATATATCATGACTGGAGTGACTGCCCTGTTGTCTGTGGTTTATGTTGTGTTAAGGTCTTTGTTCTGCATTCAATGATTATTGGATTAGTTGAAACTTTTCAGGTCAATCAGGTGCCCGAAGGCTTTTCCAGACCAAAAGAAGTATATAATCCCTCCAGCATGTTCCCGTTCTACCCCGGGTCCTTTTACCAGTTGGATATGCCTGGAAAACCTCTAAAGGGAGGAATCCAGGAAGCATCTTGACCACCTCAGCCAATTCAAAGAAGCAGCGGCTCTAAATCAAGCTCTCTCCGGATGTCTGAGCTTCTCACCTTATCTCTCCGAGCCCAGCTATTCTACATAGGAAGCTCATTTCTGCAGCTTGTATCGTCAATCTCATCCTGTTGTTCCCTACCCAAAGCTCATGTCCATAGGTGAGGGTGTGAAAGTAGATGGACTGGTAAATCTAGAGCTTTGCCTTCCGCCTCAGCTCCCCCTTCACCACAACTGTTAACAATGGCCGCATCACTGCTGATGCTGAAGTGCCTGTCCATCTCAAATTCCATTTTACCCTCACTCGTGAAAAAGAGGCAATGACTCACTCCCAACCCGGAACTTAATCAATCTATTTTCTGTAAATGAGCATTCATGTTCAGCAGACTAACGGTAACCTGGATAAATAAAGATTACAAAATGAGCAATGACAGCAATAACGTTAAGATTAGTGAGGCAGGCTTGTGTGGGCTAGTGATGGCAATCTCTAGATGGACTCAGAAGTGACAGACTGCACTGTGACTAATAGCTCACACTTTGATCTTTCTAGGCAACTTCCAGGTGTGAATGTTTTTGACTTTGTGTTTGGATCAGGTCATTCCAAGTATAGAGCATTGGTGCTCAGATAATCTAAGGCAGACATGGGCATTGTACGGCCCGGAACCGGAACCGGGCCGGTGTATTTGGCCCGATTCTGGCAATTCATCCCGAGTCTCATCCAAGTCGGCAACCGGACTCGGCCCGACGTGTTTCTTCCGGCATTGCCGAGCTTACGCCGGAGCTGGGCCAGGTCATTTACCTGAGATGTGTTGGTGATGCAGAGCGGAGACGGACATCTGAGGCTTTGCTAGCTAAGCTGCAAAAGCAACATGCGCAGAAGATGTTGGTTCTCTTTGGATCTACCTTCATATGGGAACAAACATTCTCCGTGATGAAGTTTAACAAATCCAGATCGTCTCTGACTGACGATCACCTGTCAGCTGTCGTTCACATATCACCTCAGACATTCAACCTGACTTCAGTGCACTTGAACAGAGAACAGAGCACAGCAGACCAGGTAACACAATAGACAAACTGACACTGAGAAAGGGGACACACATGGTTTGAATACACTGGGGAGCTGCAGGACAATTCAGTTAAATATTTTTTTTTCTAAAACTAAGTACTCGAAAGCTTTCTGTTACGTATTTTATTTTTCAATGCATCCCTTATTTGACTTGAAATGAGAGAAGAACATTTATTTATTATTAGAGTATGTATTATTTATAATTCATCTTTATCCAGAAAACTGCCGATAAATATTGTTGAGATTCAATCAAACTTTCTTCATTTGATTTGATAATCAGTTGTTGACTCCATACAGACGATAATACAACTGCTAGGCTACTTCAATAAATATGCCACTAAATCATAGCGCGACATAGTGAGACATTATTGTGATGTTCCAGACCTTTGCATATGCAAATTCTCTCTAACTGGTGCTCGTTGAATTTTAATTCAATACCCTTGCTTTATGTGAATACGTCCGCCTTCTCGCTCCAACCTCTTTGTTTCCTCTTTCCTCCGCCATTGTTAAGTCTCGCGTGGCGAAATCACTCTCGAGACAAGGCAGCAATTTTTGCGCAGTGTAATCATTTACGCAACTACAACCGCCATCTTGCTTTTTCTCTCTCTCCTTGTCTCCCCCCTTCTTCTACAAACACACACACACACACTCCTCACTACGTGTTTGTTTGTTGCTATTAGGTAATATGCTTGTAGTTGTATAATAGATGTTTGTTGATTCATATTATTGGTTTTAATTGGTAAATAAACTCAGTTATATTTTAGGGAGCAGTTTCTGTGAATATTTTGTGTATATGTGTTGTAATAATAGCTGGATGGAATTCAAACCTTCACTGTTCACTCTTAATGTTATTGTTAATATATGTTAATAATCCTACTGATGTTAATACTTTTATTGATATCAATGATTTATTTGTCATGCATGCTGATAACCAGACACACTCTCCAGATCCCAACATGGGGCTATATGGCAATCGCCTTGTGGTGCTCAAAATGGCAAAACAATACATTTGAAAAGACTCACCAGCAATGTCTCTTTTCAGAAATCCTGACGCCGTTACTCGAGATAATCCACAGACCTTGTTGAGAGCATTTTCATACAGCCTATAGTGGCAGTCTCCAAAACTAGGGTACTCACATCAAAACAGTCTAGATTGATAAATAAGGGGTAACGTAAGAGGGGTACCCACAGCGTAGTTTAAAGTTTACAGCTATTGACCAAGCGTCAGTATTTTACGAGTTAAGAGTGAGAATATGAATGCCTCTCTGTCCCCCCCCTTCAGCTACATTTCCACTTTCTCTCAGACTAATACCAAGACCTCTACTTTGCCTTTTTTAAAGATATTGATGATCAAATTATTTAAATAGAAATGTGGGTGACTGCATCCCTTCCAAACATGTTCGCTACTTTTGTAAAATCATAATGCCAAAACAGCCCTGATATATTCCGCAAATATTCAACAGAATGCATTATTTAATTCGACAATGTGTCACACAACGCATCACAAGTTAACTCTTCAAATATTTAAAAACAACACAACCTTCTACAGAAGTCTTAAGAACTGCATGTTAGCAGTTGTGCTTTTGACACATTTTTGTATTGCAGACTGGCGCTCTATCTATTTCTATTTGTCCTTCACCAGGAGAGGGAAACATGCTGGTTGAATCCAGGCAATAGTGTTATTGATCTGGTCATTTTACTCAGCAAGTTCAAAGTTATTGATTACCCCTCAGAAGGTTGTCCACTCAACAAGGGGAAATGCTAAATCCTGGAGGCAGAAAATACAGCAATACAACGTAAGAAAAGATCCACAAGGTCGGACACAACATGCTACTAATATCAAACGCTTTCATTCCAAATATAGAAGCATTAATAGCTCAATTTTCTTTCAAGCGGGCAACAAGGCAACAGGCATCTCTCACCTACACATGTGCAGTCATCTCACTGTTGCATACACATGTACACAACCTGAAAGAAATGATATCAGGCTCTAAGCAACAAATAAATCGATCAAATTTTAAAGTCTGAATCCAGACACGACTTTAGGTTTCATTCCCTCATATTAATTTGTTTTGCATTAGTTTTTATCTTGTACAGTATGTATACTACTATGATTGTGTACATGCCATGTGTCCAAATGTGGTGTTTTAAGAGGCTGTATTCATGCATGGAATAAGTACAGGAAGCCCACAGTTTTATAGCACTATTATCCTCACTCTGGTAATATGAACAAACCATTACTCTCACCAGCCCTGGCATTAATCCCCAAATGAGCAACTCAGACACTAAACCAGATGCATGGGCAGCTTTGCATAAACTCATAACATACATACATATTTACGAGTAGATGTGTGTATTTGTGTATGTCAATTTGTCTTACCCCTCTTGCAGCATGTAAGGATGTACTGTTTATACAGATATTTTGAAAGAAAATATAAAAATAAAATAAAATAATTTGATTAATGAGACTGAAAGTACATTAATTTCTATGCAACAATAATTCGTCAGCCCTTACCACTATTGCTTACCCATGCAAAAGGCAGTAAACTCTTATGGAAATTATTAGGGAATGTGCAGAGATAAATGTAAAGTGATGCCCGAGCCATTCCATTAAGCTTCAGGGTGCCCATATCACATGCACAAATTAGTACCTTACCCTTAGCATGAATGAACATGCACATTGATTATTTCTCATAAACAAATGAAAATGAAAATATCCACTTGAGTGAGTTTTGTGGCTGTACAAGCAATGGTGTCTTGTCTTGTCTTGTATTGTATTGTACCGTGATAAGGCTGTGCAGAACAGCCTTATGTATAAATCAAGCCATGGCACAGAAGCTGCGCTCACATTCTCTCTCCGATACACAAGCATGTCTGCGTTCCCTTGGTCGAGACTGTTTGAGCTGCCAGAGTGCTGTGAGTTTGAGCACGTCCTAATGACTGACAGCAGCAAGCAGCAGCTCATGCAAATCAAGCAGTGGTACCAGAGTTGAACCCCTTGCATCTGTCTTGCTGAATTCACATCTGCACTGCTTACAGTCCCAATTACAACAGTCCTTCTTTGTGCATATGTGTGTGTGCTTGTGTGTAAGTGCACTAAAGTTTGAGTACATCAACACTATATTCATTTTTGCCATGTTTTAGCCAAAAATTCAAACCCTTAAAATGTGTTTTCTTCTATGCAGTGAGAAAGTGTGTTTGCATCATCACTTCAATCAGGAGAGACAAGTCAGATAAAGAAAAGATAATTGGTTATTATTTATAGATGATATGTGATGATAAAGTTTTGACAGACTCTTTTGCTCTTGGACTCTACAGGGAGATTTGTAATCGAGGGGCGTCTGCCCTGAGCAGCAGCAAGATAAATCCCCCCATGGAGTGAAGACACTGGTGGTGACTGATGAGTGCCTAATATATACACATATATCTTGTTATTACATTCTGGATACTTTGAAGGCCATGAAAAATAATTTCCTCAATTAACACATTTTCTAAATGAATGTTCGTGTGTGCGTGCATCTATGAGTGAGTGAGTGAGTGAGTGTGCACTTCCGTGTCTGTCCACGGCTAATCTTGCATTCTGCTGCACCAAACTTTTTTAATATTTTGGGTGGCCAGTTATAGCTGCATGCGCAATGACCTCCCATGGTTGTGGCCACTAACACTTTCTTAAAACATATTTTATTGCCTGTATTATACTGCCATTGACTGCTCGCTTACTCCTCACACATAACTTTTAACCCGCCCCCGGCCAGTAGGGGCTGCAAGTGACAACACAACTAAGAGCATATCCCATGTCGCTGCTCAGATTCAGTGGGGGAAAACAATAAACTGGTTGAGACCAGAGGTTAGCCTATTGTTGGTTGTATTAATTTCTTCACAAAATACAGCAGTGGCCTTTGCAGACACAGCTGGCAGGGATCTGCCCTCTACCCAGAGCACCTTCATAGTTTTTGAGAGAGGTTTTCAGAGGTCTAAGATCTACTATTAAAAGCACACACTGTACTCATGAATGCATTTTCTCACATTCCAACAAAAACTCACATAGGCATCATCACAGCTGTACTTATGTGCCACTTAATGTAAATAGCTCTCTGCTCTAACAATTGTAAAGCACTGAAGCTTTGGCAAGATGATTGCAGCAAGCAAGTAACAGTCTCATATGTCCTCTGCAATCTAAAGGTGTGATCTTATTCCCAACAGATAGCACAAAACAACAAGACTGACGGAATACAAATGTTGCCCTCCCCCTTAGCTTACTTTTGATAACAGACACTCGAACGAAAGAGTGCCGGGGAGTTCCTTTATCTTCACATCCCTTTTCTTGGCATGTTAAGAGTGATGTTGGAATGCTCACAGGTGGTTTTGTTATGTCTTCTTGGCTATATTTGTTTCCTGCTTGAACGAGGACATTGCAGGCAGTCAAAAAGTAATTTATAAAAAATAAAAAAACACAGCATGCTGTATCCTTATTTATTAAGCTTCATATCATTTAGTCCATAAAGGCTTTTGAGAGCGGATGCAAAAACAAATCATCGAGGCTTGTTTGTTATTTAGTGCTGATTGTAAATGGCATCTAAATGTAACTGGCTGATATTCCATTTATAATACAAGCCAATAGCGCTAGTCAACAATTCAGATTTGCATGTGTCAAATGTCATAGACCTGGAGATAGCGGGACAAAAAAGTTGAGGTTAGGTAAATAACATTGATATTATGAGAGCAACAAAGAGGGAGGGGGTTGGACTGGCCTCTCAACCCTTAGGCTACATCCACACTAACCTAATCCACAGGAGTTTTAAAACACAAACGATCTCCGTCCACACGGGTGTTTCAGCATCGTTTTATCGAAATGATCTCTGTCCAGACTAACACGCCTGAAAACGAAAACACGTAACTATTCACGTACACTTGTTATGCAGGTGGGTGCCGGTGTAAACAGGAAGTAGATTGGTTGCTTAGTTAAAAAAAATACGACAGAGTAATGAAGTAGTCTTCAACAATGAAAGGTCGTGCTTGATACTTAAGATCTTCCTCTATAAACTCAAACAGACACATTTTGTGGAAAGTTTTCAAAGTTTTATTTTTCAGACTTAGTTACAGCGATGCGGGTCTTGCTCTATCTCTCTCTCTCACATCAAATTTACTTTAAAATGAACACTTACACATAAAAGTTTACTAGATTATGGGTCCATAAATGTGGTCAACACACGTCTCTCACTCGTTTCCTCAGTTTCGTTGTTGTCTGTTCTCACTCGTAGCTCTGCTGGTGGCTGAAGTCTCTGTCGTACTGGAGAGCAATTCATGTTTCGTTCCTTTATAGTGTATGTGTGTGGACTTCACAATAGTTGTGCAGAGCAAAAACGCAGACTTTAACTGCACAACGGCTGCTAGTAAAGACAACAAGGTCAGCAACTCCTGTAATCAGTTGTCCACGTTAAATTAACCTGGTAGTCGATCGAAAATCAGTGCTTTTGTTGTTTGTGACTTTCCGGGAAAGGCTCACATGATAGTGACGAATCAGGGAAGGACACGTCTTGACTGCTAAGAACCAATCAAGTTCACACAAAGAGGCAACCCTGGAGTTTTCAAACTTATCCGTCCTCGGCAGCGTTTCCAAACTTAACCGTTTTCGGTGTTCGAAAACTCCGGCGTGGTGTGGACGCTCAATGTAAACGTAGCAAAACATATGCGTTTTCAAATGGAAACGTAGAAGTATGGACATGGACAATGACAAGGTGTCATCACTCATCCAAACTCTTTCACCTTTCCTCCCTCTGCCCTTACCTCTTGCCCGCAATTCATTTAACTCATTATACAAATCATCATTTCATTGCCAGCATTCGCCACATCTCTTCTACCTGCATAACAATGACTTGATGCGGTCTAACGATGAAGGTTCTATTGAAGTAGGGCCTTGGGAGTAATATGGTTTGTACTGGGTGACAGGCAAGCCAACAGCTGGGTCAGAAGGCAAAGAAATGTTATACCTCTGAGGCTAATTGGTAATGAAGCCACAACCCTACAAATACAGTAGGTCGGCAGGTAGCTGTACAGACCCATAAAGTAGCTGGATCGATAATATTAACCACACATTATACGGAATATAATGTATTTGCATAAAAATAACTCTATGTGATATAATCATGCACACGCAAAACACACCTACACAATCTTGCTCATTCAAACACATGCACACAGGTGAACCCACATGAGGAGTGTCCCCACTGAGTGTTAATGAGGGGTCATAAACCCTGAAAAGCCTCCATCTCCCAGAGTCCAGGGTCAGCAGGGCCACAGTCTTAAACCCATGAATTAAACATCAGTCTATGTGTCTGGCAGGTATAAATATTTCTCTTCCATTCTGACCGGACCAATGTGACACAAGGCCAAAGTCCTTCCACAGAGTCCCCGGCACAGTTTGACATAGTGGGATGAAGATGATGATTGTCGCTGTAATGGGAAAGAGGGTGAAGCACAGTTGCAGAGCAGGTTTCATATTAGGCCTGTGAAATGATGTCCTACTGCAGAGGATTGGTAGAGGCAGGTATGTGTGTGTGTGTGTGTGTGTGTGTGTGTGTGTGTGTGTGTGTGCGTGTGTGTGTGTGTGTGTGTGTGTGTGTGTGTGTGTGTGTGTGTGTGTGTGTGTGTGTGTGTCTGTTTAGAGGTTGTTCTTGCTCTGAATTACACTCATGACTGCATCTTGTAATTATAGCATTGTACTAGTGTTTGTTGTGCGGCGTTATGCTGCACCGAAATAAGACATCATGCAACAACTTCATGAACTGAAATGGTACAATATGTTAGTGGAGTGTGAAGTCAATAAAAAAGGGTGAAACTTGTGACGCAGAAGTTGAGATGATGGTAAATGGTAAATGGGTGCTTGAAGTCACCGGAATATCATGGAGTGATAATCTACAATTATGCTCTGCATTTGAGGATTTTGTTCCTGGTTGTGCTCAGGTGATAGTTCTGCAAGAACTGACCCACCAAACACAGAACCTGATAGAACTGATGACAATTTACAGCTCCTGAATGCCACTAGCAGGTAGAACAATTGGTTGTTGGCTCATGAGTAACAAATTACTTTGTTTTATTCTGGTAGCCAAACAAAAATATTACTTTTATATAATTACTAACGTAGTCTTCACTTCCTTAAACTTCATCCATTCTGATATTCCACATTAAACACATAGAGGTTAGTGTTTGACACATGGTATTGAAAGCTATTAAAATACATATTAAGTGAATATACGTACTGTATGTTCACCTGCCAATACTTTCTACATGTAAAGAGGACTTAGTTGATCAGTTTAGGTGCAAAAACAACATTGTGGATATAGAGAAACTGGCAAGACTTTATGAGATTAAAAATAGATTTTCTCAAGATTATCTAGTCTAACATGTAATTTAGTCATTCTTTTCAAAGTTATTGAATAGTTTCCCTTAAGGCCTGTTTTCTTGATCCATGCGTGACATAATTGTCTGTATCTTACACCCGACGCAAAGCGGCCCGCGGTGCAACTGTCATTGCTTGTTTCAGACTGGCGCAGTTGAAATGTACACGCCGAGCGCACACATGTAAGCAGAAAATGTACTTGCATCCATCTGGGTGTGTTGGTCTTAAAAGGGTGTGTGGTCAGGCACATTGTTGATGCATTGCTATCTTGAGGGAGCAGAAAGTGATTGGGGAAAAAAACCTAGTCTAAAGTCAATGGCGCAATATTTTATTGCTATTTACCTGGCATGTTATTTCGATAGGAAGATTTGTCTACAAATTGTAAGAGTCAAATACTTCATTTGCACGTTAGACCATGTGCTATAGATCATTTAAACAGGGCCCAACTTCTCTCTTCGCCCTAACAAATGTCTTGCCATCTTCCGTAATCTTCAAACTGTGGAGTTTATACTCATCTGGATCCTTCCTGAGGTTTGAGAATGAGAACAAAGGCCTTTGTTTGAAATCATGAGTTCGACTGAAGGTCAAGCCAATAGAGGTTCAAAGCATGTATTCCCAGGCACTGAGGAGAAACCGCTGCCTTTGATCTCCACCTTGCTGTGGACAGGAATGGTGAACTGCTGCTTATTGCTTTGGATCTGTGTTTACTTTACATCAAGGGTACTTTTCAGGAAGAGAATTTTATATCCTCCGACATTGTGTTAGGAAAGAGAACATACACAAGCACAGGGATTTGGCCAAATCAAAATAAATTAGTCAGGCTTCAAAGCTCTAAGATATGAAAACTTTGGATTTCACTACTCACTAAACATGGACAATCAGATTTTTCAGCCTCTTCACAACCTGCAATAATGGGTCACGGGCTTTGATAATTACTCATTCTACATATGCAAAACTTTTGTTTAAGGTACCTCGGAATAATTCAGAACCGTTCAAGTTATAAGAGTGAGTAAACAATTATATTCAATTCAGATCATGGTGTAAGAACGTGTAGATGTGGCTGTATTTGTGATGTTACAGTCTTTAACATATGCAAGTAAATATAGTTCCACGTTAGTTTTTCAGTCGTCAATTAAGGAATCTATCAAGGGGAAATGAAGTTAGGTTTACATTCCAAACCCCATATGAGAAAATATTGCACCAGACAATCATTGATGCAGAAATAGAAATGGAACAATACAGCAGTAGATTAGATGGCGGAATAAGATATCCTGGTTCATGATTCACACAGTCTGAATACTACTTCCCACATTATTCGTCTCTATTTCTTTCCCTCCCTGTCTCATTATAACATACCAATATAAAATCATAGCTTGTGCAGTTCCTATATGAAGTGCTTTCATTAAACTGCTGCTTTTTCTCTTTGAAAAGACATATTTTGACGAAGATGATGGCTTCATTTTGCCGGGCTATTGCTAAAAAAATTACAGCTCTTGCATTTCCAGCAGTTTGGCATTTCAGACAAAGCTTGTAAATGCACCAGACACATTATTACACACAATCATCTGCTTAGTGAGATGTATTTTAGTTTAAGATTTGTTTATTTCAACTGTCTTTCTTGGAGAAAAGACTGTGCATGCAGTACATGAAAATATCCAAACAATTCTGTTAACAATCACAGCTTCACAAAACCCAGCTTGGGCTTGCAATCAATTGGAAGAAGAGCACCTCACTCTTTTACCTCCTAAATAATGCATCTCTCTCTGGCTATCATAACCCAGGTAGACAAATGTTTTGGAGGTGGCATGCAAGATTAAAGTCATACAACAAGATGGCAGCCTAAACTGAGATGCTACTGAGGTGCAAGGCTTTTGATACTTAAAGCCTCATTGAAGGTGTCCCAGGCCTTGCCAACTATTTTCCAGATAGACCAGACAGAGTATGGATTATTCATTGCACCATCATATTCTGGAAGACCCATCATGTGTTCACAGAGGTCTTTGTGAGTGGATGGAGAAAAAACTGTTCCTGTGTTTGGGCTCCAAACAAGGATTGGCTACATCGAGATTCTGATAATAATGGTGTTGAGAGTCCGGCAACATTTCCGGCTCTTCCTCAAGGGCAGAAATGTCTTAGTACTACAAGACTGCAGCATATGTCAACAGGTAGAGAGGTGTTGCATCATCTTTGCTGTTGAATGTTGGGTTCTTAAATCTGAGGTTGTGTTCCAAGTGTTGCACATCCCCAGCTTCTTACACATCAGCGCACACATTGTGCTCAAGAGCTGCTCATCAGTATAAGAATAACAGATCCATCAATCTGGATCTGGTTTGGGCATGTGGAGGAGTATATGTTTTCCTCAAGCCAGAACGCTACTTGCACTCTGTAGTTCTACCCGTCAGCAGAGGACGATTGAACTTCGGAGGCTGATGCACTCACCTTGGCCCTAACAGTTGGTGAAAGCTTTTCTCTCTCCATTTGATTCCCCCACTGTTGGGGTGACTCAAGAAGGAGAAGCTTAATGTCATGATGATATCTCCCCCCGTGGACAATCCTTTACAGGTGGGTTGTGACATCACAAGCAAACGGCATGATTGCAGCATGGTCCATTTTGGCTTGAAACCACCTCCACAGTCTAGGAAAGCCAAATGTGGAAGGAGGACACAAGGATGGAGCCAAGCTTATGACGTACTGTCAAAAATCAGCCAACAAGATGTAGTAGCGAAACTTGGTGTTCTGTGGGCTTGGATAGGTCTACAGAAAACAAGGTGAAGTGGAAAGTGGATTGATAATGCCTGGTCACATATTGCCCCCTTACAGTAAAACTCTGCAGATCCTCAGCCGACTTTGAGACAGCACAGCAGCACTTGCAGACCATCTCCTCCAGCGCTCACTTTTGCCGATGGGTGAGCAAGGAGGGGGGGGGGTTTAATTTGCATGCACCACATGTGCTGCAGTGACACAGAGCCGGCGAAAACCACCAAAGCCTCACCCCGAGTAAGCCCTTGTTGAAGGAAAAGGCAGAGGAATTAGTAGCCAGTGAATAGCAAAGCTGTCTTTTTTATTACTTTACATAATAAATACTTAAATGTCAATTAGATGGTAATCTGCAGGAGAAATAAAGAAAAACTGATCAAAATTGGTTATAATAATTATATAACATATAACATATAGTAATCATTTGACCTGGACAGACGTGATCACTATAAGCATGTTTCCACTGTAATTCAGCTGTTTTCTGACGCCATTTTTGGAGAGAGAGCCATCCCCCAATGAAACACTTCTTAAATGGGGGCAGGTATTATTATTGACACATGTAGTCTTCATGGGACTGTCTGGGTAGTCTGGGTAGTTCAAAACCAATGGCCAAATCCCTCTCGACCTGTTGTTTATTAAGACAGTGCTTGCCTTACATCAGCCTAGAGGGTGATGAAACAGCACCCCTCTGGAGTGCAATGTGTGGTCAAAGATGGTATTGTGCTGCTATAGTCATTAAGAACAACATATCCAGAGTATTATCCCTATAACCATAGTCATGCTGTCAGCATACCCGTCATTGTAGTACAATTGAGAGCTGAAGTCTTGAGACAGCAGCAGGGGACGCTCTCTGACTTTTTTTTCAGCACAGCCTGACCTGGAATCTTATAATAGAGTGATGTGTATGTTGGTGTGTATTGCTAAAAGCTCTCTCCACATCCACCCCTCCTCCTCTGAAGTCTGTAAGGGATTCACACCAACTTCATTTAAAATTTGTTTTGCTTGCACCATCAAACTCTGTCACCATCAGAAACTGTGATATTGGAGGAGGAGTTAGGCCAAAGTACTAACCCCCTCCCAGACAACAAGAAAAAAAGGCTTGTTAAATCGCTTCTTGTCACGCAAGCCTCCACTTCTTTTATTTATTCATGACTTAGTCCCTAAAAAGTGAGCTGTTGTCATCACTGCCTCTGGTGTTTAAAAGGCAGCAACCTATGGAGCGTTATGAGAATTTGAAAAATTAACATGAAACCTGTCCACATACTCCGCTGGATGTCTGCATATATGCATCTGTTAACACACTTTTTTTGGCGTCTGCAGTCTAAAAACCCCAAAGTAACATTAAAAGCTAATAGCGTTCTATAAAAAATGCATTAAGTCATATAGGTGTATGTTATTTGCAGGGGCTCAATGATGTCCATTGGTCAGCTTTCAATTTAACAGACTTACAAAGTTGATTTCTATAATGTAAGTGTCCTTGTTTTGCTTCCTGCCTTTGTCTATTTTTCAGTCACGACCGAGGCTTCCTGGAGGCCCTCACCAGCTTCTTGAAGAAAGACTGTTACTTTCTCTAGATGGTAGTAGCATCCCAACCCTGCGACTCCTGTCTCCCCCTGATTGTGACGCCTGAACTTGATTTCCGGTCAGCATTCCGGCCGACAGCTGCTTCTCGATTCCATGCGGCGGTCCAGTTGCTAAAATCAACAGGTCAGTTTTTTTTCCCCTGAAAGTTGTTCCCCACATTGCCGAACCATCTTGCAAATGCCAGAATTGACAGATTGTAAGTCTGAGTCGAGTTGTGCAGCAAGTCATTTTAAATCCTCCCTGTTTGCTGTGAAATATATGATATATATGAGAATGGATTCACCAGAGCTTGCAGCCTTTAATTGTAAAACAGTATGGTACACTGAAAGATATGTGGCAAAGAAAAGTAAACTGTGATCAAACAGAAACACAAAGTATTATTATGAGGAAGACATTGTATAATTTCCTAACCATATTATTTCAATATGAAGGAAGATGTTATGGACATTCACAAAGAGTCCATTTCTCTTACAATGTACTTGACCTTCAATGCTTCACTCTTCAGACAGATGAAATCAAAATGTCCTCTCATACAGCAATTCAAAGTCTCAATTATATGATCATTACATCCACATATCCATTTTTTTCAATTCATTGGAGACTTCTATGAGCCCAAGCAAGTGGGAAGATGAATAGCCTACACATGAAAAGATAAATAATAGGTGGTGATGTGGAGGAGTGAAGTGGCGGAGTAGCTGTTGTTGACACTGTTGGAGCAAAGCCTATAGCAGCAGAAGGGTAGACAGCAGCTGTGTAATAGTCCTTAACCAGTTGGGTTTAGGTTTGGTGGCTCAAATTTTAAGTACTTTGATCAGATATTTAAAAAATATACCTTTTTATCCTATTGCATCCCACAAAACAGAAAATGAAAAATAATGCTTGATTATTTTAATTTATATTCATGCAATATGATACAATATGTTTTATCATTTTCGCACCCTGTCGCATTATTCATCTCAACCTTAAACAGCTGTGCTAAATAAATAAATGAATAATGAACAAAGATAATCAGCTTCTCAAAACAATTGTGAAAATAATATCTGTTGTTCTTCACAGTGGCAATGTGTGAATAGCAGCACTTTATGGGATCCTGTCTCATTACTCATACAATCTTTATAGATTATAGATGGGTTATAATTATAATTTAAAAGCTGTAAGTCAAAGATTCAATTAAGTTCTGTAATCAGCTTTTGGTGGCTGCGTAGGCAGAACTAGCAGTAACACCAGAGTTTTGATTAATAGTCTAATAATTAATGTTCACTATCTGTGACTACAAAATGAACAAGAGATCTGAGCAGCATCAGGTATAAAATGTAATGTAATAGGTTTATTAAAAGAAAAGCAACAACGGGTGTAGCCTAAATTGATTATTTTTATTTTTAAACTGTTGCCCAGGTTATTTTGTTAGTGTTTAAATTGTATCATTTTAAAAAATCAAATTACATTAAAAAGCAGCATCAGATAAATTTACACATATAGTATAAAGTATAAAAAATGTCATCATTACATCACATCCGACAATGTTAAAACTAATCATGGCATGATTAACAGCTCAGCATTGGAGCAACTTAAGCTGACATTAATAATATAGGATGAAATGCTTCACAGCTCAAAATTCTCAAAAATATTATATTATGTATATCTGAACTATTCACCTGAACAATAATGACATTCGATCAGCCAGATGGTTTCACCAGAAAAAATATTCGTCATTATGCAGAAAAATGTCCTTGTCCACTTACTTTTGCATTAATATATATTGGCTTCATTTGTAATTTATGTTGTATGAGTAAAAACATTTTAGAATTGTTTTTGTAGATTTGTATGGCATTCAAAAGCCCACATCAATCAAATCAGACTCTGAATGTATTTTGTGTTTTTCTGCCCTTCTGAACACATCTGTCTATCTGCCTGCATGTGAGAGATCGAGTTGGAAGTGCAAATTATCCTCTCAGCATGCCCTTGCCCTTGAGGCCCTGCTTTGATTCCTCTGTCCTCCGCCCTGGCTCTTTATCCTTCCTTTCCATTTCCTCCTTTCTCCTTTTAATTTCCCTCTTCACAGTGTCCTGGACAGGTTCTGTCTTTATCATAAACACCATTTAATCTGGAAAATACATTGTACACAATTGGTGGGCCCTAATCAATTTATACAATGTAATTACTCCATTCTCGATCGTCTCATAAACGACAAACCTGGTCCCAGAGCAACTAATTAGAAGGGAACAGGATTTGCGGCTAATACAATTCATTATTTTCAAATTAGAGCCAGAGAAGTTGTCACAATATAATGATCAGGCAAATGAACACAATTGTTTTCTGCTGCTGGGCCTCTTGTTTTGTTCTGAAAAGAATGCGGAATTGTGGTGGTTGCATCTCAAGCTGCGGCAATGCTGGGTCTCTCCTGGGTCTCTCCTGGGTCTCTCCTGGGTCTCTCCTGGGTCTCTGCTGGGTCTCTCCTGGGTCTCTCCTGGGTCGTGCTCTTTTGGCATGTTTGCAAGGGAAAAAACATGGTTCTTCTTTCCTTCTATTTATTTGGGAAATTACGGCTAAACACATGATTAACTACATCTTTTTGCTTCTGTTTGTCTCTACTTGGTTCTTCAATAATGAGGGTTTACACAATTTTGCGGTAGTGTTTCAGATTTTTTCAGAAATTAACCTCTTTCTTCATCTATTTTTTATAATAAGTAAATTTAGACTTTGGGGCTGTCACTTTCAATTCAAAGTTGATCAAATATCAAAATATTTAATGAATAATGATCTTACTAAATTTAAAATAGCTGCAATATCTATATAATGTAATGTGTCAAATAGCATGTAGCATAGCATCTCATTATAATTTCTGTCCGTCAATGGCAGCATCTTATTGCCATGTGTGACTTTTTTATGTGAATTACATGTACAGCTAACATTTAAATTGATCTCCTTGGTTCATTCTTGGTAGTAAATGTATTTGACTGGTTGACTGGGGTTGTTTGACACAGTTGTCATAGTTTGTCATAGTTTGGCATTTCATAAAGCACTTTAAGTTACATTATGATGAACTTAGACATAATGGGCCCCCCACAAGTCTCATTTGGGAAACGGTGAATCACAACAAGTGTTTACAGCTCGATTTTTATTCAGAATGCATAATAATGCTAGGTGAGTCAGTCATGAAAGCAATTTTGTATGACATTA
Organism: Leptoclinus maculatus; assembly: GCA_032191485.1. Taxonomy (NCBI): domain Eukaryota; kingdom Metazoa; phylum Chordata; class Actinopteri; order Perciformes; family Stichaeidae; genus Leptoclinus; species Leptoclinus maculatus. The sequence continues at coordinate 10,288,331 of JAVDOI010000018.1, forward strand.
AAGTTGCAGACTTGAAGTCCAAGACAAGTAGAAAAACCTAGACACAGAAAAATGTCATACTTGAGGTGTCCTTGAACAAGACATGGTGCAACAAGGCGCACAACCCTCAAGTGTTACAGAAGTAGGTTGTGGTTATAATCCAACAGCATGAATGTAATGTTGCAAAAGAACTTGGATGTCCTGTCAAATGGATGAAGAATGCAGTTGTAATTGTATATAATTGTGTACATTCACAGATATGTATCTGTGTTTTTGTGTACACATCAAGCATTGGTGTGTATGCTTACATGTATCCAAGTCCTTGTGTATGTGTGTGCACGCAAAACAGAGAAAACGAATTAATTCGATGCCTGGTGTTTGAACTATTAGAACAAACAGCCATAGGGGTGTGGCTGTCAACAATCATTAGTTCTGCTGTCACCGTCGCAACTCCAATAATTACTGCCACTGTAAACCCACCAGCATCACTACACCCAGCACGCAGCTACCTGAGACAGCATTAGTCCAGTTCTGTGCAGCCACTTGGGCCTGTCAATTAGCTTGAGTCACAACAGATTTATTTGCATGAGAATGTGCTTTTTTTAATGTCCCGGTGAGAGACGTGCCATTTTGCAGAAGTATGGGGTCGACAGATGTCTTGATGTTGTTTCATTTTCCCGTCAACTTCAATGAATGAAGGTGCACGTTGGTCGGTGTGCAGTGTGTGCTCCATACTGTGTGTAAAGCAACGCAGGTTGGAAAAGGGAGTTTAATTAAAATAGGATTGCAGATGTTTCTTTGTAATTTTTTGTAATTACACAATTCCTTGACATTAGGATTCTTGATAATTGTTTTCTGTTTAGCAAGTCCTTTTTCGACTGAAAATGCTGTCAAGTGTTCTTTGTTGATGTTGTATCATGCTGGTAATCTTTTGTAACAATATGACGGTTGTGGTTAATACCAGGACACAAATAAACTGTTGCGGATTATTGTGTTTACTTTGTTTTGTTTTTCTGAATGAAATAAATTATGATATTTAATGTTTCTCAATAAGGGAAAGTGAAAAATGCAGTTTGTAATATAAACAATGCAGTGCAGGATACATCAAATATTTCTGGTTAGTTTACATGAATTGCCTAATCCATTTGTCATTTATGTCATTTTCATATTTCTTGCTCAAATTTCATGGTCTGTGTTTTAATAATACATTTGACATTGTGCAGATCTCACCATGAACTTGCAGAATTTTAATAGGAGAAGCCATGGAGAAGAATCAGGAACAATTTTTGTATATTTTTAATTTCTTCTGTTTAACATGTACTTTAATAGACACAGGCCTTAGTTAAAGTGAGCTGAATGTATTACCTCTGCATGTGTACCTCTGTATTACCCCCCTCCCCCCCTCCCCTCCAACAAGTCTGCTACCCCCTGTCCTTTTTACAGTCCCCAAATAGAGTCGTAGCTTTTCTCTTTATTCGTCCTACTCTGAGGTGACTATATTCCATTCGGGTTGGAATTTGCTGCATAACAAATTGTGTACATACGTATGTTTCTTATTGTTTTCATAAAGTAGGAGCATTTGAATTTGGCAAAGCTGTGTGGGGCTTGTTTACTCAGTTATTGTTTTGCAAGGCATGCACTGAGCACATTTAGTTTTTGTAATTTGACATTTCTAATATGCATGTTCTCAATTGTTATGGAATAATTGGTTGGCTGTAATGTGCTGGTTGCTGGGTGCTCTAACGACAGCACAGCATGAATACCAATGTGGCATTCCCAGCATGAAGAGACATGCAGGCTTATTGTTGCCGTCAGGAGCCAAAAATTAGGTTTTCAAGAAGAATTCGATATATTTACGATTAACAACTTACTTTCATTAGACTAGCTGCTAAAATGTGCCTGTTATTCAGAATAAGACTTGTATCAGTCAGTGTTGTCAAAGGGTTTGTGGAGGCTGAACTTACTGTTCAGTTTTTCATTTTTCTGAGAGAGAATGTGCTTTCTTCACCAAAAAGTTACACAGGCTTTCAATTTGACTAAATATGTCATGACATTGGGAGCGAGACAGAGAGCGAGAGTGAATGGGAGAAGAAGTGAGAGAGTGAGCGCTCGGGATAAAACGGGCCAGCGAAGCTGGAAGAGGAGAACCAAGGATAGGTCGATCCAGGGTCGGTGAAGGCCCGGCGGCCATGGATCCTTCTCTAGGAGGACAGACACTGATAAGGCCTAGGTAGCTCATACAGAGCCGAGGTTTAAGAGGGCACCAAGATAACAGCCTGCTGATAGGACCAACCAACGCAGCTGGACTCCAGATAAGAGGCAAGGACTTGTTGCCCTCAACAGGAACAAGACTTCTAATTTGAGCAGGACATGTATTCTGCGATGCCAGCATTACTCTTTTTTTCAAGTGTATTCTGTGGTATAGAATACTATACACACCAACATGCTGACTTGTTTTTGTGATCCCTAACCATTCAAATGTACTATTGCTTTTAAATCCTAATGCCACCCAAACATTTTAAATGAATTGTTGTTGACTATTCTTTTTAACATAATTCCTATTTGATAATGTCCTATCTTGGCTTCCTATTGTTACTGTTTCTACTAAATATAAACATATTCAATTTCTTGCGGTATTGTTCTGTCAATAACAGTCTTTTATTATTTAGGTGAGTATACAGTAATTATTTTTTTTATATTGACTTGTTATTAGAGTAGAAATTAAACTGAACGGATACTTTCTAAAAAAAAAATTAAAAGGTTATTTTTTCAGCTCTGTTCCAAGAAATTGAATTGGTTTTGGCCCATATCCGTCAAAGCCTAATTTCAGCTGCTCTTATGTGTATTATTTATGACACACAGCTGTGTGTTCTGTACACTTCTACCCAGAGGCGCGATGAACCTGAGTTGTGCTCTTTTACCTTTCTATTTTATTGTGCATCAGTTGAAAAACAAAAAGTCAGACCTACAAATGGAGCCCCAAGGACTTAAAAGAAACACGCTTATTCTCTGATCCCTCCTGTTTAGCATTTGTCTCACTCTGCATGCTCCTCCTACAAGCTGTGCTCCCGTTGTTTGAAGTTAACCCAAGCTACCGATCGTCTTGTTAGCTTGATAGTTTGGATATGCAATCTAGGAGTGATTTATCACCGGCCACTAAAACAGCCTCCCCACTTACTGGTGGCTGTTGTTGTTTTGTATATTTTTTTTCTTTCATGACAAATTGCACCAAGTGGTGCACATTTAACTCAGTCCACACTCAACTCGCACTTGTTTTGTACAGTGTGGGCTATTTCCATTGTGAGATAAACCTGTTTCCACTCAACTCAGTGTCAGCTACATTACAGTATAGACAAAAGAATAAGATGAAATAATTCATCCATGCACATTCTGAAAAAATTAAGTGAAATGGTTAAATGGTTTATTAGAATAAATTAATGTTTTTTGAAGAGGAGAAGACTATGTGGTTAGACTGTGGTGGAGGTTATAATTACTGTATATAAATATATATGCATCTCTTGTACACATGTCTGTATAGCTGAAGCCATTATGTATTTACGAGAGATAAATAATGTACAATAAAGAATAGTTTTTCAGGACTAGTTACATCCGCTCCATAATTTAATGTTGGCAAAGGTGTTCAGGGGGGGCCAGTCACGCAATGGGCAAAGCATTTCAACTCAACGCTGTTCCATTTAGTGGGCCGACTTCTGATACGACCAAAGTTAACTTCACTATATTACCATTCATGCTGTGGTAGGACACTATTACCTCTCTTATTAAGCTGTCTCATATATGTATCTTAACATCCCCTGATCTTGCAGACCACTGTGTGGTGGGGATTTAGAGATTTTTATTATTTTTTTATCACGGATAAATGAAAGTTATCAGTACATTCTGTTAAAGATCAGGTTCTTCATAAGGTAATAATGAAGAGCTGAGACAGAGATTGAAAATGAAAGGAAATGTCTTCAACGTGTGTGTCCTCATATAAGCCACTTATACATAATAAGTAATATAAGAACACAGCCAACGCTTTTACTCATCATGTGTATTTGTACATCTGCTGGTTAGGTTTACTACATCTCTATCCTATCAGAAGGTAATAATAATAATATAAATATGTGGTATATTTCTCTTATATCCCCTTTCTTCGTTTAATTTTCAGTGAAACTCCTGGAAGAGTTCATTCTACCCAACCAGCTTCATCGGAACATTACATACATTTGCACACACACCATGCAACACGCCATCTGTCCATCGATGAAGGGGGTGGCTGCGGGTTATTCATCAATCAAAGCGAGAATGAGAAAGACAGTTAAAAATACTTTGTGTGTGCATAAATCTACAGTATGGGTGTGTGTGTTCCTCGCCAGTACGACTGAACACCTCCATGTGTTTCTGCAGACAGATGTGTGTGTGTGTGTGTGTGTGTGTGTGAGTGTTTGTGAGGCCAGACTCCTGCTACTCTTGTCAGCCATCTCCCTGTGCTCTCTCTGTGGCTCCACCCCTACTGTTTCTGCGTAGGGAACAACTGGGAACAATAATGCTACAAACCCCTGTGGATATATGTTCCATATGCTCCACTATTGATGACAGTGTGCTCCCCCCCCTTCATCAATGTATTAGGGCAAAGTGTCTGGGTACCAATTCAGGTTGCAAAAGGAGTTTGCAAATGTAGTTAGGAACAAGAAGTGTGTCCGCATATATGTGTGTGTTACGTGCAATGGATGTAGAGGAAGCGTTCATTTGACAGCCTAGAGGAATCATTTCAAACGCACAAAGACGGTGGGTTTGGCAGATGTTCTGTCCAACTGTCTCATTTCATGCCCTCTTGGTTTTCTATCTGGTGGTTTGTTGTGCACTTGACGTCTTCAAATTTAATCAGAGAAAGCAAGAAGAGAAAAAAAAAAACATATTTTAGGTATAACGTCTGATGAGTGCCAAAAATGCAACAAAGAGATCTGTTTAATTACGATTTATGATGCCTGCCTCTGATGTACAGTATTCAGGATTTTGATGACAGATGTTCTTCATCAATGGGGAGCCATATAGGAGTGTAATAGTTTATGGGTATGCCGGCCCGATAATTCAGTGCTTTTTTTATATTGGAACAACTCAGCTGGGAGCCATGAAAGAAACCTCTGGGTGCAATCTGTCTCGATTACTGGCCAGACACCTCCTAGTGTGCTATCTTGAAGCAATTAGACCGCACTTAAACATCCTCAGTCTGAGTCATTTGCTTGCTTCCCTGTACATCGTTGCTGTCATTTTTCCAGTTTGTCTCAAACATTATTTATTTTTCCCAATTTCCCTCGACTTCATTTTTCTCATCTGTCATGATGAACTCTATTTATCCATTACTTAAGTCAGCTCTCTTGCGCTATGTATCGTTCTCTCCTGAGTCACCTTCACTTCTCCTCCTCCTCCTCCTCCTCCTCCTCCTCCTCCTCCTCCACTGTGTTTTATGGCTAAAAGCTGTTATTCCGCTCGGCTGCAGCCCGACTCCTTCCTGTAATATTTCATTCATCAGAACAATTAAAGCGGAACATTGGTTTCCAGGGTGATAATTAGGGTTTGATGAGTGAACCTGAACGCCACCAGGACAAGACAGCTTGATTACTCTCATTTGCCGGTCTCTGTGCTATTCCCGGGTTATTATCCATTGTCTTGTCAAGCAAATAGAAGAAGAAAACAGCCATGAAATGGAGAGTGGTGAGACCTATACACAGATAGAAATAGAAAGTGTGGAGGTAGAAAGAGTCATGGGAGAGTTTGTTGGAGATGAGTGGCTTGTAATAGGAGCAGGTCTTCCGGATAGCGATACATCACATTAACCCCGTCTCCTGCTGCTTTTCAGGAAAAAATGCCCATGGCATCTCTAACCTTGTGCCCTGCCAACCTGTTCTCATCTGAAACAGGTGCATGGAGGCAACTTTTTGCGGATAAATGCAATGCATATGCATCTAGCTCCAATGTAAACACACCCGTATCCTTATTACACAATCAGGGCAACTGAGTAAAGTGTGAGTACAAAAAAAGTTCTCTTTTCCTAAACTTTAGTGGTTTTGTTGCCTCGATTTAAACTTCCAGTAAAGATGGAATGTGTTGGGGTGGGAATGTGTTGTCCCTGCACCAAGGAACTTCCTCGCAACATTTTAGCGGCAACAAAATCCCATTCTCTGGTTTTACTATGTAATTATTCTGCTTTTACTCATAATTAGACTTTTTAGTAAGCCCACACAAGAAGATCACTCATGTGACGGTTCACCTCCAAACCTCCAGATTTATATGCAGATGAGAGTTTCACACCAGACCAAATACTTATGTAATACAGTTTCTCTGTTATAAGAGAAACTCAAGACTATAACAAATATATAATATATAACAACAAATGAAATAAAAACAGAAAAAGTAGAATACTAAAAACTCTTCATTTAAATATTGATTAAATAAACCTTATTTTATGTAGTGAAAAGGCGACATATTTCTTTACATTATGAAAACTGGCAGCTACGCAGCAAAGTGTGATTGTGATGGACACGTCAACGATGACTTTGCTCGCAATGTGGCATACAGAACAGCTACCAACAGCCATAAAGTTGCTGCAAATAATGCAAATTAGAATCAAACATGCATGACTTACAGACTTTGGCATTGTTTGATACGCTTCAACGTGACTGTGTTGTTCTGCACCACTTCAAGTCGCACACTTTTGTCTCAAATGCAAAGTTGTAGAGGCCAAATTTTCAGTACTCCGGGGGGGCCTGTTGGTACACATGTGTGCACCGCAGTGTGTGCATACGTGCTTACCTACATGTCAGAACTCAAGTATTCATAGTCAATATGCTCAATATATTCTCTAAGAAGTATCAACCAATCAGTTAATCTGACATTACCTATTCAAGGTTGTGACCTATAGGAGGATCAACCAATGAAAGAGCTGTTTAATCTTGACCTCCTGAATACCAAGCATCACTGTGTGTTTGTCAATATGCGTGTGTGTGTGTGTGTGTGTGTGTGTGTGTGTGTGTGTGTGTGTGTGTAGGGACTGTAGTGGGAGTGACCCAAATGCTCGAGAAGTTTGCATTAGCTCGACAGGTAAGCAGCTGTCAGCCTTTTTTTTCTAGATGTAAATGGTGTTGACCTTCTGGAGAAGCTGTTTCTCACAGCGTGTAGCACTAGAATAATAGCCGTGTGATGTTTGAAGCTAGAGCTGACCTCTCCGTGTGCACACAAAACAGCTTTCCCACCAAGTGGAAGTAAATTGCTTCCAGTCCTTCTTCCCTCTGTCTTCTTTTTTTTAAGGGCAGCTGAGTGACATTTCATGGGGCCGTGGCACTTGCATCTCAATAGTAATCACTTCAAACTTGTGACGCTTCATTTGCTTAACGATTAAGCGCAGAGTGGAGGCTGAAAGAATTTTGCTGCTAATTCGATGCTTTAATGAGCCTGGTAATTAGAGCTAAATGTAGTGAACAGTAGGTACTGCAGCTCGGATCCCAATGGGACAGGATGTCTCCGAACAGCTATGGTGCCATGAGATAAATCAGAACAACACGGAACTCCAGCAATAACATGTTGTGGCTCCTTTAAAGGATAGACAGAAATAACTACCAATAGTCACTACAAAAAAAATGTTATGGGCGATCGCAGAGATGCGATTCCCAAAATCACACTATCATTATAATTGAAAATGATTAGCTTGGAAGCTCACCAGAATATATCAAGGAAAGAAATATGCTGTGTAGAAAGAGAATGTACCTGATCAGAAATCATTTTCAAAGGTCTTACATATATTATATAAGTGTAGACCACATTATCTACATTATCTAACAATGTATTCACTTAGATAACAGTCATGTATATCTTTAAAAAAAAAATTCAGAGACAGCAATTTAAAGAATCTTAAAATACAAAAATACAAAAATTGATCTCAAAAAACTAATTGTACTAAAACTGGGTCTCTGGAGGAGTGGGAAAGGAGTGGAAGAGTGGGAAAGTGGTAAAAGGCTGACGTTGGGTGAGGATGTCAGAGAGAAAGGGGAGGAGAGAGGAAGTGGTGTTCCCCCTGCAGCACTCTGTCGGCTCGGCGTTCACGGTGGCTGAGCAGAGTGGAAGGCTCAGCCGGCCCGCAGGGAGCACTTGGCACGCCATCAGCTCTGCACCGGGCACGCTCGCCGCCCAGCCAGCACAGCCCAAACACACAAGCATCGGCGATCAAAACAACGCCAAACAAACACACGCCGAACACACTGACAAGATGTGTGTGTGGGGGGGGGGGGAGAGAGTGGGGGGGGGGGGGGCTCAGCAGAGCAGCAGTGTGGGCTACTGTGTCTGCTGCTGTTGCCTCGTCCTGCTCTGCCATATTTACACTCAGAGGTGGAAGGACCACTGAACTATAATTGCGGACATTTGACTCACGCTAAAAATGCGGAACTATGCTCTATAAGTAGTTTAGCATTTACAATCAGGTCCCAAAATAACATACATTTATATATGAAGCAATTAGAGCAATGGAAACAAGAACTGCACTCACATAAGAGCTATGCAGACATCTGTGTGATAATATGCGTTTTAGAAAATGGACAAAGAGTTACATAAAATATATATATATATATATATATTTCTTTTTTTTATGTTTCCACTCTCAGAGACATGGATCAAAATGTCCCCAAAAACTACAAGTCTCCTAAAGGTTACAAACACATTTGTAGCCTTTAGATCAATACCTTTAGGTCAATACAATGGGTCTGAAACATATTTCAGACCCATTGTATTGGCTATATTTTATCATGATACAGATGAAAAACAATCAAATCAAAACACACACGAATTTACTAATGTTAGATTTCTGTTTTGGCAGCAATCTAAAATGTTTACTTGTGCCTCTGTCAAGGGCTGTTAAAAGGTGTGACTAAGTACGTTAATGTGTGCTTAATTAAAATTACAAAGTGTTTCCAAATTCTTGCTTTGTACTATATATCTACATGGAAACAGTTATGGATGGTAAACAAAATATAGTTATGGTATCTTTGGGTTTTCAGAAATTCCAACATTTAAGGGGATATGGTTGTGCTTACGACCTGCCTCACATAGAGGATACACCACTCTCTGTACTGGCATTGAACAACTGGAGCAGAAATGTTACATAGACATATATGCAGGCAATATAGACATAATTGTTAGGCTGAAATATTTCATATTTTAATTCGATTACTCTTTTAAAAATAACACATGGATCTACCACTTCCAACTGCATATTTCTGAACATTACGTCAGTTTCCCATCCTGGAGAGTGCTTGGATCCAGTGCTTGGATCCAGTGATTAAGAGCAAAGTCTTTTTCTCCTTCTTGGCCTCCTCATAAAGGAGAGACACTGCGTCCCTCCTTTCCCCCCTTCTTTTTACTCAGTGCCAGTTGTCTATGTTCCAGTAAAGCAAAATAAAAAGAGATGTAAATGGCAGCACCATCTGGAGAGTGCCCTGCTGAAGAGCGAACTGAGAGGTGGACGGGGGTTGATTTCCAGTTGATTTCAATCAGCTCCTTTACAGCACAAGAGTCACTCTATCAGGAACCCCCAGGCAGCAGCTCTTAGAATACCTAAATATGCCAACACAAGTGCTAATGGGAATCAAATCCCAGGTTTCAGGTTCCCTCTGGACAGCACTGATGATGGACAAAGCGTGGGTATTTTATTGCTTATGCTGCCTTGGGTGTGAAAACTATAAAGAGCAGTTATTTTGGGACTCACTTTGCAGCCTTCGAGGGTGAGACAGAAACACCTCGGCATGAGATGGCAATGGCTAAAGTGAAGTAAAATGTGTGATTCATTGTAATAAGCAGTCCAACACTACTTTCTGACTCAGTAGCATGCTCAGTCTACTAAATGCTACACTCACACGACAAGCCTCAATGCTATAGAGTGATGTAAATATGTTTGCTTTTGTTAGGCCATACGCATTATGTTTTGATGGTAAAACAAGCCAATTTAAAGGGTGTGTTGTGATATTTTCCAGGTCTAACTTGTCGATACACTCACAGGCCCAAATGTAGGTTGAAAGACTTGTTGGTAGGTGTCATCATTCCTCCTGTCATAATGGCTGGGGAGTGACCCCTACAACTACGCTGTAAAAGGTGGGGCCGCAATCCAAAGTCTGCATTCACTCTTTGTGTTTCCATGGATAGAAACCAAGTTTCCATCCAAATGTAGTGCCATTTTTTAACCAAATTTCCAAATAATAAGCACCAAAAAACATACAAACTAATGCTCATTTCAATCAACTGCTGTTATGTGAATATAAGGAGTTGGGCACATCAAGATGATGGAACCATAAAACCATTGCAGAAGAAGATAGAGCAAGTAGATGACATAGTTTAAAGTGTGCCATTCATATCTCAAATGATCATGTAAAACCGAATGTAAAACATGTTGAAAATATTGTATTTTATGTTAATTTCATATATTAATTTGAGGAATGTTACAATCTCATCTATCCTCACATATCATTTTTTTTGTGGGGCCGAAGCTTGAGTCACCATGCTACACCAACGTTATGATATCTTCGCTTTGTCTAATTGCATTGAGCTTATTCGCACTTTGTTTTCATCTATACAACAATTTTTCCAGGCATGTTTAAAATCTTTTTTTATTGTGAAAATGTAAAATGTGCATTAAAGACAGGTGGATGAAAACTGCAGCTTAGATACAGTTACATAAAGGAGACATTTTCTTACTGAAATTAACTAACTTTGGAAAATACTGAGTTAGCCAAATACCTTTATGTGGCTAACTCAGACTACTGAAACATTACTGTATATTAGCTTTGGTTAAATAATAGAATGTACTTTAGTTCAGACAGAGCAAGGACTGCAATTTGTATTCCGCATCATTTACAGTGAAGTCTGTACACAAAACTTCCACTGCCAGCATCGAAAACAAGAATCATTACAGTGACCAATACATCTTTTAATGTAGACTGTATTAAGATGGAATTCCTGTCCTTCAAACATTAATTTTTAATTTGAATTAAGCCATTAGGACATTACTTGGCAAGAATGTGTTTTGGACTAAATGCGTTGTGTTGCAATAGAAAATGTAACACCCAAACAGTAGTGTAAATGTCCTTGTAAGAGTTTTAGTGTTCCTGAGAAGTTTTTATACCACAGGTCTTCAAAGCACCGATCAACTCTGGCCATGAAGAATCCAACACCGGTCAACCATGATGCACTAATTAATTAACAACTTCCTGTTTAATCTAATTAAACAGGTTGTCAGCACGGAAGTTCAGCCTTGAGACTTTCATCACTCACCTTTTCTTGGATCCAACCCCACACAGTTTGACTTGTATATAATTAGACAGGTGTAGCCATTTTAATTGCTTTTTCTTCACATCAATTAGCGATGGATAATTAGTTAAGATGAACACTAATCTGTATAGGCCACTATAGCTCTTCATCCTCTGGAGCTGAGAGGAAGTAACGTAACTGAGTGAAATGTTCAAATGCCAGTGTCAGCAACACAGCCACCGTCTTTCAGGTTAACACTTTTTATCATTTTAAATGTCAGTTCAGACCAAACCATTTTTGGCACACACATCCAGGTGTGATGAAAGATGTATCTACTTAAAGGCAGCTTTAATTTTTATTTATTTTTTACTATTCATTGATGTAAATTTACAGTGTAGTGAAAATCAGTGCACATAGTGTACAATGTACACATACATTATTTGTCTTCCGTGTCAGAGACGGCAGCAGAAGTTGAAGTATGAACAATGCAGTTTTGACAGTTTTCTGCTGCTTTAATGCATCATTTCTCGAGTATACTATAATAAAGGTTTCCGGTGGAAAAACAGCTGACTCAAGTGGCAGTGAGGCGATAACAAATCAAATGTAACTTTCATTCAACAGATTGATTTAGCAGTAGGAATTAAAAGTGTTACATAAAATAAACAAGACTAAAAGGTAGTGTTAACAGACTGTTGACTGTACAGGGTGTCAGACAAGCAGCATAAGTCATGGCCATGGTTATCATCACTGTCAAACACCATTGTCATTAAAATAAGCCTCTCTACCTACCCTTGGTTATAAAAGTAGGAGAGACAGAGGGAAGTACATTTAGGAGTGCAGCAGGGAGAGTATAGAGGATGATGATGGAGGAAGAGAAAGAGGAATATACAGGACATATAAAAAAAGGAGATGATGCAGGTGGGGGGGGGGGGCTTGGCGAGAGGACAAGATGAGAAGAGATGACGAAAGGAAGCAAAGTCAGCCTGGGAAAATGTAGAGGAGGAAAGGCTAGAGAAGGGGGATGAAAAAGAAAAGGAAGGGGAGGAAGAGAAGAGTGAGCACCTGCGTTCTTGGCAAGTTCACATGCGTCTGTATCATTAACTAACTTCTCCATTTTCAAGAAGCCTTTTTCCCAGTATATAACACGTGCTTGAAGACTTTAGAGATGTCTACACACCATTAACGACCCAAGGTCCTAAGTGAATGTAACAGGCTACCTCTCACTCCTTCTGCAAAAACTGAACTATATATTCTTAAAGATAAAAATAATATTTCTGACATAATGAAACATCACCAAAAAGTTACATCAGGCCTCTGTTCTCGGCAGCACAAAATAGCCACTGAATTATCACTCGTGAATTTTATATTTCCTTTTTGGTTTGGTACGAATGTTTGAAGCAGTGAGGGCTGAACAGAAAAGGCCCTCTTTCCTTCATTAATAAATCATCTGAACTTTCACACATGCACACACACACACAAGTACTGCGAGATGAAATACATATAAAGACTGTATTGTAGACTGTACAGTATGTAACGGTCAGTTTCCATAGATGTATCTAAATGGGTTAGTTGAACGTGTACAACTGTTTACGACAGAGCTAATAGGCCGATTAGCCAATATAATATGCAGCAGCTTTTAATAATGTCTTTTTATAACTGATAGTAACCTAAATAAGACCCTGAACCAAAGAGAATTTAATTTGAATACAGTGTTTTCAACATTCTCTAATCCACATGCATGCCTCAGGGCTTTTTTTAGAGTTGAAGTTTTGGGCTACATATTATATATGTTAATATGTTTGATGCATATATTTATTACTTTTACATTTATGTTCATGCTGCTTTATGGAGGCACTGTAAAAAAATTGGTCATTGGTTACTAATACAACATCCCCCATCAGGACCAGGTCTGTCTGCATAGCTTGGAGCCTATCATGTACGGGGGTGTGGTAAAGATTATGATGGTTGTAAAAGGAGGGTCGGGGGTATTGGCTTAACACTCGAAAACACATGTGAGACCTGGCACGCCATGCATTGGTCTGGCATACTTTGCACACCACCCTCTGCTGTGTTGGAATTACTTGAACGGTCGCACGGGATGACACATACAGGTGACTGTGTGTGTGTGTTTATAGGCGTGTGGTTTTCATAATTAATCAAAAAGTTGACACGGTCTGTATATATTTATGCAATGCCTCAACTCTCCTTTGGTTTTCCGCTCTTAAATGTTCCTGATCAAGGCCACTCCTGACTCCTCTGCGAGGTAGGAGTGTGGTAGTTTCCCTCTCCAGGCCTGCTGTCAGCGATCATTTGTAGTGAGCCATCAGTCAAAATTAACAGCCTCATCGAGCATTCAGGACGGGCATCAATTAAAACCAGTGGAGCTCAATATTGTTTTATGGTATATTTACATTTTAAAGCTTGATTTAATTATCCTGGCAGAAGAGAGCTTCCACAGTGGCCCTCCCTCGCTCAACGCCCACACATCACTTCCTTCCATTAAAATATGGATGGGAAATAATCGACAGACTTAGTGCTGAGCTGGCCGCAGCAGCAACTTCTTGGTGCAGGATGTAGAGTTCAAAGGAAATCTTTAATCAACAAATAGGGAAAAGTTCATTAATGTCTGGATATTACATTACAATGTTGTTTTCCATGAACACAGCAGGCATGAAAGACCCTTTAACTGTCTTGACAGAGGAAGCTCTTCACAAAGGAACAAATGTGCAACCTCTGTCTAAGAATTGCTTTGCAACACAGCGCCTGGATTATACTCGACGTGGCCAACCAGTCAACTGATGGAAAAGGGTGAGGGCTGCTGCATCTCTAGCCCTTGTTTCCTTTCATTTCTCCACTGCATGTTTCCACATTGCAGTGATTTTGTCCTGTTGGCTCACAGGATACATTTTCTTTGCTCTCACTAAGGGAACTGGTGTACCTTCTAATGGCTCACCTCATGATTGGTGTTAAATCAGAGTGCAGCAACACTGTTTGTTCATAACATTGTGCAAATAGTGTGATAATAGTAGATACAAAAATTCACAGGCAAAATTCCATTCATTTTCTAATATCATTATTTAAACTATACTGCATCTACTAAAGTGTATTATTTCCTGTTCCCTAAGTAAGCAGTTGCGATGATACTTTTAGCTTGCATGCAGGAAGTTCCTCCAATTTTCATGAATTTGTAAGGTGTGGGAGTATCATAAAGTCTAATCCTGACTCAACAACCAAGAATATCTCCCACTTGACAACCCCGCTTTCTGCCGACAGTATAGTGGAGTGTTAGACAGTTTGAGCTCTTTTTTATTGGCTTAAGTGCAAAAACGGAACAACAGTCCTCTTGAAGGCGCCGACTGGATGGGCTATTTTTACTCATATAGGTGCAGTCGATGTGCCATTTGCCTTCTTTGGCACCCACCAGACAGACACTTTACCTCACATTATACTTATGTTATACACACTGTGTATGCATATGTATGTGTTTGTACAGCATGTGAATGTAGGCTTATACAATACTGTGATTGTAGGTGTATGTAAATATGTAAATGTGCTTTTGGTTTTTTTTTTGTCCAGAATGAGCCACTAAAAATCTCTCCCAGTCTAGAGCAGTTCCGATTTGACATTCAGGGACCCTTTATATTTGTGTTATAGATGGCAATTAAGACTTGGAAATCAAAACAAATCTGGGATAATCTTTTTGTTTTAAGGCCATTGTCTACAGTCGAAGAAGAAGAAGAAGGAGCTGGCACAGACTGAAGGAGCAGAGTGCAGCTGAGAAAACAAAGAAGCTGCAGGAAGAGAATGACAAAGGAGGAAGGAGGATAAAAGAAGAGGCACTCAATGTGGAGATGGATAGAGTGGATTAAAGGTGTGAGAATCTGGGGGGGAAAGAAGAAATGGCAGACAACTGAAAGGAGGAAGATGGACAAAGTGATGTGGAGAAAGGATTAAGAGACGGGATGCTAAGTGTCCATTGTGGGTGGTATGATAGGGGTGAATGGTTGGCAGATGTACAAATGTTTGGAAGGTAGATGGAAGAGAAAGCGAGAAAGAGAGAGACAGGTGCTGATGGAAGAGGGAGGTAGGGTGAGGTAGAGGGGAAAGCGTATACTAAGTCAATGGGATAATGATGTGTCAAAGCATGACCAAGCTGTGAAAATGGGGAAATGTCTTTCATCATCACTAAAGTGTCCTCTCCCTGACCTCTTCAGGTGAAAATTAAAATGGTGTGGACTCGATGGAAAAACTGTTTCAATTTACTTCTAAGTGGAGCAACATTGATTCTGTGTTGAAAGCAGGGCCTGGAGGCTTTACTGACACAGGAGTCAGTTTCTCTCCCTCTGATAGAAATACAGAGCATCGTGACATCTATCTGTGTCTGCATATTCCCTTTTTGATTTATTGTCTTTAATCACAACATCCTTAAGAATTAAATACAAATAGCTGTCCTAATAACAAGGTCATTGAAATATGTTTCACAGTGAGTCCCACAACTTTGTTTCCTGTATCTTCATCATCAATATATAAAATGAATAAAACATTTAAAAGGTAAATAGCATCATAGATCATGTAAATAAATGTCTATTTTAACTGATATATCACAATATTGTTCCAAGCTTTATTCCATTCCAAGCAAAACCTTTACGTTTTCTGTGTTGATCGTGTATCTGGAACACTTTTCCAAAGCATTTCCCTCTGCTTTCCAGTGTGTTGGGGATACCAACAGGACGAACAGTACAAGAAAAACACACCATACAGTGAATTCATACATTGACAATTCAAGAGCAAAGTGAATGATAAGTTGTCTCTGGGATATGCTGTTCAGGCTCACAAAGATATCAAGACATATCGTATCCATAGGACCAAATCATTCTTGTGATTTTCACTTTACTTATTACCTGGCAAGACTCAATAGGTATTTGCTTGTCAGTCATAATTCTAAAGCGAGTGCTGGTGCTGGATGTCAATCACTGATCTGTCTGGTGGCCAACCAGACTGCCTCCCAGGTTCAAACTAAACTGATCATCAAAGCACTTTGACATGTGGGCTGTGTATTTGGACAATTAAGCTTCATTGTGTACATATAGTATCACAGTATTTCAATTGTTGTTTATGAGTTGCTGGATATCATCTAACTAATATAGTCCTTGACATAATCCCTGCAAAGCTGATGTTTTGCCGCCTTAAGTCTAAAATATAGGACTTCCAAAGGATAATGTAAACTGGCTTTGAGGCTGGGAGACTTGGGCTGCGGTAGAATAGTGCAAAGAATTTCATCCTAATGCCTTTACTTAACCACTTTCCCTTGACCTTGATGGAAAACATTGTGAGACGTGAAGGAGAATCTATAAGGACTTAGGAAAAGACAGCTAAGATGCTAAGAGAATCCGGCTGCTCTTACACTATAGGCAATGTATAACTATTCAACGGCGAATGTTATTGACATGCGTCAATTAAACTGTTGCTGCAGCAAGGAATTGTTGCATTATCTCCTTTCCTTTCATAAAGAAGTGTCCAGTGTGTCTAATGCTAAAGGAGATAAGAAACAAAGACTGAGATGATTCGTCCTGCTCTTATCATGGCTTACACTTATTACTTCCCGGTTATTTCACTCAGTTTGGAACCTTGCTAAGCTAAAAAAAAAAGACTATTGGACCGTAGCCTATGTCCGGTCCCAAAGCCCCATAGCGTGTTGTTTGTGCTGTAACCCAGCATGAAGGTTTAGCCTATAGCGTGACCAAGTAGTGCCTTGAGGGCAAGGGCGAGAAGGTAAAAGAGGAGACAGCTCCAGGCATTCACACACACACACACACACACACACACACACACACACACACACACACACACAGAGAGACATACACACATAAACATAACCTGCAATATTGCCTCAGGTACAAAAAAAGGAGAAGTGTAAAATCGCAGACACACACAAACACAGGGATGCCCTCACACAATTTTGAAGACAGCGATGAAGAAATACATAGTAAAAACGCATAGAACACACATCTTCTTGTATTAGCACTTAAGAGACATCCAGGTAAATATGCCAATAAAGTAAGACCCTTATTTTCTGGATGAAAAAATACTTAATTCTGACAATAAGTAGTTTGTTTTTTCAAACAAATAATGGCAATGCTTTCTTAAAACATGCCATCTTTACCAGACAGAGTTGACAGTGAGAAGGCCACAGAGTTCAACTAGTATCCCTGTTCTAATGTGTTCTAATATTGTGAAGCAATTCAAGTACAGCCCAAGCAAAGGTTAAGAGGTGGGGAATATTCAGAGTGAAGTTTGAGTGGAAGGCTGTATTTTCAGTAGAAGGTAACTGCTAAGTGACTAATATTGAATATGAAGAATTGCAGATCCTTGGTGATACATTATGTTATTTTAGTTCAATATGGCAAGAATGAATGAATGGATGTGTTCCTCTGACTTCATTGAGGTTCAGTGTCACATAATCTTTTTTCAAACTAACAACGGAGTTGAAAAAAAAGACAATAATAAAAAAAAACTTTTTGAGATAAAGAGCAAATTAACCTCACTTTTCAAGGATTTTCAATCTATTTGTCTGAAAACAAGGCCTTCTGATATTCGATTGGCCTCAGTATGCTGTGTGAATGCCCTCACACAGTCACAGCTATGCAACACTTATGAATGCTTTGAGAGAAAAGGCACAGTGACACATATTGACTTCCGCTGGGCTGGAGACAGTATTGATTTCCCAGTCAGAGATCCAGAGGCATACAGCGGGGGAGAGAGTGGGCATATTAACTCACCGGATGCATTCCCAGCCACATTGCTGCTTCTACGAAATATATTTCTAAACCAGTCCAAACCAGATTTTATCTGCAAAATAAAGATTTCAAAAGGATTTGGCCTATAAGAAACGTTATATGATTTCAAATTATAGTGTATTTATACTGGTGCAAAACGTTCTCTTGGTCTGCAATGTAGCTTTACAAGCAGGGTAAAAAACACCTTGTCATACTAGAATGAGTGAAAGTGTAATTGTCTGTCAGCACACCTGACTTGTGCGCTTTGTGTGCATTGGTGGCGTGTTTCACATACTTGTGCAGTAGTGTTCACCTTGGTCAAGCGCAATGAGGTTAATGCTGGCCACATCAGCGGGGTGACTTAAAAAGCGTTTAGCAGATATAATTGATGATGCAATTACTGTCTGGATAAAGACAAAGTCTGCTTCCCCTCTAGCATTACGCCCCAAAGAGCCATACATCTTGCTGCAGGCTGGCCTCTCCTCCTCATTCCTCCACTCTGCCAGTAGGATTTTAGTGCACATCATATCGCCATTAAGTCAATATTGGCAAAGGGCTGAAACAGAGGTAGACTACTTCTGTATGTACAATTACATAAAACCCTTTTTTTTGTTGTTTAATAGCATGGCCAATCGTTATTATCCTTTTAATGTAATGATATCTATACATTGGTAATTTGCCTTTAATTAAATTGATTTGCATATAAGTTCTCAAAAATCCATTTAAAGGTATGCTAAACAGAAAGCAAATGACGTCAGAGGAACATACTAAAAACTGGCTAGAGAGGTTTGAAAAAAACCCTGAATAAATACAATACAAATCTAAGATCGGTCATATTGACAGGCACGCGCCTGACTTGAATTAAAGCTGATACCTCCATTTAACCCTATGACTACCAGCCACATGAGAATAATCAACCCCTGCCCACGTTCAACTTCCAGGTGAAGTAGTCCAACGATGGGTCAAGACAAACTCGTTCACGTCATTGGGTGTGTTGATTTGGGTTTGGATAGCCCACCCTTCACCTAATTAGAGCCTTGTGAGACTCCCTGGCTGGCTGCTGGTGGTAACCTGCAATATAAGCACAACCTGTCCATGTGAGGAGTGTGTGTGAGTGGCACAGAGTTCATTTCACACAGCAGGTGGGGACTTTTACTGTTATTACCTTTGGGCTGTTATGCAGACAGATGCCTTCCCAGCGGGAGATACTCGAGTGAGCAACACACACTTATGGATTTAGGGTGCAAACTCACACCCACCTATAGCTTCAATTGTATTTACTCACAAATAGACCAATATTAGTAGGTCTGGGTATTGGTACTTGATACCTTTAAGTACCAAGTAGTATTGAAACTTCTCCAGTGTAGCAGGGACTGCCTTCCTGCACATGACTCTGAACATGGAGATGTCTGAGCTGGCAGCTAGCAGCTAATGGTGCTAACAGTGCAAACAGGGCTAACAACGGCAACAGAGGTGAAAGAGTTAGCCTGCGGGGGAACCAGAGGGTGGGAACTAAGCTAAGCATAACACGGCGACAACACGGCGCACACGGCGACAACGTTATCAGCGGTAACCGCTGTATGAGAGTAGTGCAGCTCTGTCGCGATTAGCTCAGTGGGACAAACACAGAGCTTCTTTTCAAATGACGGGTATCAAATTAAGTACTCTATCGGTGTTTTTAAGTACTGTTTTGTCATTTTTTAAATGATACTCAACCCTAGATATTAGTTTAGTGATACTGGCCTTTTAATAGAGCGGCAATTAGTAACATAGAGGAATGATTTTGTCTGAAGGTAATACAAAATGAATTACTATGTTTGATCGCCAAAAATGAGCAGACATTTTTTTGCCGGTTCTTCCTTATTATTGGTATTATTACTTATACTTGGAATAACATTTTCATCACCAGATTCCTTTCATAGATTCAGGGTTTCAGCAGGACCAGTTGACACAGTTGCTTTGCACAAAACAATAACTTTTCTAATTATTGTTATTATTGCCAGTACCAAACTATAGATGTGACATGCGACATACTGTCCTGTTGACGCATCCCTGGTAACTCTTCTCAGTTCATTAGCTCTCTATATGACATGAAATGTATGAAAACATAGGAATGGGTAATGATAATTACATGTTCTCCTTCTTACACACACTATGTTTCTGGCGGTTCAAGTGGCCATATAGCTGTCACAGTTTTATTACAGGTTTACTTGACAGTTTCTCTTTAGCTCCATGTTTTTCAGACACACACTAGGTGGTGGCAGGCAGAGAGACAGGGGCTCGTGGCTTACCAATTTACTAATTGGTAAGCCTGTCAACCTGTGCTGCAGTGTCATTGACCTTGTCTTTGCTTTGGTGTTTTCCTATGCAGGGAGTGCCACTATTATGCCGAGGATTTCAATAGAAGCATTTCACAGCATGTTATGCAATTCCTGCTGTGCAAAACAATGTTACTAGATGTGTTCAGGTGATGAATATGATGATGATTTTCCAATTCCTGCTTTAGAGTGTTTTTTGTAGGCTATACTCTTATTGTCTTCTGGGAAACCCCTCGTGTGTGTGTGTATTTAATGTTAGTCCTCTTGTTATGTTTAATTTAACATTACATTTAAACGAATGAAATACCATTTTTCTTACTTTTCTATTATTGTATCTTCCTGCCCAGTGATACAGGCTGAAAATAGCAATTTGCTAAAACCTATTAAAAAAGACAAATTACACTTCCACTTGTTTTATTGGAGGTTAATGTTATCGGTGCATTGTCCCTGTTCAAATAAAGAAACATAATACTGGACATAGGGTATGGTATAGTATAACATACTGCAGCATGTATAAACTGTAGTATAGTATGGTAAAGTAAGGTAGTATAGTAAATTATAGAATAGTATTGCATGTGCAGTAATATAGTATCGTTTAGCATAGTATAGAGTAAGGAAGTATAGTATAGTATAACATGCTATAGTATAGTACACTGCAATATAGTATATCATATTATAATATGTTAGTAGTAGTAGTAGTAGTAGTAGTACAGAGTAGAGTATATAGTAACATAGTATAATATAGTTTAGTTCATCATAGTATAGTGTATGTAAGTATATTATAGTATAGTCTAGTATATTATTCTATATTAAAGAATATTTTGGTATGAATTATATGTGCAAAACATAATAAAAAAACACTTGCTCTCTGGATATCCAATTCTTCAACATACTTTGGTGTTTCTACAATGTTTCTTCAAAAACTGTGTATTGTTGTGTTTTATTACCAGTGACACTGTACAATGTGTTTGATGAGCTGTGAAATCACCATGGGCTGACAGTATGTCTGTCATTGAAATGTCCTTACCTGTGAACAAGTCGTCCTGCCTGTGGATCTGTGTGCTTGTATGTGTAGCTTGTTTTCTTTACGTGGCATGTGTGTGTGTGTGTGTGTGTGTGTGTGTGTGTGTGTGTGTGTGTGTGTGTGTTCAAATAATGTGCACGCTGACTGCTGGGTGGATGCATGTGAGCTTTTTCCTCTGTGAAGGTAGAAATTATGTTAAGTATGGATTCATTAATGTGTTTAGTAACAACTAAACATGTATTGATTTATAGAAAAAAAAGGCTGATATTTATTAATGTTATGGTCGTGTGATCTTACTTAGCGAATTGATAAACTGCAAGAATTTCAAGTTTTCCCCAAAAACATATCATTAGGCTTCATGGACCTTAATATGCTAGTGAGACATCCCACACCTTTATGCATCTAAGTCATTGTGCTTCTTATTACTGTATTGAACTTAAAACCTGAGCATGTGACAGTTATTGGTGTGAACCAAGGGCTCAAAACAGGTGAAAAGAGAAGACTCCTTCACCTGAACAGTGCAAGACCCGTGAAGGAATTCTATAGCATAAACAGTAATGTCAAACCCTGCTGCAAATGTTATGATGGATTCCCCGCTTCGCACGTGAAGAACATAATCAAGAAAAATCCTCCTTCCTCACTTCCTCATATTAAAATGTTCGGGTATTTTTTTTGCCTCTCTCTGTCTCTTTTTTTTCTCTCACATCACTCTCATTACTCACATAATTCTGTTACCTAGCCCCAAGATGAGACATCAATTCTTCTGCCACTGAGAATTGCAAATTAGCTTTGAGTTAGCTCTTGAGGAGATGGGAGGAGACAGAAGTGGGAGGTGGAGAAGAGATAAGCTGATGAGTATGTAGGAATTAATCCCTTATTAACAGCGGGAGAGAAAGAATGCTGGAACATTTTTAGAGACTTTAGGTGACAAATTGGGGTGTTTTAATGTCATGAATGATGATTTGCATCAGAGCAGCGTGCTGTGTTGGCTTCATTCCAGTGTGGTCCGGGTCTCGCGGACCAGGCTCCAGCCAGGGAGAAATTAGCATGCCACCGAGACTCAAACTGGCTTTGCAAGGTCAGTTGAATGGAAAATAATGAGCAATGAGCTTAAACATAGGGGAAATTAGACCAACCTGTCTGCTAAGCGTAAAGCAGAGATGTTATACATAAACATGTTAAAACACACTGATCCTTTATTAAAGCACTCTGGCTATATATGCATGTTTTGTCAAATATTGCCTCCTTTTGATATTTGAACATTTTCCCTCATACTCTTACACAAAGGCCAGACAGGGACAGATTACATTTCAAGCATAAATAAATATTGTGAAAAGGTCACCTTTCCATCTGTTATTTGTGCAACCTCTAAAAGTAATTACATAGAATGTAGTCGGCAAAGCTTTCGTTGTCTAAACAGCATATCTCCCTGAGCTCATTTCATATACACCTGCGGACTGTACAGAGGTAAACAGGTGAAGTAAACACGGATAAAGAGAAACAAAATCAGATTGCTCGCACACAATCATAAAGGCTCATTTAAAGGTATTTATTACAAATTGTGAAAAACGGTTTCAGTTTTGTTGACTTTTTTGCACAAATATATAAGGTTATGGATTTAGTCACATTTGATATTTTTGTGACAGTTTCTATGACTCTTATGGCTGTATTACATTACATAAATACCTTTACATGAAAGCAATATTCATAATACTTAATAACAAGGATATGAGTATTTTTTGAGTGCTCATGACTATAATTATACACTGCTATAAGCAGATGAAACATTTAAAGTATATTTATGATGCATAGACATTGGCATAAGGTGTTACCAATATTTTTGCTATGCTAATATGAGTCATATTATTAATTGACACACCTTTTTTTTTTATAGCAATTATCCCTTTTATAGAAAAAAATACCATTGTACGAACATTCAAAGCTTTTAACACCAGAAGTGTAAGGTATGTAAAAACATGTGTTATCGCAGTGCCGTGGAATTAAACCTCATGAACTAATAGGCATTTACGCATGCATTATGAATGACATAATACGCTGCGTCTTCCCTGCAGCACAGGATCGCGTGCTTGCCTCCTTTTAGGAGAGGCAACAGAAAGAGGTCAAATGTGACATCAGGGGAAGGCAAGTGATGGCACTGAAGCACCACACTGCACTTTGAAGAGAGACAGAGAGCGAGAGAGACATTTCTCTTGGGAATGATTTTAAAGGCCAGGTGGTTATCTGTGTTGTAACTTTAGAGCCAGGTTATCTTGGCTGTTCTCACCAGGGAAGTTTTCTTTCTACAGTAGAATTTGGTACCGCCTCTGGAAAAACAAAGCACTGGTATGTCATTAACATATAAGAAATCTAATTTTGCCATTTGTGAAGATTTCTTTGATATTTTGATATAAAATTTGACCAGGAAACTATTTTCCCATTTATAGCTGCAAGGTCAAAGCAGTTGAGATACAGATCATTTACCCCATAATAAGACAATTTGACAGCCCAAATGAATCCTACAGTATGTTCGGGTTTCTATTACATTCATATTCATTTGTAAATGAAATAGCTGTTGAGATGAGTAAAGCTATTCAGTCTGTGAATTGAGTTGACTGGCAGAAATGTCTGCCTTTCACTCAAATAATATTCATCTCCATGCTCTCAGCCGTCAGGGTGTTTGTTTGCTGTTCCCCAACAGCAGTGGCGGGCCGTGCATTTTATACCCAGGCCTTCACTGCTGTCATGCAGCTGAAATACCACCTTATAACCACATGATGGCGCCACAGCTATTATTCGTTTCTAAGGCTGTAACTATGTATGTACTCGTATTAAACCGTTCGGTACGAGGCTTACAATACATTTGAATAATGCTAGAGCATTTGGAAAATGCAGAAGCTTAAATTCAGGAAAATATAATGTTTTCTGTGCTCATGTAGGACAGTGGTTCTCAGCTGGTCTGGCTGTGGGACCCACCATCATCCCTTAATGACAAGCCGCGGCCCATTCATCTCTTTAGGAGACCGTCTTATGATTTTACTTCCACAACCCAAACATTAAACGTACTGCTCTGCAATCTCTTTCCTCGTTTCAGCCCCCTGTGTCACGGTGTGTGGTACTCGAGCCATATTTGATTGGCTGAGCTGCATCACGTGTGATTCACAACGCGACTAAGCCTCTGCTGTTAAGTTTCGTTTCAAGATAGTCACGTGCTCGCCCACTGACCAATCGCTGCACTAATAGTGACGTAGCTGTGGGCCGGCTAGTATGGGGATAGCGGGCTCTGACACGTCAAAGAATACGCCCAACATGTCAAACTAAAGATCTGATTGGTTGAACAACAACACTATGACAATCAACAATATCGTCCCCATTCACTTAAACTGCACATGGAAGCAACTTGTGAGGCTGCAGGCCTGGGGCCTCTCTTCTATCGAGAGACACAGAGGTGAAATCTGATTGGATAAAAGCTCTACTTAAAACAAGCTGCACTGGAAGCAGAGCAACAGAGGAAGACAGGAGCTGTGCAATGAGAAAATATTTAAATTTTTTGTGATTCTGTTTAGGCCAGCAGAGAAGGCTTTGCAGGCCCTGACGGCCCGCCACTGCCCAACAGGTTTCTATTCACACTCAAAGGAAACCTGCTTCTGTTTACACTATTCCAACTGTAAAGAATGCCACCCCTCAACTGTATTATACATTTGACAAAGCTTTTGAAGGGCTTTAATTTTGAATTGCTACATCAGAATGTCCTGGTTCTGTCAGAGTGACACCTTGAGGTGGTCTGCTATTAACCTGTCGTGAAATGATTTTGTAACTATGCACTATTTTCTCTAAAATCTAATCTTAAATTAGACAAATTGTCTCATGAATGTGATTTGAAGTTAGCTCATGAATGCAATTTTTGAAGGGCTTTAATTTTGAAATGCTACATCAGAATGTCCTGGTTCTCTCTGAGTGACACCTTGAGGTGGTCTGCTATTAATCTGTCGTGAAATGATTTTGCAACTATGCCCCATTTCGTCTAAAATAATCTGAAATTAGACAAATTGTCTCATGAATGTGATTTGAAGTTAGCTCATGAATGCAATTTTTGAAGGGCTTTAATTTTGAAATGCTACATCAGAATGTCCTGGTTCTCTCTGAGTGACACCTTGAGGTGGTCTGCTATTAATCTGTCGTGAAATGATTTTGCAACTATGCCCCATTTCGTCTAAAATAATCTGAAATTAGACAAATTGTCTCATGAATGTGATTTGAAGTTAGCTCATGAATGAGGAGTCTAGCACAGACTTTTTGAAACTCCTGGAATTTTGTGTGTGTATTCCTAGCACTCCATAGCACCTTTGTTTCAAGTTTGGTGGCTGTAGCTTGTTTCTTTGGTATAGCTGTCGTAGACTCCCATTGCTTTGGCCTGGGGGAATGGCCAAGCACAGGATAAGGGATAGGGTTAGGGTGATAGGAAGGTCCTAGAGCCTTGGGAGTGGGCTCTACCCCAACTAAAGCGGCCATTGCGGTTCGATTGGTATCAGCCCTGAGTGCCTAGGACCTTGGGAAGAGGTAATAAATTGAAATTTGTGAAATTTGTGAAATTTGTGAAATTTGTGAAATTTGTGAAATTTGTGAAATTTGTGAAATTTGTGAAATTTGTGAAATTTGTGAAATTTGTGAAATTTGTGAAATTTGTGAAAGTTGTGAAATTTGTGAAATTTGTGAAATTAGTGAAATTTGACAAAACGCATCCAACATCAGCAATTATCCTGAGTTTTATGATTCCAACTCTGTACTGTTAGAGGTGAATAAAGTAAAACAATTAAAAATGTGTATTTAAACAATGTTTATCGGACCTCGGAGCAAGAGGAATTATCAATGTCACACTCCCTCTCTCTACATATCCAGCTGGGAAGCCATGCAACTATTTATTACAGATGTCACCCTGAAAAATGAATTATCTTTTAAACAGGGCTGATGACTTTTATTGGGCTCCAATGGTGATCAAGAAATTACAGCCAAACTGACAGATCTGCCACTACTTTTGGGAACCTGTAGTTGAGAGATTTAACAAAGCCCACATTTCCACAAAAGAGAAAGTTAACAGGCTTGTGGATCCAGCAGGTCAGCTGTCATTCCAGTGAATGAATGCAATTTTGTAGTCTGGTATCCTGCACTCATGTATTCATGGTATTCATTTGTACCGTATGTAGACATATTGTTCACAATCTATGAGTTCCAGCTTGCACCCAAAGGCCTGTATGGCCTAGTCAGTTTTTTTTTTACTGGGGATCTTTCTCCACTGTTAAACTCAAATAAATGTACCGTCTTGAAAACTCCAATCAGGGTGTCTTGTTTGCAGTTACAAAGTAATTTGCATGTAGCAAAGTTGCTCTTCTTATGCAGGCCGAGGTGAAGCGATTAAAGACTCTGTATGTGTACACTTTGTGACAAATTTGAAAGGGTGCATGAAATATCCACTATGGGGTTGTGTAGTGGTGTTTTGACACTCCAGGATTGCAGTTTAAAAGCCTGAGCCATCTGTGCCAAGGTCTAATGTGAAGCAGCTTGTCGTAAACTCTTTGTTGGCCTCACAGTCCAGGAACCGTGAGGCTAATAACATCACTGTTGTTAAAATTTACTGTGTTTCTACTCGCCAGAGTCAGATCCCTCATTGATCAGAGTAAATCAACTCTCACCAAACCGTAAAACATCATCTCAGAGTGATACCACTAATGATCTGCCCCAACAGATGACACCCGCTGTCTGGAGTGTTGCTGCTGTATCAAAACCATGCTGTCTGTCTCCTCTACACCCCCTTGGCCTCATCACACTTCATCTAATAATGGGAATTTACTGCAGGTCTTCTTTTTTTTTTCTTGCTCACTTGGCGAGATAAACAGGCGATTGATGAATCTGGCGTAATGCACAGGCTTACGGGCACAGACAGCACACAGCCCACAGTAAATATGTGCAGACAGGATCGGATTTCAGCATTAGCTGTGAGGAGATGCATTTATTTGCCTCTCACCCAGACTCATAACAGCACTGAGTCTCAATTACCACGTCTGAGAGGTGCAGATAATACATGCAAACGGCACCACTCCCAGCCATTACCAGCACATATATACAGTTTGCTTTTCACACTGTCTGCCTGAACTGCACTTAATTTAACGATGTTTGTAACATCTGCAGTGTAGGGATTATTCTCGGAATGATGAGTGAGTGTGTGTGTGGTTGCTACATGTGTTTGACCATGTGTGTTTACATATGCCAAGCTACCCAAGCCAATACATGGAGAAATAAAAGGATCATATGGTCTGGCCTCTCTGCTAGAAAATGTGTAATTTGTAATGAAGTAGCATGCTCCAGCTACACTTTTTCATGTCACGATTTATTTTTATTTATGGGGCATTGATAATTAATGAGGGCTACTAAGTTACAGAAATTAAAAATGTTTACATTTTGGCCTGTATCCCAAGGTAATACTACATAAAAACTCTACCCGGGTTTCATAGACTGTTTTTGCAATAGGAAAGTGACAACGTTGCAATGCAAGAGAGAGGCCTTGCATAGCCAAGAAGCTTAAAAATGTAATTATTTGGCCCATACATTGAGCAAGTAAGTCGGTCTAAAAACAATTGAATAAAGCACAGAAAGGCTTTTAATTGTCAGCATTGAGACCTTAAACAAAAGCATCTTGACTTGCCATTTCTAAACTGTAGACCTCGAATAACTGTGTGAATTGAGACTCAACTTGAGCGTGCCCTTTAACGGACCTGAGATTGCTTTAAGACTTGACATAAGACTTTCTCTGTCAAAAATTGAAACATGACTTATCTGATGATTTAAGTCTTGACCTGGAGACTTACGGTACTCTCATAGACTTGAGACTTGACCTGGACATGCCCCCAACAGCTCTCACAGGAATTGCAGGGAACATCATGATACTGTAACTTTATACCCCCTCAACTTCATGGAGTTCTCATTCCTTGGATACCCAGACTCTGTGTTAAGCACCAGGAGAAGGCCCTGCTAAGCCAGGAGCTTAGCCGCAGTGCAGTGCTTGCAGCCTGGGTACACTTGTCAGACCCCTCCTCACTCCTCCGCGCCCACTGGATGTCAACCCTGAATTGTGTTTTGATGTTTCTTCAGACCTACAATTGAGCTCCATTCTCAGCAGCCAAAACAGACATTTGTCAATTCATATGCATCAGGGCACTTTTTTCTCCGCCGCCACTTTCTCTCTCAACTGTGCCTTCCCCAGTTTTAACTCTACCACTGCACTCAGTAACATCAAACCAGTATGAGGATATGAGTGGCCACGAGCCCCCCCTGCTGCGAGCGGTGTCACATGTGATTACCATTATTTATAAAACTCACTCAGGCTTGGTTGCGTAGTCGGCCTCTCCCGGCCCTTGGCCCTGCACACTACAGTCAATATTTGCACGCAATCCTGAACTGTTGAGAGTTTCCATGGTGGTGAGAGCCTCCATTACATGAAATATTCAGGGCGCGCGGAGACTCCCATGAGGCCCAGCGCAGGGTTTTTACTCCGATTTGATTATACGACATGATTTTTTCATGAGCTATGACAGTCCTGTTGAATTAGAGTCAGCTCTGAATCCTTGTGATAGTCACGGAAGCCAGGGAGGAGGAGGAGCAGGCGGTCCCTATTCCCTTAGTCCATCTTTAACTCTCCCTGTCTGAATAAAGGGAGAACAAATTTAACCCCCCCCCCCCCCCAAAAACGAGGATGCCTTATAGAAAACACAAGATATACATCATGTGGACACATGCTTGGTATTATATAATGACATCATGTCATAGATAAAAGATCATACTAGTACCAAATCACTTTTGCTCTTTCTCCATTTAAAGGTGTTACAGATATCAAAGTTTTTAGACTGATGTTGGCCGTGTCCAAAAATTGGTTCTGATATTCAGTTTTTCTTGCGTCATGTTAAAGTCTCTGAAAGAGCTATTAGAGGGTGGGACAGTACAACTCAAAAAAGCAATATTAAGAAATCAAAAATTGTCATGATCATAGCTATATTAAACAACCACCAATAGTTGTATGTAAACCAGTACAAATATAACAATACTGTCAGTTTAGGGCATATCGTCATCACAGTCAGTATTCAGTATTGATCAGTCTTACAGTGAATATGTTACCAAACGAACTCCACCACATGAAGAAATGAAAAGAATAGATAGAGATAGCCTGTTAACTCCGTCCAAATGCATGTTTTGGTCGAGTCAAGATACTATAAGGTGTTGCAGAAATGGCAGTAAAATTGTTCAGGAATTTTCGCACAAATCTAATTTAGAAAAGTCCTATAATGAATTGAGTTGCGATGGTTTACTCTGAACCATTTAAGACGACATCACAACTAAGCTGTGCAGGATATCAAGGACTAAATGTTGGTTAAAATGGTCAGCTTGAGACCTTGAGTACAAGAATACCTAAGTGAGTGTGAATGAGAGAGAGATAATAAGGTATTTGAGGATAACAGTGGTGCCACAGACAGTTATGGTATAATGAGCGTAAAATGACCATTAGGGGCTTCTAATGACAAAATCAGTCATGCTACCACACACAGACACAGACCGTGTTAAGGTAAGTTAACGTTGTGTTGTTGCTGTGTGATAATGTTATGCTCTGTTACAATATTATATATTCTTCTGTTGTGGAGAACCTGACACGTTTGAAACATCTTGCAATGGCTAAATGGCATGACAACACTCACAATAGAAACGCAATGTTCCAAATATAATTAAACATTTATCATTGACTTATTAAAATAATCTATTTTTCCTACCGCTAAAGCTACAAATCATGCACCATTTGACTGGTTTGATGAATATATTCCAGTGTAGAAAACAAATCACAGATTGTTTATTAATCACATCACATGAGCTAATATGCGAGAATCAATTACAGAATCAATTCCTGCTGGTTTCTGTAGGATAGCAGAAAGAGTTGGATAGGATGAGGATAAAGGGGTTGCTTCCAGCTGGATTTTCTTTTATTGACCAATATGTTACATGATAGTTAGAAGTTGATGTTAATGCTTGTTGATGGATTTTGTATAATTGAGTTAAAAAGGCATACTTTTTACATTATCCGTCAAAATGATTATCATCAGTTTTGAAAATAAATGACCCACCTGAAAGGTGTAACGTTATTAGTAAAACATATTGATACAATATCAGTCAGAATATTTCATCACATTATTGATCAAGGTATAACAAGATTGGGTTTTGTTCCATTTTTTATTAAATTCAGTGCAAATCTGATTATTTTTCAGGTGTTATTATATTTTTTGTAAATGTTTACATCAATCCATCATACAAAAATCAGTGTTACCCTAATGACACTTTAGAATGACCCACATTCATTAAGGTGAAAGTCGTTTTCCAGATTCACTTTTTTTTTTAGATTTCCAAAATTTTGACCGAAATACCTTGAAAAAAAGGTTATCTTAATATTCAGCGTGTTTGTCAGTGGTGAAGAGTTTCTGTGATATTCTCAGACACTTGATACTGACAGTCAAGGTCATTCTCAACACATGCCTTTTGGTCCACTGCACCAGATGATTGTCAGCTGAGTCCAACATTGTCCATTTGGTCTTTTGATTCACACAAACACGTATTTAAACACGCACACATACATGCATGCTCACACACACGCAGAGTGAGAGTGAGAGATTATTGGCTCCTGGCTTTGACAGACTGAATCCTGGCTTTCCAAACAGGGACCTGTTTATGTGTGACCCAGCTTGAGACGATTTGATTGGTCAGGGCCCACCAACGTGCACAGAGTATGACAGCAGAGGGGGTTACACACACACACGAACACACACACACACACACTTCCCTCTTTCATTGCCAGGCTAATTGCTTTCCTTAGCTCCATGCATGCTTTAGCGACACCAGCTTACTTTTCTAATAACAGCATACATTAATGTAGGATAGAGCTTGATTCTTTTTACATCCATAATAGGAACTTTTAACTTCTGATGAATGTAGCATATTCTATAATGTGACCATGTTTTGCATAAATTCAAACGATTTTAAGTGAGGAAAAAAAAATATTGCTGCCAGAAGTGGATCAGACGTGTTAAAAATAACCGTTCTGCACTAAAGAGCTGCGTGATTAATTGTAAGTGTAATTGTAAAAAAAAGTTAGTTTTATAGTTTTTGTCTTGACTAGAGCACAGTCCTTTTAATTGCCATCTTCAGGGCTATCATCAATATTATTCTTAACTGTGATTGTTTTCATGCCGTATTTGCTGTAGAATTGTTTTTGCTATCAAATATCTTAAATCCAGGTCTGCAACAATCATCTTATTACAAGATAATAATAGGATGATCTTACTTAAATGTCACTCTACCCAACCCAGCGCACTTCTGATGCTTGGTCAGTGCCCTTTGGTGTCTGGTATAGATGCACCGCACTTTCAACTAACTCCAATGTATAGCAAACCAGCCTCATTAGTGGACGCTTGGAGCGACTGGTGAATTAAAAAGAGTGACACAGGGCAGGCGGGAGGGCTGGTGGATAGACAAACACGGGACTTTAACGTTAACATTTTTGCCACGTCAGTCGTGAGGTCACTCTGAAGTGACATGAGTCACGTGAGTCGCTAAGTCACAGGACTCGTTTGTCACTCTGAAGTGACATGAGCCGTTAGTCAGTCAAGTTATCATCAGGGGCTTCTTTGGGTCTACCGAACCAAACTATAACTAAATGCATCTACCAAAAGCAAACTTCACCATACAATTGGGGGAAAATAAATGTTTTCTAAATACATGTTTGATGCTAAAATATTGGGAATGTATAGTTACTTAAAAAAACAGTAATTAAATTATTGTATCATAATATTCACATTTGTTGGGTTGTTAATTTGCCTCATATTGGTTGCTCTCTGACTTTGGGAGAGATGGATGGAAAATGTGCATTTTTTTTCGGTATTTTAAGTATATCTCACAAAACACTTGCACACAGGAAATACACTATATGCATATTTATATTGACCGTCTAGCCGTTCTTTGCGGGGCCATCACAAATCTATGATTCTTCTTGGCTGCTCTCATCAAAACCCACCCATGCAGACCTCCAATTAATCAATTTTTGTCAGGAGAAAAAGGTCAAGTTTGCATATTTGCTATTCAAGAAGCCATTCTTACCATTTTTTATTTCAAAGAGTATAGTGATGGAAGCTTGCTTCTCTGGAACAAATCAAAGCCATCACTTGAGAGCGCTGCTCTCTCTGATGACTGCAGGGGATCGGACTGAGCAACTGTGTCAGATTGTTTGACAATCAGTCCGAGGTAGAGCGCCTCACAAATGGCAGAGTGAAACAGTAGACGCTGTTATTGTCCCTCCCCATTCGGGACATTGCATATCCTCTTTTGTCACAGCATTTCTTTTCACCAGGGGAAAACAATGTGCACTGAGCTGTGATAAAATATGAACATTCATAATGTATTGATCCTCCCGGAAATTCATGGCAAAAGCCAAAATGTAAATGATAAATGATAAACAGTGAGCCAGGAATGTAGGAAAAGACTGCTGTTTGTCATCACTGGTCTAATTGAAGGGGTAAGCGCTTCATCACTACAGCCGATGGGTGAGGAGAAATGAAGAGTACAGACTGTGGCTATTTATTATGGTGCTAATTATAGGAATATGCCTCGGGCTTAGCAACAGTCCCTGGCACTACACTATCTCTATTCCAAAACTTGAGAGTACTTTACAAGGTTAGAAATGGGATGAAATAGACTGCACAGTGGATGTAGCTGATGCTGTATCATCAGACGGTATTATCTTCGAACAAAAACAACAAAATGAGCTTTGAAATTAAATGAAAGTTGGATCGCTACTATTATTAGTGTGTTCCTTGTTTGTGTGCGCAGCTGTGTGAGGGTGAATACGGTTCGACAGCTGTGGACAGAGAGTCCGACTCGAGGAAAGTGAAGAGGTGTTAAATAAGGCAGTAGCTTTCTGAGTAGTTACACTCTTCTCTGTACACGTTCCCCCTCTCTGAAAGGCTGCTATTACCATGTCAGCTGCCATAATGCTAACATGAAGAAGATAGCTCAAGCAAATTATTCACTCTCTTGTTCAGTCAGTAGAACGCTAGAGGACTGGGAAACATGTACATTGTGAAATGGACAAAAGGCGTGATGATAACTCCAACTAATGAAAGACTAAATATGATTAAATATTGAATATATTGATCACTAGATCTGAATGATGTTTGGATTTAAAAGTGCCAAGGAGAAGTGATCACA
This sequence comes from Leptoclinus maculatus, assembly GCA_032191485.1. Classification (NCBI taxonomy): domain Eukaryota; kingdom Metazoa; phylum Chordata; class Actinopteri; order Perciformes; family Stichaeidae; genus Leptoclinus; species Leptoclinus maculatus. The sequence continues at coordinate 10,322,005 of JAVDOI010000018.1, forward strand.
ACTATGGCGACCGCTATAGACAAGACGCTACGATCAAGCCTGTTCTAAATCAGATATAATGACAGCCAATAGCCACAAAGAATGCTTTGTCAATAACACCAATAATGTCTGCTTGCACAGTATGAATGCTGTTGAAATAAACCAGGATATATATATATAATATATATTTTTTTTTTTTGAAGTAGCTGGGCAGTATTTCTCACTTTTTTCGAAGAGTTTTGTGGATGTTACCTCTGAACTTCTTCTTCTATAGTCTCCTGTATTTACATTTGACTTCTTTGCTCATCAAATGTAAGAGTCCTCTCACTGTATATACTGTATATATTCTTTATTATTATTTGTCTGTTATGAAGTGACTTCTTTTCAAGTTTGGATACTTTGCTTTGAGGAAACTTCCTAAAGATTTAATAAGACCAGGAGTAGTCCTCTCTTCAAAATCACTCAAACTCAAAGGTCATTCACAAATTCTGCTACTGCTCACAATTAAGCGGGCCCCTGGTGACAAGTGTATTTAAGTGGCTTAAAAGATTATATTGTTTTCTTATGTTTATCTTCCTTCTCAGTAAAGTTATTTACAAGTACTTGCATTAGCCTAATGAGACAGTCTCTTCAAGTCTGACTGCTTCTATCCATCCTCTGAAATAACCCTATCCTCATGTAACGTACATAATTGTTATGCTTCCATATTGTGAATTGTAAGATAAATGTTATCCATGTCAAATTTATAAGCTTTCAAAGACGTTAGTAAAGTCTTAAGGCCCTTATACACTGAGGGTGTTTATTTATTCCGGGCAGCGATGCAAATTTGCGACAGTTGCAACAATTAAAAGGTTTGAATAGATTTGCGAAGGCAGAGGGTCGCATTGGATCCTATTGGCCCAGAGCAGCGTCTGACAGTTTATCTGAGGTAAATTGTTTATTTATCTAAGCTACTGTACGTTTTTTTATTCAGGATCCTTTTAGTGAAATGCTGAGTAAATTTCAGTTCCAAACAGTTACGCATTCCCACAAGTCTAGGGCTTTTATTGTGAAACACAGAGGGAGGGGATTTGAAATGCGCTGCTTTTATTAAGGTTGAAAGGTTTACAATATATCTGTCTGTTTTGCACAATGTGATGGTTAATTCCTTTATTCACTGTAGGAAAGTTTAGAAAAATCAAACTCACTCCCAAAAAGATTTGCTTTTAATAATCACATTCAAAACAGTAAAAAAAAACAATTGAAAAATTGCCCCCCAAAAAATCCCTGGTGTGTAAAGGCCTTTCATAGATAAAAAGGTCCTTTGCATGCTTGTTTCTCATCCATGAAAGAGAGCAAGGCAAAGCATACAGAAATAGCACAAACCTACAGTTATGACTTGTAGCAACATAAGTGTTTTAATCCATGCTAAGGTATGTTATTTCACTTTACAAATCAACTGTGCCCACTGTATGATGACAGCGTATTTTCAACAGAGGCAGGGAGCAGCACAGACACATTGCTATTACATTATTTATCAGACAGTAGCACTTAACTATTAGTGGGGCCTTTTTTCCTCACACACATGCATGTTGGCACTAGAAGCGTATGCACACATGCTTGTCCACACTCTCACAACACACACAAACCTGCACTTGTTCATGAGTGACAGAGGATTTTTGCCTCGTCATTGTTTATCTCCCCTCCACCATTGATTTAACTGAGTTGGACGTGTCCCTCTAATCCCTCGGGTTATTGGAATTTTGTTAAAAAAAAAAAAAAAAAGGCTTATGGGAATGGACAGGCATCTTAAAAGGAGACAAGAAATTCTCCCAGAATCCATCAAATCACTGTGTAACAGTGCTGACGTATGGGTATTGATGCCATCCCCTTGTCTGGGTGATTTTGTCAAACACACAAAGATATAATGATAAAGAATCACCAATATGTATTCGTCACACTTTACAGCAACATGACCGAGTTACTTGTATCTACTTCTACCAAAGAATTAAATCACCTTTCGTGTTTTATTTCTAAATCAGGAGGTCACAGGACTTCTTAGGATAGGTAATCCAATGATTGAGCATGCACATTATTTGGATTATTGCACCAAAGGTCTCTTTATTTCTTTTAATTTGAGTTAAACTGATTCATGCCAGAAACAACAATGTTTAAATCCATTGTCAGAAGTCATTGTATTTGTTTGGTTTAGAATATTCTCCAAATTTGATCAAATAAACCACATTTCACCTTGTTTAGCCAAATACCAACATTGGATTTGTCGTAAAATATTTGTGTAAACCTAAAGTTGGGGATATTAGCAATACCAAAATTAAAAAAAACTTGAGTTCACTTGTCATTATTTAAAACCCTCTGACATAGTGCTATTCCGTGCACTATACAAATAGATCGCACTGCCTGATAAACACTAGTACCAGCAATTCAATAATCGATTCTATCCCGCAGGCAATGTAGAGGTGTTGTAGTTCTGGGTGGTTTAACCATCATTGCACCGCTCTTCTTTGCATAATGTCCCTTAAAGGCCTGAAGATAAATTAGCGTAGTGAGCATAATATGGTATCCTGGTAAGAGTAGTCATTTCTAGTCATTTCAGTATCAATACTGTCATCATCCACATTGTTAAAGAAATAACACACACACACACACTCATCTACACAATCAATGTAATTATTAATACATTTAATCCAAATTCATATATGAGGTATATTCAATTTCAATAATGTTTGTTTAGATGAGGTCCCATCCATAGTACATGCAGGTCATGGGTTCCAACTGCTGAACAACAAAAGGGAGCATCCAATGGGCTTTACAGTAGGGGGAGATTGCACCATGTCGGTTGGAGGGTTTTTCCTTCATTGTTTCGGGAAATAGTCTTTTTTTTTTACGTTCCCCAAACCCTTTGACTGTTAATATTTCAGGAAAAAGCTCCAGAGGGAATTGGTTCAGGTGCAGACCTGCTGGAAGCACTATGTGCAAGCCGCCAAAGAGCCATGGGCCTAACCCCGGTTTTCTTATGTTGACCAATGGATTTCTGTATGCTCTTTTGACAACTGCTTTGAGCTGCTTTGTTTGTCATTGTAAACTGCAAATAAACTAGAAACCAGGTGAAAATGACCCGATCTACCTCCACCACTCGGCCAATCCTTCACCAACACTCATTCGAAATCCATAACAGATTTAGCATGATTACCACATATAGTCAAGAATTTAGCTCTATTTTTCTTAACTTTTTGCTTGCGACTCATGAAGAAAGGATTAGAAGCCTATAAGTATAGCCACAACTTGTAAATACACTTGTCAGTCAGTGTTGAAGAGCAAGGTGGCCCCTTGCTCTTTTGCACTTTATAGATGTGATGTTTTTATTTTGTGCATGGATTTTAAACAAGTTATCATTATTTTCTCTGAGGAAAATGAAGTCCAATGCTACCTAGAGGTTGGGTCATCTTCAATGACTTGCAAATGTATTCGTCAGCTCAGTTAATTTCAGCTCCATCAGTACTCATTATTGGTTTTAGTACAAATTCAATTAACTTGCAGTTTATAACAGCACTTTTTTTTTTTAGCTGAAATAGTGTTTTTAGAGCAGGAAAAATAAACACATGAGAACCAGGCTCTACAAAGGCATGTCTGACAGAGTGGTGCTCTCTCACCCCATTTAGCGCCTGTGATGGATGGATCATTTTATACTCCATTAATCCGTCCATTTGTCAATTACTAATGGAAATTTTGGGGTTGAGGGTGAGGTGTTGGCAGGTTTCAGGAACTGTCAAATTGCTGAATGCCACCTTAGATCACTGCTGACTGCAATTACACAAACCTGTCTAAAAGTAACAGAAACAATAAAAAAAAAAAAGTTGCAACGGGTGATAATGACATTGTGCTTCCTTATTATTATCAACAACATCATTTCCAGTGGGATTCATTTTGCATTTGTACTGTGAACATGATTGGCTGAGTGTCATTCATTGTTTGGTTGTATAATCATTCTCTGCAAGACAAGTGGCTTGCTGATGGCACTCCACTGAGAAAATTATACTCTGTTTTCTACTAGAGAACATTGCATTTATAGACAATGGATAACAGTGATGGATTTGTTCCCGGACACCTTTCAGGACTCCTTTAATGAAAGAAAATGTGCAGGAATTATGGGAGATTATGCAAATAAGTGTGCAATGTTGTACTCAAGGGTTTGTTGTTCCGTCCCTCTTATCTGAACTCTAGAGAGTAGAAGAGCCTATTAGAAGACTCATTACGCTGGATAGCATTCAACTATATACATTTACACATTTTGGAAGGTGTCTATCACTCTGTACTGTCTTTCTAATTGGCTGTGTAGTATAAACATATTGTACATATATTTATGGTATCTCTACCCTAAAAAAAGGTTTACTGTAAGGATGGAATTAAGCTTTTAAGGAAACAGGTAAATATAGTCTGAAAAAATGTATCTTCATCATAGCCAGGAGACAGAGAAGCGAAACAAAGCCTTTTAAATAGCCGAAAGGACATTATGGAGGTTGAAAAAAAAACAGTTTATGAGAAGCTATCTGCTGTCAGTCCCTGGAAATCACCCCTGCCTGTGAAGGCATCCCGTTTCCTTCCTTCATCTCTGAACGATGGGCGGATGTCTCTTTAACAGCTGGGGTTACCGACACACCGGCTCGCAGGCCTGATGAGCTGCTCTCTCTATTTGCTCTGCTCATTCTCCTGAGCACCGTGGCCATCCAGATTAGAGCCTATGGCCCATTAGGCAGCCAGGGAGGTGGGCCACCTCAGAGGTGTAGCACAATAGCGTAGCTATGAGAGTGAGCATGTCTGTATGCAGTAAGATAGACACCGCAAGTCATTCTGGGTGGGGAAAAAAAATAGAAAATTGGTCTGTATAGGAGAGCTTGTGCTCTTGGTTCTCTATTCTTTATTGGGACCAAATACCCTAACAGGGACTGAAACCTGAGGAAAATAAAGTTCTCTTTACAGTTTAAAATTCACAAGGAGTTTTTTGGCAAGTATGACAGGTATTACAGTTTAATCAAGATTAGGCTTCATGTTTATTTATTACTGTGAACACACCAGTTTCAGAAGAATGCAGGACACAAATATCAAAGTCGGGACAGACGAATTGAGCAAGTCACTTTTCAATTGGTGTCGCTGACTGTTACATTACACAGATTTTCTATGAATGAAATTACAGTTTCCTTAACTAGGGGACATCATTTCATACCGACTATCCCGGTCTTCCTATTCACAGTCTTCCATTTGAAACAAACTCCCTCTATCTTAAAGGTAAGTGAAAGTTGAAAGCATTTGAATGTGTTGTTAATGTAGACATGTCATCAAATTAAAATGTCCTCAAAGTATATTAATATAAAAATATACAGTTTGAGATGTGTGCATCACAAATCAAGTATGAAAACCAAAATGTATGTCACGTTCTGTGTACAATTCTACTTCATAAAATGTATAAAAACCACTGGGAATGTGTTACTGGAAACTAGTCTTCATGTTTAGTCTTTTTGAGATGCCTAGAAAGCTTCCAGCTTCATGCTGCAGTGAAGTCATTTTGTCTTTTTTTCACAGATTTCAGACAAATACACATTGCACATGAACACAAGCCAAGTCAGCAACAACACTCGCTCTCGCGGGCATTTTTAATGTAATTGGCCAATTGAATGGGTGTAATCAGTGGTTATTTGTTTCTGGGCCAAACTGCCCCATTGGTGGTTGTGAAAGTGAAAGTGAAACTTAACTTCGTGAATTTAAACAAACCAACTTTAGGTTTGGCAAACAAAACAATTTAGTAAGGTTTAGGAAAAGATTGTGGTTTTGGGTTCAAATAAGTATGTAAGTAATTTAACAAAGGTATGGTAAAATAAGGCATCATCGGCTTTTGGTTTTACAGGGGACATGAACATCGGTCTGCCGGCTAAAAGTCCTGTGTGTGTTTGTTTGACCCATCCATGGACCCCAACCGCCACCCAATACAGGCTTTGCTGCTCCTTATAGCTCCATACCAACGTGTCATGTAAATCAAAAGCTGAGCTTGATTTTAGAAAGCAAATTGGAAGACAAGGCAGACTGTAAATTGCTGCAGGCAATTTCGAAGCACTGTAATCATGGTTTCGGTTTTGAGAAATTGTTTTATTCCACTGTCACCTTTTTTGTGTTATACTATTTGAAAATATTCATTGTCATCTTCGTCTTGGGCAACAGAATGTATCTTCACATAGATCGCTGAATGTTTCCTCAGGGCCAATGTAATAATCAAGAATAGGAAAAATGTCATTTCTTTGCTAAACTAGATCAACACTGTTAACTGCTCTATAACTTCACATCCGGTATCGTTACTATAGGCTTGAACTGGAGAGTTGGACTTATTTGGGCTTTTGAGGTAGAATACAATATTGTTATTCAGCTGAGATATATGAGATATTTTTAAACAAGAACATTTTTCTTTCAGACGAAAATATGATTGTGGATTCCCCCAAAATTGTTTTCTTGTGAGTATCCCCTCAATGTTTAAGGGGATTAAGTTTAAGGACATCACGTAAAAAGTTAAAACTCTTGATTAAAACACTTACTAATAAAATGTGTATACAAGTGTGTGAGCGGCTCAGTAATATGCAAGGTGCATTGCATATTTAACAGAAAGATATACGTTGTTTAGATACATTCTTGCCTCGCCACAATTCGCTTTATTTTATCATTGCTTTTTCCATTAGAGTTATAGTGGACAGCTCTGAATGCTTTTGTATTTATAACACCTTGTTTGAAATTCATGTTGAAAGTCAATCTTTTAGAATCAATAAATTCAAATTGAAAGAAATTCTTATGGCCTGATATTTATAGATATTTCTTTAATGAAAGAGCTTATGCCCTGTATATACGAGCACCCATACCTCAAATGTACTTTTTTTCATTTGCATCCAATATGAGACTATCTCAGTAACCCCAGGCATCATGTCTGAACTCGTTGCATCCAGCTGTGTTTAGGGTGGAAAGAGGAAATGTTAACGAGAGATCAGGAAAGGTTCGACTGATATAGGCTACTTTCTCAAAGATATGTCTCGTCAGTGCCTTTGGGTCTGTTGAGGCAAATAAATGGAGAAATAGATATTCTTTTTGACAATGTAGTTTGTTGAGACTTTGCCCAAGAACATGGCACAGACATATCAATATCAACAAAGCTACGTTTCTAGAATGCAGCCTTAAAAAGACACTCATTAGGGGAGACGTAATATTATTTACTAGTAATTATATTTATTTATTATTAACAGAAGACTCTGGCTCCGAATGGGTTCTTAAGGAAGAGACCTCAAGGGATAGACATAATATATTAGAACATATTCATATATTAGAACTATATTTCATAAAACTAATTAAAAAAAAAAAGAATTTGTATTGAAAAAAAAACAGATACAATTTCTATTACAGAAAAAACAAGGAAGTAAAAAAGGTTAACGATAGAGACAGAGGCAAGACATCTAGGTATCAACATCAGACCTAATAGACGATAAACTCTATTTAAGGTCAGGGTTTCAAATCAACATTAAGGAAATTACAGATGTGTCCCCTGTGAGCAATGCAACAGTATAGTCTTAAATATAACGATTTCAAACACCCCCATTCAAGTAATAAAATCCCTATCAAGGGGATTATGTTTGCACCATGAGGAGAAATATGATGTCTGTTTGGTAAATACTATGTGGCAAAACTGAGCGCGCTCCTAAGGTGCGTAGAGCGGAACATCGCAGCTTCATAACATGTAAAAAACATCACATACACTGTTGCTGCACATCTTATTGAGGCTGGTCATGCAATTCCTGCTCAATGGACCGAAAGGTACTTTTTCTAGAAGAGGGGAGAATTTGAAAGGTTCTTGTTTGAAAGAGAAGCTTGTTGGATCTATCACTTAAATAACCTTGTTTATTCTAAATAAATGTAAGCTATTATGTCTAGCCCTTGAGGTCTCCTCTTTAAGAGGCCATGAGCCATGTTCCTTAAATAGTAACTGTTATGTCTCTCCTGATGTTGTGTGACAAGTAGACACTTGTTGTTTTCCTGATGTCGATACGGAGAGATTTTCTGAGAGGTTTTTTGATCAATTCTTTTTTTTTTATTACATTTTTTTGAAATGGCTAATGAATCAGGTACCTATGTGCTCTTCCAGCAATATGTGATTAAGGACACTCCTCCCCATGATTGATGCCACCTGTTTCTTATCCCGTATTTATTGCCTGTGGAGCAGTTTTTGTCCCTTAATACCCTGAAGAAGACTGTCATGTCAAAACATTGGTAAATTATTAAACCCCTTTTTGCATCGTGGCTAGGATTGTGCAACTATGTTTCTTTTCACTTGTATTTTCACCGTGGTCAGCACCTCTCCAACACTGCAGTATGTGCTCCTCCCCTCTTTCATCCTGAGAAGCATTTGGGGTGAAATTCTCCTTTAGGCCGAAGTTTGTAACAGTTAGGATTCAATCCACGTGTGGGACAGTTCTGTATGGGCTGGCACTGCATTGGGAAAAGAACATTAGTGAAGCTATAAGCGGTATAAAGTCTCATTGTCTCTGTCAGTTGTGCTGATGTTGTCTCGTTCCAGTTCTTTGCTTGTGATGAGTACAGATGGACTGAGCTTGTTCTCTCTGGACACGGGGAATCATAGCTCACAGTTAGGCCCCCTGTACACTACAGTCACACCTCATTGACCAACATTACAGCAAAAGAAACCAAATCACTGGATGGGGGGGGGGGGGGGGCAGGGGGTGGCAGTAGAGGACCTCCTCTCATCAGTTTGCCCTTTTTGCTCCATTATCATCCTCTAAAGGCACGAGTGAGGATTTCAGTAATCAGCAATATGTCCTGTTTTGCGTTTTTTAGCTGTAGTATTAGTAGAAATAGCGTAAGAAGCAAAGTAGTAGTAAATTGTGTATTCCTGAGTTGGATTTACTCATAACCATAGACAAATATAGTATAGTTTATCGAAAATAAGCAATTTCAGGCAGAAAGGCAAACATTTGCTGACATGTAATAGGTTGCCGATGAGGTATAAAGGCACAAATTACTGTGTGAAAGGGCTTAGAATACACTTTTGCCACCAGTCTAAAATGTCTACAAAATGTAACCATCTTTTTATAGCTGCCATACATCTGCCCGGTGACGTTAATAGCTTGATCCATTTTTGTAGAGTGTGCGGCCTCAATCCAGCTACAATAGACAAAAGCAGGCCGCTGTGGTCAATATATTCTACTCTACAACCCTCCGTCCTCCAATGTGTTTGCACATTGAGCAGCACAAAGTCAGTAGTCGTTTGGCAGCTTCTCTGCATTGTTTGGTGATTGGCTGGGAGCTAAGTGGTGGTGACAGATTGCGATGTTGATGTATTTACCTCCTCTGTGCTGACAGGAAGCTGTCCCTATGTCCTGATTGACTGGGTCTCATCACAGAGGCCAGCATCGCTTTGTTTAAGGCGGTCAGGTTGGGGAGGGTTTGCTTACTCACTCGATGAGACGTCCATGAAGATGAGAAGAAGACCTTCCCTAATCTTGGCTGACATTGGCCGCTTGGCAAGCAGAGCAGCTCGCGGATGCACTGCAAATGTGTGGATGTGGAGCTACACTTCCTACGAGACTAAGTCTGTTGTTTAGACATGCTGAGGTTTTCAGGAGATAACCTGCATTGTTCTCAAATTGTTTGGAGTCAATAGCGTTATACTTGATGGGCTTCGATGAAATACAAAATCCACCCTAAAAAAAGAAAATTTGATTATTTCAACGAATACGAAGTAAAGCGTGATTTCTGCTTTCTGCATCTGCAAAGGTCGCAGGTGTCCGCATGGCCAAAGTGACGTCACACCATCAGACATGGCCCTTTGCGGGGGTTCAGTTTCCACTTTGTCCGTGGACGTCCTATATTTTCCAATATGCAAGACTCGTTTGGGCAGAGGAAATGGAGAACTTTGAAGGAGCTCTGAGAATGTCGGTTTGCCGCAGGAAGTATAAAAGATCCAAACTCTACTCATCACAATTCCACATCAGCTTATGTCCGTGCAGCCATCCTTGTGGAAAGTATAACAGAGGCTTAAGTGTGACCCAACCAGTGCCCCTAAGCAAGACATCAGTGCATCATGACTTTAACCCTCCTGTTATGTTGCGGGTCAAATTGACCCGTTTCAAAGTTTGAAAATGTAGAAGAAATATTTGAAAGTACTTTTTCTGTATGAAACTTCTTCTGCTTGCCTTAATTAGTGTAATCAACGTTTAAAAAAACAAATTGTTCATATCATGTATTTGCAACCCCCCCCCCCCCCCCCCCCCTGCAGGTTTATATTACAGAGATGATGTTCGGGTCAATTTGACCGGCAGTGAAAGTAGAGGCTATAAGGGGTCAGAAGGGTCAAGTTTAGACCATTTCTTTCTTTGAAAATGTGAGACAAAGTATTTCTTACTCACTCCCACCATGTTTCACCCCATTTCACACACACACACACACACACACACACACACACACACACACACCATATTTCATCCCGATCTCACACGCACACACACTCTTTCTCACTACCCCACCTGTGCGAGAAATACAGATACTATTTTGACTTTGACGGGAACCTTTTATTTTCCCGCGGGAAAACTCCGCCCAGACTTAGCAGGAGAGGGGCGAAACATACAAAATGGTTGCTTGGGAGTCCATACCAACATTACACACTGCAGATACATACAACACAGCAGCTTACTGTAGTAGGACAACATGAGCAACAGAAACAAAAGGATGACAGCCCTGGAGGCTCTGGAGCACATCCTCGATCACGACAGTGAAATAGAGGAGGATGTGTCTGAAGATGAAGACCATCTTGAGGTCAATTCAGATTATAATGGTACTGATTATGAACCATCAGATGAGGAAACTGATATTCCTCCAAGCTAGACATTTGTGTCAAAAAATTGTGAAATACAGTGGTCATCCTCAAATAGTCTGCCAAAAATATTATAAAGTATGTGTATTGTGTATTTGCACAAAGCACACCGTGACGACATGTCACTCGTGTGCTGTGTAGACACAGATACACAGACAAACGCATAGAAACGCACACACACACACACACACACACACACACACACACACACACACACACACACACACACACACACACACACACACCTCGTTCATTGTGCTCGTCTCTTGTTCATTTTTGTAAATGTCTGTTTCTTAACACTATAAGTAAACATAAGTAAAGTTTACTTTCAATACAAATCCTTATGACTCATTTTGAGTGAGCGGGTCAATATGACCCTGAACAGCAGAGGTGTCTCATCTCTATTTATCTACATCACCCCATGAAAAAAAGAAAGTTTCAAAATGTAAAAAGAAATTTGAAAAAAATACATGTTATGGTAGACTAATGCAATTTATATCTAGGTTTTTCCAATGTACCTAAAAAATTGTTTGAACATGTATTTTTCATGAAAACGAGTGAGTTATCCTAATTGAACTATGATCTATGGAGGGGTGAATAACTCCATTCCACTAAATACTGATTGAATTGTTAGTAATGGTGTTGGTGATGAGGTACAAACTATATTTATTTGGATTTTTTGGTTTCTGACAACTTTAGGATGATTAAACATGCACCGGGTCACATTGACCCGCGAACATCATTGCTGTACCTAATAAACAAACAGGAGGGTTAAGTGAGGGATTCATCGGACGTCACATTTTGAATTGGACAATTTGTACTAAATTGACTGTAGATTCATCATGTAGTATTGTTTATATGTAGTCATCAAAGAATCAAAAATGTGGGCACATCCCAATAAATCACTGTCAATGGAAATTTCCATAATGTACTGTCTATGGGGGTCCCAGAATCTGTCTCCAGGTGACATCACCATCACGGTTCTGATTTTTGATTAAAACTAAGGTGTAAGGTGAATCTTCCCCTTAACTGCAGATAAAAGAAGCTGCAGAACACAACGTTTCACAGTAGATTAGAATTAATGCATCTATTCATTTTTTTTCATTGGCCATTTATTTCAAACGGTTCAGTTAATAAACATTGCTGTTATTTAATTCACCAATCCACGTACAAGAAACGAAGCTACCTTCATATTTTAGTAACAGGTACTAACGGCATGTTCTCTCCGGTGGGGCTCATCACAAGTCTATTTTACCATATTGAGGTCCTTGTGGAACAATTTGGGAAGCCCTGCACTTGAACCAATGAGATAACACACACGCACACGCACGCACACACGCCCGCTGCCTTGTCAGCTAACCCCCTCTAGTGCCGAGCACCCTGCACAGATGCGCACAGTCTCCCCTCTGTAGCCGCCGCTTCAGCTGCTCCTTCGCTGCATCCCGAACCATCCCTCTGCTCACCGGCCCCATCGCGCTGCTGCAGCGGACCGGGCTGGAGACAGGGGAGCCCCGGTAGTCCGCGCCACATTTGCTGTGCTGACAGGATTGCTAAAAGTCTGTCACGACTCCGTGCGCCTACGGAGACGCGCTAGATTGACGTGGACATTTTAAGAGTGTCTTTGAAACAATGCAACACCAGCGACTGAAGTCCGCGGGAAATCTGCAAAGTTATTCCGAGCCATAGGTGTTTCTCACCTGTCTGCAAATTTCGATTTCACTTTAGATATTCTCGCCCACTTTATCCAAAAATCTGTCCGTTCCGCGCCACCACCGCCGCCGCTGCCTGCCTGCAGGTATGGACCTCCTTATGTTCTGTCCCTCGGCAGTTTTCTCCAACCGGAACCGAATGTAAGGACCAGTGGATCGGTGCTTGAGGAGGACCCAGACCGCGCTTTTCTCTGACCACGTCACCTCTCGGCCAGAAGTACCTCGTATAAAACCGGTGATAAATGTTGCAGCAGACATGAGTTTTGGAAGCAGATCTTTCCTCGTTTCACTCTTTCTTGGATTTTCCCTCACTCGCTTCAGCAACAGCAACCAAGGTGAGTGTAATGATTCACTCCTCCCTGAACTTGTTTTCCTTCACTCCAAACACGGTAATATGGACCCTGTTTGAGACAGACAGCACCGTTGCCACTAAAGTAACAGACTCCACAAAGTGGTTAAACCCCCAAAAAAAGAAACATCAAGGCAGCAAACTATCACTTAGAAAAGGTCCTGCACTATTGATATCCATGTCTATGTCTTTGTCTATAGCAATGTATTGTTTGTGAAATAAAATAATAATTGCTACTTTGCACATAGCCGCACCATGACAGGGTCCAGATTCAGATTGAACGTTTGTTATTTCCCAGTGGAGATCAATGGATTGCCTCAGCTCAGTTTTTATCCCAACAGTGAAACAGATAATGAAATGAAATACAGTTTTTATGGAAATCAGTTGCTGAAGTGACAAACCTGAGGCTGCTTTAATTACTCACTCTGCATTACACACACACACACACACACACACACACACACACACACAAGGACGGACACAGACAGTAAGACAGATCAGCCACAGATTGAATCATTAAGTGGGTGACAGAGTGAGAATGTGCGTGCGCCTGTTTGAGTGCAGACTTGAGTGTATGTCTTGTGCACACACAGTAAAAGGTTCCGAGCTACCAAAGATGCACTTATTCGCGAGAGTGTGTGCATTGTGCACGTGTAAATGGACTTGTGTGTGCACTTTGTGTTTGCTCCTAAATGCACATGATGTCTCTACGTGGTGTGGGTACAGTGTCAAAGTGGCATTGTGTACACACTCCTGCACGTGCCCTTCATCTGCATAAGCTTGCATTCCACTTGTCTTTTTATTTGATGCTTGAGTGTTCGTGCGTATGGTCACACGCTTTTGTGTGTGTGTGTCTGTGTGTGTCAGTGTTCCTTCGTGGCTCCGTGTGCACACACACACGCAGTTGCAGCATCAATGAGGTTTAAAATAGTCTTATTGATTGTGCGGGACACAGCGGGATCTGCCCCCCAGGTTATATTTTATTGTTCTCTCAGTTCAATAAGAGCGATGCAACGCCATGTTTGCCAAGACAGCTGCTACATAACAGCCTCACTCTGTGTTTTTCTCTGCCGAAGATTGAATGATTGAACTGATGTCTGCTTTCTATTGTACTTTAGTCTCTCATATTGACTGGTCTGGGACCAGGTCCTTGTCTACCACAGAGTGGTGCAGCTCAGAATAAAAAATGAGGGATTCATGTTTCTCAGCATGCCACGCTTGTTTCTCAATGTGTTGCTTTTGTCCAAATCATTTCAGGGTTCTGCTGTGTGGCTTGTTGAGGGCAATTTAATGGTGGGGTTTGCGCGGTTTATTGATGAGACTAAATTGCGCAGGGGCATGAATGAGAGTGTCTCTCTCCACCTTTGCACCCAATTTTACGTTGCGATCCAGCCACCTCATGACCAGAAAGGTAAACAAGTACACATATTGTTTTTCCTGCTCTGGGCTACATTACACGGGGGCGTTTTCGGAACTCCAAAAGATTGGGGATTTCACAGACAAAATTGGGCGAGATGTCAGCTGTTAGGAGAACAATAAAAACCAATCACCTTTTGCTTCTCGCCTGTGTGCCTCCGCTCACAGCAACACATCCGATGATCCCTCACATCAACCCTACTGGGATTGCAGACAGTTATTAACAAATCTCTACTCACTCACTGCCAAGTTTGAACAAGCCCTTTTCCCCCATCAATAGATCTCTTCCCATAATCTTTACTTTTATTAGCCTTTTTTCCCCCCCCATTTTCCTCCCTTGTGAAGTCGGCAGCAGCTATATTTATTATAATGAACATTCACAAATCTCATTTCAGAACCTGATTTCTTGAGCCCTTGTAGACTTTTTCCCAAACAGAAGATTGCTCATACCCAGCAAATCAGTAGAAGATGTTTTTGTTTCACACTTCTGGCATTGTTCAGATTGGTTTTTATTTTTTTTTTTCAGGCATGAAAAATCAAGAAAACAATCAATCCTTGGCAAATGGGAGTAAGATCTAAGCACCACATGTGACTGTTATTTTTTTTGTTGGTCAAATGCATCTTAATGACTCACTGCTGGATTGTTGAAAGTTTAAAGCCAGTTAGTAAAACATCTATTGGGCTGCTTACGAATATAGATTGCAAGACTTAAAAAGATCTATGAGATCATCATCAAAACAATAGCTTTTTTTGCATTTATTCATGTGGATGGCCGTACAAAGCTTTTGCTCTCATTGGAACCACCCGCAGAGCACCAAGATCAGCGACACTGCTGTAGATTAACAAGATGTCACCAGCAGTGTGCTGTCAAGGAAAATCAATCAATCAGTCAATCCACAGTAGCAAAAATGTTAACTCCGCACCTTTGACTCGCAAGCCCCAGTGTGTATATATGATATTTTCTTCATCCGTTTCAGTATGCATGCATTGGGGTTTATTCTAAAAAACTAATTCAGAAACAAGCAATTGAATATTAGTTTTTACACCTGGATGTTCTTCAGATTTGTCTTCCTAGATGTACAAGGCTGTGCATGTACTAGTAAGCTATGTAATGGCTGTAAAATGTAGTTTTATCCAAGTTTAAGTTCCCTACAATAAGTGAAGCACATGCTGCTACATGTAATAAAATGTGTTTCCACGAAGGTGAAATGATTTCTGCCTTTCTCAAAGGCATTCCTGCATTACGATAGCGATTGTTGAGTTGTGCTGTATGTGAGCTTGATGGCTGCCTGGTGAGCAAGATCCACTTCATACTTTACACTTGAGGGTAAATAACTCCTATCACTCACGAATAGTCAAGCAAATAGTATTCAGTGAATGCCGTTTCATTTTTAAATGTCATTTTTATGAATTAAAAATGGAAAAACTGTCCATTGCTGTATGCACATTTTGAAAAGCAGCTACAAAATGTTCTCTTGCTTGTCAGTAACATACATATACACAACTGTATATACAAGGGGATTTAAAGCTTATCTCATTGAAGGCTGCTGTTGCACTCTGTGAGCACTTCTAGCTACGCTCTGATCAATGATACCACTGCAGGTGTTTTGCCTTTGAAAGCAGATTAAAAACACCTGTTTTCATTGCCAATGTTGGGCCATAACTGCAACATGCTTATGGCTCAACATTGTAGCAGCAGTACTTGAGTGCTGAATGGATGATTCACATTTCACATTGGTATTAATTCCCTTTACTTATCTCTCATTTACAAAACACTTACAACAGATGGCACCCTAGGTACCCCTTTGGCATCCGTTTTGGAAGAGTCAGGGGACTCTAGCGACTCACGTGACGAACAAATGTCTAAAGAGTCATGGGACTAGCGACTGACGTGACAAACTAAGGCAACGCCGTTTCACACTGGACACAAACGGCAGACTTATGGGTGAAAGTCCTGTGTTTGTTTGTCCCATCCACCAACAATTCCACACGCCCTGAGCAGACTTGCTATCAAATACTACATCAGTTTCTCTGACCATCTAAACGGGTTTATACTTTGGAGTTAGTTGGCAGAGCAGTGCGTCACTACAGACGCTGTGTAGCATATACGCTAACGGCCACTGATCAAGCTGTGAGGTCCAAGGAGTGAGAACGGGTTGGTTGTTGATTGTTTGATCGTAGTGCGGAGCGGAAAGAGTGTTGCAAATCTTGTCATGCCTGTCAGGTTTCCTTTGCTATGGATAGTCTTCCATTACACAGCACATCATCCCCTCTGTTGAGAGCCCAGCACTTTGTTTACACCACTAAATGACAGTGTGTGCAATCTTCACTTAAATACTCCCCAAAATCAATTTTCAAAAGTCTCTGTTCATCAAATGCTGTTGTTTGTCATTAGACTTGCTGTGCACTGAAATGGGTGGTAGGGAACCTGCAAATGAAATGGTTTTGTTTAGAAGTAAGGCTTGCTTTGCTTTTTGAGTCATAGTTCAAGTGGAAAAAAAACATTTCTACCGCATATCAAAATGTTTATTAAATCTTTCTCCACAAAAGAAACCAATGTGCTGCTAGAAGCAAATGCACATAATGTACCTATTCAGCCACAATAATGGATGTTTTAAGAGCCACACTAAATATAAAATGATTTTATATTTCAACATATCAGGTCGTTTTTTTGATTCAGGACAGTCCTATGGAGACACGTTACCCTAGCCCACCAAAAAAGAGTCTTTTTTGTAGGACTTCTTGAACGAGGTGAAGATATAGCCTATACACCTGTAGACAGCTGGTATCACTTTTGTCTGAACACTCAAACTGTTCCCAATTCAAATTTACATGATGTAACACTGGTTGAGACTGGCTTTGGGTCTTTTGTGCGGGCTGTAGTTATTTTGAGGTGTTTGTGTGGCCTGAGAAAGCTGTAGGCCAGACAGGAGATGTCATCATTCTACTGTAGCTCCATATATTTATGTGTTGGCCAGCTCATGTTCTATTTATATCCAACCAGTGGAAGTCCCAAAGGACCCTCAGCTCCAGGCAGGGTCTGTGGGTGCCTCGCTGAAAGATAACTCTATGGAGGAAGAGAGAGAGAGAGAGAGAGAGAGAGAGAGAGAGAGAGAGAGAGGATGGATTGCTATGTATGCGCAGGCGCTGCTCAGTAGACATTTACCCAGCCAGCACAAAGAGTAAAGGAAAAGTGCACACACACACACACACAAATGTGTACTAAGATGTGCACATGAACACTCATACATACACTTTTCTGTTGGAAACTCTGTAACTAAATTTAGCAATTTAAAAAGCTTGTAATGTTTTTTAATTCAATAAATAGTTTTCAGTTGCTGTTGTTAGTTCACACCTGTAACTCCTCTAATATCAATTCAAAGCACACCAGAGGTGTTTCATTCCGAAACATTTTGTTGTCTCTTGTACAGATCAATCACCTCTGTACTGTCACACTTCAACATACCGTATGCCATGATCTTGGCTTTGGTTTAGTTTGTTTCCTCTTTTATTTTGAAATTCCCTGCCTCTTTTGTCCTGTTTTTGTTTGACTTCCTGTCTCCGTGGTTTTCCCTTTTTTTTCTGTGGATCACCAGTGTTGGATTTGTCTCGTCAGCCTTGCTCTTTTCCCTTGTGTTGCTTCCACCTATCAGCCTGCCCTTGTGTCTGCCCACCTGTGTCTTGATGTCTGATTAGTTTCTTGTGTATTTACAGTCTTGTCTTTTGTCTGTTGGTTGTCAGTTTGTCTGCTATGTTTCCTGTTTGTATCTCTCGTGCAATAGTCTGATTTATCTGATCCTTTCTCATGTTGTTTTGCTCATTCTTTTTTTTTGGGCCCATCCCCAAACGCAACAATTTTTTGCGTTGTACAAGTTTTGCAACGGCTGTTTCAAATTTTTCATAGCTCTTATAAAGCTTAAATAACACAGTTTTGGCCCAACGCTGCAAAGTTCTCTTTTGGATACTTCACACTGCCTCCTAATGTACGTCAGCTGTTCTTTATTTATAGCAAAGTGTAGTGTGAAACTGCTCACTGCAGTGAGTAACACGGCCAATTCTCAGTAATTAGGCCATCCTCCAGGGACTGTGCTGCTTAGTGCTTACCTGCCCACGGTAGTCTAATGGTGTCCATTAACACCATTGCATTGCCAGCATGGCACTGGCACTGACATGGCACAGACAGAGACAAAAAGATTAAATGAAGCTGGCAAAGCAGAGAGGACAAGATTGGAAGAAGACTATGAAAATATCTGCATGTTGACTTATCTTTGCTGTTTTGGACAAGATAGTCAATCAGTGAAACCATCTTAAATCATCATCTGCTACATTTTCAGAAAAATCAATATCCATTTTCTACAGTTTAGGCTCAGATTGATATAACTCAACAGGTTTCCTTAAATGTGCTGTTTGCTTTTGTAAAACCTTTAGCATGACATATCATCTGCAGTACATGATTTCATTAACTTGATGTCTTCAAGTTGTCTGGAATGAACAGAAGAAGAACTGGGTAGGTATGAGCAGTTCATGTTATATGGTCTGACAAATAGAAAGGCACAACCTATTGAAATGAAAATGTTCTCAACAAAAAACTACAAGGTCACTCGGTGAGCACAGACCTCTTGCCAAGGCAACATGCTCTATCTCGCAATGTTAGCGAAAGTGAAAAATGAAATTTGTGCATTTGTGATTCAGAGCCGCTCCTTCGACCCATGCTTCACCTTTCTACCGAGTTTGTTGAAAATGGAGCGAGTAGTTCTTCTGTAATCCTGCTGACAGACAGACAACCAAACCATATACCAAAAAAACACAACCTCCTTGGCTGAGGTAATAGGAGGAGTAAAATGTTTTATGTCGGTCCTAATGATGGAGTTTATGTCAATTATCATAATTTGATAACATTAATCAGAAACCTTACTCAAAATCTATTGGTATCAATCAAAAGGCATGTTGGTCAGGCCTTAGATATGACTAGTAAACTGTCAACTATTGCATGAAATTGTCTCACTCTCTTCTCTTTTACTCTTGCTGCACAGTATGTCTGTCTCTTTCCCTGAGTCCTCCCATTTTTTGCTTAGGGAATCTGATTTGACCAATCCCCAGCTGTCAGTCATTCACACAGAATATGGATTTTTTTACAGATAACATTTCTATAGTGCTGCCTTTAAATCTAAGGGAAAACACATTTCTCTCTCCTTTAAAAACCTCACTTATAGCCCAGGTTACAGGAAGCACACATAACCATTATGTTTCAGAATACATTCTCTGGGACACTAGGAGTTCCCGCTCCATTAACATGACCTCAGCAGCTCATTGCTTTTACCTCTCCTCGCATATGTCAATGGGTTTTTGGTTGGTGGGGAAATGAGACATGTGCTTAAGTAGTAAAATAAGGATTTAACATTCACGATACATATCTATACTTGTATTATTTTGTATTCAATGATAATATGAATTAAATAATCAATCAATATTATTTATAATAATAAGGTCTAAACAATGGCGAAAATGTTTTTAGCTTGCTGGTTTGGTTTTTGGCAACTATACTTATCTCATCAACACATTTCCAGCAGCTGCGTTCAGCAACAGAGCTCTAATAAACTCATCTCAGACTACCTGCTCAGCACCAAACAGCAGACAGACACATTTAGCAACTAGCTGGTGAACATAGAGGAGTATATAGGAGCTAAAGAGACAGATATCTCGTTCAGGTTTTTGTGTAAACCAGAAACAGAGTTACAGAGAGAGTGAATACTGGACTTACATTCAGTGGGTGTCCAGAAACACGATTATAATGAATGCTAATGTCGCTTCATATTTACTATACTGTATGTGTAAATAGGCTAACTGTTTGCTAACAAGTTCGCCACGCATATTAATTTTAAAAGTGATGACATGTCATTCTTCACAGCTCGTCACGGTGCCCCAGTGGTCAAAAGTTAAATAGTTCTGCTTTATGGCGTTCCTTAATTTGGATATTTTTTATTGATTCAAAAATTATAATGAATTTCAACGATTCCTCATTTTACTGTTAGACACGTGGGACTCATAAAAGAGTTATACGAGTCCCTGTATCCCACTGTGAAAACCCCCCTTTTTTTATTAGAATTATGGCAGAATCTACAGTTCATATAGGAGCAGGTTATATTGCATTCTTGACTAGTTTTTTCGAGGAATATTTTTTTTATCAGTTAGCAGATGCTATATTTGTTGCAGAGCACCTCGCAAATACAGAGTCACAAAGTCACGGAAATAAAGAAGAATTTTTTTCTGCCGTTGTTTTTTATAAACCTGCTGTACAACCACTCTGACGCTGCGAGCATCAATCTGTATTTTTTGACAACTCGGGGTCTCATATCCTGGATATCATATCCGGTTTTCTTAACTCTCGGATGTCGTGATACACCCGTTTGGCTCGATCCAAAACATGTGTTAAACTATGTCGCTGCAGTGTGTCGTATACCAGTTCTCTGGGAGATGGGTGGAAGTGCAGGAGCATTTAGTTGTATATGACAGACACATACATGCAAGCACAATGAACAGCTCGGTGACCAGATGCTTGGACAATGTCTGTCAACCACGCTCCATCAAAGGTGTACTGGCTCGTAGCTCGGGAACAGAGAGAATCAAAACTGTCCCTTCTTCCCTTTACGCTTGCCTTGATCTTGTCAGAGTACATTCACAGATACAATATGACTTCATTTCAAAATATTACTATCAATTTGATAATACAAAAGAATTGAAAGTAATACTTCCTTTGATGTACATTCAGTTGTTAGAACTATCTATCCCAAAGCAGTGATGTTATTGTAGATTTATCAAGGAAATATTTCCACTGATAGAAAGTTGTGTTGGCATAATGAGCCCCCCCAAGGACCACTTACAGAGCTCTAAGTGGACAGTCTTGACTGACTGACACTTAAAACTCAGTGGTTGTGTCTCAGTGTCAGTATAAAGCATGTGAGATTCACAGCTTGACATTTAAGATCTAAGTCAATGGTTACTCAAGGACACGTTTAAAGATGAGATTTTCATCAACTGATTTCTGATGACTCATAGCTCGTAAGAGAAATGGTTGGCTTAGACTCAAGCCTCTTGATTCTAGTGTTGTAGTTTTTTCCGCCAGCTATCACTCTGGCCCTGAATACCAGTTGGTTCCTTATACCTACTTCCTGATGCAGTGCATCCATAACATAATTAGGACATAACTGTATTTTCACACACGCTGTGCATTTGGCACATTTGACAAGGTGTCTGGACGGGCTCCATGTAATATGTATGGATTTTGAAAATACATAATTTGTGTCTACTGTCTATTCCCTAATGTTGTCACAACTGTAGATAAACATTAGTTTTTTTTATTGAAGTGGAATTATATTGGTATCACACTAAAGGTAAATCCAGGAAGCCACGTCTGCTCCTTTTCACTGTATATCATTTGTCTTTGTGAGAGACACGTACCTCCTGAATTATTAAATAGTCTGTCCTTGAGAACAAGACAAAATATTGTCAAGGATGGCAATAGTTCCAGTGTAAAATTGCTTTGCTTTTTTACCACTGCCTGCAAGGTTAGAGTCAACTGACAATAATATCCTGCTGTACCAATATGAATGTCACTGTATATTAATATCTATACCAAAGCTCTAATTTACATACCTAAAAACCATACCAGAATATTGATTCATAATTAGCATAATGAAACACATATTCTCAGGGAATAAGACGGGTTAAGGATAGATCCATCCCTGATTGTATCTCTTGAACAGGCTCAGTCATAGGCAGGAGAAAAGCCTGTTGTTGTTCATGAGATTGGGGTAAAGCTGTGAAAGGGATGGCAGGGGAGGGAATGCACTGGACAGCAATGTGACTGTAATCCATCAATCCCCAAATTGTGTCGCAAGTGGAAAAGAATGTTGCTCCGACTGTATACGCCGCCATGCTCATGAATATTCATCCACGAAACTCAGTTCTGTTAATATAAAAAAATGTCTAAACGATCACGCTTATGACTGATATTTCAATTTCCGTGTGAAAATAGGACTTTCTTTGTGTTTTGACAGATTGCTAATGGTTGTATTTCTCTCTTGCCTCTTTTTTCCCCCATTTCAGTTGTGCTGCTGGATACCACGTCTGTGCTTGGAGAGCTTGGATGGAAGACGTATCCTATAAACGGGGTAAGGAGAGCAACTCTTGCCTTAGCTTACTTTCCAGTGCGCCTTATTATAAATGCATGACCATATCTGCATCACTGCCATCAATTATATTGATTTCAACAGGTCAGAATGGGTAGCAGGGATCTGTTTCGTATTCACATCCACAGTTTTTTTCAGACCCCTTTGTCCACATGGGAAATACTCTAACTTGGAGAAAGATAATGAGCCAAGGTCTCTAAGGAAGCTTCCCTTATGCGGTTCAATCTTCCCCTGTCAATTGTTTGTGTCCCTTTAGGCCCTCAGAAATATTTTAATGACTCTTTAAATGTTAGCTAAAGGAAAAGCGTATAGAGTCGCCATCAGTCCAGCCGATGCTCACAAAGGTAAATGCATGTTGTTCAAGATTCCCTTTCACCTCTGTTTGTTTCTCAGTTACTAGTGAAGAAATAACTGCGCGGCCTCTGTACCTTGTTCTGTATTTTGGTCAGTCAATTTCCCAAAAGAGTATTCCCATTTTGTTTTGGCAGTATCTTGTCCGACTGAAAATCTAAACTTTTGAAACTGCAGCAAGTGCCAAACTGAAGGTATCATAACAATGAAATATAGATGCGCTGACACCAAACTGTAGCATCCTCAGATCAAAACCTTCATGTTGCATCAAAACCTCTCTCTTTCTGTTCTCTCAGAACACCCGAGGGATGGAAATTGTCCTCTTGTTATATAGTGAACAACAAATTCAGAATTGGCCTACTTCCACCTCTTTTTTCACCTCCATTGTCCTGGTTTTGTCTCCATACCAATTAACTACGGCACAGTCCAATTCAAGATGGAGACTGATTACAACGATAGTGGCTATCCAACTGTGTCCATGCAACTCTGACTATAAGCAGTCCTTGTTTGACCATGTTTAACTCCCCATTTTCCCCTGGGTATACGTGTAGCAAATCTATGGGTTCATTGCCAGGAAAATGCCGGGGGCTTTAATCTTCTTTTATGTAGTGTCTTTCAAAATGTCAAGTGCTTTACTCAAATGAGGTTTCTGCTCGTGGGTGCAATTACGATCCGTGTGCTATCTTATCAGTTGTGATCTCTCATGACATAATAAAGATTTATAAATAAGTCTGTTGAGGAGAAAAACGATGTTTATCATTTTTTTTACTGCAGTTGATTGTACATGTACATTGCCATGTTTACTGTGTGAGAAGCTAGTGCTAGTGTGTCACCCAAAGCATGATGGGTTCTGTAGTGCCAAAACTTTTAACATATGCATCCAAAATAAAAAAATGTAAAAAAAGTGAATATTTGTCCCCAGAACGCTGACGTCTTCCTCCGTTATCTTCAATATTCCTGCTAAGCTCCAGTGACCGTGCCATAAACCTGTGTTTGTAGAAGGCAAGGACTCAAAAGGGTTTACGAGCAACACAAAGTAGTGCAAAGATAGCATAGTAGCTAGCTGAAAACCAAATCTTCAAGTAGGGGTTCATCTTGAACTCACTGTTCCATCTATCTACCGGGAATGCAATAATCAAAAATGGTATCAAGAGAAAGGGCAATAACTGTAAAAGAGAAAAAAACAAAGAGATAAATGACCTCAAGCAGACTGAATAGTCAGACAGTGACGGTTCTAACGGCTCCTACTCTTGTTTAGGTTGCGTTTAAATGTTTGAGAGGCCTGGCAGTAAGCACAATACAATTTCTTTCTTTCTTGTTTGAGCTATGCAGTGTTTCCTCCATCCTCCACTCTACTTACAACTCCACATAAAGTCTCCATGGGGTTTTGACTTTACATGATCCTCTGCTGGAAGAACCCGAAGGTCCCCCCCAGCCCTTCTCTGTCTCTCTATCTCTCCCTGCAAGGCCCTTGGTGGCCCATATCAGGGTTATGGAGGTGATTACATCATGTAGGTCGTGCTGACAGCCGCCCACAGCATTAAGGAAGAGGAGAGAGGGAGGCTGGCTGCCTCCATGATTAAGCTGTCAGCCCTCTCCCATCCTCACTCATCCTCTATCCTCCGATTTACCATTAATATTTAAGGCATCGAGGTGAGAGGGCCTGAGGGAAGGTGTGAAGATCTGGGGAGGTAAAATAGTTTAAATCCCCCTCACTACCAGGGAGCCAGCAAGAGGAAGTCAATCCCCACCATATTAGACACAGCCTGGTATCAGTCCGATACAGCAGCGCACCATGTAGCTGCCTATCAGACTTCGCACACTGGTTCGAGTTCCGGATATGAACCGCTTGTCAGTCAGTCCCGCCCCAATGTACGCCTTAAAATAATTTCAACTGCTCCCAACGTGATTACCCGATGATGAGTTTGCCAGGAATATAGCTGGTCGTATGATATGAATTTGAAGGTGAAGTGGAAATTGGGGTGTATATTTATGGATGAGTTATTCTCAAAAGCCAGTAAACAGCCCTTGTAAAGAGAGTGAGCTGAGTGGTTTTGTAGAAGAGGAAGGTTAACCACAAGTAGCCTACACAGTGGTGGCCTGCCAGCTTTCAAACACTGCACACTGTGGCATTCTTTACATTTGTGTTTTCACCGTGGTCAGCACCTATCCAACACTGGTGTGTGTTCCCCCTCGCTCTCATCCGTTCTGCATAATCCCAAACATTTTTGAAGTGCCCTTGAGAAAGACACAGAAGCCCTAGAACTACTTACTCACTGTCAAAGAATTGTGGGTAAGAGCCCCTCCGCCAAATGACCAAAATGTAAAATCTATTGTTAAGAGGATGGAAAGTCTTCAATGCCAAAAAACTAAAATAAATGTCAATCACATTCTATACCGGGGGCAGGGGTGGAAGTAACACGTTGCATTTACTTTTGTCACAGTGAAAAGTAATTTCTTTGAGTACTTTCAGGCTACTTTTTTTTGTATTTTTTAATAATGGTAATTTTACTACTCTGAGTACCTCTTATAGCGAAGCCTTTAGACTGTGTTAGCTGTAACTTCATTTACTTTAGTATATCGATGTACTTTGCTACATTTAAAGTTGCATCCATTACGGAGTAAAAATATACATTTGTTTACATTTTGGCAAATTATTACCTGTAAAAGTATGCTGAATTATCTATTAGCATTATCCTGATTGCACTCCACCCATAGTTGTACAGACAACTATCACTGGATTGACTTTGGACTGAAAAAAAAGTTTTGTTACGAAACAAACTTGTGAGATATGGTTGTTTTCAGCCAAGTTTGAAGCACAATGTCATATTTCTTGGGAGCAGGTTAAAAAGTAAACATTTAAAGCACTCCTCATCTGCTTTACAACACTTCCTAGCTAAGCAAATCTGGGATTTTAATGTTCACAAATGCCACGTCTTTGCAGTTGAGAGACGCTGTAGATATGGTAAAATGGTTTTCATTGAAAGGGAAAAATGTGGGGAAAAAAGGCTGAAATCAATTCAATCAATGAATTAATTGTGCTTGGTCTCCCTCATCACGAATGTATTTCCCTGCAGTTCCTCACCCCGGGCGTCTCCACCTCACTGGAAAGCTTAAAACAGGTGTTTACACACTGTAAACATGATCATACGTCTTGGTCGTGCCCGGCCTTCAGTGGAAGGTGCCCTTTGATTATTTCACCTGCTCTGCTTGGAGAGTAAATAGACCTGTTTCAATTGGCCCACAAGGGGAAACCATGCACGGCGGACTGTTATGTTTGTTAATGACTTTACTCAATGTCCTCAGAGTCAGAAAAACACATTCAGCCTCAAAGCTTTTACTCATTAGATTTATGCATATTGAACAGCAATTGATCTATTCTATACCCTGTCTTTCAAGGACTTTGATTCTGCAAAGTTTTCCTCCAGTAAAAGTTAATAATTGTTGCGAGCTTGAGAACGCCAGCGGCAAGCTGATTCTTCAGTGGAAAAGATGCAGGGAGGTTGTCTTCATGAGGCAAAGATGTGCGTCTCTATTCTCAGTCTTTCCCTCCATGTTCTGAAATGCTGAATAGTGATGAAGAACAGAGCGTCAGAGGGGTGAATGAGAGAGAGAGAGAGAGAGAGAGAGAGAGAGACAGGGGAGAGGAGAAGGGAAAAAAGGCTTGATTTGGCGTCTGCATGCAGCCACAATAAGCTCCACTCAGAATGGGCAGACACACTGCTGAAATATGCATGAGTCATTTCCCAGTGGTGGGTGGGGAGCAGGGAGAGGAACAGTTTATTTATTAAATTGCATGAAACAGCTTTTAGGGATTAAAAATGCCTAATGTTTGCCTTTTGTTTTCACTCATTGACATTGTAATGGAAACTGAGCATAGGCAGGTTGGACCACAAAGAGCGATGGTTGTCCATCATAAAGGGAGATAATCCTATTTTTATCTATTGTCAGAGATCCCAAGCAGCCAATAAGTCAAATCTACCGGGGGCATATAAACACAGCATTATGTAAGCGGGGAGCACAATGGTTTACTGCTGCCGTAACACTGCTCAGTCAAATATTAGGCTGTGCAACCTCAATACCTCACAAGTGCTCAGCTCAGAGCAAGTCATCTGTCTCAGAGTGTGTTTGTGCTCGTGAAGAGGTGAGGGGGTGCAGATTACATTTAAAGGAGTTCTCTTAAATAGCAGCCTGCTACTTTGTCATCGCAGTCGCCTGTAATGTAGATATGATGCAGCAATTTGAAAACAAATCAATTAAGTGTCTTCTTTTTGTCAGCCACTGCTGAAAACAGGCCTCTTTGCTAAACTTACTTGGACTGCCCATTGAAGGTACTGCGGCGTGTGTCTTACCCTCATGACAATACGGTTGCCATAAAGCCCCAAAATTCAGGACAAGGCAGCAACGTTTGAATTGCAATTGTGTCTAGTAAGATGACACAGTGAGAATGGATTGATTACGTTGAAACAAAAGAAATGTATTGTATCTTAAAACGTATTAGAATCCTACTTGGAATGGTTAGCATTTTGTGTTACAAGGGCTGTTTGTACATATTATATGTCGTATATCCTTTTCTTCTATGGCATCGAGTTCGACTGTTGTACAAAGACGACACCACTTAATTCCCATTGTTTAAGTAGGACGCTGTAGCAGTAGAAACAAATGGATTTGTGATTGATAGGCTGGGGAAGCAAAGTATAGTATCCATAGTATTCCAAATCACCAGCTCTCTTTATCATCCTCCCAATACAACATGAGAGAGCTCAGGCAGCCACTAGTTGACATAAAGTCCTCTGAACAAATAGGTCTGTCAGTTTAGGGGAAAGTTTTCAGAGGATTGCCGTCAGATTCAGGCTTTGAGTTGTGGGGGGGAGGGGCTGTACTTTGCGGGGAGGCACAGGGCTGAAGAGAGAGAGAGAGAGAGAGAGAGAGAGAAGAGAAGGAGATACAGAGGAAGATAGGAGGCCATGTCTTGGATATAACAAACATCAAAAACACATTAAACTGCTTACACACCCGAGAAAGCATTTGCACGCCTTCTCAAGCCTCTTTACTTCACCCCGATACTAATCCGTAATCTTTTTATTGCAATATTTAACCACAGTAATTGATTGCAACTACACGACCTGAGGCTTATCTCAAAGTACTTCCCGCATCCCTAATACTATTAGCCTTGAGAGTGAGCCCTGGACAACAGAGAGGAGGAGAGAGAGGGAAACTCTGTATTTCGGTGTCCTTCATAGCTCAGATAAACTTCTCTAAGGCGTGCTTGCTGAGTGATGGCCGGCAGCGCTGCGAAATGGAGGGGGGAAAAAAAAGGGAATAATCCAGAATCACTCCACTTCTCCCCATGGAGGATCTAATATAAAAAAGGTATGATGATTTAGCACACCAGTGTTCGTCTCAGGGACCTCTGCCATAACCGGGCTTAAGCAGTGCCGGGGGATTCCTTAATTGGCTTGTTTCTTGTCAGGGACACACCGAGGCCAATATCTAATGCGCTCCCACTCGGCTTCTCGCTGACAGCCGAACATATTCTGACAGCTTTTTGGGCTTTACCCTCAGCATGTGAGGAATACAGTGTGGCTGAGTTTGAGAGGGGGGATCGAGGCGCTGGATGGATGCAAATGGGAAGAAGAGGAGACGATAAGGGAGGGAAGAGTGAGGAGGTTATTAGCGCCTTGCTGGAGCTGAATACGTGAATATGGGAAGTCGAGGAATAAAATAGAATATGTTGTTGCTGACAGGCAGAGTTTAGACAGACAGGCTTGTGTTTCTTTTGAAGAGTGAAAAGCTCTGAAAATCTTGAAAAGTTCAGTCTAAATAGAGACATTTCTAGATACTATTCAATACTATTTGAAAAATACTGTTTGTAAAAATGTGTGCAGACTTTTGGGACTATCTGTCTTCATACAATACTAACCTACTCTGCCTCTGATTGGCTTACCCTGATATTCTAACCTGAACCAATCTCACCCCCTAATGCCTGATTATGTTTCAAATTTGTTTTATAGTTGCTAAATTACCCTGAAAATATCCTTTCCTTGTTATTTTTTATTAAAGAGTATTACACAAAACATACAAGCAGCAGGTTTTCTTGTGCTGAATATGACTTTCGCTGAATATGACAAATGGAGCCGCCGGCAGATTATAACAGCTGTATTTAATTGACATAATTGCCTTAAGTAACCCAAAGGCCAAAATGAGCTTTTGGGTTACAGAAGCACTCTGTAACACCACTTTTTCATGTGGTGTTCTTGCATTTCAACAAGACTAACAGAGTTGTCTTCTCTGGTGATGTGAGCAGCTGATCATGGCGGAGCACATTGGTATTTGGAATTGACAAGTGTATCTTTCTCTCTCTTAAGTTGCTTTGGTATGTCTTTCTTCTGATTCTATTGTCCTCTTCTCCCTGTGTCTTCTGATTCCCTCCAGCTTTCTCTAGTTTGACCAACCTTATCCCCTCCCCTTCTCCCCTCGTCCTACCTCTGCTGCATATTGACGTCAATGCACTGGAAGGGAAAACAATAGATGTGTGTGTGTGTTTGGTTTAAGATGAGCAAATACAAATACTGGAAGAAAACTCTAAACACAAAGCCAAAAGGAGACGGGCAACGAGAAAGAAAGACAGTTGGACAGGGAAAGGTTAAAGCCAGGAATCTATTCATTTTTTTTATAGGTAGTTAGACAAGCAGTTACACAGTTATACCTGTACTCAAGCGGTCTATCATGCATTAGCACAGACAAGCAGATAATCAGAAGTTATATATTCATAGTTGGTCATATACATTCACAAGATCAAAATGGCTCTTCAGGCTGATCATTTTGTATCTTAGCAAATGTATATACTGCTGTAAAAGTACTCTCTTAAAGGTTGTCTGCAGTTCCATGATTAACTGTTGCTTTTAATATTGCTATATGGAAACATGTACAAATTGGAATTCCTGAAAAAACTTCTGACTTTGTTATTATGATCCTTCCGTGTTATTTTCCTTTTATTATCATGGCTTAAACAGTTTGTTATTGTACGGAGAGACCTGATCAAGAACTCTGTAACTCGGTACAATCTGCTGATACACACTCATACTCACAGAAACAGGATCATACAAAGCCATTTTGTGCATTGATATTTCTATGTTTCTTACTCTACACATTCAGCTACACAGGGAGTTTTTTCTCAAACGTCACACACACACTATTGCTCACATCCTCATGTGCACATGCACTCCAAAGAAGAACGAGGTTGCCCAGATAGAGAAAACCTGCTCAAGGTCACAGTAGTTTATCTCCACTAGGCTGTTTACTCCTGTCTGTTTCACTTGACTTGCATCAGAAAAAATATATTACAGTGACACTATGGCATTTCTACTGTATTCCATACCTGAACCTCAACTCTTCAATTCACTAGCAATGAATTAACTGCAGTGCCGGCAGGCTGATCACAGCCCCTAAAAAAGACCTTACATCTTGGTCACACCAGACAGGTGCTTGACTAACCTATAAGCAGGAAACATGGACATATTAGTGGAAGTACTTAAAAAAACGGTGTTGCTGGTGAGAAATTCAACCAGGAATTATAGCACATGTGTTATTGTTTGTACTGTAGATGCTACATTGTGCCCATAATGCTAGTCAGTAGATGAGCAGAGGCTTCCTGCTCTGTTATTTCGACCTTGTAATAAAGCCTTTTAAAATCTTTCGTTTCAAAATTATTTTAATGCCTTTAAGGCTTGACAGGCATAATCCCACTTAATGACACGCCATCTTTATAACATCTCTGACATTTGAGATGTCTGAGTGGAGAAATTGTTTCAGTGTGGTGTAGGAAGATTTGGTAATCGTTGATATTTGAGGTTCTAGAAATCTGCACTGGAAAATTGCCTTACATATCTTGAAAATTGTATTTGTTTAGGTTTTGGTGGAAAAAGCACTGAATGACGAAAGGCAAATGGAAATAGTTAATTATTTCTTAAAGTACCATAAGCAAAATGCATTGCAAGCTCTGTTTTTTATATTAATCTTTGAAACCCGGTTGACAATATCTTCAACCATGGTGAGTTGTGGACCACAAATAGGTCTAAGAAATCTGTCCCCTATTCCGTGTCACTGAAGCAGCTCGAGACAGAACATTTGTGATATAATTTCCAGGTGACTTTCTGTGACAAATTCTACACAAACCTGATTTCAGCTTTCTGAAATACTCTGCATTAGAAAATGATCTTCCTTCAGGATGAGAGCCCAACTCTTTCTATCAACAGTTGAACATCATTCTTTGTCTCCCAGATTATGTGTGGTTGATTGAAACAGGGTTTTTCCTTTGGAGCTGTCTATAGTCTTGTAATAGCTTTGTGCTAGCAGAGCAATCACAGTGCTCCATCAAGATCTGACACATCCATTTGTCACACTCTCTGTGGTCTGATAGAAAACCAAGGGAAGATGTGCACACACACACTAATACACACTGCGAGGTAACTCCCAGTCTACAGTATGGTGTATTGTATTCTCTTGTCAAAATAGAGCAAAATGCATCGGCATCTGTTGTATTGTTTGGGCTCGGAAAGAGCCATTGAAGAAAATCCAACCTGACACCTTCAAATGGAAAACTAAAAGGTTCCAAACAGAGATTAATCAACACAAAGTTGACATTTTATATACCCTGTCTGATCAATGGAGTCAGGGAAGTGACAAGATAAAATGGAAAATGCATTATTAGTAGTAGAACTACAAGAAAGTACTTATCACTTTATATAAATGCTTCCTTTGTTATCAATCAACAATTGTATATGTCCTTTCATATTTTTTGCCAAATAAGAGGCAAAAAAAACACCAAAGCCATCCAAATATATAACAAATACATGAAATAAAGGAGAGTGTAAGGTTTACTGTATGAGGAATGGGACACCACTTTTAGGAAATCACAAAACTTTGATTGAGACATTACTGTGGACCGTAAAATAATAATCGTACTCATCGTAAAATGAAATGACATGCTCGCTCCCTGTTAAAGGAAAATGGTACTTTTGAAAATCACCACCATGCCATTATAAGACAAAAACACATAGCGTTTTCATTCCAAGATAACCAGAGCTATTTGTCAGCTTGTAACAAATGTTGACATGTTGACATGTTGACAGAGAGATGACAGGAAACGAGAGAGGAAGGGGTTAGAGAATCATCAACGGCCCCCTTCTGGACCTGAATCAGGAACATTGCGATTTATGGATGTCGCCTTAACCCCTTGGCCATCAGGGCAGCCCTTGGTCACTGGTTTAACCCCACAGCGCTATGCATTGTGGGTTATTTCCTTGAGAAAAGTCTGCAGAATTGTGGATTACAGAAAGGGTGCATAACTCTTGCTTATGTCACAGTGGGACAGTCCCGAGTCCTTGCGAACTTAGCAGGAGACACTTCTGTGAGTCTGTAAGGGTTAGTGGAACTGGTTTAAGAATATCCTAATGTTAGGTTTTAGTTCCCACCTGATTCAATTTTACTTCACTGCTGTCAGGTTTTACAAAAACATAAAAATAAGGTTGCACCGATCCAACTTTTTCACTCTCGATACTAATAGCCATACCTGGGCTTCGGGTATCGGCTGATACAGAGTACCGATCTGATACCAGTGTTTAATTAATAAGCTGTATGATTCAATGTGTGACACCAATCACAATTGCTAACCTAATGTAGACTGGTCTACACATATGACACTATATGTTCAAGCCACAGAACATTAGTTGTGACAAATCAGAAACCCAAGTTTTACGATGCTTATTATGCAGTGAACTGTATACAGTAAAAAGCCCTTTTCCAAATGAAAGGAAGCTCTTGATTTCCCTATATTTACATCCTCTAATCACACTCATAGACAACTTTCACTCTTAGAGATAATAACCTCATAATCCGTGTGACGTCTCCCTCCTCCTGCACTCCTTTATCAATCACCATATATCCCATCGGTCCCCTCTTTCTGGACACGTTGTTGCATCTCAGCAGGAGTTCATACAATAAAGATAAAAATGTTTTGATTGACCAGAGCCGTATACAGCGCCTCTTCTCCATTCCAGATATGGTAACTTCCTTTCACCGGTTGCAAAAAAGTCAAGATGACGACGGCCATAAACCAAGATGGCGTCGGCCAAATGGCCAAACTCATGGCAGTCCACTAACCAATGGGCAAAGTCTTATATACAGACTATGTGTGTAACGCGTGGATTACACCCTTTACCGTCGTTGATGCTGTTGCATCAGTGGGCTGTTGCAGCTGCTGAGGGTCACGTATCCTGTCATGCCGAAAATTGAAATGGCTCCCTTTCATATTTAAAAAGTCAAATGGTTTCCAATGGGTTCAAATAATGTGCATCCATATTCATAGTTTGTTTTTTACCTTGGTCCCATGAACAGAGGGAGACAGTGAGAAATGTGCCATGTTTAATGGTCTCTCAGATATTTGAGCTTATTTATCTTGGTAGCTGTGAAACAGAAAACCTTACATTTCAGCTCATTCCATCTGAATATAGATGCCTCGCCTCTCAAATCCCCTCAATCCCAATTCAAAAACAGTGGAGGGTATGGATGGATAGGAGTTTTGCTGCATGTTGTAACAAAATGCTGGGGTAGAAGATTGATCACAGCACCGCAGGACAAAACTGCCTCCTTTCTCCCTCCTCTCTTCTCCCTTTCACCCTTGGTTTTAATTTACTAAACCCTCAATGATGGCGAAGTCCCCGCATCCAATATCATTTGTCTCCAAGGCTTCCAAAAACACACTTGTGAACAACATATCTGGGGAGAAAGTGAAGCAAAGACAGATCAATGACTTCCCAGTATTGGGAAGGAAAAAAATGATATTGTACCATCTGTATTCATATTTCAGGGTATCTTATTACTGTTTTATGGTGGAAAACATTTGTGCAAATGATTCCAAAGCAACCTTTCTCTGCGTGTGGTTGTGTCTCTCAATCCCCTTCAATGATATAGAGTTGTGATAAACAAGAGACGTGGTCACTTGGCTAAGATTCCTCCCCTGAAGCTCCACAGTTTATCCTCTTTGTCTCTTTTACAAGCAGAGAAAGACGAATTTGAGAGAGAAATATCTTGTTTTTTCCAAGTCCCACTTCAGTCTAGATCCAGAATCCTACATGGTGAGGCCTGTGGGGGCGTTTCGGGTCAGATGATGGTTCCCGTTAGAGGGATTAGGTTTCATCTGAGATTAATGTTTTGTCTGGCATGCTCTCTAAAATGCACTTAACATTTTATACAAATTCTGAGGATGCTGAAAGCCGTGCCTGCACCGCATGCTTTCTCTGCCTTTCTCTGTGCTGCTCCCACTGCCCTAATTGATCGAGCCGGCCAGACAATCCCGTTTTTGTCTGCACTCATTTCCAGTCAAGCTTGTTTAAGCGTTACAGACTGGAGTCAGATGGCTTTGCTAAGGGAAGATGTCTCCTGCTGGTCACCAGACAGACAGGCAGACAGACAGGCAGACATAAAAGAGGCAGCAACCCACTAACTTTAAACCCAGAAGGCAAACATAAAACAATGTTGTTAATCCTGGAAGTAGCAAAGAACCCTAATAGATATTTGGGCTAACCTTTACATGCGCATTCATTGAGAAGTCAATACAACTGCTGCTTTGTAATTCGGAATTTTCGGGTTCTTTCGGGTTCTTTCGGGTTCTTAATACTTTACAAATGATACAAATGCCTCAATGAACGTTTCGGTTTTATTTTTTAGAGGTGTCGATTCAACTGAATGATGGTTTTGGAAGCTGCAGCCTGCGGTGCTGTTGAACTGTACGGTATTATACTGACAGGAGATTCTGTTATTTTGTTGGCGACATTTATGGGGGTAAGCAACCAAACTCTCTACTTTCTTCTGAAGATGATTATCATTATTTTCACAGCAGGGAAAGGTCACTTGTCAGGAAAATGTATTGGATTAATCTTTTTAAAGTCTATCTGTCTTATGTCTTTCAAAAAGGCAAGACAATTAATGGATGGCATTATTCTTATCAAAATAGCAGAGGACTTGTTAGAGTAATCCATTTTATATTTTGGACCTTTCTTTGGAAATGTTATGGCTTTGAAAGGTAAGTATTCTTTATTTAGTTTTTTTCCCCATTTTGTGTTTTACTTTTGCATTTAATTCAATGTCAGGTGTTCACAGCAACAACTGTGCTTAAGCTACATCACCAACCTAAGCCTACAGTAATCCTAAATTTCCCCTTAACCTTCAATCTTTATCCTAAAGCATCCCTTGAAAACTGTCCTCCAATTTCTTTTCCTTATCTTTTCTATTGTTACGAGAGAAGCTTTGGCCCTCAAGCATACAGCAGTCCTGCAACACACACACACACACACACACACACACACACACACACACACACACACACACACACACACACACAGAGATTCATCCTCACACATTGTTACAAACAGCTCTGCATGCACCACATTCTCTTTACCCCTTGTCCGCTCTGTCTTACTGTCTTGTGACTCCGGTACTCCTCATCTTCCCGTTCCCCATCCTCTTGATATCTTTCTCCCATTTTATTCCTTTTCACTACCTCTCTTTCTCAACTCCCTCTCTCTGTCTCTCTGACAGCCTCTTCTTAACAGAGAGCAGCAGACTGTGAAAACAGACAAGAGGCAATGTGTTGCAGTTGTGTGTGTGTTTCATCCTGTATGTCTGCAGAGGGAGGGCAGTTTAATTAACTAAATGAAACGTTAGAATACAAGTGATATTTATAATGTTACTCCAGATGACGCAGTTATTTCACTTATTCTGTTTAATCAGAGCTTGTCTCCTCATAATCCTGCTGCCCTGAGCTGTACTTTGAGGTATTAATTCAGGAGTTTTTTTAGTAGGAAATCAAATGGCTGCTGTAACAACACTTACTTTCTCCTGTCAGACCAAAAAAAAGCAGATTTGAATTTAAGTGAATTGGAGCAGAGAGAGAGAGAGCGAATGAGATAGTGCTGACCTTCTACAGTTTAATAAAATGCCAGAGTTGTCTTTATCGTTGACTCCAGTGTTTGGCTAAAGTTGATACCAGTTAGACCCCCTGCTTTTGAATCACGTGTGCAGATCAGAAAAAGATTAGCTGTCAATACTGAATAGGTTAAAGGGTAGACAGAACTAAGAGTCTCAGAGACTCACAGCATAAAGCACAAAATAACATTCGCAGTAGCTCCAAAGAGCCCTGTTTGAGAGCTACATTTCAGTTTAGAGCTTAAAAAAAAAAAATCGAAATTGAATCCGTGTTCTGGGTAGACTCTATTTGTGTGTGTCTGTGCAGCATGCTTTCTTTCCTCTACCTGGGTGACCTGGTCTTATCTAAGCTGTCTATGGTTGCACCCTGCTACCTCACCCACTGGCAAAGTCTGTGTGTGTGTGTACCGCTGTGTGCAGCCGTCACTGTGATCTCACATCAGTCAGAGGCTGCTGAGCCAAACATTGACATTCCAGACTGCCTGCCCGCCTGCCTCTTTGGCAAAAATAGATATGTAAAACGACAAGCTCTTTTCCCCCTCGTTTTTTCCCACGCACAGTTTGCCTGAGCTGGTGGGGGGGGGGGGGGGGGGGGGGGGGGGGGGGGGGGGCGGAAAAATAGAAAGGTCTCTGGTCTGTGTCAGCTCAGATGAGACAGAGTCAACGCGTGGGGAGGGGAGTGACATATCACCGTTTAGGCAAATGAGATAGAGGAGAAGAGGTTGAACGGAGAAGGTTCATGCCCTTATCCAGTGTTAAACCTGCAGGTAGATAGGGTTTCACTGGCATCTGGGGTTTTGAAGCTAGTGATAAATTATAGTGTTGCCAAAACAGTGAAGATGCTGTGTGTTCATTGTGACTTGAGATCTGGCAGTTTTCAAGTGCAAACATCAAGGGATTCACTGCTTTTGTTAGCCTGAGGGTTGAATTTGCTCAAAGACAATTGTTAGTTCCAAAAAGGCATCGTAATTGAGGACATTACATGAGTTTCTCTCATTGCAGAGTAGCGCTCTTACCTGACTCTTAGTCAAGCATTATATTTCTGTTTGCTACATTTAAAAAAAAAAAATTCCTATCGCTTTTGCTCAAAATACACTTTCTTTTGCTGCGAAGGAACAATCATAGATTTACTTGCAATATGTATTTCAAGCTGAAATTAACAAGACACAAACAATGTATCTGAAGCTGATGGGGAATGTCATTTTTGCAGGTATTTGGTCTTTAAACAAATCAGACAAATTATAATTTCAACCCGATGACGGCGCTAGATTAATGAAATGAAGGGATCACGCAAGTTATTAAAGGTCATCCTGAAGGAGGCATGAATGTGTGCAACCAAAAAATCATGGCAATGCATGCAATAGCTGAGACATTTCATTCAAAACGAGAATATCAATCTGCTGTTGGTGCTACGGGTCAAAGTCAGTGCATCACCAAAGTTTTTACAATGTTTTGTGAAAAGCCAATATCAGCGTCTCTAGTTGGGCACTAAAGTAGGCACTACCTACTACGTAGACAATTCATAAGGGTGGATGTTTGTGATGCAGTGTGGGGAACAAGGCTGTCTTTTCTTAAAGACTTGAAGAAATGTGGCTAGTTTGCATCCATTAATGACAGACATATTTGCTTTTTTTTAACACATATGTGGCTTTACACAGCAAATTAATTTAGCATAGATGAGCATCTGTTATGCTGGGATCAGAAATGTTGAAATAAGGGGGCTCTGATCACTGCACTGGGCCGGTGGAATAGTTGCCACATACTGTAGCAGGCTCAGTCTCAATGGTGTTTCTTCTTCTCCCCATTGTCTTGAGGCTTGAGGTTTAAGTTCAGGTTCAGTCCTAATACATTTAGAAATGTGAAACTGTTATATATCTTCTGTACCCCCGATGCCTCAATGTAATATCTTCTTATCTCACAGAAGTGTATAACAAGCATACTCTGCAAAGATGTCACAGAGGGCAACACGTGGAATAACCTGCTCGATACTTTCAGAAGGGAGCCGTTTGCTTTGTTGTTTGGTTTTTGCTTCGGTCTGTCGTCTGTCAGATCAGAGCATTGTGAAAGTTTGCTCCGTGTGCTGCAGCTTCGAGAAGTGTTGCTTGTCCAAACAAGACGGTAAAAGTGGAGTTCAAATCGGGTTTCAAAAACATATAGAAAGCCAGGGTTAGCCCTTGTATTGTCAAATACATGGGCTTATATTTGACGTCTAAATCGATGAGCAGCCAGGCTGTGCACACCTCTGATAATGATAGAGGTGTATGGGTAAATTATTACGGTGTCAATGTCTGACCGAAGAAATAATTCCTGGGTAGTGGGAGGAATTTACTCGACAGTGTTAAACCTGCAATGAAATGCCTCAAGGGAACGCTTTGATTTCATTTGTTTGTCGTTCATTTTCCGAGGTGTTTACACCACGGCCAGAATACAACTCTGGAGGAACCACTTAATAATCTGTGTCATTTGGGTGTTTCATTGCTCTAAACAAATACGCCGCACACAAAGAGAGTGGATATCAGCTCCAAGCAAACATCAGTCCAACACGAGCAGTCTTTAAAATGTCAACACAGGTCGAAACTCTATCTTCAGTGCCCTCGGCTCTCTTAGGAGGATGACTGAGGCCATCGCCAACGGGGTGTCACTTTGTGAGAGCACCACGGGGATGACAGATGGATGCGGGTGCTCTGGATCCACCCTGCTGGCCACCCATCCACTGTGATGGATGCAGGACTGAGTGAAGCACGGGGCCTTTGTATTTCATTTGCTCACCACTGTTCACTTCTCCTATTGATTTGGGGGATGTGCTGGTGACAGGCAGTGGGATAGTGTGTGTGTGTGTGTGTGTGTGTGTGTGTGTGTGTGTGAAGAGTAATGTGGGTTACATTTTACTTGTTTTAAAATGATGAATCAGTCCCTAAAGAGCAGTGACAAACAACCAGATATCTAAGTTAATAACAATGATTTAATACAAATGCATCCAATTTACAAGGCAGCACACTCTGGTACAAACAAATCATCTAATAGAAAACCACAGAAGCTATTGTTTGAAGTGTTAAAAAGTCTAGTTTCTCAAAGAAAACTCTTGTGTAGCAAATGGGCTACAACTGCATTGCATTGTGCATCCCTGTGTGTTGCATAATGAAAAAAAAAGAATTGTCCTTGAAATCCTTGGATATGGAGATTACTAATCAGCTGATCGCCACACACAGCTGTGAATGGGCCGGTGATTGTGAAGCATGCATGAAACAGATGATGCCAGTCAGCGATAGCAAGTGCAACTTCAGTGTACTGTCTGAACCAACACTATGCTCCATCTGGCGTACAGGTCTGGGTCTGAATGATAACGATTATAACGATAATTTACGGAAATATCAGACTTCTGATATTTCTGCATCCCACCAGCAAACCCTCATAATTATCGATTGCAATTATTAGTAATTCTGCTTATGGATCCATTAAAGAGAATTGAGCAAGTGTACATGATGTGTAGCCTCCTCCAGATGTTAGAATATCAATATAAAGCCAACCTAATGGGTTGATCTAACTCCAAAGGAAAGTTTTTCAAAATTGACAATATACAGTTCTCAATCATTTTACACCAACCTAACAAACCGACCGCTGCCCAATAAGGAGAAATACAAAGCAAAGAGATCAAACTGATTACAAAGTTAGGATTTAAACTCAACATTAACGTTACTGGCTATGTACTCACAATGAGCGGTTCCACCTGTAATATGGAAAATAGGCGGTTCATTCCTTTTGTTATGGTGTCAATATTAGGGATTTTCTGACATGTTCAATATTGTTACGCAGGTTCTGTCCAGTGTCCAATGATTGGCACACATCCTCATTGGCACACCTTTACTTTCCCAATCAAAGTATTGATTGTCTTGTCGGCACTGTTAGACACAATGAGTTTAGCCCCACTTGTCTCTAATGAGCCCTCTATGGACCAACTTCTTCATTTGTGATAGAATGCACACACAAGGGCATAGATTTTTTGGGCAAATAATGGTGTAATGCTTCTGACTATTGAGAATGATTTATATTAAGCTTGTACTTGAAAACTGGCTTTGTCTGTCTATAATGTGAGATTTTAGTATTAAAATATATCAGATATCATATTTGTAATTGTTCAGCCTTGCAGAGAGTATTTCAGTATAACATTTACAATTCCAATTAAACACTGGTATTGTAAAATACATTTCATTCTATTTTATGTTATTTGGTGAGTGAGTGAGTGTGTGATGAGTGAGTTAGGTAATAAAGTGGTTTTATATGTTAATGTTCCCGATAGTCTCTGAGAGTGAATCACATTAAATGGTTGGTGAAGGGGTGGGTGCTCTGTGATTTTATTCACTCTCTCTAACGGTCCAAATGTCCAGCCAGTGATTGTTAATATTCATAAGTCGTACAAATGCTGGAAGAACACATTTAACTTTGCATTTGCCTTTTTTTCGTACTTTTTCCCCCACTCCATTCTAGTTGTTTTACTTTCTTTTTATTGTTTGTTCTTTTCTCATAAAGTCAAAGAGCTGACATCAAGTTCCCCTGTGAGCAAAGAGTCCTCATCCATCTCCCTCATTTCTATTGCTATCGTGTGCGTGTATGTGTGAGGTGGAGGCGGAGGTTTTTCATCCATCACTGAGGGAGGCTCTGGGATTAAATAAAAATCTCTCAATCCCAGTGTCAGTGGCATCGCACACACACACACACACACACACACACACACACACACACACACACACACACACACACACACACACACACACACACACACACACACACAGTTCAGGAAGATGCATGCTTGTGTGTAAGAGACAAAGTGTATGGGGCAAGACAGAGACAGAGAGGGCATCAGATATGAGACAAACAGAAAGACAAAGAAAAGTAGAGAAAGATGGAGGAATAATGGAGTGATAGATTAGAGACACACAAAGAAAGACAGAAGCAGAGGAAAAGAACATACAAGGAATGATACAACAGAGAAAAGAGAGGAAAATTGTTTTAGAAAACTTTGGAAGAAAAGCTATTAATTGCTGGATATTAAAGAA
Source organism: Leptoclinus maculatus (assembly GCA_032191485.1). Classification (NCBI taxonomy): domain Eukaryota; kingdom Metazoa; phylum Chordata; class Actinopteri; order Perciformes; family Stichaeidae; genus Leptoclinus; species Leptoclinus maculatus. The sequence goes on from JAVDOI010000018.1 coordinate 10,362,951, forward strand.
TGCGCACTATGGAGGAATAACAAGTCCCCTAAAAACAATATGCAATACTTCTTGTTAACATGAGAACAAATTAAAATGTCCTTAATAGACTCAGAGCCTTCAGATTAAGGGATAACATGCCATTGATGGGATTGAATGTGTATTCAGAGTTTCACACGGCACTGTGGCATGTTGGTCGTGCTAAGTGGTATCTTTTCCCAGACAAACTGTAATGTGATATATCGTTATAATTTAATCACCCGGCTGTGAAGCTAATGGCAAAAAAAGGACAAGAGAGATAAATGACCCCACAGGGGTGAGTCCAGCGGAGGGAGTGATTCTCGTCGTTTTAGAGTTAATTAGTTTGTCCTCACATTGATGAAGCAAAGCACAGCAGGCTTTTATTTTCTGTGGGTCAAGTTCTGTCAAAGATGGCAAAAAGGAATTGTTTTTCAATGTTTTGTGTCGAAATGTTGTCTGAAGGAGGGAAAGAAAGCACAAGAAGATGAACAAAAAATATGGATAATGGGAAATATCTGAAGAAAGAAAGTAGCTAAGGGTGTTCATGTTGGCTAGTTTTTTGTTTTGTTTTGTTTCTCTTTGCTTTAATTGCGAGAGGAAGCCAGGGAAAAACACACCTGCTCCCAACTCCACTGACTGTGTGTGTGTGACCACAGCAGGAGCATGTTTTGTTCTAAGCAAAGCAGGTGAGGCTGCAGGACACTGTGTAGTGTCCCGCAATCCTCGGTGATGACAAAAGAAAATCAAATTATAAATATTTATACAGATCAAGTGTCTCCTGTGGCCCAAATGAACACCTGTGATTTGACTGTATTCGTCTTTCACACCAACAATATACAATATGCAGTGTCCTTGTTTCCCATAGGACATTTGTAATTCCTCCCTAAAATTGCTGTGGGGCCTGCTAAATTCAAGCCACCAAAAGGTGTACTGTATTTATTTTCATTATTCATTATTCAGGCACACAGAAAGCTCAAATATTTTTAGGAAAATTCAGTATCCCAATGTCCAAATGTTTATTGTAATTAAATAAAAATGTATATTACAACACAAGTGCACACGGTCGTGTGTGTATCAGTGAATTGGGGGATTTTAGTTCATACCCATTTCCAATGGCCACTTGCACCACTACACTAACTGAACAAAGTAGAATCTCCTAAATAAAAAAAACAACTAATTGCCTTGCTACTTCCTACAGTGGGTATTATACTTAGTGTGTGTGTGTGTGTGTGTGTGTGTGTGTGTGTGTGTGTGTGTGTGTGTGTGTGTGTGTGTGTGTGTGTGTGTGTGTGTGTGTGTGTGTTGACATTTTTACACAATGAGCACGCAGGTCTCCTGCCAGTCTGATAGTACACCTTTAAAAGCTCCACTCCTTATTAACCTACCCCACTGGTTTCATTCAGTAATAGGCCTGATTATTAAGTCATATTTTAATAGTCGGTCATAACACTCTCTAATTTGCACAGAGCGACATTGGACTCTTAAATTGTGTTTAATTCTTTTCTTCTTTTTTTTTTTAAGACCCAACCAAGTGGAACGCCAGGAATCGCTAAATGTTTCATTTCAATCGAGGACGAGTGGAGCGGGTTATGACACTATATTTAAAAGTGCTGTTCTCCATAGGGCTCCAGGTTTCACAGTTTAAATAAAAAGAGCTCATCTCCGGGGCGAGTGGCCAGTAAAATGACTGGCTCTCTTTCATGTGCGAGAGTGATGGGCTATAAGGGCTTTGGTTCTCAGGCTGCAATCAATCAGCCACGTTTTCTGACCGTTTTCAATTATGCATGTTAAGGCTGGATGGCAAGTTATCGAGGTGGCTTCACTTAAAGTTTTCTACTTTAAAAAATAAGTTCTTATTCAGATGACACATCAGGGCTACACACACACAATAAAGTGGCTAAGGTCCTGTCAGGTTGGTGATTTCAAAGGGACTTCAGGCTTTTGGCCCAAAGGTGTGATGATGTCGCTGAAACGACCCTTATATTTTGAAGTCAATTAAGAGGAAATCAATTTCATTGCTTGTCAGACAACTTGGAAAAACTCAATTTCTAGCTCTCGTAAACGTAAAGCAGCGGAGTGACTTATTTAAAAGTGCTGACACCACAAAGCTGCTTGACATAATCAGCTAGCTGACAAGATGTGGAAGTCTTGGAGGCTTTTAGATCACCTGTGTGAGTGGTATTTAGTTGGGGATTCGAGTAGCAATATGCTCCTATCACCGTGGATTGTTTTCCCCCTTAGGGACAAACCACACTAATATCTCTGCCTCTACCTCTAGGTCTCTGGCCACAGTCTAATCTACAGTGTCGTTTGAGCTCATTTAATTGCCTCCTAACTTTAGTAATTCTCTTGTATCTCCTGATGAAACACACACATACCTTCATGCATGCTTTACACGTTTTATTTTTCATCTCTTTCTTTATCTTTAGCTTTCTATCTTCTCTTTCTCGATTGAACACAACTTTCACACACTACTTTGTTACTAAAGAACGTTGTCCAATATGAGGAATGTTTTTAGTCCTAGTCAAGATATTAGACCTCCAATCCCTTAAGTATAGAAACCAGCCTTGATACATTATAAAATGCCCTGAGAAGAAAGGCTGAAGGCTATTTCTACGCCTTTGCTACGTGTTCGCACACAAACACAGTTCTGTAACAGCCATTTCTTTCTCAGTTCTGTAACAGTCACTACTAATAGGCAATAGACTGGGGTTCTATGGATTGCTTGGTTGCCCTTTAGCAACCATTATAGGAACATAAAGTTTAATGAAGACACTTGACACCACTCTTCACTTTTATGTTAGTCAAGCACCATAAACTGAATTTAAAATAATTGGCAGAAACTGAAAACATGTATTGTGTTTGGTGTCGAAAACATTCTGAAAAATGTACAGAATTTCAAACAATATTGATCATCTGGCTTATTAAACACAGAGTGTCATCCCTTCTTTATCTCTTCGAGCTTGAAGCCATTGATACAGTGACACAATATGTCTTGTAGAAAGACCTTTATCACCAATCTCAGTGTGTTTGTGTGTTCAACGAAGACACGCTTGTTTTTGTTGAACACACATTTAAATGAATTCTTGATTCCCAAGCTATGTCTCCAGTGTGGACATGTCAAACATTTCATTTTCAAACCAAGACAAGGTGTTGTCCTGTATAATCTCAATTCCTTCAGTAACGCTTCTGGACTGTGGTGCTTACTATTGTTAAAAGAAAGCGTTGGAGCCCAAGAGTGTTGATGCATCTTTCCTCCTACAAACACCTCTGCAGGTCAACAGCTGACTAAGTGGTCAAATCAGATAGAAAAGGCCTGAAGGGTGGATTGAATCAGTATATTTGAACTCTTGTGCTAGTTCCATGGCCAGACCAAGCTCAGCATCTGTGTAATAAAACAACAGAAACCAAAAAAATGATCAGTTTCAGGTTAAAAAAAAAAGTTTATTTTTAAATTTTAAGTTTGGTTAAGTAGGTATGTAGATGGTAGTGAGATAAGCATTAAGGTTATAATATAGATACATTGGTAGTTCAATGTGTTCATTTGGATTTGGAGGTTTAAGGTTTGTAATTTAAAAAAAGGCGAAACCTAAAACACGATGTGGCCATTTTTCTGAGCTCAGCCGCCTGTTACACCATAGAGACCGACCTCTGGTGGCCGGACTGTGCTCTACAACAGTGGTTCTCAACTGGTCTGGCTGTGGGACCCACCATCACCCCTTAATCATGTCCTCAATGTAAGAAAACCCATATCTCATGTAGTCGGTGTAGTACTTGCGTTTCGCCAATGCTCAATTAGCATATGAAAACAAACTTTGCGGGTGTTCTGCTGTGAAATGGCGGGTGTCTATTAACATTACAAGACATTAACGCCAAATACTGTTAAGGAGTGTGAATAGACGGCACTTCGCTGCATAAAAAATCCCCTTCAAAATAAAAGCACATGATTTTTTTTTTTTCCAGGCAAAGGCCCACGACCCACTAAAAACGGGTCCGCGACCCACCAGTTGAGAATCACTGCTCTACAATATATCACATCAATACAACCTAATAGAAAGTTCAGCGGTATTGCAAATCATTCTGCCAGAATACCGAAATACTGTCCAAGCCTAGCCGGCAGTAGATTCATATATACAGTAAAGACACGGCAGTGGTTTTAATTCTCTCATCTAACTCTCGGTAGGAAAGTGAATACATATATCTCCCATAATGCAGAACTATTCCTTAAGTCAGAAAATAAACTGACATACAGTATGTACAGTAAAGCAAGGCAAATATGTTGGTAGATATGTACTTATTGGTTAAATAAATTTAATCTGATTATGAATAAACTTAACAGATTTGACTAAAATCAAAAATATTCATCATCCATTGTTTATGCTATTAATGTGGAAAGCTGGACACAATAGATCGACAATCTGTTATACTGTTCCTTCTTTGCTGCAAAGTTAACAGAGGTGAATTCCCCTCATCTTTTGCCTTTTAATTACACATTAAGCATTTTTTACCTGGATTTACTGCGGTTCTTTTGTATGCCCAACAAAATCCATTGTGCATAGCCTCACAGGTTATGGGCAATATCACATCTAATCAAAATCTATTTGATTGACTGTAATTCTACAATTACACCTTGAGGGAAGAGCAGATTAAAGCCCGTCGTCCTTGGATGATTGAATTAGAACATGTTATTAAAAAGGATAATGAGTATGTGAACGCAAATATTTGGCTTTGATTACTACTCTCATCAAGAGGTAATATTTAGCTAAGTGCAAAACAGCTTATTAAATGCACGAGCTTATCAGGCAAATAGTATTGGTAAATTAACCAGCAGCTCTATTGCAACTCTCTGGACTGTTTGCCTATAAAGGAGTTGTTTTCCAGCCATTAATTAGAATGGGTCTCCTCTCTTAGACCGGAGAATGGGGACATAAAGTGTGTGTTTGTGTGTGTGTGTTAAAGTCAGATCACTTTTCAAACATAAAATTATAGTTATGTTGATCGGTAATTAATAGCTTCATTGTTCCTCACCTAACCTCCCACTTGCATACCAGAAGGCTCATACCAGAAGACAGTATTGGGTGTGCTACTGTGGCTGAAGTAATAGTAGTAGTAATAGTTTAAAATCATACCCACACCATATAAAGATGAAGCAAAATGGTTTGGATATCAGTCTAAATATAAAGCCAGACACACACAAAGGCAAACGCTGCAGCTTGTGGAGGGGTCCAATGCTGCACTGTAAGCGGAGTGATTTGAGAGCCCCTTTTCCCAGGCAAGTAATTTCATTTTTGGAGGTCGGTGTTGGGTGGTTTTGGGGTCGCCCATGTAGCCAGTCCCCACTCTAATAAAACCAGAGAGCCATGCGGGACCAGGGGGCTAAAAACCCCTATTAACTTCTCTCCCATCAACATGGGGACAGGTAACCTCATGACCCTGGAAAGCTGCCATACGCCCTAATCATGTGACCTGGGAGTTGCAGAGCTGATGACTAGGCAGCTGGAGTCAGACAGCTTTTTTTTTTTTTGTTGAGTGTAATATTCTGTCCGTTGATCATTTCAAATGTCTCACCAACTAAATGTCTGACTTGATATGTATAATCTAATCTATTCTAATTGTCCTAACATAGAGATATTAACAATATAAGTTGCTTAGGGTACTTAAAAAAAAACTGTTCTCTAAAACAACGAACCCTACTTAAAATGGTACAGTCCGAGTTACATCTGCTAAAAAGTCCATTCATTTGCTGTTTGGCAGTTTGGACCCATGACCAGCAGGTAATATGGATGGGAGCTCATTCAGCAAACTTGTTGATTGAAGTTACATATAACCAATACATGCATATGAATGGAATGATATTAATTAAGAATTTAGTAGAGTTGTTATTTCATCAAGAAAGGCCTAGTGATAAAAGGGTTAAGAAGTATGTAGATACTGTTGGAGACATGTTGTGGTTTGGTTGGTTAAAATTAAAAGCCAACATTAAAGGAGCTTTGTCGTCATGGTTACAGTTATAAATTCAAAACAAACAGCAGTCTCCTGTAATAAGGTCCAATGTTTTGTTAACCTATCCATCCACCCTGATCAACAACGTAATTCTTCTTGGGAAGACAGTCTCAATTTAATTCTCAATTAAATGTCTAGCCCACATATCACCTTTACACAAGGTCTCCCATAGTATATAGAAATAGGCAGATTGCAATTCAATTTGCTGATCACATTCGTCCTCTAAAAAGGATGAACCTCTTGGATTTCAATGACCCCATGGCATATCTTTAAGTGCCACAATCAGGACAAAATTTAAATTTAAATCCGTACTAGTAAAAACAACAGAGTGTTCTTCATTCTGGCCATCACATTTATACTGAACAGACTTGCCTGTTGGGGCCACCACAGGGACTTAATACTTTTGGTCTTATCATTTAATTACTATTGATTGATTAATTAATTACGATTCTTTGCTTCTCCCTCTTCTTTCATCTTCTACCCCCCCATTCACTTCTTATTTCCTGTTTAGTGGGACGCCATCACGGAGATGGACGAGCACAACCGGCCCATCCATACGTTCCAGGTTTGCAGCGTGATGGAGCCCAACCAGAACAACTGGCTTCGCTCCAACTGGATCTCTCGGCAGGCTGCCCAAAAGATCTACGTGGAGCTTCGCTTCACCCTGCGTGACTGCAACTCCATCCCTTGGGTGTCTGGTACCTGCAAGGAGACTTTCAATCTCTTCTACCATGAGACTGATGAGGCTCACGCTGTCAAATTCAAGCCCCCACAGTACACCAAGATAGACACCATCGCTGCAGATGAAAGCTTCACTCAGATGGATCTCGGAGATCGCATCCTTAAGCTCAACACAGAGGTGCGCGAAGTGGGACCCATGACCAGAAAGGGCTTCTATCTGGCATTTCAAGATATCGGTGCCTGCATTGCCTTGGTTTCTGTGAGGGTTTACTATAAGAAATGTCCGTTCACGCTGAGGAACCTGGCCTCATTTCCGGACACAGTGCCTCGTGTGGACTCTTCTTCATTGGTCGAGGTGAGGGGGGCTTGTGTTGATCATGCTGAAGAAAGAGACACACCCAAACTGTTCTGTGGCGCTGATGGAGACTGGTTGGTCCCCTTGGGAAGATGCGTCTGCAGCGTTGCGTATGAGGAGATCGATGGCTCATGTGCTGGTGAGTTTTTCAACCATTCTGTCATTAATTTTGCTTTACATTCATCAATGTAGCACGTGTTAAGACTCCAGCAACTCTTGCAATACAGAGAAAAATGCATTTGTTAGTGAAACTGGCTCTAGGTTTGGAGTGCGGACCTTGTCAGCATGGGTAGCCCCTGATCAGCTTTTTCCCCCACTTGAAACATGTTTCATATGAGCAAACCAAACCCTCAAGCTGATAGTTGTACTCTGCCATGGCCTTGAATTAATCATGTCTGACACAGAAGTCTACACAAGTGTTCATGTGGTCAGGATCTTTTGCCTAAACTCAAATGTTATTTACCTTGAGTGTTCACCACCTGAAAACTGACATGAAAGGTATTCTTTAAGAATTTACAACTTCAAACTTAGGGTTACAGTATTTTTAGTCAACTAGGAAGCTGAACTCTTCTGTCTAGTCTATTAAATATGAATGCAGTACTATTCTTGTGTTTTACTAAAATGCATCCCTCACTGGCACACTTTCTGTATATTCCAGGGGTATTCAATTAATATTCATCGTGGTCCAGTTATAGAAAATGTCCTCATGCAAAGGTCCAGAACATCACAATAATGTTTAATTTGCGCTATGATTTAGTGCCATATATATGGAAGTAGCCTGTTGTATCAACATCTTTATGTAGTCAACAACTGACAGTCAAATGAAATAAAGAAAGTTCAATGGAATAATATCTCGATAATATTCATTGTCAGATTTTAAATTGAATTATAAGTAATGCTGACTCTATTAATAAATAAATGTGCTGGATTAAACAATAAAATACATAACAGAAAGCTTTTGAAAAATGTGAGTCTTAAAATACTAATAATGCTTCTACGACTATCCGGTCTCTCCCAGTCTCTCTCCTGTGTGGGTATATCTACTGGAGTTGGGAGCCTTATCGGAAATACACAAATTTGATTTGGCTGATTAACGTCACGTGATATGATTTACAACGCATGCAATTGATCGGTGTGTTTCCTGTCCCGCTAAACAAGTACCGTAAAGGCTAGAAAAGCTGCGCCGTTTAAAAAAAGCCACGTTTCGTTAAAGTTTTATAACTCGGTTATAGGTATGGGTCCGGATACAACGGCGTCTTGGTCCGAACTCGGACCCCTGGTATATTCCCGCCTTATTAAATTCACAGTCTTCTTTATTCTTATAATCTTTCATCAACATGGTATGACATACAGTATGTACTCATATACTGTACGTATTCAAGCATCAGCCAGTCACATAGTGTCTGATATAATGTCTGATACAGTATGCGTCAGTGACTGTCCATCTTTCTATGAGTCCCTTTTGCTGTGCTGTCATACACAAATGATTTATAAAAAGCAAGTTTATCTTTCAGCTCCTCTCTTCATTCCCTTCTGCTCCTCATTACCCCTCCTTTCATTTTCCTCTGCTCCCCCCGGTTATTGCTTCCTGCTAACTCTGTGGAGAATAAGATCAGATCTAATGTGGGGGGATTAGAGTGTTTAGGGTTGTTAGTGTGATGGCAAAGAGCTTCGCTGATTATGTCTAAGGCTGTATTAGTGTATGTGTGCTAGGGTAGGGCAATGTGTTAGAATCCTCCAAACAGCCACCGTCAGCAGAACAACCGGAAATTACTGATGTATCCACACGTGGGAGAAGTTTGCTTTCAGGGATTTCTGCTAAACAGGGTTTGTTTTAGCCCAAACCATGAATGTTGCCTGAACCTAAAGAGATATCTGGCAAAAAAAGATATTTCTGGTACAAAGCACTGAGGGGAAATGTCTCCCTCGTAGTGTCAGCTGGAAGATGTATCCGAGTGGCAAGTTTGTTACGTTCCTCGAGCTCTCTTTCCTTTTTTTAAGTCTAATAAATAAACAAAATGAACTCACAAAATGTCAAGAAAGGAAATATTCTTCAACCTATATTCCTCAATAATAAGAAAAATACAACCTCTGAATTTAAGTTGATCTCTTTCACTGAACTAAGACCGGCCTGATTGCCTTGTTAAGTCATTGAAAATAGTTTACTCACCAAAACCATCTTTGTTAGTCTTTCCACTGTTGTAACAATCACCAACTCTGGTTTGGTCGACATAAACTCTTAGTTTACTGAGTCAGATGTGGAAATATGCAGGCTCTACGGGCTGTTTTCCCCTTTCGGGCCAATCGCTGATAGCTGATATATTCATCCAATTGCCCAATCCTAGTTTGTGCACCGATGCATGCATGTCAATATATTTGCATTTAAAATGTCTTCAAAATGTGATGCACTAACACCTTTTCTATCAAATATATTTCATTCCATGACATTACTTTTGCTACTTGTCCTTCATTGTCTTGGTCTTTTGCATACTGCAGAGACTCCAAAGAGATCCTATTTGCGAGGCTAAGATGCACTCAGCATTATCTCTGGTTATAGTATATGCTAGAATATTTAGGGGCTTGCTGTGTGTGAACACAAAATACTAAACAGTACATTTTGAAATAGATACTTTTTTAGTTTAGAATTCTCCCAAATGGTTAAAATTGCAAAAGTATCGCTCTATGAGTTGGGGAATTTTTTGAGCGCCAAACATGAGCAGTGCATTAGTGAACTGTCATAAAGTGGAACATAGTGCTGTGTCTTGTGTTGAAGATCCTTGAATCGGAACTCTTTCAGTGGATTTGTACTGTGTCTGCGTGATTTATATATATATATATATATATATATATATATATATATATATATACATATACATATAGAGAGAGAGAGAGAGAGAAATGGAGTGTGTCTGTGTGTGTGTGTGTGTGTGTGTGTGTGTGTGTGTGTGTGTGTGTGTGTGTGTGTGATCGTGCAAGCCTCTAGGAATGTTGTTGTGTATATCAGTGGACTACCACCCGCTGTCCCAGGGGCTACCTTGGTGTGACAGATTACCTCGGCTGGCTTGGTAGCAGTTTGATCCTCAACTCTCTGATATGAGCTTTGGGTTATCGCTGGTAGTAATACTCACTGGGAATGCAATAGTACAAAAAAGAAAAATACCTTCATGAAGGTCCAATGCAACTTCTTTTCAAGCCATGTACAGGCCTGATGTCAGGTCAACTGGCAACTGGTACACATCTGTCTGTAATCTACTGTAGATACAAGCTGGCCAAGGTGCCAGGTGGACACAAACCCAACCTTTCATCTGTATTGGCCTGACATTTGTTTGATTTAAATAAAGACAATGTACCCTCACTTTGCTTTTACCAGAATGAACTAGGAGCACAATAGATGGAAGTATTGACAGTCAAATGTTGTTCCCCTCCACATCTATCGAACATCACGGCAAACTACAGCCTTGCTTAGTGCTCTTTCCAAAAATGATTTCAAAACTATTCACTGCTCTTCTCCCACCATCCAGAACCAGATGTCCTTGTATACAGTTGATTACGATTCATCTTGTGACACGGACCGGCGTCGTTTCTCCAGCTGCACTCGCAGCTGCATCGCAATCAGCGGGCCAGGGGTTAAACTGCAGCTGTGATTAGAGCCGGACTGTACCAAACTGGTTACTTCATTCATGTCTGTCCGTTTTATTAATCTTCCCAATTCTATATATAGTTGTTTAGTGACAGAAAAAGCGTTATAATGATGAATAAACTCTTGAGGACTTGGAGGGGGACATGTATTGCATAGTGAGTTTGCTTGCAGCTTGAAACATATTTGCAGGTTATTTTTTATTTTTTTTAAAGAGGTGATGGTTTGATGTGGTGCATATCCAAATGTAAATGTAAAGCAAACCTTAAATCTCTCTTGGATGTGTTTGCTTCATGTCATATCCATGATAGTTATGTTAAAAAACAGTCATTTCTGCTCTTTTCCATTTGCAACAATACGTGACGACAACATGGTCTCACCTATCGGCATCCCGATAGGCCCTACAGACCACAATAACTTCCCTCCTCCCCTCTTCCCTCCTTCCTATCCTTCACCCCTCGCTCTCTAAGAATCAGATTTCACAGTTGGTTTAAGTTTAGCCCTTTGGGCAATGTGATGGCATTTTACTGCAATGTCAAACCTGAAATGCAGCCCTTGCTCATTGTTCCAGGATTTAAACAAGCGTCTTTATTAAAAGCCTCCGCACAAGGTACCACTGGAACGCCTTGGGCATTGAAGGAGAAAGACTGAGGTGGCTGGCTAAGCTAATGCTTCAATTCCCGGTTTACAACCAAATCGGTCCCTTAAGTGCTACGGCTGCTTGACTTGGCTGGAAAATAATAATGGGTTTGAATGATCTGGGATTTCAGTGAAATACCCTCGTTGATGAGTCTTTTTAAAAAAAGAACAGGATTGACCTTTGTGCTCCTCATCTTTGGTTGACTATGTGTTATATGAGATTTCTATGTGTACACGGTAGCTCAATGTGAATGCTTACCCGTGTTCTATTTGGTTATCCCTGTATTTTGTTTATTTGTCTATTTCTGTGTATGTACGTATGTACGGAGTCAAATTCCTTGCATGTATACGCACACACGGCCGATAAAGCTGATTCTGATTCTGACGTAGCTCATGCACCCACTTGACAGTGATACTGCATTCTAATGGAATCAGGCAGACGGTAGACAGCAGAGGAACAACACCCTCTCGATGGCACAGGAAACACACAAACAGTCGAACGGAATGACAGAATGCAGCATCAATCACACTTACCAATAAGTTAAGGGCTAAAATGTAACTCTTAAATGCATTTTAAATATAAATAAAATATTGAGGTGATTCCGTCCTGCTTAAATTGCAGAGCTGAGCTGAAGTGTGGGCCAAAGACCCCCATAGTGCTGCCGTTCTGTTTAGTATGTAAATTGTTTAAGATAACTCCAAACATCAACCCCAAACAAACAAACACTCCAGTTCTGAATTGCAAAAAAAAAAAGATTTGTCCCAGAGAAAAGATGAGCAAATAAAAGACTTCAGCTCCACTGAAGTAGGAAAACAAGGACATGCTCTCCACCCAGCTAACGCCAAATAATCTTTTTCTCTAATTCAAACTCAGTGCTTTTGGTCACAATAGTACTCTAATCCCCTATTCATTTCTCAGATGAAGTGTGGATGTCAGTGTGCTGCAGTGAGGCTGAAGTTAATCAACTCTATCAGCTAACAATAACCCATACAAGCCATGTTTCAACTGGCATGCTCCTCCGTGTATAGACTTAGACTGGTGACCGCTTCCTTTTACCACACATTTACTTGTTATGACCTTCTGTAGAAATTTCCCGATTTCATGAATACTCTATAAGCAACTATTACCAGTTTGGTTATGAGACTAAAGCATTAAATGTCATGTTGTGATCACAACAGACACCAGCTGGCTTTGTGGTACAGAAGTGACAACTAGTGGCACAATGGATATGTTTTCATGAGTGCTCCTGATTGCTCTTGTGCAAGCGCACAAGGACAGGATGGATGACCCAATACACAGTCCTGCTAATGGTTCAGCACTAATCTGCAGCTGTGACTAGCACATTAGTTCTTTAATTGATTTGATCTGCCCAAATATATTATGCACAATGCAGCCTTGTAATTAGAAGATCCAATGGAAGGAGAATAAAACTGTTTATGAAGAAATAAGTAAATATATACCACAAACCATTGCGGGGGCAAAGTAAAATATAAAGTGTGCGTGAATGTGGGTACATACTTTGACCTAATAGTTCCAGGAACAACAGCGTTGTCCGAGACGCACACAACCAATGACGATGCAACCACACAGAGTCATTGTGTTGTTCTTTGCCTTCACTGTGGAGTGACTCTTTGTCTGAATGGATGTAACGAATGAATTAAAAAGGAGTACATGCAGAGGTGGACAGGTGGACTGAACACTCCAGAAAGCTGAGCTCAGTCTAGTGAGTGATTTGTTCTTGCTTTAGTATGTAACCGCATCGAATCAATGAGCATTGAGTGATGTTCAGCGCGGCCATTTCTGCCACTGTAATTCCTGGGCCATCAGAAACTTACTCCGATGGGTCAGTGGCTTTTGAAGGGCCAGGAACTATTGCAGGAACACAATGTAGACCCTGGTCCCTCCTTTTAAATTGCAGGCAACCTTCCTGAGTCCCTCAAGAGCCCCTTTTTTTACTTACATTCGCTAGTCGTTTCTTACGGTACCTTTGCTGTGTCATTTTCAGCTTTCTTTCCTCAAGATCATTCAAAGTGCTACTTTCTTCATATTCTCTCTCTCTCATGTTCCACATCTGACTCCCCCTTACTGTTACAGAAACCACATTTGATTGTTTTAGCATGATTTCAAAAGCTAAACTACTAATAAATCCATCTTGTGAACTCTGATCAGAAAGCAAGGAACACACATCAGCACTGATATTCCCCCTGCCTAATAGCTCAACTTATATAACTGCTTGTGTCCGACTCACTGTACTTTGTCAGTTTCCTATTGGGTGTTGCACATTCTAAAGAAAGAAAGGCAACAGAGGCAGAGAGAGAGAGAGAGAGAAAGAGCTGAGCAGAGCAGACAAAGAGGTGCTTCTTTGTAATGCAACCGATCCTTACACAATTTATCTCCATTAAGTATTTGTGTCCTCGTGTCTTTTGTTACAGGTGGGGGTGAGCATTGTTCTTTGAACTTTGATACAAATATTACAAATATGTTTTATGTACTCTGCACCCTGGCATATTCTCTTCGTTTTTAAATGCATGTAAGGGGGACATTGTGTGGTGCTGACTAAAATATCCTATTGTTAATTATTCTTTTCTTCCAGGAGCATAGTTAATAGGTGTGTGTGTGTGTGTGTGTGTGTGTGTGTGTGTGCCTCTCTCTCTCTCTCGTGCTCGCTCTTGCTCTCTCTGTATGTCTGTTTATATGTATGTATATATATATATACACAGTATATATATACATCAATAGTACTTATTATATACATACTGTACTTTTAATAAAAGTATAATATATACCTCCGCCTCCTCCTTGGCACCCCTCCGGCCCTCCGGCAGGCAACCGGCTAGCATGCCTATGGCTAAATATAGAGCTGCACATAGACGGACACACACAAACCGACCAAAACATCAATAAGAGCAATCCTTGGTGTTAATGCAAGAAGACGCCTCTCGCTCCACCTAAATGATTGACACACACATTCATTCAGTCTCTCTCGCTTCGTCCTTCCCTGTCCCTCCATCGCGCTTATTGTAAGACAATCTAGCTGATGCTGTTACCACTCATTGTTTTACAGCAGCTCTTGTGTGTTTGCTGGGAGAGCTGGCTGCAGCGCTATGAATAATGTAATCACGGTGTGTGTGTGTGTGTGTGTGTGTGTGTGTGTGTTTGTTTATATGTGCGTGTGCACCAGTGTATTTGGAGCCGGGTGCTATTTGTTATGTGCTGAACAGAAGTGGTTCTCCCCAGTGTTGGGCTGGAGCAATAAAGCAATCTATTTACATTTTAAACTAATGTCGTGCCACACACATTGAGAATTAATGTGCACCTCTTATTTTAAAGAATGATGAATACCCCCCAAAGAGTAAAAATAAAACAACATGCTGTGACGTTTTATAACTTGACTTGTGTACGGAAGCAAAGCGTGCCATGTTTGCCATCATTTTGTTTTGGGCCTGTTATCTTGACATAAGATATATTATAATCTGAGATCACAATTAATCTCTGAGTGTTTAAATCACAGAAAATGCTGCCATTTCTTTCAGACAGGCCGGGATCTCACTTGATGCACATTGGACTTCACATAGGTAATTGGACAGGAAACAGGAGCAGCTGTATTAATCTTAATTGGCATGCTGGTTTACACATCCTGAAGAAAGTTTCACACAAGACATTTTCAATTACAGCATGAAGACAGTCAGACAACAATTACAGCACATATCCTTCAACCTGTCAGCCCGCCAAATAAGATGTCACATATACACACACACACACACACCAAGGAGGGAGGCTGCACAGACGAAAACACACGTAATGAAACCCACGAAACACACACGCCGAGGCAAAGACAGAACAGCCCGTACCACACACCAAACCACCTGGCATCTTGGTCAACAACAACAGCCACGACACACACAAAAGCCCAAAATGCACTCAAGCTGTTGGTGTTAGTGCAAGAGGCAATATTTTGCTCTCACAAAATATGCTCTAACAAACACACACACACACACACACAAGGTGACGCACCAGGGGGCTCAGCAACAGAGCTGTTTACAGACGTGCCACACTGCAGGGAGACACTGTGGCATTTCAGAAAAGGATAGTTTTAGTTTAACAAGCATGACCCTTCAGGCTTAATTGGGAGTGTCTGGAAAAGAGAGAGAGAGAGAGAGAGAGAGAGAGAGAGATGGAGAGAGAGAGAGAGATGGAGAGGGCTTGTAGCGGATCGGAGATTGTTAGATAAATTTAACCCCACTTCATTCAGCATCAACACACACACACACACACACACTCAGAGTTCTGAAGGACAAGTCTCTTCCTAAGGGCAAAACTGAGGTATATCTTCGGCAGTGTCTCGAGTTTCTCCTCATACAGCATGAAGACTGTCTTAGTCTTTTTCTCGTTCTCTCTCCCTACATATCCATCGCTCCTCGGGACATTTCTTATCAGACACGAGGACATCTATAAATTTCCCATCATTTAACTGATTTTTTGTATTCACAGTCCTGTGTACTTTATACTTACGTGAATGCAAATCATACAGTGCGACTGTATTTCAATGCATAGCTGTTTGTTTGTTGTCTACACATTCATTGTATTAGCATTTGCCTCGGCAGCCATCAAGAATAATATAATTGAAAGCTCTTTGAACACTGACGGTATGCTAATGCTTATTTCCCCCTTCCTCATTAAGCTCAGTGTGCCACTGAAAGGCGAGGCTTCCCTGCCAAAAAGCATGATGTGGCTTGAATAATGCCCAGTGTAAATAGCTGCTGTCTGCCCACTGCTCCTTTGTCTGTCACTACATGCTGTCAACATGCGCAGCCAATAATCACTGAGAATGTTAAACATTCATTAGACATTATTCCAAATCAAAAGATTTAATATGGAATAGTCGTAAAGTTGATGAATCTGACAACAATGAAGTATAGAGTTGTTGTCGAAAAAAAAAAAAAAAAAAAGTTGACATTGAAGAAAAAATTATAACCTTGCCATAATCTGTCTGCAACGTTTGTATGTGGCAGGTGGCTTGTTTACAACTTGGAAGGAAAAGTGGTTTAAGTTCATGTTTGAATTGACTCAACTCCTTTGTCCCACTGAAAGCTGTTGACCATGCAGTTGGGATCAATAGCCTCTTGGCATAGTGAAAAATGGGTGCCATTTGTAGCAGGCCGTGGAGGTTGTCGTGTGGGTGGCAGTGAGTGAAGAGTGGTGGGGTCTTCCTCGTGAACTCAGTGGCCATCTTCCCACTCATGCCACAGCTTGATCTTGCCACTGACTCACTTACTCGCTCACAGTTGCAGACAGGGAGAAACCAAGTGTGACCCCCAACATTGCTGACAAGGCATAAAATAGAGGGATTTGACCATAAGACTGGTACAGTGACTCCACCATCAATCATTAGTTATTTCCTGCAATAGCAGCTAACCTCTATTCTGCAGTCACCAATGTAACATACTTCTTTTTAATAAAGTTGTATTATTGTCAACATGACTAGGTTTTTGAGCCCCAAATTTAAGCTAGGTTTTCATCTTTAAATTCTCTCTGCAAGCCAAAAAGTTTGAGATTAACCTAATGGCTAGAGATAATTAGAGTTACAGTAGAATTAAACTGAGGTTGGGTAAATTTGAAAGGATCAATATAAGAGATTGGGAGCATATCTAATGCCTCTCAACAGCTGTCAACATGGCGACGGTTGAGCCGGCGGCTAGAAGCTAACGTTGCTAACGTTGCTAACTACAACAAAAGTGCTGACAGAGCTAACAGTGAGCTGATGGAGAACCGAAGGGGTGGGTGCTACGCTTCCACGATGATGCTGTCGGACGAGACGGCCTTATCAGCCATAACAGCCATGCGAGCTCAGTGCAGAACGGCAGAGATGAGCTAGCCAGTGGGGCCCGCTCACATGCACGAGCATGCACTAAAAGCACACGCAGCCGGCACGACTATGTCAACAAAGCATGGAGAATCTTGACTAACAACAAACACAAGAGGTAGAGTGACTTACTCCACTATATTTTTAGATAGCAATAGTTGTTTGCGGCTGTAGTCATGCTCTGAATCCTGTATATTACACATTTACGTAGTAAGAAAGAGGCTAAGTGTTTAAGGTTATTATAAGTGTTGTTGTGTTATTAAGTATTAGGTCTCTTTTAATGTTAGAATTAGTTAGACCGTCAAGGTTTGGTTTTATTTAAGCTATCTCCGTTTGCTCATTTATGTTGTATATCAGTTACATTTCTCCGAACCGGTGGTGCCTTACCTTCCACTGTCTCTCTTTAAATCAGTCACTTGATGAACATTAGGAGGCTCTCATGTTGTCGCTCTTCAAGCTGTAATTGAGAACAAATGTGGAGAGGGAGAGTGTTTAATTGAAGTTGTCAAGCAGGGGGGGGGGGGGCGGGTTTGTTGGGCACCTAGAGATCTCCTCATCTCTTTGCGTTTTAACAGTTTAAAGAATAAATTATGCAGATTGCAGTTTTTTTTTGCGAGTCCTAGTTGCGATGTGAACTTGCGGTGACTTCTGCTTGGCTTTTTCCCCCCCTCTTCGCTGAGAGTTACTTCAAAGCCGGGAAGTGATCAAAGACAGTTGGAAAAAAAATATTCCCCAACGTACCGGCACCCGGCATACATACATACAGCTCCTGCCTGTCTCGGCACCGCATACTCTCTCACTCAGAAAAACAAAAGCAAGCGACACCGTATGATGTTTTTCTTTCCTTTTTTTTTTTTTCTCCTCGAGCACAATCCTGTCAGACGTTGCAACATTTCAATTGATTTCCCTTTTTTTTCTCATATGTGTGTGTGTGTTCTATTTTGGTACGTAGGAGACCAAGAGACTGAATTAGTCATTAAAGGGTATGTATAGCGCGACATGGCCCAGATAAGACATCACAGGGCTGGATTGAAGAGCAGACTTGTCATAAATGAAAGAACATTTTAGGAGCTGGAGACAGCTCCTCCCTAGCAAAAAAGAAAAAAAGAGAAGAGAGAAAAAAACACTAGGGTTATTGGGGGTTCAGCGTCAGTGATGACTATGTTCGTCTCAGTGGCAGTTTGTTTATCCCACAGACATAAAGTAAAAGAGTTATTACTCGTGTGTCCAATAATTAAAACATACATGTTTCATCAGCCATTCATCAGCCCTCGTTAGCAAGAGGGATGGCGACGGGTTTTGAAAGTTGTTCTAATTAAGATATCACTATCACCATCCAGATTTTTCTCATGCATACTGATACATGAGCCAGAATTTCTTGACTTACCGCCCCCCATCAACACAATTACCCATCTAATGCACATGCTAACTCCTCACCTGTATACAGATATCAATGCCCTTGGTCAATCTCAGTGTTCATGCATTTGCTCCATCGTTTTTTTTCCTTCCTTAAAGCAATGATTTTGTTATGTTAGCACACAGACGTAGCTGGAGTGGCACAGATGAGGCTGTGTTTTTGCCGAACAGACGGCACAGTGCTATTTTGATTCGGTCATGTTGGCATGAAAATGTACTTGTAATGCATTTCCAACTGCTCAAACCACCTCTAATCAGAAACGCAAGTATAAATCATATTTTCTTTAGGTTTTGTTTTAACACACAAGCATGCTCTGAACAACCACAAAACACCATTCATGTGTGCAATTTATATCTTCTAACATGGTGCAGGGATGTAACGTAAGTAACTTGTCATTTAGCGCATCAAATTTTTTTTTTTTACAATCAGGACGTTATATCAAATTTTGCGGTTTCCGTACAGCTTTTGACTGATGCATGTTTTGATTTTAAAAACTAAGATGATCTGATGAAAAGCGTTGCTGCGTTCAATATGTTGCCATTTGACAAAATATGTGAATTTATTCCAACTTTTACAAAAACGTCAGTACCTTCACCTCGTTGATACTCTTCCTAACCCCATGAGAGGCCGATGACCCCGGGGTATGAAAGGCTTTAACTAGCGGTAGGTGTCTCTCAATCTGCTGGACTGCAACAGCCAAGCTTGTTAGTCACACTGGTGGAATTGCACACACACACACACACACACACTCACACACATGCACAAATGTCCTGTGGATAGACTTAATCCAGCCGTTGCATGCGGCAAGCAGCGATAGCAGAACTGGGTCAGTTCTAGAGAAGGCCGTGGTGTGAAACCGTTCCCCTCGGGGTGGTTTGAGGTCTGAACTTTGGCTGACCCTACAGACGTACAATGAACCCTCAGAATTTGCCGGATGGAATCCGTTTGAATTCATGCTGACAACTTCATTGATCAGGCTAAAACGTGGGTTTAAGGCATGGGAAGAGTATTTTGGACATGGATGGAATAGAGTAGCTGTAATTGGGTTTTCTTCACGGTGAGATTAACTAGAGGGAAGGAAGTTTAAAGCTGAAGAGCTGGGAACGATGGTGACTCATTCCTCTGGTGGTTTGCACTTCACATAGACATCTTAGGGATTACCTTTCCTGGTAGTAATGTTAAGGGTGCTTTCAAGTCGCCATTTTTTAAGTCTTGTAGCAGTTGAGTGTAGAGCGTCTTGTAGAGGGTTTTTATTTCTTTTTTCAGTGACAAGAGGATTTATAAAACTAGTTAAAAGGAAGGTAAAGAGGGATCAAATGAAAGGACATGTTTAGGTAAGACCAGTTATTTTGTCATGCATGTCATATATAGCAACATGTTGAACTGATTTTACAGTTACCTGATCATATTCAGTTTGAGGTAATGGTTGTAAATCCTGCCAGAAGTGATTTTCACCCATATTCAAGACACATGAGATCATAATGTCTTTCACTGTGCGAGTGCGTAGAACATTGTTTGCTTGGATGAAAATGTCACCGAGAGGGCTTAAAGAGTTTTTACATATCTTTTTCTATACCATTTTGAAAAGTGGCTCAAAAGATTTAGATCATTGCAACTGAAATCATCTATTAAAGCCCAAAAGGATATCGTCAGTGTGTGTGCGTGAAATAGTAGAGAACAACTTTATTGCAGTTAGTCCTTCACTGAGGATTGTTGGCAGCCATAATGCAATAGTTATACTGTTTTGTCTCTTCATCTTGCCAGGCACAGTACGATAAATAATGTCAGTATCTAAATGTGTTCGGTTATTGAGCAGGAATAGTATAGTGATGGGGGAAAATGAAAAAGGTGTGCATGCTGTATGTCATGTATATTGATTTTTCTGTGCGCACACTTTTAGTTTTTAGTTTTATTGGTTCCACCCGTGTACAATTTGAAGTTGCAATTTAAGTGGTAGTACTTGGCCACAAATCAGCTGAACGTTAGAATATTGCCCTTAGTGGAGCCATTTCAAACCGTTATTACTCTTTGTAATGGTAACGCTCTGCACCATTAGGCTTCAGCAACTAGTCAAACGGATGGTTCATCTCAAATTCCTTTAACCTCCAAAAATGCAGAAGTGTCTTTTTATGCCACAGTTAAAGGCCAACAGTTACAGAGACAAAAGAGCACTTTGCAATGTTGTATTTTCATAATATATATATGTGTGTAGGTGTGTGTGTGTGTGTGGAGGAGAAGAAGGAAAAGCAGTGGCGTATGAGTATGATTTTTCACGTGTACACTTGTGTATGGGTAGTCTGTGAGCGTCTTTCTGTACGTGCGTTTAGATGTATGGTTTTGTAAAGGAGATTGTGTGGTAGACTGTGTGTCTTTCTGAATCTCCCCGACACATGTTTGTATGTGCATGTGTGTATTTCTTTCTCCTATTCTTTGCTGTGTGTGTGTGTGTACTATATGTGGTTTACGCGTCCTCATTATCTATCACCAGCTGCAGCTAGTAGGCAGCTCATCCCACTCAAGCTGATGTATGCTCATTGGGCAGCCGGAGGCAGAGACTGGAGACCTGATTTATAAACCAATACAGCTTGTTTTATGGGGGATTGATCTGCCTGTGTCTCCATCAGTGAAGCGTTCTCCTTGTCTTTATTCAGAGTGACAGCAGGTAATAAAGGTATGGCGGTGAGAGAGAAAACGATGAAAGTGTTGACAATTAGACTGCTTAGTGCCATCACCTTTTGTGACATTCATACACTATATTATGCTGCATTCCAGATACGTCAAAAAGTTGAAAGTACTTTTTTGTACCAGGGAAACACAGCAGGGCACACACTGGAGATATACACTTTTATATATTATTTATTAACCCAAAAAACAATGTAAAGGATCTAATAAAATCACACTAAACGTGTTAATTAACTAAAAGATACATTTTCCGTGATAACAGGTACATTTATGAGATGCGATGCATTGCAGTACACTCATCTACGACACATGATATATGTAACAAATCCAAAAATAAGAGAAAATAAAATTGATGTGCTCAATAAGAAATAGATCATATTCTCTGTGCATTGCTTTACTCAGCTTACTTTTGCAAATTAATACAGACAGCCTCGACAACGTGCTTTCAACTGAAAATCAGTCTCACATTAAGGTTCATTTTGTAGCTTTTCTGTAGCTTTTTATCATAAGACATGTGTGTAGACTGTATGGTTGGATTTCTTTTTAAGCCATCCATGTTGGCTTACATTAACAGATTGTTCTTGACCTGTTCTTGGCTTTATTCAAATAGTAAACCCTAATAATAAGAGGTAAAAAGGCTGAACTATACCTGTGCACAAGAGTGGTAAGAGAACGTGTCACAGTACTACTGCCAGTGTTATACTGTAAGAGAATCATTTAAAATGTGTTAATTGCCTTCATCTTAATCTGTGGCTAAAAATGCAGTCCTGTAGGTGCCAATAGATGCATCTTGAATGCATTATATCTCTTCAGCAAATCTTTTTTTTTCGACACCCTGCATCACACTCGAGGTGTCTTATAACAGTGTATATAACATACTGTAAAAAAGTTGGGTTACTACATTGTATTTTGGCTGCAAATTTATTTTGTGAAAGTGCCCAATTAAGTAATTTTTGTGTAATATGTAATTTATTCGTCTGGCCCCATACTCTTGTCGAGCTTAAAATAAGTTTGGTGCTGTAAACGAGTCCCTTCCTCATGAGTGTTAACAGCAGCAGGACAGGATCATAGACAATGATTAGCATTACGTGGGTGTCAGGGCATCAGAATACCCCAGGGTGTCAGACCCAAAACCTCTAAACCTGACTACCGTCTGTTTGCCGTTCCACACACAGCGATAAAAAAACAAACACACACATACACACACACACACACATACACACAGACCTGCCCACAGAATCAATGAAGAGGCCACTTACTGGCCACCTGGGTCTCTCTCTCTCTCTCTCTCTCACCGTTTTCTCTTTCTTTGTCTCCTTTCAATCAACGCAAGTTAAAAAGAAATGGTGCTGCAAGTGAAAAATACCTGCAGCTGCTGTTGTTTTCAAAGCTCCAGGCAACAGAAGAAACACACACACACACACACACACACACACACACACACACACAGTCTCAGTATCGGAGTTGCAGTGGTGCAGAAGTAACTGGGGTCCAGTTCATGTACAGGGATATGAAAGGGATCATTTTGTTTCATGATGTGTGTGTGTGTGTGTGTGTGTGTGTGTGTGTGTGTGTGTGTGTGTGTGTGTGTGTGTGTGTGTGTGTGTGTGCGTGTGCGTGCGTGCGTGTGTGTGTGTGTGTGTGTGTGTGTGTAGGTGTGTGTGTGCGTGTGTGTGTGTGTTCGCCCCTGCACTAATCCAGCTGATACTGATCTCTCTTCCAGGGAGAGACTAAAAGATTGGCAGTAGCGCCGGGCAGTAATTCATTTATTGCCTCTTCATAAGTACCTGATCTTGATCTGTTGACGCTGGGACATCATATTTCCTGTATTTCCACATCCTACTTCTTTAGGCTGACAATACAAAGGGCATTTAATTCAAACTTCATCAAAAAGTTCTGACAATGATCCTCATAACAAAACAACAACCTCATGTCAGTGCTATTATAGCGCAGTTTAATTATGGCATTTATTATTTGACAAATGGTTTCATAAAACAATTAAGTTCCATTCCACGTAGTTAGAAAGCAATTTAGATCCATTCATTCGTGACCTCTCTGCCTGTGGTCAACGTAAAAAAAACAACTTTAAAGAGAAGTTGAATGAAAGCAGTAAGCTTCCTTCAAAAGACGACATGATTGACAGCTTGTTGACATCCCGAAATATAGGTGGAAGTGTATATTTTCTGCACTGTCTCCATTTTGTAATGCTTTAAAACATGTATCTTAATATTAAAATTGGCTCATTTGAAACTAGACTAAACAGAACACTACAAAGTATAGGCGGAATGCTTTATTTTTTATTTTTAGAGTTTTAAACACAGTGCTTTTTGTTCTTTCATA
Organism: Leptoclinus maculatus; assembly: GCA_032191485.1. Lineage (NCBI taxonomy): Eukaryota > Metazoa > Chordata > Actinopteri > Perciformes > Stichaeidae > Leptoclinus > Leptoclinus maculatus. The sequence goes on from JAVDOI010000018.1 coordinate 10,386,569, forward strand.
AGTAAAGAATAGAGTCCTCGGCCATGGTTCACCAGACAAATTATGCAGCGCCTACAAGCTAATTGAATATTGTCTAGTAGACACCAGGTGGACGGGTGCGTAGGAGAGGTACGTCCTTGCAAAACAAAGTAGTGGACTTCTGCACGTTGTCAGCACTATCACCGTCTCCGACCAAAACATTTTTTTAATAAGCCTACCGCTGAGGAGTTCATCACCTTTATGTGCGAGTCTACAAGGGAAAGCTGTTCATCTTTATCCCGACGTGTTTGTTCAAACATTAGAAATTATTCAGTAGAATTGCAAGAACAGGTGCAGCTGGGAAGGCTCCATGTGGAATCAGTGCTCATCAGCAAGGGGCAAAAAGTCAACTAAAGAACAGTGTTAATGTGGAATGGGACTGTATACAGTGTGTTAGCTTAGAAGCAGTTCAATATGCTGATGCGGTCAGTGAGAGTACACTAAATAAACTGTAAGTACTGTAACATGCCCAAAATCAATTTAAAGGCCATAGCAGGAATTTTGGATGATATGCATTTGAGATATGTTCAAGAGCATATGACTTAATAATCCAGAATCCGGTGCTTGAAAAAAAGAACTTGTACTGAAATGAACATAATACAATTGTGTATCCCTTTAAATCCCTTAATAGTACAGGAGTGTAACTATATTTTCAAGCGTGAGCATCTGCGTGTGTTCGTGCTTGTGTCTGTCTCTATATCGGATCACAGCCAGGTACTGCACTGTGTTGTGTGTCCTTTGTTCTGCGTTTTTTGGCACAGGCACAGAGAAAGGTGGGGGATTTGAATTAATGCTGCAGCGATGCCGCTTCTGTGCGCTCGCTTGTCATACAGTGACACGGAGACCTTTGGCTAGTTATATTGTTCAACAGTGTTGTTGCACAGTTCAAAGCGTGTGGTTTTTCAACTCTTGTTTTCCAGCAAAAACTGAGAGTTCAGCCGGTGTTCCTTGCAGCAAAAACTGAGCGACAGACAGAGTCTGTGCTCTCCTTTTGCATTTCGGAGACGTTTTTTTTTTAATCCAGACAATTTCCTCACATCTGCGGTTTGCTCTGCAGGGAGGAAAAGAGAGGCTTTTTTTTGTCACAGGCCTAAAGAGAGAGGAGAGAGCGCACAGGTCTCTAGCCTTCTCTGTGCATTCCACGCAAGGGGGGGTTGCTCCAGAGTACGGGAGGAGGAAATCCTCAGCCGCTTCTGGAAATCCAGCAGGCAAGAGAAGATAAGACAAGAGGAAAGGGACAATGGCTGTGGCTGATTCAGTTGAAGGGTTTTTAGACTTCTGTTTGAAACTGTTTTGCAGCTGCTCGGGTGCTCGGGTGCTCGGGGCGGTCACCTGCTGGAAAACAGGTGTTTGTCGGAGTCACAGCTGCCTGCAGCTTCTTACAAAAGGAGTTATCGTTTTTAGGACAACTGATTGCGACGGCGGATCCTCATACCTCATAAGCTCTGAAATTGCTTTTTGGAGATTGTGTTAAAAGAAAAACATTTGTTATTATTAATCTACTGTAATCAAAAGCCTGTTAAACCTTGCAAACACATTCTATACTACTGTATAGATCTGGCTTTGTATTGCATTCTACATAATGCATCCATCCATGCGCACGGAGTAGGTACTCACAGTCACATCTTCTATCTTGCATTTCCATTTAATTTATTTCTTTTTTTGGTCTTGGATCGCCCACGTTTGAGCTCATCTCCAACTAAACGGTAGGAAGTGTGTATTGCCGAGCCTCAATCTGCCTTTCTCTCGCTTCTAAGCAATCACACAGACGTCTGACCATCCTGAACCTGCTATGTTGAAGGCTGAACAGCCCACACACACACACAAACACACCCACACACACACACACACACACACACACACAGAAACACACTCAGTGTTCTGATTTGTCTGTCTGATAGTGCTGTCAGTGAGACTGGATGTCAGAGAGAAGGAATCTATTACAGGATCGATTTGGTCATGCAATTAGGTGGCAATGGGAATTTCTCATTTCACTTTTCTCTCTGTAACAGTCTCTGGAGCTTTGAAGGAGGGATAAAGTGATATACTGTGATGGCTAGCAGATGAATAGAAAAGAGGCAGAATTATGGGAAGAGAAGGACAAGTGTGTGTGCGTAGTTGTGTTCCTTCAGTAGATGTGGGAGGAGTTTATGCAATATATATAAAAGCACGTAAAGAAAGTAATGGTATATGGGGATCGTATCCATCCCTCAGTCTGTGTGTTGGAGCAAGATGCAGACATTATATAACTTATTCACTTTGTAAATTAGCCGCTACTCATCCTCTTCTTCCTCGTCCTTCAACTGCTCAGCTCATCTTATATGCTCATCTCTTTTTCACTATTTAGGAATCGCTCACCAATTGGTTCTGAAAACTATGAGTATGAGCATCATTTCTCTCACGCTTGCCTTTCAATTGACAGCACTGTTATATAAATAAATAAAGATAATTGCGACGGGAGTTTGGAAACGGGCCAAACACTTCTTCCGTTTTACATCACAGGCCTTTTTGCATGTTGTGATTTGCTAATGTGGGCATGTTTGTACTTAAGGGAAAGCCTTCTTTAATGCACATTCATGTTGTTGGCGATCGTGCAACCTGGAAGTGCTGCACTTCCTCAGTAGTGCTAGAATATCAAGTTGTAACACAACGATTAATACTTCCCAGGAAAGAGAGTGAAACACCTGAAACTGTGAAAAAACGAGTGGAATATAGTATAGAGGAAGCCCCCGTTGTGTTCTGTGTTTACATTGTTGCACAGTGCTTGTTGTGCAAACATGTCCACATATTGCATACCGCTAAAGTTTCACATGACGCACTTGGCAGCATTGAAAGTCCAAAGATTTTACATCCACACATAGCAGGAAAATTGCCACGCCATCAGCAAGTGTCAAGTGGGAAGATTGATCTGATTTCCCTTTGCCACTATGTAGTCCTACATAGCGTCAGTGAGAGTTTTGTATCAGGACAGCGCCTGGCAGGATGGAAAAGGAGAGATTTAATGAAGCTTCCTCTGCTGGCTAATTAAAATCTTCCTCTCCCCCGCTCTGTCATTAAGCAATGTTTAAACAGGAAGTTGGAAGAAAAAACAATAGCCTGGGAGTTTTCATTTAGCAACTTTCTTGCATTGCCAGGTGTGTGTGTGTGTGTGTGTGGTGGATATACTGTAGGTACAGTACTGTATGACTCTGTATGTCTGTGTTTGTATGTTTACGTGTTCATAAGTGTTTGTATGTCGTGCCGCTATAGGTCTCCCTATATAGTCTGTGTTTTTTCCGATTACATTGGACCTAAGGGGGTGACTTTGAAAACGTACATACACAAACTTGCAGCCAAAGCGCTGCTTGAAAAACAGAAAAAAAGTCTTATCCAATATTCATTCTTCTCCACACCCTCTCTGTGCCTGTGGATAGGCTAATGGGCTGCGGCATCATCCTCTGACACAAGACATTTTTCTAATATGTTTGAACTGCTGGAGGACTCCACTGGGGTTTAATTGCAAGGGAAGCGCACAGATATGTACATAATTAAATCCCTGCCATGTTGTCTGATATTTGTATTTTTTTTAGAGGTGGAGCTACTCTGTTAACTATGTTGTGATTTACATAAGAGCTCGTCAGTTATTTAGTCTTTTTCTTTTTTTTTTTTTTTATGTAGCAAAGACGGGGTCTGGCTCAAGGGAACTTTTTGTCTCAGTGAACTTGTTGGAGAGCTGCACATTCAACAACTTTTGAACAATTTCAATATGCTTATTTTGATATACTGTATGTCTGCCGGAGGGAGTACCTAGCCCTAGAGCCCTTGTGACTGTATTCAACTTTACTATGCAGGCTTTGAGCTGCATATTGGCAAATACACTAAGCCCAAAAAGAATAGAAAGCAGTGCCATGCAGTGTGAAGCTCAAATATCGTGGTAATAAACGATTAGAAAAATGGGAAGAATCTCATATTTGGCTCTTGAGTCACTTCATTTGTTGCATTGGCTTTCAGGTCTTCAGTCGCAGGCTAATGTATATACAGCATCATGAAGCCACAATGACCAGGGTTACACTCCTGCCATATTGTCATATCATTCCCCCATATTGTTCTCCCCATATTCCACACTGCTCTGAAACCAATCTCGTGACAAATATGCACTAAATGATTGGTCTGGCATAATGTGAACACTACATCTACTTCAGGTTTTGCATCATGAAGATAAGTTAAGTAAGAATAAAAGCAATTTGAGCATCCATTTATCGTGCCAACCATTAGGCAAACATTTTCAGACTAAATATGTTTTTTTTCTCACTGTACCCTCCAGGCAGCCTTTGGTTTGCATTCATTTCAGTAGAACATGAAAATAAACTTTAAGACACGTAAACCTCAGGTCATCTTCTCATTCTGGTTACAGTCAAACTATTGCTACATGTTAATGTGGTAGATGGCAGGGACTCGTTTCATACAAGGGCTTGTGGGAAGGCAGGGGGGATGCGTTGGAACATCGTTTCTCTCCCTTTGTATCCATGTACGCTACAGTATGTAGTAGTGTTACTGTATTGCAGTTATAATACATCAGTGTGGTGTCCACAGGGAAAACACTGAAGCCACACAAATACGAACACAATATGACGTAAATCCTTGATTTGGAGAGAATACTTCAAATTGAATTCAAAAGGCCTTTATACGAGGGCAGTGTCTGTATGACAGACGATGATAGGAACGGCCCTCTTGCATTGCTCGGACCAGTGGCGTCCAACGAGCACCGGTGACAGCATTCATTTGGTAGCCGGCGGTCAACATGATTAGCGAACTGCAGGAGGCTTTTACAAAGCGGACCAACTGCCTCGGCCACCCACTGTGTGGGAGGAAAGGAGCACAGGATGAGCAATGAGAAGATTTCGATGGCAGATACACAGAGACTGTGAAGATCATGTGAGGAGCTGCTTTTAACTGGTATTATTTCTGAGCCACAGGTGTTTTGTTTTTGTTTTACCGCACATACAGGCACCAACAGTATGCACAAACCTTGTGTTCCTCACGTAAGACAACATGGGTGGAATGCATATAATGCACAGTGTTTTTACATGTTACACATTAAAAGATATGCCACATGCACAAACAACATTCAGGCCCAGCCACTGCTTCATTTTCCAGTTGGCAGGGAGTTGATGTGTTCAGATATGATTTATTGATCATGTTGAGCACATTAGTTTACCCACTGTGTTCAGTTAAAAAGCAATAACACATTTTACACCCTCTGCTCCATGAGAATGCAATAACACTAAACTAATTACGCAAACTGGGGACAGCGGTGTGATTTGTAATAGCACAAGCTGCGTGCCGACGCTGAGCCCTCTTCAGCGAGAATATTGGAAGTAATACACAGATATTTGATTAATTCATACAAACCTTATCTTTCTCAATCCACTTACTTATATGGAAAGAGAGACATAGGACAGTGACTGTGTTTACATGCCACAGTAACCCAGCTAATGGCTGTTGTTTTCTCTTATTCCTGTCAATGACACTCTCCTTAATTAATGAATCATTCAAAATCTGCTCTTCAATATAATAACATTGGGAATCAAAATCATCAACAAGAAAAGGCCAGGTTTTAATGTCAGTGCACCGTACCGAAAAAAAGAGGAGTTTTGATTATAGACTAAGCATTTCACACATAGACTGTATATGAGACGTGAACGTAGTAGACTGACGTTTTGAATCCTCGGGTTCGGTATTTTGGCCGTCGCCATCTTGGATTTTTGAGCGAAGTACAACTTGAATGCCGAATAAGACATTTTTAGCTGACCAAAATGCAAGACGAAAACATAGATAACTCCCAGACGCCGTGGTAGCGACCTGCTTTATCGTCTGTTTTACTCTAGACTGGGACCACAATTTACTTAATGAACATAATGCTGGAGAAGACTTGAAACTAGTGATTACGGTGATAAACTCATGTTTACAATGTTTACTGAGGTAATAAATCGAGTGAGAAGTAGGGTCATTTTCTCATAGACTTCTATACAATCGGACGTCTTTTGCTACCTGGCTACCCTTTGATCTAATTTCTACATGCTGCAACTCTGACATATACAGAAACGCAAGATGTAAGATGCTTATACACAGCTATATGTCTCTCAACCCTGGATTACTAACCTGGGCAAAGCGGGTAACCAACAATTTGCACTACTAAAGTACGATATCAACTAGGTCTTTATATATACACATTTACATAATCTTTTTTGGCCCTGACTTGTAGATGGGCCATGTGACAAAATCTAGTTCTAACAACTTTATTATTATAGTTTAAATATAGTTTTAAAGTCATGTTTCATCCACAAACTAACTGACATACAGAAGACCTTGGGCCTACTCCAATATTGGAGTATAGTGTTTGGTGTCCCTCTGCAAAATACGATGAAGCTGCAATCTACAGTGTGCTGTGTGCACTGTGCGTGACGGTAACTTGAAGGCACCAGGGTCCCAAGCAGGTTAATCTGGTCGTGGACATACTGCACACCTCTGAATGCTTTTCATCTCTTGAGACAAAACAAAAAGGGACAAAAAGGGGTGAAACTCCAGCGTTAAGAAAACAAGGTCTCTTGTCTCTCAAAACTACAAATAAATTTGGAAAAATTGCTGGTCTGCCTGATGTGACTCCAGTTTTCAAAATCAATGATTTATCACTATAGAAACATTGCACAAATAGGAGGATGTTTACCAAAGCCATAACTATTGGCTTTTGCAAACTGTAAAATAGTCTACTATAATGGTATTTCTCAGAAGTCTGTAGGGAGGCTGCAGCCAGAGTTTTGACAGGGACTTAAAAAGAGAGCATATTACTTCTGTCCGAAAAAACTACATTGGCCTCAAGTACGCACTGGAATTGGCTTTAAGATGCTTTGGGTTGTCTATAAAGGCTGAATGGCCTTGTTCCACAATGTTAGACATGCTGAAAAGCCCTGAGCAACACAAATCTCTCAGGTCATTTGGCACTGGTCTTCTTGTTGTCCCATTTGTTCATTTTGGTGAATGCCTCTGAAGCTGCTTTTTTGGTATTTATACTCTCAGTCGCTAAGGTATAGCCTTCCAGAGAACTTGAAATGTGCTCAGTCTATAGTTTGTGTGCTTGTTGTGAGCAAAAGGATGTAAAATAATATTTTTGAATACCTATCTTGCAACATATTTTCAATATTAGTTCCTAATTTTATTTAGTCTCATTTTCTCCAGTGTTTGAAATGTAATATGAAAAGATTTTTGCCCTGTTTAACCTTGACATAGAAAAGCATCATCTCACCCAGGTTAAGTTGTGATACAATTGACTCAAAAAAAAACAATCAAGAGACTTGCAGAATTTCCCCCGATCCTTCCTTCATGCAAATAACATTCGACTGTTTCTTTCTGTCCACACACAACTGTAGAAATCAATACACACACAATCCCGGCCATACACATTTTGAATGCTCTGCAATTTTGCCACCCCTAAGTCTCATATTAGGCCAATCAGTATAATTTTTTTCCTCATCATATGCTGTTATCGCTCTATAATAAAAAAACATATTAAGCTAAAATGAAAAGAATAGCGAAAGGATTTGAGGAAATGTAGCATCCCTCAGCTTTTTCCCCTCTCTCACATCATTGGTAATTGATATTTGAGGCCTCGTTTTTGCGCCCCGGCCTCCTTTTCTTGAAATGAGCTTTCGGAGCGCAGAGAAAACAGCTGAGGCGGTGGAAATGGAATTGGTTGTGTGTCGGTGCATGAGAGAGCGGGATTATCCCAGCGTAATGTCAGCCTTATTAAACACTATTACACTCTATAGATCAGAGAGGGATCTGAAAAGGATATACTGCCAGCTCATCTGTGTGTGGAAGTGTGTGTAAATTGGGATTATATGTCCATAAATTAGAGTATCAGTTATGAACCAGTGAATGTGATCCACCTTTGATACAATGCAATATGTCTGAGGATGTTTTATCATTATTATTGTCATTATTATTATTAGTAGTAGTAGTAGTAGGAGGAGGAGTAGTGGTGGTGGTATTGTTATTAGTTTTATTGGTATTATTTTCAGGAGTATTGAAAATTGTTAATTGTTGTTATGTTAACTTCAGCCAGTACAACAATGCATACGTTTATTCTATCTTTCTAAGAAGCAAAATGATTCATAAACCACACACGCTGGCTGTAAGGGTGATCATGCTGGGCTACATGAGTTTCACTTTGATTTTGTAATTTTATGTATGGAAATGATTCCGCCACACAAACCAGCATGTAGAAAATGAGCCCAGCATTTGTATTCAACTGCCATTTACCTGCAATTGGCAGGTAAGGACCCCCCCTTTACTGTGATTGGGACCCTTCCCTTATTAGATTGGAGACAGGTAGGGGGAAAGCAGAATAAATTCTTGATTATTGCCCTGTGCGGAAATTGGGAAGCATAGTGAACATTGTTGAACCCATAAACAGCCTTTCCTCTAAACTTAGCACGGCCTATAACATCTGTGATAGAGTACATATGTTCGTTGTGTTTAGTGCAGGGAAAGGAATGCTTTGCAAATGTTTCCCGGCTCTGCCTCATTGTATCGCCGTCCATTCTTTGGTCCATTGATTGACACATCGCTGTAGCGTTCAAAGGAAACAAGATTCAATCAGTTCCACTTGTCAGATGTCACTTGATGAAGCTGCTTTTCATACAACACAACTGTGATGACGTCAAACAACTTTGGTAAAATTAATGAGTTTGGAAATGTGTGTGTTTGTCATTTAAGTCAGCATGCAGGGAGAGCCTGTTCTTCAGATCATTAACAACAGAAGCTTGTGCTCCAATTGTGCTCATTCTCCCCTAATTACTGGCAAATGCTTCCCGCTAGTCCCATGAAGGCGCACTCCATCACTCCAGATGACTGCACTTGGAGTGCTTTCTGTGTTTTGCTAAGCAAGGTAACTAAGTCACAAATTGCAACTGGAACAGACCAAGTGTACAGTAGCACACCAGCCATGAAGTAATGCAAGTGCAATACACTTCTACTGACAGAAACCTAAAGTACAATAACAAACAAGTCAAAATGATGATACTACTACTTATGGAAGCCCATTCCCGCAAGCAAAAAAAAAATAAGATCACTAAAAAAAAAAAAAAAAAAAAAAAAAAAATAGTAACTTAAAAAAAAAAAAAATGTAATTCACAAAAAAAATGAAATAAAATCCACCCACAAAATAAATAATAATAATTCTAATAATTTTTTTTTTTTTTTTATTTTACTTTTTTTCCACCAGCAAAAAAAAAATGAAAAAACTTTTGGTGCATCCATCTGTAACCATAACACTGACCAGATTTTTCCAGTTGCTATAGAAAGTCGAAATTATGAGATACTTTAACACAACAGTCATAGAAGCAGCTATGACATATGAATGGATTGTGAGTACATTGAAGACTTCTTTAAAATGTGGCTTTACAACACATGAAATACAGATGATGTTTCACATGGATTGTACTGAGCAAACGCACCCTTGAAGCTCTGGAGTATAAAGAATGAAACCAATGTGGCTGAGGTGGCAACCAATAAACCTATGGAAGCCCATTCACGCAGCAAAAAAAAAAAAATAAGATCACCAAAAAAATAAAAAATAATTAATTCACAAAAAAAAAAAATGTATTCAAAAAAAAAAAAATTAATTCACAAAAAAAAAAAATTAATTCACAAAAAAAAAAAAAAATAATAATAATTAATTCACAAAAAAATAAAATATATATATATTTTTTTTTTACTTTTTCTCTGTCAGCAAAAAAAAAAAAAAAAAAGATGTTTCCAGTTGCTGTTTATTGGTCGCCACCTCAGCCACATTGGTTTCATTCTTTATACTCCAGAGCTGCTTCTTGCTTAACATTCTATTCAAGGGTGCGTTTGCTCAGTACAATCCATGTGAAACATCATCTGTATTGCATGTGTTGTAAAGCCGCGTTTTAACTGGAAAAATCTGGTCAGTGTTATGGTTACAGATGGATGCACCAAAAGTTATTTTTTTTTTTTTGCTGGTGGAAAAAAAAGTAAAATTAAAAAAATTAAAAAATTATTAGAATTATTATTATTTATTTTGTGGGTGGATTTTTTTTTTTTTTTTTGTGAATTACATTATTTCTTCTTTTTTTTAAGTTACTATTTTTTTCTTTTCTTTTTTTTAGTGATCTTTTTTTTTTTTTTTGCTGGTGGGAATGGGCTTCCATAACTACTACTACTAAAAATGATAATAATAATAATGTATTGTTGTTGCTGTTTTAATTATATAATGGCCTTTTTATTTGATTAATATCAATATTATTTTACATGTTCTATTATATTACATATTCATACTCCAAAGTCCAATTTCCACAGCAATTTTATCTACAGTGGCTAATAAATTGTATTAATTGTTCCTGGAGGTAACAAACCCTCAACCACTGTGGATCTAAGTAGTGGCTGTTAAAAAAAGAAAACAAAATTTAAATCAGGTCTTTGTTCTTCATGGAGGAAGGCAGCTGGAGTCAGCTTTGACTCGTGTTGGTTAAAATGGGTTTCGATAATGAACACAATCGCCTGAGCTGTAAAAGAAACTGCATTGCTGTCGATCAGCGTGCACAGTATATTCCTCAAAATGTGTCCAAAATGTGGTTAAATCCACTACTTCTGTCTTGTTTGTCATATATTATCTCGTCTCTCATAGCCAGACCTATCTCCACAGCGCGCTGTAAGCACTGAATAAAGGTCTGGCTCCACACATTATCAATCTGGTATAGGGGGGAATAAATGCTGTGGCTTGTTTGATTCTCTTTCAACCATTCACAGCCGGCACTAAGAACAGGATGCAGTGATGGTGCCCTTGCAAAATAGATTGTCACTTCCAGAAGGTAACCCACAAGTTGTGAAACTCTCACCAGATGGTTAATAGTTAGCTATTTACCTTGAAGGTTTAAGGTCAGAATAGTTAAGGCCAGGATAGGATGTTGGGCAGCGAGTCTTGCAAGAGTTTTTGAACGTTTTTTGCAACGTGTGGGGTTACGTTCTAAATAGGCAGCCAATGGCAGGTTTATACCCATAGTCTACATCCGGTGAGTCAGGCTATGTTTGATCAGACACGTGAGCATATTTGCTCACATTAGCGTGCCTTCACACATGTTGTGCCTGACAAACCTGCCTTTAGCTCATCAACTTGGCCTCAATTCCTGGTGGTTTACTTTTTAGCAAAAAGAAAGAACCTTATGGCAAATATGTCATTCAAAAATAGTACTACATAATCCAAAATGTAATGGACAGATTGCTATGAAATGAACTCCCCATAGGATAAACCCTGTGTAGATCTTTCCTTTTGCCATTTTTACCATCCCCTGACCAAAATATCGAAGCTGCCCACATTGCTTCTCCAATCTTCTGGGCAGACTGTCATACAATTGTTAACACAAAACCATTAATTTAAAACAAGCTTACTGTTTTACCATTAATTGCTGCCATGCAGGGTTAAACTAATCCCCATCAGTAACCAAGGCCAAGTCTTTTCACGCGTCTGAATGCCAAAGAAGAAGATCAAGTGCCTCCCAGCTGATCGACTCAACAGTGATATGATGCTGTCGTCTTTTCCCTCATTCTGTTGTGCAAATCAGAGTGGCTCCATCAAGTTTTGCATATGTGTTCCTATTTATATACAGCGCCTTCACACTCAAAATGTGAGAGCAACTTTTTTTATCACTTCACTCGCGCCATGCTGCACTTGTTGACTTCCATACAGCTGCTTCTCAGAAATATGTTTTGGCACTTTTTTTCTGTTGCAGTATCATTATCATCATAATTTTTTCATTTGACCTTTATATTTTCCTTACTCCAAGTATGATCTGTTTTGGAATATACTGGTTAATTAGAGGAGCATATGTGTTAGGCAACACGTAAACACCTTTTTTAAAGCCTGTCAGGCACCTTTTGAGATTTTCCTCATTGTTTTGTTCTGTCACCTCTATCATTTTTGTCAACAGCAACAACTTCTCTCTTTGTGCTATTAGTCCGTGAGAGGCACCGTCAGAGCGTGCTTGGCTTGCAAGTCTGAGTTACACATCTTGATATGCTCGTGGTTTACTGTATACTTCTTTGCATCTGTAAATATTTTTCCCTTAAGCATACACTTGATTGGATTTGAGCCTGTTTGCATAAGTCTGTGAGAGTAAGATTAAAAGAAAAGAGAGAGAGAGAGAGAGAGAGAGAGAGAGAGAGAGAAAGCATCACCAAAGGCATTTAAATTGACTGCCCCATTTTAATTTCACTCCAGCTCCATTATGTTGTTGTTGATGTTACTAAAGGGCTGCCATGTCATTATCTCCCTCCTTTGTTTGTGCTGTTTTTGAGAAGACATTGCCGTTGTTTATTTTCCACAAGAAGGCCTTTATGCTAATGCGACCTCTGCTAAAGACGATTTGCTGTCGATTTAACAGCGTGTTAAAATCCCCAATCACCATCAATCATGCAGAGGGGAAGAAGCGAGTGAGGGAAAAGTTTGGGGCTAAGTCATGCCAATATTCATAACACCCTCAATTTCTTGGGGCCTCAGACACTGACAAGCAGTCTCTGCTTTTCAAGAGACATATAGCCTTGCGAGTATCATAGTGAAACTTAGTAACAGGGAAAACGGGGGTAAATGTGAACAAAAGGCAGTGAATAAAGGCTCGTACTACACAGGAGCTGCCTTCTTGTAAATGTAGCAAAATACACAGGATTTATATCTCATATTGACATCACAAAACATATCCACAGCCTTTCTGTTGATGCCACCACACATTTGCATATTGGTGTCTTCACACAGCAGATAGCTCTCAGTAAACTGACATTCACAGAGGGACAACATTATACTGCAGATGTATCTGGTAGAGCAGAAGACAAAGAAGCCACACACATAGGTAGTAATAATGGGAAAGGATTGAGACACCGGAAAAGAATTACAATGGAGAGTTGTGTCATGCGTACTCGGGGGGGATAATGAAAATTCACAGCAAATTTCTCATAAACCTATAGCCATTAGTTGTCTTGTCTCCGACCATCCAACCTGACTGCAGCACTTGACGAAAGGTCACCAAAATCAACAGAAATCTTTATATGGGATGCATCAATATACATATCAATATGACTAGTGGTTGTTGAAGAAATAGTTTTTCATTTTGGCGGACTACCCTTCCAACAGAACCAGGCTAGATGTGTACCCCTGTTTCCAGTCTTTATTCTAAGCTCAGCACTAAAGGTCACCTGGCTGTAGCTCATATACCATACAGACATCTTCTCATCTAACTCTCGGCAACAACAAAAAAATCACATTTCCCAAAATGTCAGACTATTCCTTTAAGACTTCTTGATCTGGACCAAAACCGTTCAAGAGATGGACAAAGCAACCAACCGACATCACCATCCTTAAACTCCACCGCTTTGCAGGGCAACAAGTGTGACATTCCACTAGTAGTTGATGGGGTCCATGCCCACTAGCCAACGATAAGCACTATACTAGATTTACTGTTGATCATACATTAGAGATATCCTAATACAGGTCAGTGCTTTTCTTGGAGCCAGTCAGGACATTATCTCATCAGTCAAGCTCAGGCCATAAAAACACTGCTTTACTGTCCATCCCGAAGCCTCTTTCGAGCCACTGTTTTGTCTTTAAAGTAAGATTTAAAAGGTAGTCTCTGCTCTCTCTGAGTTATCGGATGTCTTTTGTAAAGTTTACTACTCTGTTCGTTCATTTGGCACAAGACTCTCTATGTTGCTATAAACATTGCCATAAAGGGATCAGTGAGGCTGACCCCTGTAAAGTCCATAAAAAGATCGGTGTCTCCGATAATGTCACTGATATATAAGCGATGGCTGCCCCTGAATGAGCCCATCCAGCACTGTCTTTGGTGGAAACTGGCTCTTACTCTTTTTGTGTGTGTGTGTGAGTGTTTTTATCTCATTGTCTCGCTGTTAATTAGCTTTTCTGTTTTCTTACGGGTTTGTCTTTGTTCCCCTCTCACCTTTATCTCCCTTAAAATAGCTAAATCCAGTGCACCAATACATTGATTTTACTAACCTGGATGCTAACATTGAAACTTTAATGTTTGTTGAAAAAAAACACACTTTTCTTTTGATGCCAGGCGTCTCCGATGTTGCCGTAATTAATCTTCCTGAAGTGTAGAAATCGACAAGTTCATTCATATCACACAACAACAGCATAAGTGTTAGTACGTGAGGATCTTTTTTGGTAACAATGATTTAAAAGAAGGAGAACATGCTGGTTGATGGGCTGCATGTCTCTCAAAATCACAATGACTTAAACTGAATTTAGTTAGTGTGCACACGGTACAGACAGTATTTCAGTGGTGTTGATTGTCAGTGAACACCTCTCTTTCCACTTTTCAACAGCGAACGGAGAAGTTAAAAGGTATCCTCTGATGTTTTTAAAAACCAGTAGCACAATGGAGCAATACATGTGTTTGCGGGTCCCTGTTTAGGCAGGAGTGAGAAACAACAATGAAAACTGGGCCTGGAGAAGGAAGAGAGTCAGAAGAAAGTATTTAACAAAAGCATTCTCCTGTTGCCGTTGAAGTAGACGTTGCATTAAGCAGTGATTTGAATGGTACTGTAGAGCTTTAAGTGTAAGTGATTCAAATCCTTTATAAAGTCCTAAACATCCCCTAGTCTGCATGTTGTCAATGGAGATAATTAGCTCTGATTATCCTCGTTAATAGTATTGGTGTTTTTTTTCTCCCAACAAAAAATGGCCTGCGTTAAAAGAGCTTATTACCTCTATTACCTGTGATTACCAATTATGAATCTCCAGTCATTGTATCTTATCAAAGCCTCATTCAATGCAATAAACCCTTATGCTACAAAATACCAGTCTAATTAAACTGAGGGGGGAAGAAATCAATGCAAAAGAAGAAGTTCAAATAATTGTCGCAAGAGGATACATAAAGGAAGAAATTAAACGGAAATAGTGAATGATTTGCATTAATGGCATTAACTTTATTCAGAGATGGGAAGCTTGCTGTGTCCCAGTCCGCCTTCGCTACGTTGCTGGTAAACATTAGTGCTTTGTAAAGCCACCGCACTCCGATATCCGTAAATGCCACGGTAGAGATTGAAATCAGGAGGCACTTAGGAGCGAGTGAATACAAGAAGGGTTACAGCCACTGGGTTTGAAAGCCTACACAAGAGAAAGCTGAAATAGCACGTTTTAAACACTGCTCGGGGTCATGCAAACATGTGCATGTGGTGTGGAAGGCAAAGTGGAAATAGATTTTTATTTTTTCAAGATCATTTGTCTTTTTTTTTTATCAAATTTAGGGGAAAACATGCACTTGTTGCATGTTTTATATAATGCAATACAGAGAAAGTATTCATACAAAACACATACAGTATATTCCATGCATACATTATTAAGAGCATAATGCCTATAACACACAGGAAAGGAAATATAATGTGAATACACTGTACAATCTACAGTATACTACACATGAGAGAAGTAGAGAGACAAGGGTTTAAATTACAAGTAAAAGACTGAAAGTATGTTTGAAGATGACGATACTGATTGATGACGATGATGTCGATGATTACGATATATATAATAAGTAAAGGAAGGAAGATCAAAGTGTTATAGTTAATAACATGGCTCTCACACAACCCGGGCCTGCTTTTCACCTCCTGTCACTAATTGATTAGCACCTCTTCTCAACACTCCAGCGGAGATGTGTTGGAGAGAGCTCATGACAGGTGGGAGTAAGAGAGACGGCCTGACACAGACGACACAGAGAAGGGTTTTTTCACTCGGGAGTGTTTGAGAGTGTTGTTCCTGAATGTCTCACGGACATAAGAGAACTCAGTACTGTTTGTATCACGGCACTGTATCGTCTTAATGTATCTCACTTATGTCGGCAGGCAAGTGAATCAGAACATCGTGCATGATCTAGGAAAATAGGTTGTAATTTCCCCCTGTTGGAGTATGAGGAATATTCTTCTGTATGGAGAAAGGGAATAGGCTCTATTCTGATAAAGATATGCGTGGACAAGATGTGTACCGTGTCAGCACAGAGAAAAAGCAATAAGGCTTTTATTTGTATTGTTTCATAGTTTTTCTTTTGTACAAGGGGCACAGAGGAGGGTAATGTTTGTGTGGAATGAAATTGAAAATAGTCCTGCTTCTCTTTTTCATATGCAATAAGCTTCCGGCCTGCATCTCGCCTATAACGCTACCATCTCTGCAATGATCTCTCATCCTTTGCATCGCCTCCTCACCACGCCGCCTTTGATTTCAAGAGCTGAACTATTCTGCAACATTTGTTGATGTGGTTCTGCAAGTAAATGCTGCAGAATTGTGCTCCTCTTGGAATTGCTCTTCTTCGCTGACCACCGGGAGAGGCTCCCACCATCATCGGCTATGCACTGCAGAGAATGTCATTCACACATGCACACATAGGCCTCCAAACACAACACACACACACACACACACATGCAGATACCAGTAGAGAAGAAGCTTATAATATGGAATCTGTTTGCGTTGGACTTATTGCCAGTGATAGGTGAGATTTTACGCTGATATTCTATTCAGTGATTCGAGTTAGGATGTCTATCACAACATCTAGATCCTAATGGGACACTAAAATGTGAACCTTCCAAAGCTAAGCTACTTGAAGTGAGCTCAGATCTAAGTCAGGGAAACATCCAGTGACTAAGGATTGATCGGGCCTGACTGCATAAATGATTTAAACAAGGTGTAAAGATTACAAAATAAAGCATGTATTTAGTGTTTGAGATGAGGAAAGACAAAGATGCAACAAAGGGATGTTTTGGTCCATGTTTGTCACCTTAACCCCTAGGTTTAGGTTTTCACCTAAACATCATTCAGAACCTCGTGCTTTTTTTTGTTTCAATTTGATTTAAAGGCCAAGATTGCACAGTGATTTGTCCAATGTTAATAATGTTGATACCTAACTGAGTGAGTAATGCTTTGTTTGTTGTAAAGCTCAATAGAAATCTTAAGTAAATGTCCATAGAATGTGGAAGATGGATATTCAATATTTCAACCTTATTGCCTGACAAGAAGGTCAAAATTGGACGATTCTGCAAAACCTCAGGTTCAACGGCAACATTTGTTTTCAAATTATTTTGGTTTCTACAATATGGCACGGCAACTACAAGGATAAGGTACAAGGATAGAGAACGATTTTGCTTTTGGAAATAAATTGCATGCGCGGTAGGTAACATTTGATCAAATCTGGAGAAAGATTGTGGTTGCAATAAAAAAAACTACTTTTTCCACTGTATGCTTTGAACGTCGTCACTGGACACAAATACATTTCTCGGGATAACTGAGCTAACAAATTCCCGTTGAACAACCAATTGTGGTCAGTACCTGTCTTTAGACAGGGTGGCACATGTTTCAGAATTCTTTTATGCGTAAACCAAATTGTCCAACCACTTTAAACAAAGGGGGCCACTGCTTAGCGAACCCTCTATGTTTATTAAACCAGTAAAGAAGTGCGAGTAGAAGTTCCGGCAGATGGTCGTACAGTACAACGTAGACGGTAGTAGTGACAAATAAGACAAGCAGAGGGAGACAGACGGGTCTACTCCCCCGTACATGATCTGCCTGCCAGTCGCTCTGGTGTTGTTCAGGTCCAATGAGTATGAAGTGGCAAGCCTCACCAACCAAGCTGCTGCCTTTGGTTCTCAGGGCCCGGCTCGGGACTCTCAGATGTAGATGTTCTGGTTGACTTCCAGATCTCATTAACCTTGGGTAGAGGGCCGAGAGTTAGATCAGAGCCCCAAAGGCCAGTGGATCAGGATGCTATTCTCTCATCCCCTGCTCACCTCAGCTAGCTTCAGAGCTGTGTACAGTATACATCCACTCACTCTCTGTGTGTCATATGGAAGGAATCCACACAATTTTTCTTTTCACCCGCTATCTTTAATAACATTTTCCACAAAGCGCATATCTATAATAGACTGCCTGGATAATGCATTATGTAAGATAAATATAATATAAAACATTGTGACTATATTTAATATAGGTAGGCAGTTTTGTAATTCGGTGACCATCATGCTTGATGAACGTCATTGATGATACAATCAGTGATCTCCGCTGAGTCTCACTCAACAGCAGTGGTTCTGTTTTCCTCTGTGCTCCCACATGTTCACTGTATCTGTCATAGGCTCTGGTGTGAGGATCAACAAACGTATAACTCAATATAAATACAGCCGTAGTACAGCTGATGCATGAGCTCTGTATTTATAGGCATCATGATGCTCATAACACTGTATAGCCTTTATTTTCTAAAAGAGTTGACTGACTGTGATCAACTATATGGATTGCAATTGTACTTATCATTAAAATGTAATAATCATAAAAGCTAATAAAACTAAAGTTTATTAATACAGCCAATCTTAAATAGACATGTCTGAGTGCATTCATAACTGTATCTATTGCCTTATGCATATTCCATGTCGGTACATTCAGTTTAAATATGGGCTTCACAGAAAATAGTTCTCACTTTTATTCATTTTTTACATGTTTTGTGAAATTGCTATGACCCTGATGAAACTGTTACAAAAAGGGATTGAATTGAGAAACACACACACACACATATCACACATATCACACACATCCAACCTTGTCCTGTTGCCTCCTTCCACTGTGCTATTTTGTATTGGCTGTCCTACTCACTAGTCATCAGCAGTCTAATATGCAAACTCCAATGCATCTGCATGGATCTGACGTGCAGTATATTAATGGGAAATAAAAGAGGTTTATTGCAATAATTGCAATACTCATACGGGTCCATGTGTGTTTTAATGGGTGAATGCTGATGTGTAGTGTAAAGTGCTTTGAGTAGTTGAAAAACTAAAAAAGGCGCATTACAAATGCAAGTCCATTTACCAGCCATTGAGCATCTAACTGCTTAATCGTCGAAATCTCCAGACTTCATTCCTTTTACAAGTTCAAGACGTTTGACTAGTTCAATTTCAATTTTGCATTGTCTTCAGGTGTGTGTGTGTATGTGTGCATACCAGCATGTGTGTGTGTGCTAACCTCCTTGCCACCATGTGTGTGTCCATCCTCTGGTGATGCATGGTCAGTCATTGTACAGCACCACCGTGGCCTTGGAGCAGAGCCCGAGCCAGACAGATTGCAGCGGGACACCGCAAGGTTCCAAAAGAAACATCCCCTCAGTTCAGCGAAGGTCAGGCAGAGGCGTCATTAGGTTGACAGAGTCTAAAACAGGGTCTCGTGAGGTGGGGGAGTTGACTGACGCTTTTTGACTCAAGGACATGCCGGTATCAGGGGTTAATGACGGAGGCAGCCTTGGTACGCCATAGGGGGATGCCACTTATCATACTGATGTACAGTATGTGCTTGTGTGAGCTGAATGTGTGGGTGTATGTCAGGTTTTTGAAGGGAAATATCAATTTGAATATTTTTGAACTAATCAATGGTCAGTCTTTAGCATTTTTTAATACTCTTTATTTTACTCACAAGACACTAATACTTTGAAATAGAGGACACCAATTATTGTAAAATAGAATAGAGTCTGATCAGTACATTAAAGACCTGACCTGATAAAGACCTGATTCCAATAAAGGGGCGGCCATTTTCAACTGTGTAAATTAACAAAAACAATCCTTTTACAGATGAACACTAAAAAAGTGTGTGTGTGTGTGTGTGTGTGTGTGTGTGTGTGTGTGTGTGTGTGTGTGTGTGTGTGTGTGTGTGTGTGTTAACCTCTTTGCCTCTGTCCTAATTGTCCCCATTTGATCAGAGCAGTCGTGGTTTCAAGCGCTTCCTTGTCCTCCATACAGCTCCATTTATCACAGCCAGCAATGGAGACACACAAAGGCACTCTGTGCTTCAAGGTGAATTTTCCAAATGGCTCAGCTTGTGTTACCTTGTTAAATCGATGTGCCTGGTGACAACCGACAGCCATGGAAATCTCACCAGGCAGGAGACTTTTACACTTCTCTGTGACATAGAAGTGCTATGGAGGTTGAGAAAAATGCTATTAAAAGCCGTTGCAGTTGGTCTTCTAATTAGTTTTGTAAACTCTTGCAATCTTTTAGTTTATTTTCGTAGCATTTTTTAATGAGAAAAGCTTTTGTGTTACATGTTTAATCAATTAAACACACACAGGAGCAGTCACTCACTTTAATTAAGTGTTTTTGTTTCTTTAAAGGAGTTTCAGTGCTTCCTTTCCTATCTTCTATATCCTAGGAAAGGTGTCGAAACACATACTTTAATGCTATGACGGTTATAACACTTACACGGCATGCATTTTTGGCCTTCTTGGCACTTTCTGCATTTGTTTTGTGAATTTGAATACAAAACCATCTGGGTTTGATAGTTATACATGTGGTTGTGTGAAGGTGTAACCAACAGAGAGCCTCTTCATTACACTCTTTCATACAGGGCCCCCCTTCAGCAGTTAGCACTGGATTAAACATGCGCACTCAAATTAGTTGGCAACATTTTCAAACCGAGGAGTTTAAAACCTTCTTCTCTTTGTTAGGAAAGAGTGCAGCGTTAGACATGTTTTCTCAGAAATGAAATGTGAAAAGTTATGCCGCTATCTAACTGGTTTGGTGTTAACATGACATTACGTTAACGGTGTTTTGACATTTAGGAAGGGAGAAGAAGAGTCTGTGTAGGATCCTGCAGTGCAAGTGTTTCCGATTCCAGTTCAACAAAAAAAAAAAGCGTAATAAATATCTGTCGTGTCTGTTAAGCTTCCTTTGTTTTCATGTCAAATAAAGATCATACTTTTTTAGAACGAAGAGTAAAAGTTCCCCAAAACAGAGCAGATGGTCTCTCTATTTTAGTGAACCTTGCTGCATTCATTTCCATGTTTGAAAAGACAAACCGGATTTTCATAAATCTGTTAAAAGTCTGATAATACAGGGTTTGCGTGACTGATAATGCTGAATTCCTGATGGATATTGACAGAAACAAGGCCACTCCAATGCCTCTTGATTAGACATGCTTTAAACAAATATGATGTAATATTTTATCTCAACATGATGTCATGGCTGGTTTTATTAACAATATGTGTCCGCTTGGGTCCTCTTGAGTTGGGAAACACATCATGAGGATATGTGATCTTTCCATGTGACGTTCTAACCTGTGTGCCCATAACATGGTCTGGCTTTGCTCTCATCTTTATGTCATATTGTCATCCTGTCACCACCAGCATGCCACCCGGGCTTCTACAAGGCATATGCTGGCAACACCAAGTGTTCAAAGTGCCCCCCGCACAGTGTCAGCTACGGGGAAGGGGCTGCTGTCTGCCGCTGTGAGACGGGCTTCTTCAGGGCCGAGAGAGATCCTTCAACCATGGCTTGTACACGTGAGTATACCAGCAAACAGGGCTTGATACTTTACTCAATACTCATGAGACACATAACCACATAGATGTTCAAAGCTTTTAGTCATCCTTTGTGATGTCATGGGAGAGCTTTTGAGCCTCACTGCCATCACTTCAACTATCTTAAATTATGAATACATGTTAAAGATCTCTTATTCTTGTGTGTGCCTTGACAGTCTGGGTAAGCTATTGGTTACGGTCTCTCAGAATTAGCCGTGTCTTGTCTGCAGGACTTTATCTGGTGTAAAATTGTGCACTGGATGAATTACACGGCTTTTGTTCAGCTGCCTCGTCTTCATTGATGATTTACCGACTGTCATTACGACTTCATATTTGCATTAAATTACAGTTTAACCGGACTAATTCTCCTTTAATTAAAAAGCTATTTAGCTGTCACTGAGATAGACTGGGGCCACGTCTGAGAGCTCCACAGGGTGGGAGAGTGTATTTGTCGTTCGCAGGGAGAGACAAAGCCAAGTCATTGTGGAGAAGCTGTGAGTGTATAGTTCCCCTGCACGATGCACTGTGTGTCCAAATCCATGCATTTATACGTGCAGGCTTCCCAGTGCAACAACACTGTTACATAGCTATTATATAGCTACTAAATTCCACAATAATGTATATATATTTGATATACTGATCAAACAGATATAGTTCTCTGGGGATCTCTGTTCATAGTGTCTTTTTCAAGGGCTCCTCAACAGTTAGTAGTTGTTAGTTGTTGAACTAAATCTTCCAGGCAAAAGCACATCCTGAATCTCCAACGCTGTACAAACGCTGTGTATAAAGGCTTTGTGGTGGCGTGTTACAACCCAGCAAACTAAGAGGTGTAGACTACCACATCTACTCTAACAAGCTGTGAGTTCTGTGTTTACCCATAATGCATTTTAATCAGCAGCTTGTTGGCCAGAGCATAAACTATTAGCTTGATGTAAAAAAAAAAAAAGAGAAAAGAAACAGAGATTAAAGACTTGGGGCCTGAGAGGAAGACAAAGGCGGAGAGCAAGAAAGAAAGGATGTCACAGGAGGAGAGATAAAGGTGGAGAGAAAGTGTAAAGGCTGGATGGAGTAGACAGTGAAGAGAGAAAGGAAGGAGGGCGCTGATACCAATCTCCCCCTAGAGGAGAATAGGAGCTGATTGATGGCAGTGGGGTTGCTCTGCGAGAGGGGAGGTGGGTGGATTCTCCTCGACGGAGAGAATAGAAGAGGTGAGATAATGGCCGATAGACGCAGGAACAGATAAAGAGAGAGAGAATGGACATTCGCTGACAGAAGTCAAGGAGGGGTAGGAGGAGCTTTACTGTCTACTGAGATTTTTAGCAAAGGCAGGGAGGGAGAGGGATGGACGGATGGAGGAGGAGAGGGAAGCATCCCATTGTCTAGGCAGACAGTGAGCTTGGCAGGACGGGACTGTTCAAATCCCTCAGGCTTTTTAACTCCACCCTGTTGACAGCTGGCTGCGTGCTATAGCACAATACTGACCCTGACACACAACACACATACATAGAGAGCACAAAAATGCCTCAACAGGGGAAACGTGAGGGAGGGGAAATAGCTTAGAGAGAGTTTATACATGTGGTACAGCAGTATAGGGGATCTTTAACAATTGTATACTGCAATGTATTTAGAGGTAGATTCGTATTTTTGCAGAGCATTTCGGACGATGTCTTAGATGTGAGGTATCTCAGGGGTCAATTTGGGGTCCTTTGTTTTTTTTTAGTATGTATAATATCAGCAGCTTGGTTACTCTAAGGGACTGCTCTGTTATAAAGGCTAGAAATCCCACCCGCAGATCAATAAGCAGAGATCAACTGGAATTGTATGAATATATTTATCGAGGTTAGCAACAGAAAAATACTTAAGCGATTAGAATCTACAGATTAAAGCATCTGTATTAAGCATGGGCTCTGATGGAGACAGGAGATAGGACAGGATCCCTTGGAGTCTGGACGCTGGTGGCTGGTGGAGTAAAGTCAGCTGGTGGCAGATGAAAACGTTCAGCTATGGATGCACTGTAAGTAATGGTGGTAATGGGGTAGGTGGATTGCGCATTGGAAGGTCTTAAAGACATAAAATAAAAGGTGTAGAAATAGCAGAAATTCACCCTTAGAGGGATAAAAGCAGAAGGTGAAAGAAAAGATCATCCTCATACAACTTTCCACTAAGCCTCATTTGGGTTAAAAACAAAACGTCTGCCTCCAGGGCTGATAAGCCATAAAACAATCCATTGTTTAAACATCACACAGCTAATTGGGTATCTTCTTTTCTTAACATCAGCCTAACTAACACCTTATAACTGATTTATCTATTCATTAACTTTCTGTCTACGACTGCAGGCCCTCCATCTCCACCGCGCAACTTGGTGTTCAACCTGAACGACACCTACCTGATGCTGGAGTGGTCGCCTCCCAGCGACAACGGGGGCCGCCGGGATCTCACTTACAACGTCCAGTGCAAACGCTGTGGCCCCGAGTTCGACCAGTGCCATTTCTGTGAGGAGGAGCTCCGTTTCCTACCGCGACCTTTAGGCCTGACCAACGCCACCGTCACTGTCATGGACTTCTCAGCGCACGCCAACTACACCTTTGAGATCGAGTCCCTCAACGGTGTTTCAGACATGAGCTCCTTCCCTCGACAGGTAGCCATCATCAGCGTCAGCACTGATCAGGGTGGTGAGTACATATTTGAATTTGACTTGGATGTTGGGAGTTTATTTTGTGTCACTTTAAATGCAACACTGTGACTGTGATTACATACGCAGTACCTCCAATATATACGGCACAACAGCATTTCCTAATTTATTTCATGACTTATAAACTCTGTTTCCTCTCAAGATCTTGAGATAGTACAGAAAATGGAACTATGAAGAGATCTTTTGCATTTGTTAAAAAGCACCTTGCACCTTTAATTTTTAATAAACTGCTAATAACACAATCTTTACTGGATGTAGCCTTTGATGCAGATGGTAGAGAAAGCCAGGGTTGACATTGCAGTTTATGTTCCTGTGGTATTTCTAGTTTTGCATCCTTAACTGCTGCTGTAAATGATGACAGGAAGGCCAAGGAGAGGTTGTCTCTATCTGCCGACTTGCTCCAAATAAGGTGTTTATGCTGAAAGCCTCATATTTCTTCTGGGACAGTGGTCTGTATGGGAACACTTATGCTTTTAATTTGTCATTTGCAAACACTGTGTTTTCTGTTTTCTCCCTCCTCCCATGACTATTCTCTCTCGCCTTTTTTTCCAATGGTTGTTTGTCTTCCACCTTTTCTCTCTCACGTTTTCCTGTTTCCAAAACACATTTGTTTTGTTTTTTCTCTCCTCCCTTCTTTTTTCTCCTTCCCCCCCATCCCTCTGTTGCTGCGGGAGTCTGGGAGCAATAGATTTCCTCATACAACCAAAATACATTAAATGCATTATTCTGTGTCACAGGGGACAGCTCTGGCCTTAACAGGTAACCCAATGTTACATGCAGCCTTTTTATATCATTAGGATACCCAGTTTAGCGCATGGTCTTGGCAGGTCCCCAAGCTGTACACAAGACCCATTTCAGCGCTAATATACCCAGCTGCAGCTGTTTAAAATGCTCAAGGGAAGAGGCAGATTCCTGGCCGTGAGCCACTGATAAGTAGCCTGAAGATGTATTTTACCACCATCACCTTTACAGAAATGAGCGTTTGGTCAGAGAGTCAATGGTCAGTGTCATTCATGTGTTAATATTATATTATAATGTAGCATTAAATATAAATTAAACTAAGTAAAATTATTGGTCGTGATTTGGTAAACTACTTTTTAATGTTTTTTTTGTGGTTTTGTGTGTTTTGGTTTAAATTATGTGATCATCTCCATTCAAATTGCATTGTATGGAAGCCCATTCCCGCCGGCAAAAAAAAAAAAATAAGATCACTAAAAAAAAAGAAAAAGAAGATCACTAAAAAAAAAAAAAAGAAAAAAATAGTAACTTAAAAAAAAAAAAAAAAAAAATGTAATTCACAAAAAAATAAATAATCCACCCACAAAATAAATAATAATAATATTTTTTTTTTACTTTTTTTCCACCAGCAAAAAAAAAAAAAAAACTTTTGGTGCATCCATCTGTAACCATAACACTGACCAGATTTTTCCAGTTGCTATAGAAAGTCGAAATTATGAGATACTTTAACACAACAGTCATAGAAGCAGCTATGACATATGAATGGATTGTGAGTACATTGAAGACTTCTTTAAAACGTGGCTTTACAACACATGAAATACAGATGATGTTTCACATGGATTGTACTGAGCAAACGCACCCTTGAAGCTCTGGAGTATAAAGAATGAAACCAATGTGGCTGAGGTGGCGACCAATAAACAGCAACTGGAAACATCTTTTTTTTTTTTCTTTTTTGCTGACAGAGAAAAAGTAAAAAAAAAATATATATATATATATATATATATATATATATTTTTTTTTTTTTTTTTGTGAATTAATTATTATTATTTTTTTTTGTGAATTCATTTTTTTTTTTTTTTTTTTTTGAATTAATTATTATTATTTTTTTTGGTGATCTTATTTTTTTTTTTTTTACTGGCGTGAATGGGCTTCCATAGTTTATTGGTCGCCAACTCAGCCACATTGGTTTCATTCTTTATACTCCAGAGCTTCAAGGGTGCGTTTGCTCAGTACAATCCATGTGAAACATCATCTGTATTTCATGTGTTGTAAAGCCACGTTTTAAAGAAGTCTTCAATGTACTCACAATCCATTCATATGTCATAGCTGCTGGTGGAAAAAAAGTAAAATAAAAAAATTATTAGAATTATTATTATTTATTTTGTGGGTGGATTTCATTTTTATTTTTTTAAGTTACTATTTTTTTTTTTGTGATCTTATTTTTTTTTTATTTTTTTTTTTTGTGATCTTATTTTTTTTTTTTTTTTTTTTTTAGTGATCTTATTTTTTTTTTGCTGGCGGGAATGGGCTTCCATAGAATTGTGCTTGCAGTCAAACATTTTTTTTTTCACACCTCGACTTGGAGCTCATTTCAAAGGATTTGCTACTGAGGTGGATATTACCGAGTATATAAGACCTGCTGTCTCTTTTGAGAATGGAGGACGATGATTCATGCCTACAAGTAGCCCACACAGAGGCAATTACTACTGTCAGTTGTCAAAGTATAATATTGCGACTTTTTTTCCCCATTGAGATTAACATATAATTATTTATGGATTAGACCAGTGCGTTTTATAAACTGCGTCAGTCCTTTTTTAATGAAATGTAAATCTTCTTCAAAATGAAATCCAGCAAACAATTAATCTGAAACATTGAAATACATCATAGGTTGCTTTTGTTAATTATATTTACTGCAAAGGTCATTGATCCCAAAAAGTAATTTGGCCTCATCTTCAGTGCAGCTTCCTTTGTTTCACGAATCCGAAAAAGACTTAGCAATTCCTCTTTATCTGACCTCCTTTAGCTTGTCGCTGCTCAGCTGCTGGTTAGAATTCCACCACTTTCACACGGAAATGAACCCATAACTGGACAAACCCATGTGATGTATCCATACACACACACACACCTGTAGAAGGAACAGACTGGGTTTTTACGGTGCAGTGATATATACTCTGCCTGTCGTTACAAGACTAATACAGACCACCGTTCCAGTCTATCACCTAAACTGCTTACACTGTAAAATAGATTGTTCTGCAGTTGTAGTAAAGGGCTATTGAAGTGGTGATTACACACAGCACTGTGAGACCCAGTGTTACATTTGTCTAACCTGAACATCATGTTTTCTATAGTATGTAACAGTCATGCAAACACTGATTAACAGCAGCTTCAACATGGTACTGGATGAGGGCTCAGGTCCATCAGCCAGGCACACTGTTTTAATAAAGAATAAAAGATAAAAACCTGCGGTGGTTTATGAAAATGTGTGCATGAGGTCAACATAACTCAACTCAGATAACCATGCAAAATGTATTAAGAAAAGGACAAACTTGGATGCTGCAGTGATGTGTGTTTTTCTGCGACTGCAGTGATATGCACACAAACAAATACTTTTGCACACATGCATCCCTAGATACATCCACCTAAACCTCTCTGTGATTGTTTGGAAAGGTGTACGGAAAAACTCTAACACTATTAGCATAGCGTTGCCATCAGCAGAAACGAGGCAGCATGCAAATTTCTCGGTGTTGCGAGGAATCAAGAGTCTCCTGTAATAATGCACGCTGGCCCTAGATAAATTAGACGTGGTCATTAAAATGCAGATGGTCCTTTTGGTAAATGCTTTGTGTCAGTGGGGTTAGTATATGATTTGTCGTGCCTATGATGGGCTGCTTCGTACCGTCCATATTCATGAGTGGCATATAGAAGTTAAAGGCCTGTGATAATTCCATGTCAGGCGTAACCTTTTCAATGTTTTGTGATTCATACAGTGAAGCATATCTGATGTATGCACAAGCATCATTCTTTACAACACACACACACACACACATGCACTGAGACTATGTGTGGAGAATTATAAAGCATAAGGATTAACAGCAGGGGAGCGTCTTGGCCTGGAGTAAATCTCCTCATATTTGGAGAAAGAGAAAAAGAGTCTGGGGAAATCATGAGCGCATTTGCAGTTCTTGAAGTCGGCACCAGGAACGTGGCACTGCCGTGATCGGGCAGACTTAGAAGTTTACACCTTTGGGAGGTTCACATCTGCCATAATCCATCTACCAACTTTTTCTTACCAGCTCGTAGAAACTCTTGACGGCCATCATCTGCAGCCGGGAACGTAAACCATCTATAAAAAAAATCATCTGATCCCCCCCCCAGCGTTGAAGTTTTACTTGCACATAGCTCTGAAAGAGACATCAGCATAGCAGACATCAGACAAGAAATGTAATTGCCACGTGCTGCCTTGCTTAAGGGAAGCCAGGGTGCCTTCCCAAAGTAGGTGACTGGGTCAGGAAGAGAAGGCTAAGTGAACTGAGGAAAAGTCAAACGAGGGAGAAAGCCTGAGAGGTAAATGAAGAGGAAGAGAGATGTTAGGACTACGTAGACTCATTGTGCCATTGTGGTTACAACGGGGTCTTGCACAGTTTGCAGGGGTTTGTGTTTAAGAAGACTTTGAAACACATGTCAGTACTAATCAATTAAATACAGCACCAACACACTGATGGATGGTCTTTTCTGACCACGGATCTCAGTTTAAAGATCAGTGTGTAGGATTCAGTGGCATCTAGCTTGAGGCTGCAGATTTCCCTTTGCAAGCCTGTCAAAAAAAAAAAAAAGCGAAAGGCCCTCGCTAGAGAGCATGGCAGAAACATGGCGGTGCAGTATGGCGGACAGCGTGGAAGAGGACCAACTCTATATGTAGATATGAAAGGTTCATTCTCAGTTAACTAAAACAGAACAATTCTTAGTTTCATGTGATGAAAACTATGAATATTATATTACATTTCTGCCAGTAGATCCCCAAAATCCTACTCACTGGCACTTTAAGTTGTTTATAAATGCTTTTAGTTTATTGTCATACTAAACAGCATGCACTTATACTAAAAAATCTCCAGAAACCTTATTTTTCTCTGATTTGAAGACTCCAGATTGTTATGCGTCTTAGATGACTCAAATAGTCTTTTCTGCGATAAATAAACAACAATACAAACCATTGTAAAGATAAGTATCCACTCAACTACTCTCACATACTCTACCTTTGTAAAAGGCACTTTTGGCACAGCTTTCTAATTTGTGATTCAGCATTGATCATGTGACTGCCAGCCAAACAACAATTCAACCTGTATTGATCAGGCATGAAGCCAACTGTTGTCTTCACTGAGCATACTTCTATATGTTTTTTTATTTTTATTAAACTCGGTTGAATTGAGAAGTTAACTCATCTCACGTCATCTTACAACTTTACAGACAAGATAGAATTTTCTGCATCTCACATGGAGTTGGTTTAGGGTTAAGGGTCAAGTTGACAGAACGTTAGTGAAAAAAATAAGTTTTACATTTTCAGACTCAAGCTTAAAAAAATCGGACAAACTTTTCACAGATTTGTTAAATAGAGGAAAAGTTGAGTTCTGTAAGTTTCACACTCAAAATCTAAACATTTCTTGGAGATGAGTCAATGTCATTTAATGTCTAATATGTGTGGTAATGTATATGTGTGGTTACATTTAATGAATCTGAAAAACATTGTCCATGTGTATATACAACGTATGAACAGGGGTGATCTCAGAAGTAATAGCTGTATTTCATAATAAGCAATAAGTGGTGAGAGGGGGTGGACAGGTGTATGTTTGCAGAAAGAGGCGGAGGAGGAGAAGGTGGAAATGGCCTAGAAACAGGAGTGTTCCTTTAATCACAGGAAGCAGCTGGATAATTGTGTATGTCACTGAAAGCAATCAGAGACAGATCGGGTTCTCAGTCGCGGCGACGCATCAGAATGTTCTTGCAGCAACTTGAGAGACTCTAATCAGACGGTCTTTTGTAGATGAAACGCCGGTGGGTAAAACTAACAACCTGGGATCTGCATGATGATATGGAATAACGTGGGAGGAGCTGGCGGGGGGAAGTGCTGCTCATTGACTTGGCATTGACTGAAAGTGTCCAGATCATTTTCATTTGTTTCACTCACCTGAATGTAGGCTGATGTAGAAATTGTGCAAACATATTATGCCAGCATCCACTAAAATCAGAGTCGACATGAAAGTGGTGCACGTCTGCATGCAATAAGTAACCCGTGCATGACTTCAGGGTGATGTCATGTTAGTGTTATTACCATAGCTAAACGGAACAGAGCATACAATCAGACCTGTGTGTAACTGGTGTAATGTCAGGCTCTCATATAGCACTGATCACCTCGGTTTTATCCATCAGCATCTTTATCATCTTCAGCCGTCGTCTACTTTCTCCAGTAAACGCTGCAAACCACACGGATACGCCAACACCGTGCATAATCTGAGACTTCATCAAAAAAACGAAATTGATTTGAGAATGTGCTTGCCAAGCTACACCGTGCACACAGAGGGTTTGGAGTTAATGGTGTGCAGAATGGGGTGAAGCGATGAAAGATTAATAGAAATCATGTTTCTATGGCACACCTGAACACGTTGCTGCTGAACGCTCTGGGATGCTGCCCATTAGGACAAACCGTATCCCCAAAGTATTGTAGTGTCAGAAGTATATCAAGAGATTATATTCAGTCATTGCAACATTTTTCATTGTAGTCCACTGTGGGTGTTCTAATACTCATCTCAGACTTAAATCCATTCTAAGGAATGGTTAAACATATAGAATTAAGACATTGAATGAATAAAGATACCCTAAACCCACTGCAATAAGTAAATAGTATTCAAACTATGAAGATGCCAGACTTCACAGGAGTGACAGTTACAGTTTTTTTTAATTATTTTTTAAAAGGTGGCTCTGAGTGTTGGAGCTTAAACAGCGACAGCATGATCTCCTTTGGTTCTTTATTGGTTACCAGACATGCGTATCCGAAATATAAAAAGGAGACAGGCTTGAAATATAATCAAACCTATTTGAATGAATTCTAAAAAGGAATAGGAAGCCAATGCCGAACCGGAGACCCTCTGGAGAATATTTTATGAGCTTAAGCCTCGTCCCCTTTACTCTTTATTTTTGTGATGAATATTTAATTTTCTAATATCAAAAACCAACTGGGGCAAGTGGTGGTCTTGAGCATTTCCCGAATATTGACACTGACATTCCTCTCTGCAGTTCTTTTTTGTATTTTACATGCTCTGTTTGAAATAGTAGGTATAACCTTTGTGGAAATGTAAATGCTATTTTTTCGACATTTTGTTCCGTTACTCCATAAAGAGCAGCAATCTTTGTTTAGAGCATTGTGTATGAAATGTTTTAGCATCTAGCAATCCCTACACTACAAAACTTTTATCACCACTGGCACTACAAATGTGCCCACATTATAGCGTCTATTTTTCCGGACCCACAATATCTCCGAAAATGATTAACTTGGTTACATGATTCAACGTTCCCCTCTTCAGGCTTATTGCGGTTTTACTTTAAAGTCTGTCAAAAGTGAATGAGCTCCTTGTTGCTCCTTGATGCGTTGACACATTTGCACACAGTTTTCAAGACGGGTTGACATATTGAGAAAGAGAGACAAATATAACGGCAACAGTCCACCAAACACAATTGAAAACACTGAATCAGACGAGAGGGTTTTTACGTGTCCTCAGCTTAAAAGACGGGTCACAGAATAAACACTGGTATGTCGGCACATTTAATACGTTTTAGGCCAAGTAAATGTAACCAACATAGGGTTCACACACTCAAATATATTCAGGACCAATATATAAATCCGTAGGAAGGATGACGAAGACAAAAAGCTAAACTTGAAGTTTTAAAATGTATATTGAAGACGTCTGCGCAAAGACAAGAAGGAAAGTTTCTTCTCTGAATTGGCCCTTTAGTGTTAACCAGTGGATACCGTATGTAATGTATTCAGTGCGAGAATAATTGTTTTAGCAGTGCTTCGCAGTGTGAACACATAACATAAACACCGTGACACTTGACACATACAGTATTTATTTTTATATATGTCCCTGAAGTATAACAGAGTTCAGGATTCTTTTTGATCCGTTCATTTAAGTTCAACACTGCTCATTTATTGTGGTCAGGTGAGCTATCTTCAGTCAGATAGGTCAGTGTCGGGTCAGTGTCGGTTCCAAAATGCCCTCAGGTTTGACAGAAGAATCACGTAGTAAGATGCAGGCTTTAACAGTACGACCACACTGGTGTACTCCAGTGACGGCAATGAAGGAATGGCAAAAGGTGATCTTGGTCCGACTCCTCTGGTTAAGGACGTGATCGGGGTTGACCCTTGGCGCTCAGGTCCTCGGATCACTTCTTCTTTCTTCAAATAAGTGTTGTATGACAAAGTTACCAACTACCACTTGTTTTAGTTGAACTATAACTCGAGTAGCACCCGTTTAGTTTTTCTTATTCAGTGCAGTCAAACTTCTACCTAGAGGGGGTGGAGCTTATTCATTTTCCGTCCGCATTGCCTTATATAGCCAATAAGAACCACGTCTGAGCAAAATTACTCCGACTGATACATTGTTCCGCCAACAGAAAGTAATACTGGGAAAAAAGCAATCTTACAGAGCCCAACTCTATACTCGGTTACATCAAGATGTTGTCAGTTTCAGAAAAGGGATTACTATTAAACTGAACCTCAGAACCTCTGAAGCTGTTTGTTTTGTTTTATGAAAATGTTCAGATTTATCAATGTGCATGTACTGATCATGAACAGTAAAGTCATTTCATCTATAGCCAAATATCACAAATCACGGAATCATCTGTACAGCCTACGACACCCTCTATTCTCACACCCTCCGGCTAAGTTTCATTCACCCGAGACAAGAGAATCTTGGTTTTAGAATGAATTAAAGTTGCTATTGGTTGTCAAACACCCAAGTGTCAAATATTGACAGCATTATGTGCACAAAATTGTCTAAATTTGAATATATATATAGGAAAACCTCTGGCCCACCTTGATCTGCGATGGCCCTCTGCCATGCCCCAAAGCCATGCACCAGCGTAATTATGCAGCACTGGCTATAAATGAACAGTGTGTGATAAACTCCTGCCCTTCTCAGCCACGGTGCCCCCTCCCAGGCAGCCCTCTCCCCGGCATCGCGCCACGCTCTAACTAACTATGACAAATTAGACCCACACTTAATTACTAGCCTGGGAAAATCACAATGATGTTTATTAGGCGCGGCATCATAAAGCGTGTGTGTCCGTGCTCCACAGAACCAAAGCGCTGTGCCGGAGAAACACTAATAATAACAACAGCCATACAAATTGGCTGAGTGGAATGGCCGGGGTTCCTGAGGCGCCAGCCGGGGTGGGGTGAAGGGGAAGGTGACTTTCTGTGGATGAATCAATAGTGTTCTCAGCTGTGCTGTGCTGAGCTCCGGCTGCTACCATTGTAGATCTGCCTGAGATGGCTGAAATCCACTGTGTGTGTGTCAGTGGGGTAGATTTAGCTGCGATCCTTCCTCCATTATGGGTTAATAGGAAAAAGGAGTCACTGATGAAAAATGCTGAATATATCACATTATAAGTTTCTTTTCTCCCTTGACATACAGTTATATGGACACGTGTATCTTGGGGGTCTTCTGTCTGATAAAGATTAAGTATTTGTGTTTGTGCGTGTGTGTGTGTGTGTGTGTGTGTGCGTGTGCGCGTGTGACCACAGCTGGGCTGGTGGCACTGGCCTTGTGGAGAGAGCGGTCGTAAATACAGCCTCCATGCTTGCTGGCTTATTAACGGTTGATTTATCGGCCTCTCTGTGAGGAATTCTCGCCCTTGGCACCCAAAGCCCAGAGTATGACCCCAGGGGATCACAATTACCCAGTTGCCGTGTGAAGATATATCAAGGGAATATTTTGCGTCACAGTGTCGTGGATGTTGTGTGTGCGTGTGCACACGTCTTATGCTGCTGTATACATCACTGCAACTATTCAGTACCAGGG
This sequence comes from Leptoclinus maculatus, assembly GCA_032191485.1. Classification (NCBI taxonomy): domain Eukaryota; kingdom Metazoa; phylum Chordata; class Actinopteri; order Perciformes; family Stichaeidae; genus Leptoclinus; species Leptoclinus maculatus. The sequence continues at coordinate 10,420,474 of JAVDOI010000018.1, forward strand.
TCATCTTCATCATCACTCTCTCTTACACACACATGCACCCGCTCTTGATGCCAACTGTAGAGAGAGATACAGGGGGGGGGACAATAGGATGGGATAAATTTATTCGACAGCTTTCCGCCGCTACAGTGATTTATCAGAGTGTTTATCCTGCTGATGTGCCTTTATCTTTTTTTTTTTTATCTTCCTCTCTCTGCCTCTCCCTCGTCTATCTTTCTCTCCCACACTTTTTACATAAAGGCAATGTGTATGTTTGAATTGTCTGTGTTCATCTTTATAAGCACTGTCACTACATGCCATTATACTTTACTGTGTTAAGACAGCTGTGTTGCATTGATCTACTGCGTTAAGGCTGAAGTTTAAAGGCCTCATTTTAATCACAATGTTTAGCTTTATTCCCTTGTGCTTTTCAAGGATGGGTTTCCTCCACAATCCTATCTGTAAATTGTCATGTTTCAAATTAGTTTTTTTGTTATCTCCCCGTCTGATCTTACAAAATCAATATTTCCGATAGCTCGCACTTTGTTTGCATCTGTTTTTATCACCCCGCCACCATTATAATGCCAATGCAGTTTGATTATGATAAGTGCAGTAAAGTATGAAGAACATTAGTTCTTGAAGCCTGATAACACAGGAAATAAATGATAGTTAAGGGTCATGTTGCACTTTTTATTTGAATATTATTAATACTCAATATTTCCATTATACAATCATGTTTTTTTGTTTTGACAGCAGGTTTTTTAATTTAAAAACTATATAGCAGTTTATTTGTGTTCTAGTGTTGGTCTGTTTTATCTTTGCCTGCAGGTATAGTATATGTTCCTCATAATATACAGTACACGTTCTGTAATCAAATGTATATAAAATACTGGATGGTAGAATACAAATAATCCAAACTCTTCTCAAAGTTGGGAAGTAAAAATTGTATTTTTCCCTCTTTTACACGACATATTACCTGATAGTATTAATTGTCATCATGCTTGGTTTTCATGAGGCAATTCAGTTGAATGTTTGGCCAATAAACAGCTCATGTGAATGTCACATTTAGATTTTTCCGAGTTGCACTTTGTGTTGTGTTGCACCCTCTTGTCGTCCCCAAGCACCACACTGGGTCTGCAATACAGTGCTTACGATGATCAGTGAAGTATAAGATGAAAGACCCGCTATACTCCGTGAAAGTGTTACCTGGGGGGAAATGACTGTATCAACACTTTGCAGCATGAAAAAACTTTTGCAGTTTGTCACTGCAGCACAAAAAAAAAAAAGTGTTGAAGGTGTTATTTTCACAAAGTTAAGAGTTTTACCCAAAATAAATATGAAACATGGATCTAATTTGACTGTTTTAATGTGAAGGTGTTTGGATAATGTGATCCCAATTCATGCAGATCATTTTGGGGACAATCTGAGAGATTACACCTCTGTACTCCTGTTGCTCCTCAGAGGCAACGTCAGTAATTATCCAGCCCCGTCAACTAGCAGCTGCACACCTCCCACTCACTCCAGTGCTGGTTCGCCCTCATTCTGACCGCCCCATCTCTATTTGACAATTCATTTAAATTCAAACAAATTAAGTTCAGTCAGTTTTAATTAATTTAATTAATTTCACCTTTTCAACTCAGTTAAATGATCCAGTATTAGGAAACAAGTTTTATTCCAAAACTACCAGTTCAACAACTGTGTGTATAAGTGTGATTGTTTTCAAGTTTAATTGGAATATTTAGAATAACACTCACATATCGCTCTCCTTTTCTCAGCAGCTCAAGACTGTTTGTCTTTGTTAGTTACGTAGTGACGATACCTTGGGAAATGGCGGAGATTGAAATTTCATCAGCTCTTGTTTGCGTCACTAATGAACCTGTCTGCTCCCGCTGGATGGTGGGAAGCTCTGCACTGATGACTCCAAACACATGATGATTAAACTTTGCAGCAGTATCTTCATCACTCTTTGCTCGCTCAATCAATGCTCATATGTTAGCGTTAGCAAGAGTCAAATGTTGAAAGTACGTACATTTCTTATTTTTTGTAGAATGTAATTAGCTGGTTCATATGATTCCCTGTATGGTGAAATGAGTGCTACTTATTGCTATTGATAAACTGCACAACTGACCGCAGAACTAGCTTGAACAGAGAGTATAAAATTCTAAATAACACAACTTAAACCTGCAATAACTTGAGGACTCTCTCCAGGGCTGCTGAACTTTTGAAAGCAATAAGAAAAATGTTGCCCGGTAAACAGCAGAAGTTACCTTCGGTTTCCTTGTGGAATCAAGATCAATCTCTTTCCATCACAGTGATGGTAACAGAACGCTACACAAGCTGAACGATTCACCTGCTATGGAGGATTTACTGTTCAGTATAACTATCCTCAAACACCAGTGTTATGGTTCCTTTGTGGTCTTTTCCGGCCCTATCCAACCCCATCTGAGTGACCACAGCACCCAGGGGTGACCGATCCCATCATATTCCCCACACTGGCATACCCGCTGCCATCATCTCTCCATCTTCACACTCATTCAATCCTGTGTTTGTACGTTAGGCCTGTGTTGCAGTCTTGTCTTTGTTTGTAGAATGTATTTGAGCTTGTTGTAGATACTTCATTCAAGCTTGTTCACACATACAAGTGCATTGTATCAATTGGACTTTTAGCACTACAGTATAGCTGGTGACGTAGTTTCACAACACAATCAGAACTCAAGTTCAACTTACTATCTTTTTATGGAGATTCTCAGTCGCTGCTATGATTTCTTAAACCTGCAATCACCGGAAACAGATACATTTGAAACTAAAGGAGTGAGCTTAAAAAACACTAAAAAGCTGCTGAAGGGAACTGCAGAGTTGGTTGACTATTATGGGCTCGTCATTGCAAGCAACCCTTTACGCATACAAGTACTATGATCCATTGTAAAAAATATGGATTATGGCCGCTTTAAATTTCAAGCCTACACACACAAGTAGTCCTTGAAGTCATATTTTGTCTTTTAATTGTTATCTTTGACTTTGTGTCCTTGACATTTGGAGCAGTCATGGTTGTATCATCATCTGTGTGATGTTTACTTGCAAACTTGTCCTTCTTAGTAGTGAAGTAGCAAAGGATTTATTCAGCCTTAACTGCTACAAAAGCTACTTTTCCAAAACCGAATAAGCTCGACAGATAGCTTCCTCCTTGTTGGCTTCTCTTGTGTGACCGCCTCAGACGTCAACACAGTAAAGACAGCTTGCTAACGGCGAACAATGTTAAAACAGATGTCCACCAAAGTACCCCCCCACACTTGAACTAGATACAGAAGCACTGTGTGGATTCACTTCCCATCCCTGCTGCATTCCAGCTCAGGACACTTTTCACATGTCACCCTTACATCCACGATGTATATGTGCTCATGTACATATCATTCTCATGACATGTATAAATAGTGCATGCATGTAGGACGTCTTTATGCATGTACTTGGTATTATTAGAATGCATTGATGTACATGTGAAAGCCAACCCACACATGTTGCTTATTATACGATATGTGAGAAACGATCAAACCCACTCGTGGAATGCCATGTCTCCTACCAGTACTATTCCAAAAGCATGTCAAGGACATGGCACGTTATTATTATTATTCCTCAGACTTGTTCCTCACTGAGGACAGCAGATAGATGTAACATATTGCCCAGCTCATCTTTTGACTTCAACATTTGGTGATTTATATTTACTATTTATAAATAGACAACAGCTGCATTACTTCAGATGTGATGACTGTGATTTGATTATAATCAGCTTCATTTCTATGTGGACATTCTGCAGTGGAGGGGTAAATGGATTTGTACTGTACAAGGACTACGGTACCAAATAGTGTGCAACGTATATTTAGCTTTACTTATTGATATTGCCGGACTCAGCAGCCATAGATTCACACTAGCATAGAATATAGCCGTTAAACTGGGACCAAATGTGACTCACTGTCACTTACCAGCTGCCAGCAAACCAAAGGAGCTGTTGTGCTATGAGTAACAATCTGCACTGCTTTGAAGGTGTTCACTCTCAGTGTAACCCTGCCCTTCGCCTCTACCTCTACCACTACCTTCCTCTTCTTCTCTGGTCTATCCACTGTATACCTACAGTATCTCTCTCTCTCTCTGCTCCCCAGTCTGTAATCATGACAGCAACCTTTGAAGTAGGACACAAACAGATGAAAGAGAATGGGAATAAAGGAGGACAGTTTTTCAGAAAAGGCGAAGATAGTGGAGGTGAGGAAGGACAAGATGACACTATATTGTCTTTGTGCTGTTGTGGGTAAAAGTTAATTTAGCATATAAATCTTGCTAACATGTTGTAGTTTACGTGTTGGTGTATTTTAAAATATAATGCGGTCCTTTGTGGGAAATGTAAGATTACTTTTTAAGCAGACGCATTTTCAGTCTTAATTCTACACGACACTTTAGCGGATACAATATTCTCTCTTGACTCGTGTGAAATCATCAGTAATTCTTTCATCCGTGCCCATATCCCAAACCTATCATCAGACAGAGTGTTGATATTGGATCATCTGCAAAAACACAGATTACCTTCAATTGCAATGTTTTTTATTGTCATTGCAAATGTGTTTTTTTTTTAAATTACTTCCACAACATGTGGGCATAGCAAGTACAGTACTATTGAACTTGGGGGACTTTTTTAATACACTGCTATACACCACGGCACATAATTCACAAAATGTGTTTCCAAAACTGGGTTTTGTTGTTGCATTCAAGTGCTTTGGTGTCCACAGGAAGACTGAAATGCTAGTATAATTCCAATCTCTTTATAGTCGCTCTGCGCTGTGAAGCTCCTCTCATTTTTATTGAGCAGATGAGAGGGTCTCAGCGGTAAATATGTGTCTGGTTTTTACACACTTTATAACGTGGACAAACTTTCAAGCTCAACCTATCACTTTGAGTGCTTTGGGGAAAAGGTGGGTGCTTGTGGTGTAGTGTGCCACAGTCTTTGAGTGTGCGCATAATGCTGTTTGCTCTCCTGAATTTGAATAGATTCATTCCTCAAGTCCTCAAGGAGAACGAGGAGACACAAGCACAAAACGATTGGCTCCCGCTGTCTTCAACTCTTTTCGAGACATATTATTAATCTCCACATAGAGACCATAGGTCTGCCCATGAACCCGTCAATTTAAGACTGCACCAAGCTCCTTAAAAAGAACAGTTGGTAAAGAACAGTTGGTTGTAAAGAGGCAAAGACAGACAGGAAAGACAAAAGTTGAAACAGCAAACTGTAGCTTCACCCGAACTACCCATTTTTCATAATGTCCACCCACACAAATGAGTTTATATGAATTCATTCTGGTCTTTTTGCCTTTACTTTTGCATGCATTGCTGTTCATATTTATAATATACTGTGTGTGTAGTTGACTCTGTTTATGATGGTAAGACATCATCTCATGTCCAAGTCCCCTTCTATAAGCTTCCTTATTATAGTGTACTATCCTGCAAATCAGAGAAATGACAGCAGTTGACTGAGCTGAGCGCCAGAAAGCTGAGACCTGATTAATTATCACCATTAAAGTGATAATTAATCAGGTCTGCGAGGCATTGTTAAATATTGCAGCATGGCACAGGACAGAAGTTGTACTTAAAACATAAAGTTTTAGTAGCAAGGAGGATCGGCATCATTGTGTGGCTCCAAAATTGATTTAACCTCTTTAACTAATAATCTGATCAAATCGCTTACATGTTACATCTTTTTCAAAAGTTCGTATAAATTAACCTGAAAGCCAAATTCAAGTGTCCTCGTAACTCCTCAACCTTTCACGTAAGTTTTACGGAGGTAAACTCGCAGTTTTGTCCACGCCGGTTGAATAATGCTGTATTCGTGAAAAATTAGCATGATTGAGTGCACTTGTCAGGAGAGACCACTGTATGTATTAGAAGAGTGGAGTGCTGCGTTTGCAATTGTGCAAATAGCACTGTACACACAAACACACACACACACACATGCAGACACACGCATACATTACAAACTCACAACAGAAGGAGGGCTCTGTGAAAAACCCTGCACCTGCAATGGAGTGATAATGCTGAGTAAGACACACACACACACACTTTCCCACACACACACACACACACAAAACACACATACACACACACAAAAGACATAATGACTATAGCTCCATCAAACTGGCTTGGGCTATAGTGTAGTGGCCTAAATGAGTTGGGATTGCAGCATCATTGGTGATTACCATTGAAAGCCTTCTGATGTATCGCACCTATAAACAGTCTATAGGGGAACAGATCCACACTGGAGAACGTAGCTATGTGCGGCTCTTAAGTCTGAGACAAATACTGTATATCCATCATTAAGAGACATCCCTTTAACATTGGGTACACAAATACATATCATCAACTCTTAAAGTAAAAGCAATTTAACTTTTGTAGCAAGAACTACAACAATAGTGGCTCAAGTTATGTAATGCATTTATATTTAGTTTACTGTACTCCTGTCGGTTAGTTCACAGATCAGTTGCAGTTGGCATTTGTTGGCAGGACTATCCAGGTTGTTTGTTTCCAAATATTAAATATTGTTGCACCTTTTGGCCCTCACGTATTATTTGGGCTCTTTGGAGCTCAGTTCATTGTCTCACATTGCTTTGAACTCAGATTAAAGTGCAGATTGCCAGAACTCAGTGTCTGTACAGTGCTGCGGAGCACCTCTGGCCTCACATGATAGAAAAATAAATTTGATGTGTTTATTATTGTATTGAGTGTATAAAATGATGATATCCAGTGTACAGTTTAGTAATATGTTAAAACAAATGATCAAAGACTTTCCCCTGCTACCTTCTCGGCTCTGTAATTTGTATTGAATAGGAAATATACTGTATTTTGGGAGAGGGAAGCAGTCAGTTTAAGATGAATTTGGACAAAAATACTTTGTAGGGCTTCTGACCTTCAGAATATAAGTTTTAATAACCAATTGCAGGTTCAGCAGTTACATTGAGGGTAGCATTGTAAAATTGTAAGGTCAGCAAAATAAATGCAATGGAGGCCAATGCTGAAGGCCTTTAGAAACTAAAGTACTATGAGAGTGAGGTTGAGAGATAAAAGAGAGTATTTTGGTCATAAGACGGCTTTTGTTGTGTTGTGATGACGTTTATTTGATTGATTTTTTTAGTTGATTGACTTGATTAGTCAAGAACATCCCACTGTTGGTTGCTTATGCTGTATCTGTATCTGTAGGATTATTGTCTTTGAAAAATGACAGACTATGTATAGAATGGCCTGTGAGTCGTACACTGATAAACCAATTTAAATGTGACGACCTAATGCACTCTTAAAGCTTAATGTCAGCATGTAAATCATTGTTTCAGTTAAATTATAACGTGCTGGAGTACAGAGCCAAACAGTGTAAAAGATCAAATAAAATCTCAGCAACGTTCTGCACACCAGTCTTACTCACTTTGGTTTCTGGAGAAACTTTCCTTTGTGCATTTGTTTCCATTGAGACACCTCACTGATTGATTCTCACACTATTAACTCATTAGAGCCTGCCGATGGCCAGGTATCTGCTATTGTCTAAGTATCACGGAGAAACCACATCTGTTAGTTCTCGTGTGTGTGTGTGTGGACATTAAATGCCCATCAATTAGGCCATTCGCCACTTTGTGTGCGAAAGTTCTGTGCTCGTGCGTGCAACACAACCACAGATGGATGACACACATAACTCACACACATGCTTGGCTGGCAGTAAATCCCCACAGACTACACAGTCCTGTTACCAGAAGGTTTTCCTGTCAAAGTGTCCTTGAGTAAGACAGTCAACCCCTGCCTGGTCACTCATCGTGATGTGTAAAATATTCTGTGAATACTCTTGTAAAGAGCTACGTAGATAGAGCCACCATAGAAGCACATAGGAAAGCATCCTTTTCTCTATCAAGCGCAACAGTCTCGTTGGAAAATGTTGCAACAGTAATTAGTTATCACATCACACTCATACTCTGACTTGTATTACTGATAGTGTGTCATATTTCAGCTTTTTCCTATTTATGTATCTAAAACATTCATACATTGACATTTACACTAGGGACATTGTATGAAGCACAATGATGTCAACTTTGATGGTGCTGAATGATGGTGCAGATAGTGAGTAAAAACCAAGTCTTTTAAGTGATTCTTTTTTCTTTTTTTGTTCTCTTATTTGATGGGATTTTATTAAATGCTCTCAGAGGAAGCGCGGCACAACTCTGAAGCGAAACGTGTCCAAGCGAGCTGTCTTGGAACATCTTTAGGGATTTACCAACCAAAAGCCAAGGGACAGAGGAATGTGTTGAGGGGGTTGACGGACAGAAAGAAAAAAAAAAAAACGTAGTTTGAGAAAAAGGGAGACTGAAGGATTAAAAGACAGAGTGAGGATGACAGTCCCCGGTGTGATTAGAGCCCAGAGAGACATGAAGGAATGGAGACAGAGGAGGTGGGTGGTTTATAAAAAACAAAGCTGGTCCTCTGTCTACTTTATAAGATGCTCATATCTAACTTGTCCGGGCCAATAACATGGTACATCATGTGACATATATGCAAACCTATTGGGGAAAAAATAGTTTCGAAAACGGCAAAATTTCTTATTTTGTAAAGACGCCATGTGTCTGAGACCAGCTTACTAACCTACTCGTCACCCATTCAAGCAATGGTTGAGTACCATTGAACCGAGTAACGCCTGTATATTTGAGAGTCTGCTCATGTATGTAACACTTAACATAGTGAGACAAGGAGAATCGTGAAGCCCAGAGAGGGTACAGACTAAATAAAAGAAGACTAATAAAAAAAAACAGAAGTACTGTGTCAGTCAAGGAAATTAGACTAACCCTTGCACAGAGCGAGAATGAGTAAGCAGAACAAAGTGCCTCCTTCCCTAAACACAAACAAACACACAAACACAAACATTTTCTCCTTCTTGCATCCTATTATTGCAGTGTCTATATATTTTTCCACTGCAACAAGCCAATTCCCCCAAAGGAATCATTAAAGTTTCATCTATACAAGAGGAAGATTTTGGGGGGGAAGTGGGGCTGCAAAGACTTGGGAGTAGAGATACACTAGAAACATGTCAGGTAGAGAGATACAGACTAAAACAGGAGGAGAGAGAAAGAGACAGGGATTTGGACTCAGTGGTGCGTAGCGGCTACCAGCCCATGTTGTCATTGACAGGAAGTGAAGGGTATGCCTGCCCAAAACCAGCTAATCAGACTGACCTCATGGGGACAGTGTGTGTGTGTGTGTGTGTGTGTGTGTGTGTAGGTGTGTGTGTATGCATTATTTCATGGGAGACCCTGGCCTCACATTCCAGGCCTGGAATGAATGATGCTCCCAGTGGCTTGGTTTCACCCCAGTGAACACACACACACACACACACACACTGAGCTAATGGTGAGGCTGTGGGACCAGATGTGTGTGTCTGTGTGCAGTACTCAAAAGTGGGTGCAGATAAACTTCTCACATGTGTCTGTATGTGTGTGTTTTTGTTTGCTAAATTTGAGGATATACATTGGGACTTGGCCAATGTTTCACCTCATGGCAAATGTTTGTTTTGTGCCAGTATGCCCAGAATCATAAAGATACAAGATTAAAGCTGCTCTGTAAGGAGGATGCAAGGTCCAGATCTTTGTTCTGTCATGGATTGCTAAAATATCTACTGTTAATAACGGAATGGATAGTAGATATTTTGTTCCAGTGTTCAATTTTATTCATCAAAGACTATATTTAACTCTGCTCACAAACTAATTATTTTAATTATTTTAATTAAAAGGATCCAACCCACGCTTTAGTGAAAGCTGCTAGAACTTTTCCAATGAGGTTAGACACCAATTATAATCTGGATCAGTTACATAATGAAATGTAATAAAAACGAACTGAACCGTACCCATTGTTTCAGAGGCAGCTGGACCTGACTGGACAAGATTCAATGCTTTATTAAAGGAAAAAAAACTAGTGTGGACATTCAAATACACGGCAAAAGGAATCTTGTAAGGTAGAAATCACAGTCTGGACACATACACAAAAACAGAGATAAATGTGCCAGTTGAGTCAAACTGAAAGAGCAGGAACTCCGGAAACATTTCACTCAAACAATGGGGGAAAAAGGACCCAGTGTACTGTGGCAGCTACAGTATTGGATACAACCGGGAAAACAGACTCCTGTGAGCTGAAATTGAAGAGAGGGAGAGCAGCCCTAGGTGGGAATAAACACAAGCTTGCACTGGTAGAGACGAGCAGAGTGGGTGACCGTACAGTTAGTGGTGGAACTTCTGGATTACCTGAAGAAAAACCACAAAACTGCAGTTTAACTGTTGACTTCAAAGTAATGGTCATATTTTGATAAGGCAATCATAGCAATGACTGCTACATTGACTGTGATTTATGAACACCATTGTCGCTTCTCCTTCTCCATCACACATGAAGGTGGACGGCTGCTATCAGTCAGAGAGCATTAGGCTGTCCACTTAAAGCCTAGTGTGTGCATATATGTTACTCAGTGTGTGCATATATGTTACTCAGTGTGTGCATATATGTTACTCAGTGTGTGATTTTTAATGTAGCTTTTGCTAGCTCAGTGGTGGCAATTAAAATACTAACACCCTGCAGACTTTTTCATATCTTTTGATCCATTCCCATCCCAATCTGCAAGTATTTTGCAGATTTCTTTTTTTCCATACATAGATTAATTTTAAACCATCTACAGACGTTTAATTACCCGTGAGATGGTGCTACCACCTAAACATACCTGACATCTCTGCCTCTCTGTCAATTGCTGAGAAACTAAAATTACGTGTGACTTGATGATGCTTCTTAACCCTTTTTCTTTTTGGAATCCTCTGACTCTACTTTGGGCTATTGGTTTGAAATATTCTTGAAGAATGACATTTCAAGCAGTTCATTGCATTAATCTTCAAAACTCTGTAGGCTAATATAAAACCAATTACCCTTTGTCCCTCCCGGACAAAATCTTTGCAATGAATATTTCCACACCTGTACAGTTCATGTTGATAGACGCCAAGGAAGACACTCGCATAACTGGTAGAAGTCTTAGTACTCACACAAATGTAGGACAAGGACACAGTAAATAGGACATACAGTACGTTACAAGCTGATGCTCAACAACGCAGAAAGTAAGACCCGAAGCAGGGTGCACAGATTTGAGTTTGAAATGCACAATGTAGAAGATGGGATATTAGATGTAACACACAGCCTTGTCAAGGCCTTGCATCTTGTATTAACTGTCATAGGCACAATATACGTACATGATTATGAGGGACCTGTTGTGACAATACGGAAATAAAGTACCACACACATATTTGGATTCAGTCTTTTCTATAGATACTCCTGTGTGGGTTTATGTATGAGTTATTGTATTTTTCATGAACAGCACCTGTGTGTATTGCCTGATTACATTTTCTCTTTTCAGATGGTTATCCATGTTAGAAGGCAAATCAAACCTCCTCTGGTACCTCTGAGTATTTTGGGATTCAGCTGTGATATTGTGCGTTGAAGATTAGCTTTTCGTCTCTGGATGTTTAAATATGAGAGTTAAAGCTCAGCTTATTGATCTGGGAGTTTGGGCTGCAGTGTGTGTAGCGTTGCTGCATTCACTTATATTTCACTTCATCCTGCGCTTTTGTGCACTAGTGAGGCGTTGCAGTGCTAGGACGCAGTCTTGCATCATATTCTGAGATGTATTCATGCCCATGTTGTTACTGTACATGTACGCACGTACATACAGCGAAGCTAAAAGCATACAGACACACACACACACACAAGCTATATAACAGTGAATGCTCTCTTTTCCTCTTTGTTGTTCAGTCATTGCACTCCCACCACACATGCACACACATTCATCGAGAACTTTTGTACAGAGAATGAAAGCAATGATGTGGAGTCAAGAAGTGTGATATAGATGCAGGGAGAAAGTCTGCGTGTTGTGTGTGTGTGTGTATGTATGTATGTATGCGGAAGTGCGTGTGTGTGTGTGTTAAGACGTGCACACGTGAGTGTATATGGGTGCATGGGTGTGTGCATCAGTAGGACAGCTTTCAGAGCGGCACCTCTTGGCCAGCTGATTCGCTCCCATCTGAGATCCTGAGTGAGGATTATAAAACCAATCAGCAGACGGTGATTGCTGCAGCCAGCCTGTGATTGGATCACAACCCAGCCTCCGCCATCAGCGCTGCAAAGAGAAAGAGTGAGAGAAGGCAAGAACGAGACGCGGGGGAAAGAAAGAGGGTAGAGAAGAGAAAAATAAAGAGGGAGGCAAATGTGGAGTGGAAGAGAGAAAAAGGAGAAGACGAGATAGAGGGAGAACGTAAGATCAGGATCTTCTGTGTTTCCCATCAGCCATTGCTTTCCAAGTCATATTTACTACTACCAGCACACACAACAGATTTACTGTGTTGGTTACCTACAGTATTATATGGACCACTTTCAATCTCTTTGCTTCCCTCCCCAGCTAAGAAAAAGGATCAAAAAGCATACATTTCTGCTCTACACCCTATATTAACAGTGCAGGGTTTCCACAGCATGCTGTATAAGCTCTGTAGTCTTGCCCCCCCACAGTCTTCAAGGAAAGTGCAAAGGGCAAAAGCTACCTTGAAAACTACATTATTAATTTGATATGGAAGAGACCTCTTTCATCGACCGTAACAGTAACTCTTCAGCCATGTTATCATGGGATTTCATGCTCCTTTACACAAGAGAGCACTAACAACATCATTAAATTAATTGGCTCAAGCTACCTTGTGATGAAGGTAACTGGGGAAAGCACAACAAAAAAATGAAAGTTGTTTGGCATTTATGTCACTCTAACATTCATGTTCTTACTTATTTATTTCACATGTATCACATTAAAAGCTCTGCAATGCCAAACCACCGCAACGCTTCTAGTGTGAAGCAGCAGTGTTGATGTAGATTCTAAATTTAACAGCTACCTTCTTGCTCAGCACAGATTTGGACATTTCCTGGAATGTTAGTGTTCAGTTTTAGGTTTTCTATCTTTGCTCACTTGTTGCTGGTTTTAGCAAACGTCAATACTTCATCAAGATACGTTCGGACTAACGGTGTAGTGTGACATTGAGGGGCTTTGTTCACAGGTCTTTGATCAATATGTGAGCTTGAAGGCTAATTGTGCACTGATAATCAGTAGTAATAACAATAAAGATACTTATCGTGATTTTTATACAAAATTCAATGCATTTAAATGACAACTTTCTTGAGAAAAAAGAAGAATAATTAGTTGTCTCTGCTTTCACATAGAAAAGTAATGCACCGTGACAAATTTAAATAAATGCTTTTATTAAATGAACTACATCATATAAGAAGTGACCAGACAATTAGCTAAATATATTATTCTTACGAGAGTATAAATAACATTGCTTGGGTATGTTTATAATGAAATGCACCGTACGTAACGGGATGAGGACGGGTGCTTGTGTAGACATAATGAATGTGTGCGTCTGCGATGTGATGTTAGCAGGTGTTTGCTCACTATGTGTGTTGGCAGGTTTGTTTAGCTGGCTTCCCATGGGGCTTAATGTGACCTGGGGCATCTGTTGCCCCCTGCCCATTTTATGCACTTCAGCGCCCTCTTTTATCTTTGCCCATGACCTGCTGCTACCACACAACACACAACACACACACACACACACACACACGCGCGCTCGTTCACGTTCATGCGTGGAGAAAAACAACAGATGCCGAGTCCCACAATTACAATGCAGGAAGTCATAAATACTGAATGTCTGAACTTTGACATATGCAATTTGCTTTTGAGTGGAAAGTGTGGCTTGAGATGGTAACATTGCATCTAGTGTGTTACACGTTACATAGAGTTTGGTTTGGGTATACTTTTTGCGGAGGACAATGAGAAAGACAGAGGTGATAAGGGCTAGAAGAGGTGAAAATGAGGTGAGAGGGGGCATATTAGCACAGCTGGGCCCAGTAGGGAGATCTGTGCCTATGTTGGCTCTGTATCTGCTTATTTGTACTCAGACAAATACTCACCTGCTTAATATGGGTAACATCAGGTAGAGGGGGGCTAGGGACAAAGTCATAGAGTCAACACAAACTTTAGGAACACACATAAAGGATTAGTGTGAATTACTTGTGAGATCAGTAGGAAAAACCATGTAATTGATCGGCTCTTGTGCAATGTAGAATTGCCCTCAAGGCTTATTTTTAGTCATGGCATTGCAGGGTCTGACACCAGCGTCAAAAATATGTCAAAAAAAGGGATTCGCTCAGGGTCAGAGGTGCATTTGTTTGAGGAGTTTGCTACACAGGATAGATGTCATGTATTAGGATTAAACACCCTTACTGATCTACTGTGATTAAATAGCTTTTCTTCATGTGTTGAAGGTGCAGGAGGGCTGCATTAACACGTCCACGATGGATGCTAACGTGCATGTTAGCGAACACACATTTCAATCAGGAGAGACAAGTCAGATGAAGAAAAGATAATTGTTTATTATTAACAGATGACATGATAAAGTCTTGACAGAGTCTTTGGCGCTTGGACTCTACAGGGAGATTTGTAATCGAGCGGCGTCTGCCCTGATCCGGCAGCAAGATAAACCCCCCCCCCGTGGAGTCCAGACACTGGTGGTGGTGGTGACTGATGAGGCTGATACAATGATGAGTTGATGAAGCTGATGAATCTGTGAAGACTGGGCGGTGATGGGGAGGCAGAGGGGCGTGTAACAGCAGCATGAATGTACTAAAGTTAGAGAGGCAATCCTATTTAAAAGAGACAGCAGCGGGATGATAGGCTAACGATGTAATTGTGTCGCTGTGCTATTGGATACCAGGAGACAGGTGATATCATGATTGATCAATGACAGCAAGGACAATTATGGGTGAGCATGCGTGAGGAGTAGTACATGTCAGATGTATGAGAAATAAACAACAAGCCTAAGCATACAAGAGTATAGTCTTCCTGACTGAACTCACGCTAGAGCTCCATTAGCTAATTAGCACTAAACAAAAAAAATCATGAAAGGCATTTTGTACGTCCAAACTGTACCAAACGCCATGCTGTCAATAGTTGTTGAGCTATTTCAGTCTGAACCATAGATGCACTGATGATGCATTTGCAGAAAAAGAATACTATAAAATAATAGTGTTAGCCCCTACAGGAATAGCATGAGTAAATCACATGTTACAATCCCCATCGCAACTAATCTGCTTAATTTGGACATTCAACTGAATGTTGGATTTCAGAAAGACCTTCCAGCCTTTTTTCGCTTTAGGATTTGATAGCCGTCACTGAGCTGCCCACATGTACAGTGTTGTGTGTGGCCATTTACAGTATCTTCAGCCAGCTCCTGTGAGCCCTCCAGACACACAGTAAGTCACCTATTCACCAGTCAGTGTTAAGAATAGCTATTCCCCCAGCAAACGCTATTCAGCAGTGTTCAGAGCAGGTGGGGAGTTTGAGGAAAAGAGATTAGCTATTTCTACTCTACAAAATGATTTATGCCCAGACTTTTATCAGGAAGCCCCCCCCCCCCCCCCCCGCAAAGATCATTTCCCCTGACTTCACCTCACAACGGGAACTATTTTAAGCATTGACTCATTAATACAGAGTGATTGGATTCATTGTTCTGCAATCCTGATGGATGTTCTCTGAAGTTTTCTCTCTCTCAACTCACACCTCAATCCCCTCTTCAATCTTCGGCTACAATTTTCCTCCCAAGAATGCAGCCCCATTGTCTTCTGGAAGTTAGATAAATCAGTTGCCAATGCCTTTTGTTGCTTCAGTTCCATTTAAATGAATTTGCATTAGCCTCACTCCATGAAACCATTCATAATGACAGCCGTTCTAACTTCAATCTCTGTGGACCTTTACACATTCTAGCAACCATTAAAGACACACTCAGCTTAAGGTCTGACAGTTTATACTCCATTTCTACAGTGAATTCAAATATATTCAGAGTGAGACATCAAATACAACTGAACGAGCCTCCTTTTATCAAGCTCTTTTTGTAAAACGCATCATGTGCACTACCTGTCAGTCCCCACTCATGCATTTGCTTGTACGTTCTTCTCATGTCAGACATTTTTTAACTGTGAATCTTTAAATACTGTAGGTGTGATATTATCCACCTTGAGCAGTAGTCAACCAATGTGAGTTGCCACACCAACAAAAGAAAAAAGATTAACAGGAACTACAAACATCCCTGCAAAATGGCATTTTCGTTGTTCCACAGAAAACATGAAACTGTGACCTTTTACACATTTCTAGAAGTTGCGAGTGATTGGCCCAAAAGGGAACTTCATTATTCTGCAACATCTTTACTGTCACCTTGTGCATTATGAGCGCTTTTAAAGTGCATGCTGTATTCTGCATTCAAGCCATCCCCCATGACCCATTCACACAGCATTTGTCCGGGCTATTTTAACTCCAGGATGGTTGACTTTGACAGCAGGGTTGTGTACGGAAGGCTCTGCTTGAAATCAGCTCTGTGTGAAAGAGCGTATTGCCACTCCGCCTGCTGTGTGTTCTGCTGCAGTAGGTCTGCTCTGGGTGCTATAGGAGGGTCGACTGCTATTTATACTGTACCTCCACTGCAGTGGTACTCCACTCTTCCCCCAATGCATTCTAATCCAGAGAGGAGAGGAGGTTTGGAAGCGACTGAAAAAAGAAGCGACTTTTTGTTCGGTTCTGATGCATTGCTAACTATACTTTGTATTCTCTTTTTTCCACAATTTTGGTTCCTAGGAACCTGCTTAAAACAGCATATAAATTATGAACAAATATGAATGACACCTCCTCTTTTAGGTTTTAATTATGAAAAGGACATTATGCGCATCAACATCTGTGTCTGCCCATATCTGTGTCACTTTCCAATACTGTATGCTTGGTTTCAACCATAATGAAGCTTTTAAGTAGCAGCATGAGAAGTGGACAGGGTGTTAAGGACAGCGACCGGCAGGGAAATCAGCTGTCAGCGGCCAGATAGTTCCGTTCTTCTCATTAATTACTTTTGGGGAAAGGGAGGTGAAGACCAAATGAGCATTGATTGTGGTGGGCCAGTATAGGGCCCGATTTCACTGGCCTTTCCCACACGTCATTGCTTCTCCACGTCCCCATTAAATGGGAACAAGAGGGATCAGTGGCGAGTTGGGACCCTATTAAAGACGGGACCTCAGAGTGTCAGACACGCTAGCTAGCACACAAACCTCCACACAAAAAATTCCTTTTTTGCTTTGTGTTAAGAGTGCTCTGATCGGATTTTAGCACCTTTGCTTTGTATCTGTCTGTACGTCTGTCTCTTGTAATCTATTTTCCACTGCTTTAGTGCAGATTGTCTTAAGAAAATAGGTGTAAATGTTACAAGCTGTTTGCTGTATATGCCTCTATTTGTCTCTCTGGGTTTCTTTTTTCTGTTACTTTCCCTACTCCTATTGTCTTAGTCTCCACTCTCCTACCGCAACTCGCAGCCACAAAAACAGGGTGGAAATAGCTCTTAACTTGCAGAAAGGTCTCTTTCCTTTTAGCTTTTTTTTTTCACTCCGCCTCGCCGATCCCTGCTTTTGTTGCGTGACTGATGATTTTAATTACCTGTTAACTCCCCGTACTCAGCAGATACACATGATAAATGGTCCGGATGACTGTTGTAACCACCATCTGGATGGGGCAAAGGAGTCTTAGCAGCTTTTCTCCACTGTCATACTAGAGACAGCCACCACAGCAGGGGGGGGGGGATTGCAGGTGTACCGGGGGAGAACAAGAAACTGTCCCAGTTTAGATCCAGTTGACAGCTATTTAGTGTCATAGGGGTCACATCCGTTTTTCCTAAGAATGCAGGCAGCAACAATATGCCTCCGGAAAAAGAAGCCCATATCACCACAGTAGGTGAGAGAGAGAGAGAGAGAGAGAGTGCTGTAGACGATTGGCCAGCAAATTGCAGCACTTTATATGGAGATTGTAGAGAAGATGAAAGAATGTGTAGCTACTATAGGTACACAGTGGAACGGATTCAGAAGCAGGCATTATATGCCATGCACAGGTGCGATGCAATGACCAGTATCATCTTTAAATACTGAATCCGAAGCACTCAAAAGTTCTCGAAGCAAACCTGCTGCAAAAGTGCAAGCAAAGCAGAAATCTCTTGTTGAAATTGATAGAAAACTCTCCTTTGGGAAATGGCTCACTAATCTGAAAGCTACTATTCACAAAGGCTGTGTCCAAAGGCGGATATTTAATTTCACTGTTTGAGGGACAAAAGTAATTCCTGAAGGGGAAACTAAAGGTGCTACCAAAGACTATCACACACACACATAACATTGAGTTTTTTTTTAGAGGAAATGAAGTGATACTGTTGCACTGAATCCAAGTAACAGAAGTATCCTCCAGTCAGAGAGACAGATAGAAAGAGTTCATGTGGACGAGAGAAAGAGGGTGTGGGATCCTCTTTTAACAGTGACCAATAAAGTGACAGCTGACTCATAAGAACCGGTCCAACGCAGGTTGAATGTGCAGTTTTAGGTCGACGGATATATCGGTCTGGTGTATGAAATGTCTGTAGCGTCATTCCGGTGCATTTTTATAAACTAGGATTATCTAGTCATGGATCACATTCCTCGCCCACGTATGAGTTGGGTAGGGAGGGGACAATATTTTCAAACTTTACAGGAGGTTTATTTTCAAAATAGTCTTTATTTGTAGAAGGATTAACAGTCATTTCTACATCTGTTTTTTTTGTATGGATTAAACAGACGAAATACCACATATTAAATGTGAGTGTTAGAGGTGCTGGCAGGCAGATTTTGAACTTTGGACAGAGCAAGGCTAGCTGTTTCCCCCTGCTTGCAGTATATATGCTAAGCTAAGCTAATTACCTCCTGTCTTTAGCTCCAAATATGAAGGGAAACTTTTCTGATTTTCAACCAGCTTTGTATCGTTGCAATGTCGGTGGTATGTGGGGAAAGGTGGAGGCTCTGGGTGGGGGCAGCTTGGAGGGAGGTTTTTTAATTTGCATATACTACTTTGTAGTAATACAAAGCTGGTTGAAAATATGCAAAGTTTACCTGTGCACACACATAGATAGGTATCAACCTTCTCATCTAACTCTACGCCAGAAAGCTGACAGTGTCAAAATATTCCTTAAACACATATCTTGACAGCCCAACAAACAGGCACATGAAAGGAGATCTGATTTCCAGCTGGATACCACAGAGGTCAGTGCTGATGAGGCAACAATTCCAATTATACTGCGCTTAATTGAGTTGAGCAGATCAGTCACTTATTTATACTCTGTGGTCCGTGTGTTTATGCATGGAGTTCATGGCAGATGACCCACAGTGCAATGGGAAGGACCTCCAGCATTAATGAAGGGTAACGATGATAGTCCCCAAAGCGGACCCCGTGTCATTTCAGTTTGTAAAAGCAGCACACTCGCAACTACGGTTAAACACACACACAGACATTGCTCCAACTGATTACTCGAGGTCCCAGTGGTAACATTGGAGACAACTTCAATTCATTCATTAATTCCCTTAGTTCCCTGAAGCAACTATGAAGTGCTCCTGAAGCACGCCACATACTTGTCAATGAAAGGCGGCGCCCCGGAATCGATTTCAATTGTATTGAATTGAATCACTTTGAATCAAATCAAATCAAAATTCAGGTGAATTGAATATATTGAATATATTTGTTCCAGTAAACATCTTTCATTCTATTCACCCATGAAAATGCATGCTAAAAGAGCAATTTGGGGCTGCCGCAAGACAAACACAACCAGACACCCAGAGGAGAGACAGACATATCAATATGACTATTGTAAACAAGAGCACCTATATTGTGTATGTGTGTTTCTCTCTCTCTCTCTCTCTATCAGCAGTGAATCAGTGGAGTGTTAGGACATCGTTTAAGCTCTCGCACAGCATCAATACGGGCTCTATTGATTTTTTTCAAACAGTTAATGGAAGCCTTTAGGGCAGGAAAGCTAATTAAAATCATATGCAGGTCAAGCTCATTTAAAGACTCCCCATTAGTTTATGTTTAGCTTAACCACGCTTGACTGGAAAATCTATCCATCGGGCATCGTAATTGACTGGTGTTTCTAATGGCTTTCCAATGCTCCTGAGTTCCTCTGGCAGATTTCATGCTGCAGCTCTAATAACCCACATAGAGAATCATTAAAGACGGTTGCTGTGTGTCCTGTATCCTCAAAGTATCTTTGCCGATGCCTGGAGACAGTGATGTGTTTCATACTCCAGCCTTTGGAAATATTCGACTCGCAACGCTCACAGAATCAGACGTTGTAGTTTCATATTGTTTCATCTCTGTCTTGTGGAAGTGGAATTATTGTGACATGATGTCTGTGCTTGGTTGGATAAATATATGTCATATAGATGAGTATTTGTTATATATAGACGAGCTCGGCCCCAGGAAACACTCCCAATTATATCCACAGGGAACACCAAAATGAAAGTTCGTAGTAGTAGCTTTAATGTGCAACGTATTCAACACTAATTGTCATCCAAAAGCCCATTGCATACTCCATCTCAGGAGTTAAGTAACATAGACTCCGGTCGAAAAAATAGATTACATTACATACTTTATGAGTGATTATATTTTTGAGTGCTGTGTCATTATGAGTTCTCTCTTGACAGACAGGCACAGCTGCCACATTTCTGCTGGTTATTATTTTTCTGCCAGCCCTGCCACAGTGCTCCTGCTTCTCCAACAAACGCTTTTCACACACGTCATCTATTGACTATTTTTGTTTGTGTGTTCACACATCTTGTGCGCATTAGCTTCCTGCAAACTGTGTGCTCTTCATAGCTTGCACAACTCATGTGAGTGTGCTTTGTGCAGTGCCTTGAGGTAGGAGGCTGATTTGAATCTGTGAGTCAGAGGGAGATTGTATTTAGGTAGGTGTTTATTGCTCCCTACCAGGTGCCAATATGCTAACAGCAGATGCCAACCATCTTTGCTGTGTCTTTGTTTGATGCATCCGCTGCATGACTCTAGCCTCAAACCACACCACGCTGCCACCGCTGCTGTACCCAGCTGGCAGCGCAGGAAACCCTCACGACGCCGCAGCTTCATCAGAGTGCTTCATTAGACAGAGTTAGATCGGATAAAAATCCCCCTGAGATGAATTTTCTCTGGGGGAGGGACGGAGCAGAGGATACGAGCATGCTCTGAGTGAAATGGGCATATGAGAGGTTATATGTAATAATAACACCTTAATAAGATGTCAGAAGCGTTGGCTTATTGTGTTGCTTATTTTCTACTCCGGCTGCTCCGTACTAAATAAATACTCATAAAAACATACATGCACACACAAACACACACACACACCCTTTCAGTTTGCTGATTATGCTAATATTATTAGTCGTTTTCACCCACGCGTGATATTATGTTGTTCTATTTTTGCTAACATTTCAGACAACCTACCAAATGTTAAATGGCTATTAAGTCGGTGGTTATTATTGAGAAGCCAAGCATTAAAATGCACTTAATGTCAGTGCTGGATGCTGCACAGTACTGTAAACCTAAACCCTCAAGCCCTATTTGATCCGTCACTACGTTTTGATCCAGTTAAAATGATTGACCTGAGTTGTTGGTTGCTTGATTAACTGCATTATTTAGTCATTTGTTATCCCAGTCATCATGAGCTTGGCGTGTGAATAATGTTCTACATGTTTGTGAAGTATTTCCGCAAAATGAGAGTTGTTTTTTTAGATAGCCGCCTTTTGAAATACACACTTACTTTTAGTTGCTTATGTTGTGTTCAAAATGTCTCAAACAAAAGGCCTTGGTCCGGAGGAGGTCTGATTATCTCTGGGGATTCACAGTTCCTTTGTCCCGCCAAAGTCTCTGAAATGCCTCATATTACACATTGCTTAGCCCATCGATCAGCTCAATGATTGGCTGAACCCTTCGGACTTCAGTCGGCCACTTCCTTGGCCAATTCCTCCCCCCTTCTTGAAGGCTGTGCTCAGAAACTCTTCAGCAACATCCCCCTCTCTCTGACTTTTATTACTTCATGGCGGTGTCATAAATTCTCTGGTTTCTCTCACAGTGCACAATAAATTCAGTAACTCTCCTTTTAGTTTAAACCTTCTACGAGTAAACATATTGTAACACATAATATCCATCGCTAGGGGCGCTTTTAAACTTAAATTCCTCACACGTACACACACAGTGTCCACATTTTAGAATGCAATACTGTACAATCACAATGCCACTTAAGATTATTGAAATGGTATTCTTATCATATTGGAACCACAGTTCCATGGGAACAACATGTCATCATATAGCTCCACAGAATTTGAGCATTTCTGCTCTTTTTCTGCAAGTTGTATCCTACCAACCAAGTTCAAACACTATATACTACTATACTCCAATATACCAATAGTACATGTTTACTTTCTATCACATTAGTATCAGTAGGTCTCTGGCTAACAAGCTCAAACCCCTACAGCCCAACTGCGCTCATGTCATCTCGCCCGAACCCCAAGATTCACCTCCACAAACCCCAAACTCTACACCCCCACCTCTGATCCCCCATGTGCCCAGCCTTGGACAAAGTGAGGACTGCGTTCCTCAGGCAATACTACTGTAGAGTACTTTTTTTTTTTTAAATAGCGTATGTGGCATAATTTTACTTTGTATACATCTGAGAAAAGCAGGCCTACGTTTTATATCCACATAACGAGTCAGCTCTGTAACATTAGATGATATACTATAATGGCTCTCAGGGCAGTTACCTCTCTTGGGAGCTCAGTGCAATTATTCACACAGCAGAAATTCATAGAGCAAAGCTAATGCAATTCAATCCAAGAAAAGAAGATGTAGTTTCCTTCAACTTATTTTCAATTAAAACAAGATGATCTTATGGGAGAAGGAAATAGCTGTGTAGATGCTTTTATTTTCCCTGTGACTTGAAAGGACTCCAGCCTATTTTGAAATACAATAATTGAGTGTCAGCATGGATGTGTGATAATTATTGCTGACGAGGTCGACAGGTGTTAATGTACTGTGTGTATGCACTTGCACACACGTTGTCAACCGCCAGATTTCTTGTGGTGCTACACAGCCTCATTGTATACTGGCTGCATCACAGAAAAACACCTCACTCTGTATTCAGTGCACATTCTTATCAAACTGACAGCTTGCTGAGGTCAACTGGTTCTCCTTAGATCAACAAGACTAAGAGTCTGCAGCCACGCCAGCAGCTCTGTGAGGCTGTACTTATAGGCTAGAGCATCAGCAGTGAACATACTTACAATAATAACAATGATAGCACACCGATATTTAGCTGATAATGATAATCGGTAGCATCGTTTTACTGTAGCTCCCTCCTAATTTGCACAAACTACACTGACAAACAACAAAGTAATTAGTTTGACAGGTATTTGGTCCTAAACCAAAGTTTTGGACAACAAAGGAACAACACGCTTCATTAGCTCACATTAACTTGATGCATTAAAACTTCATTTTAATAGAATCCATTATCCAAGGACCATGACAGCGACTTGCAACATGAACAACACAGAACACAAATTGTCTGCAGACCTCAAGTAAAAGTGAATGAACATCATTTTTACCTTCAATTGTTTCAATATTTCTCGTTTTGTATCTTTAGAATTAGATCAACCGGGGCGCCTTGGTTAGCCAAATGGTTACAGCGCATGCTGCCACATAACGGCAACGTCACCTTGAAACTGCAGAGCTACATCGACCACACACCTAATACATCAAATGTTATCAAGCTGTATGACGGGCTTAAGCCTTTCCCATATAGAAATAACCAGCATGCCCAAACATATTTGGTTTGTGGTATTTTTGTAGTTATTATTTCTTCCTATAGTCTTTGTGGGAAAACAATTAGAAAGGCTGAATGATTGGAGGGGAGTCATGTATTCAAATCAGCTTAAATTGAAACCTCCTTTGCAGCTCAGTGCTTGGTTTTTTGCACATACGGCCAAGTGTGTAGTGTGCCAACCTCTGTTGTAAAAATCAATAACCATATTAACTTTATGCTTCAAGATACTCACCAAAGATGACCGTGCTTATTGAATTCATATGACTATAGTAATGACAATGTAAAAGACAATGTAGCTAAAGCTGTGTATTTTGTGTTCATATCAGGTCCGTCCCTGGTTGGGACCCTGAAGAAGGACTGGGCTTCTCCAAACAGCATTGCTCTCTCCTGGCAGCAACCCGAACAAACATCGCTGCTCATCCTCGACTACGAGATCAAGTATTATGAGAAGGTACACTGACTTATTTGGAACAATTTATTCAGACAGATTTTTGAGGATTTTCTAAACGGAAAAATAAAGATCATACAAGTGTGTAAAATGTGTTACAGGTCCTCCATTCATTGTTTCGTTATTTATAATAAAATATTTCATGGCGCTTCCTGTCTTAACATCCTGGCACAGCAATGTAGTCCATTGATTAAAGTGTCACATAAAACACAGTTGACCCGGGATTTTATCCTGCTAAAACGGCTTATCCATGATGTTGTCCAAATAAAGGGAAGTAGTGCGTGAAAAAGAAAGCTCTTCAACACAGCATCAGCGGATACTGCTCATGCATTCAAATGAGCTCAATAAGAGCTCAAATTGTGGAGGATATATTCAGTTGTAGATATATGGTTTCAATACTGATCACCAATTAAGATGTGGCTTCTTTAATTTAATAGTTTTTTTCCTGAGATGCCTGAATGTATGGAAGCCCATTCCCACCAGCAAAAAAAAAAAAAAAGATCACTAAAAAAAAGAATAAAAAAAAATAAGATCACTAAAAAAAAAGAAAAAGAAAAAAATAGTAACTTAAAAAAAAAAAAAAAAAATATGTAATTCACAAAAAAAAGAAAATAAAAAAAAAAAAGAATCCACCCACAAAATAAATAATAATAATTCTAATAATTTTTTTTTTTTTTTTATTTTACTTTTTTTCCACCAGCAAAAAAAAAAAACACTGACCAGATTTTTCCAGTTGCTATAGAAAGTCGAAATTATGAGATACTTTAACACAACAGTCATAGAAGCAGCTATGACATATGAATGGATTGTGAGTACATTGAAGACTTCTTTAAACGTGGCTTTACAACACATGAAATACAGATGATGTTTCACATGGATTGTACTGAGCAAACGCACCCTTGAAGCTCTGGAGTATAAAGAATGAAACCAATGTGGCTGAGGTGGCGACCAATAAACAGCAACTGGAAACATCTTCTTTTTTTTTTCTTTTTTGCTGACAGAGAAAAAGTAAAAAAATAAAAATATATATATCTTTTTTTTTTTTTGAATTAATTATTATTTTTTTTTTTTTGTGAATTCATTTTTTTCTTTTTTGTGAATTCATTATTATTATTTTTTTTGGTGATCTTATTTTATTTCATTTTGCTGGCGTGAATGGGCTTCCATAGTTTATTGGTCGCCACCTCAGCCACATTGGTTTCATTCTTTATACTCCAGAGCTGCTTCTTGCTTAACATTCTATTCAAGGGTGCGTTTGCTCAGTACAATCCATCTGAAACATCATCTGTATTTCATGTGTTGTAAAGCCACGTTTTAAAGAAGTCTTCAATGTACTCACAATCCATTCATATGTCATAGCTGCTTCTATGACTGTTGTGTTAAAGTATCTCATAATTTCGACTTTCTATAGCAACTGGAAAAATCTGGTCAGTGTTATGGTTACAGATGGATGCACCAAAAGTTTTTTTTTTTTTTTTTGCTGGTGGAAAAAAAGTAAAATAAAAAAAAAAAAGAAATTATTAGAATTATTATTATTTATTTTGTGGGGTGTTTTTTTTTTTTTGTGAATTACATTTTATTTATTTTTTTTAAGGTACTATTTTATTTTTTTATTTTTTTTTAGTGATCTTATTTTTTTTTTTTGCTGACGGGAATGGGCTTCCATATGATTGCCCATGTTTGTGTGATCACAAAAGTCAGTAGGGGCAATTTAAGGGTCTCAAGGCACAAATACAGTCTATAATTCCCATTATATGATTATAAAGCACTCCAAATATGCTTCCAATGACAAATAATAACCCTTTTTAAGCTGAATAGACATTTATACTCTCTCTGCATGATTATGTGCACAGCAATATTTTAAAAGACAATGATATCTAGGCAATACAACTATAGTAACTTGTTGTTCGATTGGGACAGGTAAACATGTAATTAACATGTAAACAACAGGTAAACCACATGTAATTAACAGGTAAACCACATGTAATTAACATGTAAACAACAGGTAAACCACATGTAAGTAACATGTAAACAACAGGTAAACATGAATGGGAGAGGCGTGACTTGGACTCTTGCAGATGTCTGTTGTTTGTTTGACACCTGGGCCGAAAGAGACATACACAGAATATGTATAAAAAAAAAAAAAATCCACAAAAATTGTGAATGAAAAGTGGGCCCTGCTCGTTTGTACACTATTTCATTTTTATTTATTTTATTTTGTCCACTTTAATGAGTGCACTGTGAAACCGAACCAGACTAAATGGAAAACTAACCAAAAGTATAAATTTCACTCTGATTTGGACTAGCTAGCCAAACAGACTTTGGCTCGTGAAAGCGCCCTAAATTGCTTTGAATATTTTAAACATCTTCCACTCTCTCCTACAGGAACATGAGCAGTTAAGCTACTCGTCGACGCGCACTAAGGCTCCCAGTGTGATCATCTCAGGTTTAAAACCAGCCACCTGGTACGTCTTCTGTGTACGCACCCGCACGCCAGCTGGATACAGCTCCTACACCCCTAAATATGAATACAAAACAACAGGAGACTGTAAGTACCTGAGACCATCTACAGCATGTGTTACTGGGCAGGGATACACCTGTCTTTATGTGAATGTGTGTACTTCTTTTCACAGCAAAATGACAAGGTATGCAAACAACTATTAAATTAGGACTAGTCTGTGGTTAGATCATGGTTAGCGTTAGGCTTGTGTGACGTTCTTCATTGTAGTGAACTTTTCAAGATGAAGCATTCTGAAAAAATGTAAAGTGATGGCAGAAAATAAAACACCTTACTCTTAGTGTCTCTTAGTTGAGATGATGCTTGTGAAAAGAATCAGCCATCCATTATTAGTCTACATAGTCTACAAGAACAGACGATAGCAGTCTCAAAAAACCACATATTTATTGGCTCTATTAAGACCAGTTAAGCATACAAATAACAACTTAGGCTGAGATTCTGCAGCAGGATGCTGCAAGCATCAGTTCAGGGTCAGATGAAGTTCATGTCCTGTAGCCCGAAGCAGCGCTCAGGGCAGCCTTCACTATGAGCACAACAGCAAATAACAAGCCTGGATATGAGCCTGCCAGCAAGAGCAGCCATAGTAGGGTTTTAACTTTTAACTTTTTTCTAGCAACAGATTTACTTTGCTTCAGATATTTAAAACAATTTTAGTAGTTATTGAAGACTACAAAGAGTTGTATATCTTTGTTAACAACTGATTTCATTGTATAATGACGCTAAATATCACCAAGACATTTTTTTATTATTATTAAACAGTGATTGCATTGCAGCCAGAACATTTGGCCTCCCTACTGTATGAACTTCATATAGCTTACATTCACAAACCCTAAACCCTAGACCTTAGAGGTCAGAATATCAGTTGCAATGGCAATTGAAGAATTGAATACAATCAACAAGGGAGTCCGACAATACAACCTTGTTGGTCGGTGTATTTTGAATCAATGTTTTTTTGTGTGCGTCTGAGCAGTAGCTTTATTGCGAGTCTACTCATAAAATACAAAGGTCCAGCTGCCCTTTTATGTTGGTTCAGGTATTGTTGAGGGGTGATTTGGCTCAGTGGCCCTCTCCCTACCAAAGCTGCAGAGCTTTGCTTTATCTATGGATCAGACGGTGCTTGGCCAAGCCTTTGTATCGCCTGGCCTTTTATCTGAAAGAGAAAGCACATTCAGCCCCTGTCGCTCTCTCCCTCCCTGTCAGTCTGTCTGTCCACATGTCAGTCATGCGCTCGTTTTTCCCGTCCGTCTCTGTGTTCGTCTGTCTCTTCCGCCGCTCTCTCTTTCTGTTGTTTGTCTTCACTTCTCTTCTGTCATCCGTTTTCGTCATCCCTCACCTTCCATTCTTCATCCTGTCCTCTACCACCATTCTCTCTCTCTCTCTCTCACACACACACACACACACATCATTACAGCAGCATTAGTCCAACACATCTGCTTAGTTAGTGATGTGAAGAGTGTGTGAAGTTGACGTCTGGGTGCATGGTCTCGTGTGATCCAGCCACCGCCAATTTTGCTCTTCCTCCCTCTGAGTGGTCTGTAATTACTTTTATCCAGCCACACACACACACACACACACACACACACACACAGACTTTTTTTTTACACCCTGCCTGCGCGCACACACATGCTCTTGACTGAACAGCCACACACCCGCATACTGTACAAACCAACATGAACTTCACTCTTTTGGCTGATCTCCAATTCATATTCATTGAGCGTGAAATATCATAGAAATAAGTTTGGTAATAGCAATCATCTTTCAATTATCTTGGATTCGTTAGCCTTGTGACAAGACACAGAAAAGGGAAAATCATGAATATCAAATGGGACCAATTTAACCAAATGATCATGGACTAAATCACAATTTCATGAATGAATAATATTAATTAAACAGCAGCAGGCATATGAATCATTCCAGTATGATAGCTGACGGAGGGTTTTTTGCATCACAAAGACCTGATCAAACATCTCTCCGTAATATTTGCCTATCAAGAGAGCGTGCATGGTCTATGTATGGTGCATTGATGAAGAGGAATATTGAAAATGATGTTGAATGAAAATTAGCCTTTTCTTCTCACTTTATACTGCCTCCCGTCTAATTTCCTTCTTTTCTCTCCCCGCTGCTTTTATCATCCGAACCTTCTCTTTACATTCAACTTCTCCTACTTCTCCTCTTCCCGCTCCACGTCGTTCATCTGTTCTCCCTTTCCCCACCATCCTTCTTTGGCTTCTTTTTCACATCGTCTCTGCCCAACCCTACATCTTTTCCCTTCTTCCAAACCAAATCCTCCATTTTCCTTCAGCATCAGACCTCGCCTCTGATCAAGGCCAGGTGTTGGTCATTGTCACAGCAGCGGTCGGTGGCTTCACTCTCCTCGTCATCCTCACCCTCTTCCTCCTGATCACTGGAAGGTAAGAGCACTTCACTAGCTTGATGTACTGTCTTGCCTGCTTATTGACTTTTAAAATCAGCCAGTCACCATTTAAGGGTGCATTTAAGCCTTGTCAGTGAGCCAGCATACACAGACTGCTTCTGTTATTAGTAATATGAATTGTGTTCCTGCAAAATCATGTCACAATGTCTGCTTTGAAAAAGGCCTATTTGGTTTGTGCAACAACTTGTTGTTTCTTCCTTCAACTACAGTACTGTAAACACCGTCATATTCCTTGCCTTACAGTGTAATTGGAGAAACCGTACATTAAAAAGGACTTGATTACATTTTGCTTCAGCAATTGCATTTGGACTTTATAGACCCCTAAATTGAAGTGATGCTGAAAACATCTTGAGGAAGGCTGGTTTGATATGTGCACATGTCTATTAGTGAGATCTGTGTGTGAACTTACACACATGTGTGAATGTGTTTTGTGAGATTTCTGCGTATGACTCACACGCCTCACAAGAAACCATTTTTAGAGCAGCCTAGATTATTACATAATCTAACGATTATTATGGTTATTATATACCATTACATTACCTATGGCCCATCTAGCACAAACAAGACACACATGTATGAACATGGATCTATAATGGAGGAGGTAAAAACACAGACACACACATAGACAGAAATATTCAGAGAACAAATGAAAGGTGTGAGTGAATGTGTGAGAAGTGTGAGGCTGAGAAGGTTTGGAGGGTAAATAATGTGCCATTTCACATTATAAATATTTTCTCTTATGGTGCCATCTCTGTAAATATGCTCACAATCTGTATCTGTATAGACATTGAGAGACACATTTGGAAATTTAAAGTCAAGTTTGCCAGTTGTCTTAAGGACACTTTAAAAAGAGAGGATTGGAAAAAATCAGGAGCAAATATGATACTTATGTTTGATTGCACATTCTGCTAAATTTAGGGTCCAGATGAGTTGCTATGGTCGGATTTGCATTTTTAAAAAAAGCACAGCCTCTGAGAGCATGTGCAAATAATAAGAGTAATATAAAGGACCTGAAATTAACGTTTATTGTACAGAAATCTAAATGTCAGAAAAAGTGTTTATAGATGATAGATGTTGTGATATGGGTTCATCTATTTGCTAGAAACTCAGACAACACATCATAAAAGCACTTCATGTCAGAAATACATGAAAATCCAATGTTGTATGTTGCTTCACATTCTCTTATTCTGGCTAATTAGACATCTGCTCAGGTTGAAGCGGGGTACAGCTATACTGGGAAATGATGTCAGGTCACCAACTTTGTGAGTCACTGAGAATGATAAAGGCGTAAGTTAGCCTAACAAGTTCGACAAATCAAAAAGTAAAAGCAAAATGAGGGGAAACTACATGAACAACATCAATGGCAAAAACAACATAATTTTTCGCTGCCTCAGGAAGCGCAGCTCTGCAAATTTCTTTCACTTTTGAATTAATGTTCTCAGCCGTTGTGTCTGTTATGCCATGCCGCCTCGGGTTCAATCTACTGCTGTATCAGTCAGTTTCATTGACTTGTTGTTTGATCTCAAGAACTTTCCTCGAAGCCATTACACTTACTTTTAGTCTTTGCATTTTCTTGTTTTAAATCAGATAGTTTGGGAGGATTTGCAAGAACAGTAATAAGTCGTACTTGTGTTTCTCTTTTTTCTTAAAGTATCAGTTTCCATATCGATTGCTATCGTCGGTTCTTCGTCGATGGTTCTTTTTGTATCTTCCCTTCCTAAGTTAGTGCTAGCTTCAGAAGGTTAGCACCAAGACGTATCACAAGAGAAGGATTGTTTCCAAAGAATACAGTTGGTAGCCGGTAGTTGGTAACAACTGGTAGCTAAGTAAGTTGACATTTAAGTTCAGGTATTTGCAACTACAACAAACTTCAACATAATATTAGTGAGGAAAACCCTAAAGCTGAAATCCGTATGACAGCCAGCGCCATCTTTGCTCCTATGTGATGATGTTCTATCGCAGAACATTTTTTATTTCAAAGATTATCCGCCTAAAGTTATTGGAAATATCATTAGCTTTTATTTCCTGAAGGCCTGGTCACACTAAAGTTTTTAAAAAGTTTTTGTTGCGTGGGCAGATAAATCCACAAAATGTTTCACTTGTTCAACACACAAATTTGCACAATTGACCAATAGCAAATCATCTTGGCAGTTCTGGCCTTGGAGCAAGCTATTCTATCTTATTGGCTGTGTTGCACATCACACTTTTATTGAACTCTCCTCTGTCTGAGTTTTAACTGCTCCACTAAAGAGGAAAGGTTTGCAGACAGGAGTCAATGTTACAAAAATGTCTCTTGAATTAACTTGTCTAAATTGTCTTGTCGACAACTGAGCTAACAAAGCGTGCCAACTGCAGTTAGTCGTCACAGCGCTTCACCAACTTGTGAGCAGTCCCTAAATCTCCAAGCTTCTACCACTGCCTGTTTTTGTGAGGACGTACAGATGAACTTTGCCGTGACATTTTCTGGTGGGAAGGGGCCCTGATACCTCTACGGACTCCAGCTTGCCTCTGTCTTACTTTGGAGAAGCAGTACACTTTATATGTACTAAATATCAGTTGAGCTCATTTTTTTTACTTTTGGCTTTAGCAAGTGTTTTCATTACTATTACTACAGAACAAGAATGATACCGTCCCAAGTGCTGATTGCATAAGGCATACATTTTGTGAACACTGCAAAACGTTTCATACATTTGTCCCCTCAGTCCCTCTGGAGCCAGGATCTGGCACCCGTTAGAGAAACCGCAGCGGTAAACACTTGCATATTCGTTTAAGCGTTGAACTGTGCTGGTTGCCAGAGAATTTCCACGGGTGAGCAGTGAACTTCACAGATATGAGATCAATGTTTCCATCAGACAAGGTGCACTACCTCACAGGGAAGTCCTTTAGCGTTGGCATGATGTGAATGCCAAAAGAATTTTTTAAGGCCATCACCTTAGAAAAAGCTGAAAGCAATAGAGTTATGGTAGGGATTTACAATGTTCTTCTTATTTGTCTTTTTTACTGGTATATGTATGAAAAACTCACACACACACCAGGTGCAATAGCTAAAACAAGCCCTTTAGACTCTTTGCATTCTAGCACAAGAAGGGCCTTTTTTTTACTTCAATCTAAAAAGCAGTCGCTGCAGCAGTTGGAGTGTTTTTCTGACTATATCACGATCCGTCATATCCGTGATCCTTCTGCCCTGAGTAGGAGGGACTTTCACTCTCTTTCAATTTAAAAAAAACTCCAAATACATTTGAGCTGCCAGAGAAAGCTTTCAGTCACACAGCCCTCATAGATGTATGGTCCTACAACACAAGTGAGGATTATAAGAGGACCCGCTGTACGAGGAGTTTTTCACACCTGGTTGCCCTAAAAGCGCCCTTGATTTCCATCTATGTTTGCATCTGCTCTTGTTAAATTTCTAGTAGAGCAAAGCTGTCACGACTGCACACCTAGCTGAAGAGTGGTACTGTATGGGTGCTCTTTATCCTTGAGCTTGCCTGTCAGTCTCTGCTACTTTTTGTTTTTTATCGTTTTCTTCATATTATCTTTCATCCTTGCTTTCTGTGCCCTCTGTAGCAGCAGAGCGTTGTGCCATGGTGAGGTGACTGTGAGGGATGTTGGGGCCAGAGAGGAGTGGTTTGAATTACACTGATGCTTTGATTAGGGCTCTTGGCAAGGTTGTTTTTACTGATGTGTATGTGTGGGTGTGTAAAGTGCTTGTGAATATGTAATGTAACAATGCTCAGCAGCCCAGAGAGCGGGTGACAGAAGCCAAGGTCTTTGTGTGTGTGATAACTGTCTTTGTGTGTGTGTCTGTGTCTGGATGTGCGGCCTCTTTTCAACATGAAAGCCAGTGAGACAGAGGGAAAAGGCGGATAAAGGGGATCAGAGGATAGGACTGGAAAAGACTGATAAAGGCACATGCCACCATTTCTTTAATGAACAGCTTGACCCCATCACCAGAGGTCAACAGTAGCTTTCCAAATCCCCTTCTTGTCCTCCCCAGCCAGTGTTGGCCGCCATGTTATCTGCTCTGTCTATCAGTGTCCAGGATCCCACAGACTTCACTTAGCCGGAGCCCAATCTGGCAACCCGCGGCTCGTAGCCCCCTGACACCTGCTCTAATGTGGCAACCCGGATTATGTTAAGTCTTCAAAGAGGAGGATGCTCACATATGATCACATGAACCCACACACATTCATACAAGCAAGCGCTTTACACACACTTTCTCCACTAGTGCATTGTGGCCATTTTGACTCCTGATTAATTCAATCTCACCGTGCATTATCGAATCATTTTGCCACTTTATTAGGCAGTACAATTCTCTCTACCGTTGTTTGCTGGGTGTTGTTTTTGTTGATTAAAACAGTTACCGAGGCAGCAGCCCTTGCTTCACATTATGAACAGAGGAAATGTATCCTTTAGGAAAATCTGAATTCTGGATGCTGATCAATACAAAAGAATCACAAAGAGAAATTTTTTTTTTTTTTAACTCACTCAGGAGTTGGTGGAGACCAAAACAGAGCTGAAAGGAGTGAATACTGGGCTGACAGTCATCATGTGGACACAAACATGACATGCTAGCAGATTCCACATAACTGCATAAGTCAATGTTATGTTTACAGCAGTTAGGGTAACAGATCACGGGGGGACCCACATACATTATTGTGTAGTAAAACTGAATTTCAGGCACATTGTACACTTCCTTATGGTTCACTGGATTGAAAACAAGAAACCTTGCAAAAATGTATTTGTAATAAGTTTTACAATACATAAGACCTCAAATCACGACATGCGGATTAGCATGAGAGTGATATCACATGACATCAAACATCTCCTTGTTTTCAGGTTTCCCTCTTTTTTATTTTTGCTAGTTATTATTTATGTATTCAACACTTTACAGTTGGCGTTCTTTTTAAACATTTTGTGTCTGAGTCAAATTCATGTCTGCGCGCCGTACTTTGCCATGAACGCTCTTCTTGGTTCTGTGTGTGATTCTGACGGGGTACTTTGTGTTTTCTTCACTTTTTATTTCAACATCCAAGCATCTATTTGGATAAATTCCTCTCTGGTCTTTAACAGATGCTGTCATCTAATCTCTTTTCAGACTTTCTTGGCAGCAGCATTTTATCAGTCGTTGACTGTCTCTCGTTGTCTCCGTGCCCAGATAAACACACACACACACACACACACACACACAGGAGGATGGCAGAGGTTTTGAATCAGTGGATGCATTTAATTCTCTCTGTGAAAGAGTTTCTGTTCCTTTAAATTCCGTTTACTTTATTTTCTCAAGAATTTTGAATCTGTGTGTTTATGTGTATATTTCTGCACACCACTTCCATTTGCATCACATTAACCTAATCTGTAGACCATCTCTTCCGAGGCCAGACGCTCACCGTCTGCCAACAACTTTCTTCAAATGATGAGCTCCAATAATAAAACAACCTTCCAATATTGTTTAGTTTCATTCTGTTTCATTCTAGGTCGTATACACTATAGCTTTGTGTTGTTTCGCTGCTGTTTGATCCTGTTGAGTGTTCAGAAGCTTTCATGAACTGGTTATATTAATCTGTGTTCCAAAATGAATTAGCCTCTGAGATATGAGGCTACCTCTTTCTCTGTCTTTACTCTCTGGTTTATGTCTGAATGGTTTGATCTCTCTCTTCCTCACACGTTTTGTTGTGGTATTTTTTCCTTGTAACACCTCATAGCAACCTCCCATATGAACTCTTTATTTGTTGTCACATCCAGCAGTTCCAGTTCATCTGGAGGTGTCACTATAACGATAACATTTCTGTCTCCCTCTGTCATGCAAATGTGTGAAAAGAGCTGCTAAAGGTTCTCCTAAATAATTTTTTGTGTTGACTGCAGAAGCCAAAACACACATACACGTATTGACATCATGCCAGCACCATTACACTTTTCACCACAGTGTCAATGTCTATATCCGTAGAATATGTGACAGACATGGATTACAAAGTGCTTTACATTAACTCAATATAAAACGATAAGAAGCAGCAGTGAACTCAGATATAATCTGGATTATTTTAATTATTGTATCTTCTATTGCAACATTTTTTTATTGGGCTAGCAATAATAAAATGTCTTCAGGATTCTTGTGAAATCGTTCCAACACGATACCAGCATTATATACGAGCCATCGGCCGCCCTTCTCTCTAAATATAGCATTTACCATTGAAAAATCCATATCGGTCGACTACAAACTGTATGACCTGTATTATTGCCATGTTAGGCTGTTTGCACAAGATGCTGAGATTTGGGCCAAAAAGTGTGTTACGTAAATGGATAGTTGTTGTCTTAATAACGCAAGAGTTGACATGAGTCTCTTTATTTGTAACACTACTCATTTACTGCTACTCAAGTTATCTACAGTATGTAACAAGGTTTCTTTTTCTAAATTCACTTCAACTCACAGAATCTTGTTTTTCTGGCCTCTGCTGGCGTTGAGACTAAATGGTTATTACGGCCGAAACAAGCAAAGAAAATTGCAACAGTCGATGAAACTTAAAGAACAAAGTGCAAATCCCAAGATCTACTGCCACTGTGTGGATCTCTGGGGAGTGAGATCCAAAACCCACTGTGCCATTACCGCTCATCACCATAGGTACCGCCAAAGAGAACGAAACAGATTTTCGAGATTGTGACTTTAACTCTGTCCATCAATGTGTTTTCCAGGTGTCAGTGGTACTTTAAGGCCAAGATGTCTTCAGAGGAGAAAAGGAGGACCGATTATCAGAATGAACATGGTAAGTCAATCTGTCTACATCTCTCTTCCTTGTTGTTGTTGTTTTTTCTCTCTCAGTGACAGTTTTTAAATTTTTCGCAAATTTCACAGCAAAAATATTGAGTCAATAATTGATGTTGTTCGGCATATTGCATAATGCCAGTGAGAAAAAGTTGTATTCTGTGTTGCGTCTTTGCAAATAAATAGAGAAGCAAGTGTAGCAGGCTAGCCCCGTGCTCTTCTCTTTGCATTCAACATGCAAATTGTAGCGCTGTATGGATCATTTCCCATGTGATTCTGTGCCTACGCATATTTTAATTTTGCACTGGAACGTCTGCCTCCAACACAAACCTTGTACAGAATGCACAAATATTGACTTGCTATTGTCTCAAAACTACCAGGAAAGAGAGTATGAAATGTGACATTTATATAATAGTCAACAGTGCAAAATTATTTAAACCACCATGCTCCTTCATCTGTCATGAGCATTTTTCATTGTCATTTCAATTTCTTCTTTTTTTTGAATAATCTGGTTACATAGCTGCATCCCTGAGCTGTCTGCTTCTGCACTCCTGTACCTTTCTGTCTCTTTTGCCTCTCTTTTGTCTTTTTTAATACCCAACTTTTCATTTCCGACATAAAAAAACAAAAATTGTAATCAGAGCTGTAAAGTGAAAAAAAAAAATAAAAAAAAAAAGATGTTTGAAAGTGAGCATAAAGACAAAGATTGGGTCGAGACATGGGAAGATTGCTAGAGGAGAAACCGAGAGGAGAGAGAAACAAGAATAGGAAGGGCAACCAGGTTGAAAGGTAGAGGAAGACAGGAGAGGACAAAGACAAATGAGGCAGTTCTAACAGGACACTTAGATTGAGGCTAGAAAGGCAGAAAAGATATAGCCAACGGTAAGAAAGAAATATACACGTCAGATTTGTTTTCTGAAGGTGGCTAACAAGCTGCCACATA
Source organism: Leptoclinus maculatus (assembly GCA_032191485.1). NCBI lineage: Eukaryota > Metazoa > Chordata > Actinopteri > Perciformes > Stichaeidae > Leptoclinus > Leptoclinus maculatus. The sequence goes on from JAVDOI010000018.1 coordinate 10,457,369, forward strand.
GTGCTCTGATAGCCCAGATTAAAACACAAACCGTGTACGTGAGTGTGCCTGTGTCTTGTCTCAGCCCTGGCTGTGGTAATGAGCAGACACTTTGAGGGGAATACATGGTTGTTTTGGGTTTTGCCGGTGCCAGTTCATACATCAGAGACAACTCATTGTGTTTTATTTTGGTTTTGTGACACTTTATTGATCTTGAAGGAGAAACACAGATTTTGTCTAGCCAGCCCCTCCCCCTCCTCCCTTCCACTGAGGTCGGGGTCAGAAGGCAGAACAGCAGCAGCCTGTTAAAGAGTCACTGACTTGCTCAAGGACACTTCAACAGGGTGGACGCTTGCTTAAAGCAGGGGCTGAAACCTCGCCCCCGGTTAAGAAACTGGCTCAGCGCGCTACCCTGCTGATTCTCAGCAAAAGACAGCTGTGTGTGTGTGTGTGTGTGTGTGTGTGTGTGTGTGTGTGTGTGTGTGTGTGTGTGTGTGTGTGTGTGTGTGTGCGTTGTTTTGGTAGAGATGTGCATGTGGTATTTAAATATACAGTATATGTCCTGTGATGCGCTGTTGCTCACTTGCTGACTAGTTTTAGTCGATAGGATGCTACGGTGTTACAACTTACTCATGTTGGTAGGAGGTGTGTCCTGTGCGGTCAGCGTATTTGAGCTGGTAGTGTTTGTTATTTTGACAATAAATATATTAAAGATCAGCCTCACATTCATTTGCTTTCCTATTTGTGTGTTTATTCTCCACCGAAACCAAACTATGTCAATATATTTTGTATTTATTATTTATTTTTCAAAATCTTTCCACGTCTCCTGGTTACTGCAGATGTACCCGCATGCCCGTGTTGACTGTTGAGTGTATTTGTAGCCACAGCAGCAGCTGTTAAATAGCTGGTAAAAGCAGTAGCAGTACTGTAGCTGTTATTGGCAGTAGCCAATTTTTTTCATACATTCTTTAATTTGAATTCAAATCAATGTGAGTTTTAAAAAATGGTCTTCTAAGTTTAGCAAATTTTACCTTCCAGCCTGGTCACGGTATTAAAAACACACACACTCTAACTCATTGTATCTTTCTCTCTCTGTCCCACAGTCCCTTTCCCGGGAATAAAGACCTATGTGGACCCTGATACATATGAAGACCCGACGCAGGCTGTCCACGAGTTCACCAAGGAGATCGACCCCTCCAGGATCCGCATCGAGAGGGTGATCGGAGCAGGTATACACACACACACACACAGTTATACACTAGTGTCTTCACCGTTCGCCATGTGGATGGAAGAGGATCGTTTCATGTTGGTTAGAATAACACTAGATTTAAATATGCCAAAGGAGATGATCTATTTTCATTCCACACGTATACATATTATGAACCCCTTATTCTCCATTGTACACACTGAAGAGGATGACTTTTTTTTCCATTTCCCAGTGTCTCAGTGTCATTTTCTCTCCGCAGACTGTAGGAATATTAAAGCTTAACAGGTTTCGAGAACAAAAGAAAATATAACAATAGATTCAAGGCTTTTCTTAGAAGGTGAAAGAGAGAATTTCATGAAGTTAAAGTAATCAGAGAAGAGGCAATAATGCTGGAGTTTAGATGGGAACTGCAACAGTGCCCTCAGGTGGCAGACCGTGCTGCCTCTGATATGTGATGGTGATAAGATGTGTGTGTGTGTTTGTGTGTTTGTGTGTGTGTGTGCTTCAGGTGAGTTTGGCGAGGTGTGCAGCGGCCGCCTGAGAACACCGGGGAAGAAGGAGATCGCCGTGGCAATAAAGACACTGAAGGGCGGATATGTAGAGCGTCAGAGGCGGGACTTCCTGCGCGAGGCGTCAATCATGGGCCAGTTTGACCACCCCAACATCATCAGGCTAGAGGGCGTGGTCACCAAAAGTAAGTAGGATTAACGGAGATGTCAATTAACTAAGTTCAGATACATTTGGCACTCTCATATGGGTCAGACTCTATTTTTTTATTTGCATGTGTGTTATAAAAATAGATACGTTGAGTCGCAATGTGGTTCTAAACATGAGAAACAACCAGTGTCACTCGAAATGTATGCATGAATTAGTTTGAAGCTTTACAACAACTACGCTGGTGCCCGTCCAAAGCAACGCTACTTCTGTGGATGTGTGGTGCAATTTTTCCATGTAGATTTCCAGCACCTCACGGAGACAAAGTTAAGAACAATTTGTCATTTTATATATTTGTACTTTCCATAAAAACAGCTCCCTCCAGTTTTGTTGTCTGGGGGCGACCCAGATGCTGCACTCGCATTAAGTGCTTCGCTTTAAAAGCAAAATAAAATGTAACAAGAGCATTTGAAATTGCTATCTTTTTATCCATCACAGTGATAACCACAGTCTGATGGACAAATTCATGGCTTTGGATGTCCGAATGGTAAATTGCAGTAAAACCTTTTTTTAAGGTTGCATTTTTTTTGGTATAGAATAACAAGTCACAACCTGATTTTCTTGGTATTTACAAGATAAGTGAGCTGCTTGTGCGTGTGTGTGTGTTTATATTGTGTGTGTGAGTGCATGCATGTTCATTTTAGTTCTAATGCCCCGATTTTTGTGCAGGAATAGGCAAAAAGTGTGTGTTGTTAACAAGCTCTTTTTTACGGGGCTCACCCTGCACAAACATATGGTTGTTTTTACAGGGGTTGTATAAACTGAGACATTGCTGTGAATATAAATGTGCCCCCCCCCCTCCCCCGAATGTAGATAGAGGACACATCTCAGCTTCACCCTGCTGACAAGGATTCAGCTGATAAGGGTCTTGAAAGCCGATGCTGCCATTACAACATCAGAGCTGCTGATTACTGATGTTTTGCATGGATAGATTTAACTGTAGTTTTTATAGTTGATCATCACCGAAAGCTGTTAAGCGGAAAAAAAAATCCTCCCCCACAACACTGAGGTGATTTCTCTGGTTAGACATCAGATGATAAAAGAATAAAACCATTTTGAGTCACTGTGGTCGGGAAGGATTTTTCATCACATCAGAGGTCAGAGGTCAACAGCACCGACGGGGCTGCACAGAAAAGACTTTCGAAGGTTTTTTATTTCTGAATAGCAGCATTTTCACAGCTGTAGATATCAAATCACAGTAAAATGTTGTATCTGGCCTTACTTCTCTTCATATTAGTGTTGTTTGTTTTGCTTTTTAACAACAACACCACAAACCCTTGAACTGAATTGAAAGCTTTAAAGTAAAAGAAAGTCCACTCTCAGTTTTACCCATGTAGATCACTTCTTACAAGTAGTATCATTTTTAACTTGTAAACAATAAATAAAGCCCTGAACCTTCAGTCGTGATCATTCTTGTCAAGCTTCCTATGAGTTTGTTCCAATTACACTTAAATGTGACTTGAGATTAACATGTTAGTAAACTTAAGTTACTTACAGTATGTTAATGTGAAGTGGCAGAAAATACAGTGCTACTGTATTGTTGTTTCGGAAAAATCCTATTTTATTGTACTAATATTTGAATATGTATATACGTATGTAATATCACATGAAAAGTAAAAAGCATGAAATATATTCAGGTAAATGGTTGAATCTAACATAAGAAGAAATAACCAATTAAACGGATTGTAAGTCGTTATCAGAGCAAACCATTTCCAATGGTGCATGCACACACACACACACACACACACACACGCGCGCACAAGACAAGACACCAAATCATGCAATCAAAAGCCATTTGTGCTTGGCAGTGTGGGGGTATCATATATACAGACACATTATTCGTATCCCTTTTCTGTCTGCCTGCCTGTCTCTTTGTCTTTCACTCACTTTCTCCATCTTTCACTCCCTACATCTGTTGTTCTTCAGAGACTAATTATGGAGTCTATTGTGCTGTGACTGACTGCTATACCTGCTCCGAAATAACAGGTGACACATTTGACTCTGGCAAACAGGTGCGTTTGTGTTTTGTTCAGGCGCTGCACTGCATATTGTTTCCGGGCCTTGCTAATTAGCTCAGAAAAAGCCAAGCTTGATCAAATCATCTCCTTCCTGTCCCTCCTGGGTTGGTGTTGGGGGGAAAGTATCTGCAAATTTACGGGTATGATGATACATTTTTGGCGATTAAAAAAAAAAAAAGCAACATCATGTGCCTATTTGGTCTGAAGTAAGTCTTCTCATCCATCCATCCATATACCCACCATGCCTTCTTTTCTCTGGTGACAGCAGTGTGGGGTTAGGATCAGCATTCCCTTGTTGATGTTGATGCTTGATTCAGCTTTGATTGTTTTGAATGTAAAACAAATTCAAGCTGTTTAAAAGTGAATGTAACACAGTCAATATTTCTGTTTTCCCAAAGTTGTAAGCCACAAAAACTTTTTCATCAGTTTTGTTCCTTACCTGCAAGAGATTAGAACTCAAAATTTGAAATTGCAATATACACGTTCAATGATAACGATAACACAAACCCATTAATCTAACCAACCGTTCACAACCTTAACCACCTTGCATTGCACGTTTCTGCAACCGTGAATATGAGGCTGCTAAGAAACGTATTTTTGGTTCAGAAACGTCCACACTGCATATATCTGTGGTTTGCAGAAACGTACGATGCCAACATTTCCTCTGGCGACTGGGATGTTTGCCAAACCACCACCACTCATCCTCAACGCCTCCCTCTTTTTTAATTAAAACATACTGTATAATCGAAGCATCAATCTGACTTTGTGTGGTATGTTGTCTGCTTTCGAGTGCAGGCAGAATGGTCTCGGTGCTGCCAGCAGTCTCACCTGCTGTCTCCTCCAATGAGATGTTGAGTCCTCTAACCTTATCAGTCCCAGCGAATTAAAGTGAGGGTTGTACATGAACAGATTGGTCGATCTCGCTGTCAATTAATACATCAATAGCCCTGCGAGTAAATTAACTGTCGTGCTGGCTTGTAACCCCTCCTAATGTGTTATAATGCCGATCCATTCGACGTGTGCGCATCAAAGTTTGGGTGCGTCCCATCCTTCCTAATTGTTCAGGAAAAGGTTTCACCTAAAAAATGAGAACTTTCAGAATTTTGCTTAAATGCATTTTGTAACATCATAAATCTTGAATGCAACTATTCACATCAATCTTAATGTCCAAACGGTCCTGGTTATTCCGGAAGAGAAAATGGGGAATGCATCTATATTTGAAGCTAGTATGAGATTTTGAGGAGCTGATGAATGGAAGTCTAACACCGCTAACTGTGGTTGTTATTGCCTGTCTGTCACAGCAATTATCAGACATGGATCTAAGCGGGTGAAGTGGTGGTGACAGATGTCATTTAGACCAGTTGTAACATGTCACAAGCTGTGTGATATCCTCTGTCTGAAATTCGGATCTTTAAAGTGAAACTACAGTGACACTGCTATATGCTCTTTATGAAACAGGAAATACTCTGTATCCTACGAAGCCATTCACATGTATTAAAGTAATCCTTTTACAAGTCTTTGCATTGACACTATAGATGTGAGTGATACCTTCCACCGTGTGATTTTTCACATTCCTACGTGAGGAAGAAAGCTGAGTTGAATCTGGAGTGTGGTGTCAAGGTGTTTCTTCACTACAGTAACACTTTTATTTCTCTTTAGAGCAGCTCAGAATGTTTTACAGCTCACCAGTGGCACACAGGCCCGGACAACTGCCTCCCAGCTGTGAACCAGTCAATCTGTAACACCGTAGGGATACTCTGTGGGGAAACAATAACATTCGGAAAGAAAGACTGTGCTTGCACCTGTTTCTAAACTAGTGTTTCATGTCATGCACCAACTGAATACTGAACAGATCCCGTTCAAAGGGTTGGAAGAGTTTTATGAATTGAGCGTCTTGACTCAATGCATCAACTGCTGATGGCCTGTGTGTTTCTCCAACCCTCTCTTTGTCTCAGACTGCCAGTTACACACACACACACACACAGTGGGATTTTGTCAGACAGTGTTTACCAGATCCCAATGTGTCACCTATCTTGCGCTTCATCGGGGGATCATTTGGGACCGGTGTCCCTTTACTAATAGTTTGACGACCTTCATTCAATAATGTATCATGCTGACCACTCTCCGTGTTGTCATGTGATATCTGTATGCACATGTTTAGATGCGTACATAATAGATGATAATAGATGCAAAGACATTTGAAAATGGGGGGGGGGGGGGGGCGTCAACAATGTGTCACTTTGTTGAAAACCACATCAGATTTATTCAGCATCATGAACAGCTGATATGATGGATGTAATTAGTTAATTTGCATTTTTAATGGTGAATTAAAATAGAGCCTAAAAGCACCTTTGATCAAAGAATATTAATCTTGATATTAACTTTTAAAAACCTGTAAGAAAATCTAATCACAGACACACAGCCAATGGAAGTGGCTACGGTGTCATTACATTCTTCTGCTATGTTTCTTCTGTCTCGTCTTTCGCCCTCCGCTATACACTCGCCTTCGTAAAACGAAATCCATAATAGCAAATAAAAAAATCATTGTAGAAATAAGCAGTTTGTTGTGTTTGTGTGTCTGCAGGCAGGCCTGTGATGATTGTGGTGGAGTACATGGAAAACGGATCGCTGGACTCGTTTCTGAGGGTGAGTGTTGAGACTCATGTTTATGTCTGCTTTCAGCCTCAGGTGGTGTTTTCTGTGGGAAAACTACACACGACAAAAAAAAAGCTGATATAAGTATAGCTTGAAAAAAAAGACGAAGCCGTTACATATCTTCTAAAGGCCTTTGTCTCAGTCTGCTAAAGCAAAACTACCTTGTGTGTCTTTGCTGCTGGCGGGATAGCAAGATTACCCTTCTTAGGTTAAGGATATTGCTCACAGCTGTGGACCGAGCATAGTAGAATATTTTTGAGAAAAACAGGCAGTCTCTTTTTTTGTCTCTCAAGAAGCTGGAATGGGAACATATTGTCCTGCCAATAAAGTGCCAGCATAATTCTGACGAAACCATTTGTTCTCCTTTACAAAATCACTGAAGTATTTCAACATAGAATATTCTGTTGCTCCATACGTACCATTAGGTTTTAGTCAGCGTCATACACTCCTTTTCTTTCTCATTGTCTGTGCTGTCTCAATTCTTTTTAAATGGCTACTCATTGTTCTCTGTATTCTGCTCTCCCTGTCAGCAACATGACGGTCACTTCACTGTCATCCAGCTGGTTGGCATGCTGCGTGGCATCGCCTCGGGCATGAAGTATCTGTCAGACATGGGCTACGTTCACCGAGACCTGGCAGCTCGAAACATCCTCGTCAACAGCAACCTGGTGTGTAAAGTGTCCGACTTCGGCCTGTCCCGAGTCCTGGAGGACGACCCGGAGGCTGCTTACACCACAACGGTACACACCTGACACAACCCTCTAAAACCAAGCAGCTGATTCTAATTTATTACAGGTTTTACAGGCATGTTGCTGAACCCAAATACAATATTTGGGAAAATGTGTTTAGTATTTGCATTCAAAAGCCTACGATGAAAATATAGCTGTAGTCTACCAAAGATAACCGTTGTCCTCCTTTTCTCAGCAGCAAGTTTTGAAAGTTTTAGAGCTGCAAATATAGTGACACAGATAGAAGTACAAATAGCCACAGCACGAAAACATCTCAGCTCATACTCGCTATACTGTTGGAAACTCAGTCAATTGAAAAAGCAACCCTGTCTCCTTCAAAATTACATTTCCATACAACTAAGCTGCACTCTCAATTACATTTTGAGGGAAACAGTTTTAAGCTGTTTGAAGCAAGTGGTTAACGTTGGAAATTGAAACAAAAATATCAAAACTATATAGATAATTAAACAGCTTTGTTCATTTTAGTCAAATAAAGCATCATGGTTTGGCTTAAAATGACTACGAAATTGAAACACCGACACAACAAAAAGGTGCTCTGTTATGTTCATGCAACATGACTACTTGGTTTACACAGGACACGGACTGCAGCCTCCTGAGTGAAAGCTCCGACCTCCTCCCACTGAGGACTTTAACACAACAGTAATAACAAGGATTCAAGGTTTTCTCAGTTCAGTCATATTCACTGACAGGTGGCTGACTTCTTCTGGTCTGTACCCGTTTTTTTGAGGGAACCTCATTAAAAGAAGAGTTGCAAATCTTGAGCTATGAAAGTCACAGGAGTGGAGACCGAACAAACAGCAAATTAAATTAGATATACTGACACTTTACTAGACACTCCCTACCAGCTGTTCTGTGAGCTGAATCTCCCTGTATCACCGCATAACAAAAATCTGTTACCTGCTGTTGTTGTATCTTATCACTGTTATGTTCCTTCTTTCCTCCAAATAGAAGTCTTGTTAGTGTAGAAAGTTGTTTGAATGAAGACGTTTAAATTACCCATTTAAAGATTGAGTTTACAGACTGATGCCACTGTATCTATGTAAGCTTGAGACATCAGCAAACTGACAAAAGTCTGATGCTCTGCACTCTTTCTTTTCTGCCTGCTCCCCTGAGGCCAGTGAAAGATGGAGTTGCCTGAGATAGCGAAAAGCTAAACTTCAAAAACTGAAATGACGCTGCTCTGTAAATCTGTCTGAGCCCTGAGTGACCTCCATTTCCTGGTTTGTATTGAGGTTATTGTGGGAGGTAAATGCTGTGTTTACGGTTCCAAGTTTAGCTTTCTGCTCCACAACACTGGTTGAAAGCCACAGAAGGGAAGCGGAGGGTGAGGTGAGGTGAGAAGAGAGGAGGGAATGTGGAGAAAGGAGAGGAGACAGGTGAGGTGAGGTGGATTCTGGCATTTATAAACAGAAATATTGATAAAGTTTCAGGATTCAGAATAGGAGAGCACTTGGACAGCAGAATTTATGAAATATTCTAAGTGTGTTTTAAAATGGCTCTGCACGCTTTAACAGCTAATTTCTTCAGTCACAACTCTGCTGCAAAGTGATGTTTGCAGGGTTGAGGCTACTGAGATGTACTTTGAATGATTTGAATGATGTACTGTATTTGTGTGTGAACAGGGCGGTAAGATCCCCATCCGATGGACTGCTCCTGAGGCCATCTCATACAGGAAGTTCTCCTCGGCCAGCGACGCCTGGAGTTACGGCATCGTCATGTGGGAAGTGATGTCATATGGGGAGCGGCCGTACTGGGAAATGTCCAACCAGGATGTGAGTGTTGCAGTCATAACAACGGTCGTTTACGTGTGTTTGTGTCACATGGCAAAACTGGAACATTTTCTTAATTGTTACAAATAGAACAATAAAGTACCAATTGCATGAATACCTCATTATCTCCTCCTCACTCTCCTTCCTCAATACAAAATCTCTCAAGTCTCATTGACTTAATCCGAAAACGGTTCTGCCACCAAGTTGAGTAAGTCTTAAATACAGTGTACTGCATATTCAATACACTTTGAGTCACCCTGGCACACAGATGTTTCTCGGTGTGAAGTGTTAGAGCAACTGCAGTGGAAGAGAAGAGGACAATAGGCATCAGTGTGGTGACTGATATCTTGTTTATTGACTTTTGATCACTTAAATTAGCTTTATTGGTATGAAACACAATAGTGTTTGTCGCCAAAGTGTACCAAGAGAATGAATAACAACTACTAAAGCCTACTGTGTATGAAATATGTTAAACAAATGTCAGTCAGTTAATTTAAATGAATAAGCAATGAGTTATAATAGTTATCCTGTTTATCCTGGTGGTGACAGGACGCTACAATCAGGGCCGTAAACAGGTTCTTAGAAATGCTGAGGTCATTATGAGCCATGTTTACCTGCCCAGGGACTGAAGTTAGCGTTTAGCTAAATCAAAGCCTAAATAATTGTTTGAGGTTCATATTTTGGTGAATACATTTGATGAAGATCTAAATTTCAAAGATCCTAAATTCCGACAGAAAAAAATATTTTACCGCTGGCTTTTAGTTTTTTTACCTATAGAAGCAGTCATTTTTGGGGTAATATCAGAAATAAGCCCCAATAAGTGTATAATACGTGTGTGTTTGTACAATGTTAACTCCCAGAAATCTTTCTAAAGACCTCAAAGTGAAGTGACCTTGGTGTCGTCAATGGTCGTTAGTTACTGTCTTGGCTACAATTGAGCCAATTGACATAGCTGCAGAGTAATACACTCACAGAGTGTATTTTGAACATGCTGGTGTTTTACAAACAGTGAACTATTCCTTGAAGTGAATTTCTCTGAGGCATCTCAGTGATCATTCCTGCAGATGGAAGAGCCTTGTTCATGTTGTTTCCACAAATATTCTCCTCACAATCCTGGCTCTCTAACCTCTAGCACTACAGCGGACCTCAATATTGACTCCTCAATTTAAGCCCTGCTCCACTGAGTACATTTTGAGCTTATTTTCCATTATATCTGTTAAAATTGTTGCCCTTTAACCTGCTCCCTGACTGTTTTCTAACATGGAAAGTCTACCTCTGAGAGAGAGAGGAGGGGCGGAACAGATATGCTGGTGAGATTCACCAAAAGGATGAAAAAGGATGAGTGAGAGGGAAAGGAAAAGAGCATTGAAGGTCAGAGGTTCGGAGGACTTCAGGCCGATCGAGGGGGAGTTTAAAGCTGTGGATTCAGTGTGGCTGAGCAACCCGCGGCTGATTCCTGGGTCTGTGGTCAGGGATTGGAGGGGCCACGGCGGAAGCAGATCCATCCCTCTCTCCGCTGAGTGTGAAAGCTCCACCGTAATCCCTTCAACCCCTTACACACAGACTCGTACACATCTATGCACACACACACACACATTCACTAAGGTCCCAGGGTTTGGGGACGATTTTTGCTGTTTGGGAATTGCTTAGAAGTGCTTTCCAAAGCAAAAGGCCAGCCAAACCGCAAAACCAGCCAAACACTATCTCTTCCTGGTCAGCCACTTACCACTGCTCCCTACAAGGATACATGGATCTCTACTTTCTCGTAGACTCACAGATATGACATGGAGATCTATGGAGGCAACAGTAACACACGCTATCAGATCAGATAAAGAAGGGATTTACTCTTGTATGCGATACATGTTGGAAGAGATTGTAAGTAAAGATTAGGTGTGGGCACAAGGATAAATGTCCAAGTTCAAACTTATTTGTTTGGAAATCAAACATCGAAGGAGGAGGAGATTATGGGAAATAATAGAAGCCTATACAAAACATTAAATACGAAGATGCTTGCTGTTCTGCCTCTTTGCTGCAGGCTTACAAATGGACAGGCAGAGCTATTGTTAATGTATCTAAAAGTGGCTGTAATTAATAATTTTATTTTACAAAAAACAATGTATTAAATGACTGTACTGTAATGTGAAAGGCGTCGCTGAACAAACTGAGAATTAGTTTTGCTGTCTCTTGTGAAAAAGCTCTGAAAAGGCACTGCTCAGCACCAAACAGCAGACGGACAGAGTTAGTGACTAGATGGTGATCATAGTGGAGCATTCAGCAGCAAACGAGCCAAATACATCCCTCAGGAGTTGGTGGAGATCAAAGCAGAGCTAAAAAAAATGAATATTAGACCCACATTCATCAGTTGGCCACAAATATGACCTCAAATGAAATGCTAAAGTTACTCCGTAACTGCTGGACGTGTAAATAAGCAATTGTTTGTTAACACTAACGCCGTATCAACTCAAAAGGTGATATGTCGATTTTATTTGTTTCTGCTGCCCTCAAGTGGCCAAAAAAAGCTATTGCAGGCTTAAGTATTCCCAAAATGTCCTTGTCCATGCTAGCATCATGGCTCTAAGGTTAGCAAATGTCAGTTGGTCCACCTCTTTGGTCGAGACTAAACTCGACAACTATCAGATAGATTACTCTACACTGTTAAATCTGCACATAGCCAATGGGAAACCAACGTGTGAAAGGGGAAGAACTGGCCCAATAGAATCTCCTCAGTAGATAAATGTGAAATAAAGGCATACTGTACATTAGACATTTAAATTTTGTTAAACACTATGTTCAAGTTCACCATTTACAATATCCTGATGCTTTGTGTAAAGCTTTTATCGAAAGATAAGATATTTAAAGTAGGTTAACTTTGGAGCTTTGTAAATGAAACCCCATATCCTTAGAAAAATCTATACAGTGCAGAACAATGCTACATATAGTTCAGTAGGTTCATTGTCTTTGTCTGGTCTGCTGCAGTCTGCGAGATCAAATACAAATCACAATTTCAATTTCAAGTCTGAAACTTTCCAACCGAATAGATCAATTGTCAAGTTAATTAAATTCTAATACAGCAGCCTTCTTCCACATTTAGACTTGGTCCTTCATCACATTCGACTGTCTCTCCAGGTGATTCTGTCGATTGAAGAGGGCTACCGGCTGCCTGCACCAATGGGCTGCCCTGTGGCCCTGCACCAACTGATGCTGCACTGCTGGCAGAAGGAGAGGAGTCATCGGCCCAAATTCACCGATGTCGTTTCCTTCTTGGATAAACTGATCCGTAACCCCAGCAGCCTGCTGCCGCTGGTAGAGGATATTCAGAGGTACAGTATTGAAGACTTCCTCGAAATGCTTTAAGTGTAACTGCACTGTAAGGTCATTTGAGCAGAGGTGACAGGGGACCACATTTTTTAAGCATCTGAATTATTATTTGAGTTGCAATAAAGAGTGAGCTATGATAGGACACCTCTTCTAAATCCAGAGGCAAAGATAGGGTGACATTGCTGGTAAAAGTCCATAAAAGTTCATAACATGCTCTTACTCCTACGCCTTAAAGTAAAACCAAGTGTGTGTCATTCTGAGAACTGTAAACCAGTAAGGTCAGTTGTCCACCTCTGAGATGCTTTAGAAATACTGGCAGGATCTGACATTATCATTCTTTCTTTTTTAATCAGTCTTCCAGAATCTCCAGGGGAGGATATGGACTACCCAATGTTCATCTCCATCGGCGACTGGCTGGACGCCATTAAGATGAGTCAGTACAAGAGCAATTTCATGGTAGCTGGCTACAACACATTGGATTCTGTTGCGAGGATGAGTATTGAGTGAGTAGCAGAGCTTAAATATAACTATTATTAAATTGCCTGAAACCAAATAGGACTATCTTTGTAGTAGAAGTGGGGATTCAAAGGGACCAATTGTAGTCATGAAGTTCAGTTTACTTTGCACGAGGAGTACTATTCAAACTGTGAATGCATTTTGTGGTTCTATGAGGGAGCTTTTAAAAATAACCCTGATGATGTCATCGGGGTTATCTGAACTTCATCTTGAGACTTCAACCTTTAACAGAATACTGGTGGTTGAAACTGGGTGTGTGAAGATTGAAAGATGTGTTGTGTCTCAAATAAACTCAGTGAAATTCTTTTGTTAATCCTCACTCAGCCCATATATGACTGAAGACAATAAATGAAGCTCATAGCACACTTGTCAGTGTAAACACTGCATGCACGACTCAGTGGGCCGCCCTGAAAAAAACTGCAGTGAATGAAGTCAACGAAAAGTCCTCGCAAGTGAGACTCAAAGCGTCCCGTGTGTGTGTTTTTGTGTTTTCCCTCTCGGCCTAGAGATGTGAGGCGTATAGGGGTGGAGCTGATCGGCCACCAGAGGCGGATCTCCAGCAGCGTACAGACCCTCCGCCTTCAGCTACTGCACGAACAGGAGAAGGGTTTCCATGTATGAGGACAGCCTGTAACACAACCTGGGATGGACAGACAGATGGACCAGAGGGAAGTGAAGTCTAGACCTTTGGACAGACAGTCCACAGCCTGTGCCTGAGTCTAAACCCCTCATAAAGGAGGTCACCGGACAGACTACCACAGCAGACTGCCCCCTGGTCTCCTTCACATCCAGTAGTAACAGACTTTTTCCTACTATACACCCATTACCCAGTATACCTGGCTCTGCCAGACTATTGCAGCCTGATAGACTTTAAAGACTGGCCCAGGCCCTCTCTTAGGGGAATGTAATGCCTTGTTGCAGCAGCAGTAATTTTTGTGTGGAGCAACAATATCTAGATGTAGATTTGCAAACATAATCTACTGAATCTTTTGACTCTTTTTTTTCTTGTTGTTATTCTTTCCTTGCTCCGAGTTATGTGCTGATTTAGCTGCTATTGGGTGTGCAATCGAAACGTATTTGGAAAAAGTATCCTCAATGTCTTTTATTTTGGAGTTTGATAATTGATATCATGATGGTATGATTTGCATTGCTTTAGTTTAACCTCTCTCCAGAGAATCTGGTATGCTAATACTTGAAGAAAGAAGTGAGAAGCAAGTGACGGAGATTTATTGAATGTTTAAAAGTGTATAGACAATTAATCAATAATTATTATCATAACCTAATATCTATATATGTGCAGTCCTGTATGTGAAAGCCCTAGTAAATCTGGATCTTATTAAAGATGTTTTATTTATGTAAGATTTTTATCCAAATCAGCAATACAGTATTATGCAGTCACCTCAGTATCTCAGAGAGAAATGAAGAATTGTGCAATGAGAGAACTCTTGTTGACATGTAAACATGAGTCTAACACCACACCATCCACCTGTTTTTATTGTCACATGCTAAACTTGCGGAACTGGATCCGTTGCCTTCAGATGAACAACCATACAAGTCCATTCCGACGATTTTTAGCAACCAGCGTGCTCACAGTTGTGTGAAAAGCCTGATTAATTTTGGATTGTGACTGTTATACATTGCCTGAAAGTACACAATCTCCACCGTCTTAACATATGAATGTTCACAGAGCTTAGACAGGAGATGTTTGAAATCGCCTGGAGACGTAACATGGACTTATATGGTTCTTCAGAACGAGCCAAAATGCTTTCATATACATTCATGTTTCTTTTTGCCTGCACACACACACACACACACACTAATGCAGTGCACCTCTGGGACAAAGTTGGTCCAAGATGTCAGGGCAGAATAATTTGTTGTTGGTGCAAAGCTACTGGATGGATTTTACAAAGTTATTATTCTCCAGTCTGTTCTTACATTGTTGTAAAGGTTGTGGCATTTGTGGCAGTATGGCATACCAGTGTACATAGACGTAGTCTGAAATGAAAACTGTTGGATCTGCAGTAGGTGATGTCAAGTTGTGAGATGTTTGCCATTAAAATCAACATTGTTCTTCATTCGCTTAGTCAGTGGTGAATAGGCAGTGCTGCAGAATATAATTACGGTAGTTAGTTGAGCTGGGAATAGCAGAAGTAGCTTCCACCTGGTGGATGGAAACCGGTGAGAAAAAAGGCAGTAGACTTTCGGTTTGTGTGATCAGGACAGAGCGGTCCAGCAGAGACAGTAAGTGACTTTTATGACGGCAGAGAGAGAATGAACACAAACAGCAGCATCATAACTCATCATGTGTCATTCTAACGTCAACAGTAACAAACACACACACACACACACACACACACATACACACATACACACGCAGAATGCCTTACAGTCTGTTAACCATGCAAGACAGAAACACTTTAGAGTGGTTCATACGTTTCAGTGCCGTTACAGGACCTAGCCATTAGTTTGAGTTCTATTCCATATTCAAGAGAGCGACCGCCCTTCTACAGCCGTGGATTTCCTTGCAAACCGGGGGGCTTGATGATTAATGTCGAAAGGCAAACTGGATCCAGAGATCTGTGCCTTTTCGGTCACAGCGTAGTTATGCATCCCGGCCTGCAGGAATAGGAAAGGTGCCCGCACACATCCAAACACACACAGATTTGCACACACACGCTCACGTTCACCACCCCTCTACAGAATAAGGAGAATATCAGATGCTGTTTGTTTAGCATGTTCTACTGCTGAGCAATGTTAGAACGTTCTTTTGTACAAAGTACAAGTATACTTATAATTCTTGTATTTTATTTTTTTATAATTTCCAAAGAGATGTTGTAGATCTTGCACACTGTAAGAGGCAGTTACAGCGAATATTTATTTGCAAATAAAGATGAACAGTTCTGGAGGTTGACTGCTCATTTCATTTTGTTGCCATTTTAAAATTAAAATAAAAACAGCATTGATTCAAAAGAAGAAATGCTATCCTATGTCTTTCAGGTTGTGAAATGAAAAGCTAAAACGAAGGAGAAACCTCATAGAGGCAATCAAGTCTCCGTGTTAGCCCCATCTATTTATACAGCTTTTAATGTAAATTATTGTCAAATATATCAGCCTTGCACCGCCTCTTTAACCTGGTTGCTTCCATGAAGTCGTACACAGAACTGATAACCAAAAGATGGAGCTGTTGGACCACTGACCAGCTCCAGACCTGACATGTGAGAAGCCCAAATCTAATTCCTGCAATCATTATGGAAATGTGAAAGATCATTTTTTCTGTTGAGAGTTTGCCTTATCCCTTCATTATGATTACATATGCTTTACTATGTCCTCATACATATAGTTTATAGTGACCACATTTAAAGAGATTTACGACCTCCTCTCTTACTGTGACATTTTGGTCTGTTATTTCTAATTCACTGTAGATTTACATCAACACTTTATCACAGATTGCTCTAATTAGTGTACAGCAAACAGACTGACACAACAGATAGTGGCTCCAATTAAGATAATATAAGGTTAGGTTAGTTAGACTAGTAAATCAAATGCATAAGATAGAAAGCCCCATCCTCCATGACCAGGTCACCGGGTGGTTCAAAGAGCTTAATTCTCCTTAATAGGATTACCTGTCCCAAGCTGGCGGCATCCCAGACACTATTCACACTATTCACAGCAAGTACTGGGAACACGCAGTCTACGGCTATGTTTATCATCATTGTTTGCTTCCATGACAACTTTCAAATTCAGTATATTTAATTTACAGTAGTCAGACTATCTATGGGGTGATGCGTTAAACATTTAAATGGTGTAACATCGATCAAGTCTAATGGGGCTGCTGGATAAACTGTCGGGCTGGCTCGGCCTGAGGAAGAAAGAGGTCAACGTTTTGTGTTTGGGACTGGACAACAGCGGCAAAACTACCATCATCAACCAGCTCAAACCGTCGAATGTAAGTACATGAAACTGGGACTTATAAGAGGCGTTTGTGTACTGTAGTCTACCATGTTGTTATGCATAAAACCAAAATCTTATACCATTATCATTCAGGACGAATACTGTGACAAGGCCTGTCAAAATCTCCTTTATTTAACTGCAATCATTCACTGATTGCTTGTTTTCAGCATTTGAATCATTTAGGCCCATTGTCACCCGACTGGAAACATGTTAGTCAGGTAAAGCCCATATCATACTTTCCTTATACTATTTCCTCGTTGACATACTTTTGCCGTTACT